>CM068362.1:6713221-7393221 GCA_034769755.1 Odontamblyopus lacepedii
ATTCTCCAGAAAAACTTGTGTCCTCTATCTGCACCGGCGACCTGCAGTTCCTTTCAATATTTCC
The DNA here is from genome assembly GCA_034769755.1 of Odontamblyopus lacepedii. Taxonomy (NCBI): domain Eukaryota; kingdom Metazoa; phylum Chordata; class Actinopteri; order Gobiiformes; family Gobiidae; genus Odontamblyopus; species Odontamblyopus lacepedii. The sequence continues at coordinate 6,713,286 of CM068362.1, forward strand.
TCCCCTGAGCTCAAAGCACCGGCCCCTCACTGCCACATCAGAGGCTCCTTTGAGTTTTTAAATGACATGATCCTGTCCACGAACGCGCCTCACTGCACCAGCACATGCAGTCCTAGCGCCCTCTGCTGGCATTTCACACAATCCACGCTAAACTAAAGCTGTTGCGTTACGTCTAAACCACACACTCAGGCTAAAAGGACCTTAAGCCTCTCCCTGATTCGTCGTGTTTGTGAAAGCTGTCTTCAGACGGCCGTGTCTGCAGCGAAAGAGGCTCCACGTCATTTAAGTTCCAATATCTCCACTGTGCCCTTCACCAAATCAATTTACTATAAATACAGCCACCTCTGCAGCAGCCCAAAGAACCAGTCTGCTCCAGAGCTCCCACCCACACACAGCTCTCACTGCTACAGCCTAACTAACTCTTTAATTTATCAGGTTTATAAGAGACACATGATATTAGAACAAAATCTTCAATAAGTATGTTTAAAGGAGCTGTGTGTAGACTCTTATGTTATAACAAAGACAGTACAATCACAAATAAACCTGTGTCTCCAGAGTTTTAACCTGCAGATCGAGACACATACAAGGTTTTCTCATTTTCAGTTTATGGACAGGCCTCATGTGAAAGATCAAAAGCTCCAGAATTCCCTCCCTGAGCTGCAGAGGCTGCACTAGCACTGACTCATGACTGGCTGTAGGGGGTTTAGGTAGTGACCTTCAGATCAGAGAGAGAGGCATTTTAGGTTTAAACCAACTGGATTTCAGCACTGAAACTGGCAACACAAATGAGAGACTCATGTGAGGCTCATTCTGCGTTCTGATTGGACAATCGTCTTTAACCAAAACACCAAATAGGCTCTGTTCACGCTTCTGGGAAGACGTTTGGAAACATGTGATGACAACTTTTGAGGGGTTTTTCATCAATGTGGCTAAACATAGCGGCGCTTAAGTGATTAAGCCTCGTTTGGAGCTTCAGCTTCAACTTAAGGCTGAGGCAGTTCCACTAACACAGTTTAGCCGCACCTCATTGACGTTAACTTCAACTGCACTTATTCAATCTTGCATTAGGCGAGTGCACGAGGGACAGAAGGAGCCCAGAACAAGCGATTGTCGAACAAAAAATACTTTTAAAACTGTACGAGGAATATAAAAGCACAATTACAAAGAAGAGAAATACACTTGCACATAAATGTCGTCAGAAATAAGAATGAAACCCGGGCGCCCATGTGACATACGGAGCATATGATGAAATTCCCCTATTTGAAGATATTCTAAAAATGACATTTGTCAAGATATATATTTTTAATTATTGGAACTTCACCAAAACTGACCAAGAACATAAGGTAAATGATTTCTTGTTGACATTGTCATCCTTGTTTTCGGACAACACAGATAATCAGGCAGGAAGTGTGTGGAACTGCTTGTTTGACACTCAGTTTACTGCAGGTGCGTGTTCTTTGTAACACCGCTTGATTAAGCGTGACAGTTAAACTGCCCTGGAGCAAGGTAGTTCAGAAGCATCTGTTACCCCAGTAACTCAGCGGAGATTCATGTGAGCGAGAGTCATGGAACCGAACTCTCGCTAAAACTAGCGCCACTTATCAAAGTTAGCCGCTTAATGGGCATGATGGAAACCCCCCGGTGTAGTTCCCGACACTGGGCTCGCCCGACTGTGATAAAACCCATTGAAGTAAATGTGATCGTTGGTAAAGTGAAGACTGCAGACAGATGTGCTGTTTGGAATCATCTGGAATCTGGCGCCCTCGTCTCTTCTAATCGCATGTACCCAGAGCGCTCGGAGTTGTGCGTCAGTGGGGAAATGATGAAAACTGAAGTACGATTGGAACTGTTGATGAGCCGAACATAACGGAACGCTACAATGACATGGAGATGAAGAAAACTGGGACATTTTCTCATTTTTCCTACATTTTGTCAGACTTATACAGCGAACAGAGCCCATCAGAAGTTGTCATCACATGTTTCCAAACGTCTTCTGGTTTGTGACGTAAGCGTGAATAGAACCTATGGTTTTGTAACTAAAAATAAGTCAGCGTTACAAGTGTTTACAGTAAAAGATGATTCAATTTTAACATTTGTTGTGATACTAAATTTGCTGATACAGTATTAGTTATCGAAGATTTTTTTGGTCTTTTGGCAGTTTTTAAAATTTTTTTGTGGCTTATTTAGTAGAAGGAATCTTGTTTATGCAGTACACCTGACATATTCACTGTTTTGATGATTAAAATACCCCAAAGAAGTCTGTATTTCGTCTTGACTTTGCACAAGTAGTGGTTTAATCGTGTGCAGGCATCTCCATATTATGATATCGTATTGTGAGCCATATATCGAGTATCGCATCACATCGAGAGAGTGATTCCCAGCCCTAATGTTTACCTCTTACATACAGTTCCTTTAAGAACAGTGAAAAGTGAGTAAAGCGAACTCCAGCTGTGTTTTATGTGATCAGTTTTATGATGATATGTTTGAAAGTTCCAGACATTAATTTTGCACTAAGTGTGAATCACAACAAAAGATTTCCACATGATAAACTTTATTCTAGGCCTATTCTAAACCGTCCGTGGCTGTTTACTCGCACACAAAACTCTAATTCTGATGTGAGTCTGCACCCGTCAGCTCATTTAAATGTCATGCAAACTGCAGAATGTGATGTGGGTAATCAGAGGGACCGTGATGTGAAAGAGAGGAGAGCATTTAGCTGTTTAGATTTTAATAATATTAGAACTCCAGAAATCTTCGTAATCAGATGTTGAGCGTGCATGCAGTTCGGTGCTTTAAAGGTCCCAGATTGATACTGAAGCGACAATTTTAGTTGTTTCTTGAACGACATGTCTAATGGCTGTAATGGCTAACTCTTGCTCCGTTGTGCCACCTAGTGTATCGGCATGTGCGTCGTTCTAAAATATCATTTCTGCAGTTTACTTGGAAAGACCCATTTGAAGTAAATGAAGGACTTTAGTGACTCGGTAAAAAGTAGACCAAACTAATTACTGACAAGGCCGCCACACACTACAAGAGAATTTACCCGATTTTGGCAGTAATTTCTTCTCCCCAAGTTCAGGGAGGCGTGACCCGACTTTTTGTCTCCATGTGCATGTGATTTTGAAGCCGCTGCTCCTCATGTGTGGAGTCAGTGTCAGATCAGAACCACCAAACATCAACAACGTGACAGAAACAGCCGATAAAGCAAAGCGTCAGGGGCCGAGGAGTGACGGACACAGAGACGCAACATACAAACTTGGGATAGACAGAAAATAAAGACTTTATTACTCACCTAATGTAAAGTGGTACATTTAAAGTGCAGCGTCTCACCCACATTATCCATAGAAATTGTCCTCCGCAAATAATGACATCGAGTCCACAAAACCACACTGTCAATCCAGTTTGTGGTGTTCTTTAAAAGTAAAAAGACAGTGTTTCCTCACATGTGTTTGTTTACATCCACACAGTGTGCGGTGAAGCTGCAGATTTGCGATAGTGACTCTACTTCCTGTGGACTTTATCTCCTCTTTTATGCTCTAAAAATCCTGTATCTGAAGTATTGCTCCACATTTCACAAATAATAATAACACAGTTTGACTTGTGTCTAAACTGGAAGTGCAGAGCTCTGATCTTTGAACACTTCAGAGTCTCAGAGCGACTGGTTTTACTGTAGACAGGAAACAGCTGACGCCATCGCGCTCACAGCTTTATATCCTGTGGTTCACACACAGATCCTGCTGCAGTGTTTGTGATCGGAGATTTTTAGTCTCATAAGATTCTCCTCGTGTCTGTCGTGTGCACTTTTTGTCGCACGTTTAAAAATCGTTTAAAACTAAAAAATCCTGTAGTGTGTAGCGGCCTTAAGAATGGATAAATGGAAAAATATCTTTTATGTGCACTTTTTATTTTAAGTCAGAATCGTGTGGGTTTACACTGTGGATGTTCCATAATATGAAAGAGTTGAATAGTGGAGCCTTGATCACTGGCCTGATAGAGCGGTAAAAACCTGTGCGCCCTCCTGTCGCTCACACACCCAGAACACACCTGTACGTTCATACAGGCTCGACTCCACCCTGCCCCCTTGTGGCCAAGCCAAATACAGCTCACCCTGCGCTCAGACATAAACAGTGACCCACATTAACCCCACAGCAAACGAAACAAGAATGGCTCCTATAGATACTCTGCAGTAACACCAAGCTGGGGGTGTTCTACATGTATGAGTATGGCAGAATGTTAATCCGGTTACCATGGTGAGGTCAGAACGCTGGAGGATATTGCCTTCTGACCAGAACTGAAGAAGCAGCTTGGATGAGTTGTGAAATGTATTCGACTAAATAAAATTTTGTCCAGTTGCCAAATTGAATCCTCTCCTTTGCCGTGGACGACTGAGGGATTTTACATGTGGTGATACAACGCACACACAAGCAGAATGGAACAAACTGCCAACCGAGGTAAAATTATGCAAAGAAATTATGCAAAGTAAAAAAAATGTAGTCTGAAAATCAAGCAACCATTTCTAAAAGTGCAGATGTGTCAGCATTAAACATGAGAAGGGGAAACAGGGGAGGAATCAGGAAACAAGTTTTAATTATTTGTAACTAACTGATGAAATGTACCACCGACACTGTAAATATGTTGAACTGCATTATTTTATGTCTTATTCATTCCAGCCGTCTTCTTTGTTAGCCTTAGTTTTTACAAACATTCTCTGTAATATTCTGTCAGATGGAAATTAGCTCTGAGAGGTTGAGTCTGGGACAAATCATCTTTTCATTTTTTGTGATTAATGCTCCTGCACATTGTCCCTGTCAAATAAATCAAATGACCTAAACAAACTAGCTAACACAGCCAGAAAGTTTTTTAAATCGTATTAAAATGGATTTAAAAATGCAAAATGGATTTAAAGAGCAGATTCTCAGGAGCCTCTGATCACTCCGAGTGTTTATGGTCCTGTAGGAGTTTGATTTTCAACAAAAAGGTGAGAACTGAAAAACTGCGCCAACAGTTACCATCACACCCCCCAGGGAATAATTGCACTATTTTCTGATTTATGTTATAATGTAGTTTCCTCGTCACAAACAGAGCCGGCGTCGTGTTTCATTCACACATGTATAACACAAACTCTTCATATTTAGCGTGTTTACAGTTTAAGAGTTCTTCTCTCAAACTGTAAACGCTCCTTATGATTTCATGTGGTGATACAGGAAGAGCTCCACTGTGTTTTTAAACTCCACACACCTTCACTAGAATCATTTGGATGATTTGGCCCTGGAATTACCCATCTCAACTGAACAAAAGGTAAAAGGAGCTGTTAACATGAACAATTACCACCTTGTGATGTCACCGAGCTGTCATGTGTCATTTTGTTTAGATATCAAGAGTCCTGAAGGCTCAGCCGCATAAATAAGGTGTAGGAGTAGAAACAAATAGCCCTGTTGGTACAAAGATTGTGTCAAATACAGTCCAGTATAAACAAATATTAATAAACTGTACGGTCTAGGCCAGGGGTCACTAACTGCTGGACCGGGTTCTGAGTCCGGACCCAGATGCCCTCCCATACGGACCCATGTCGAAATGCATGTGTTCCCCCGTGCTCTCTGTGTTGTCATTTATTTTGGTCCAAAGGAAAACAGGTATCGCAGCGACCTCCACATATGCAGCAGAAAACTTTATCTGCAAAATTCTAACAGAGGAGGGTTTTATCTTTCACTCACCCTTTATTTTACATTGATAAACCCAGAAATGACACAGATATTCACTTTTAAATACTTTAGAATCCCTTTTGGTTTCACATCAGCTTTAATCAAAGGCGTTCGTGACGCAACTCGCGATACACAAGATCTATTTCTCAGACTCTAGATCATAAGTTTTAGTCAGAAAATGCTCCATTGAGACATTTTCTGTAATCTAATATAGTTTTAGTGTCCAGGAAGAGGATGGAAGAGGAGGAAAAGAAAATATCAAATCTTCATTATCAAAAAAGGAAAAGTCTGATAGTGTTGCTTCCCTCCCACTCTATATTAAGAGTAGACTGGCTTTATTATAAAATATAAAATAGTCTTAGAAAGCTCTGTTCTTATTGTCACTGAATACAAATTCTAAGTTGTGAATCATTGAACCAAATGAACTAAAACACTTCACAAATGAACTACAGCTGTACAGTAGTTATACTGTGTAATGTGTGTAATGTTTCATTAATATCATATTATTATATTATACTCATTATCAGAAAAAAAATTACATACTTTTTTTTGCGTCTTAAAATGAAATCAAATCGAATTTCAAATATTATGACCCATATATCAAGATATGTATTGAATCGTGGGAAAACTGTATCGTTGCCTCCCTAATGACGTCCTGGACCTTTGCTTGAGGAGATTTTCTCTAACTGGACCGTCTCAAATTTTAGTTGAATACCCCTGGTTTAAGCTTCTCTAATTTGACTCCAGAAAGGCTCAGTATGCAGGCAATTAATGTGAGTAAAAATAAATATACTCATTTGCAATGTAGTTTGCATAAATGTGACGTTATTAAATTCTTATTGACTGAATATTGACGTCCACCCTGGGTCTGCTTGCCCATAAAGTCACCGCACGCTACTGAGACATACTAATAATAAAATAATCAAACACGGGTGAATGAAACAAAACACAACTCCAGGTTTGTTTTTGATGAAGTAACATTATTATAACATGACTTAAAGCTCACAATAATATAAGACCTTTAACAAAACTTCTGTGTTATTCCCCCGTGCGCTGCTGTGGGCTCATTCCCCATGTCAGTGCGCTGCTGCTTTTGCCCCGTGAATGTTTTGCCTGGGGTCGCTCACTCTGGCCTCGGGGCCTCGGGGGAAGCCAGGGGGTCGTGTGCAGACCATTAAAGGCTGAAAGGGGCTTCGCTTTTTCACTTTTCGCAGTTGTCGGCGGTGCTCCGTGCGGTCCGTGTGATGTTGCCGTTTTGGGAGCGTTTTGAAGATGAAGGAGCGCGCCAAGGTTAAACAGATATGAGAAATCACTTTGAAGATTTTTATACAGAAAGAGCGCGTTTCTGTGGATCGTGACGAGTCCTGGAGCAAAAAGACATTTGTTTTACTGACAAGATAGAAGCACTGGGATTTTGGATTGAAGCGAAAATGTTTAAGGACTCATATTACTCTGTTTTCTGATCTATGTTAAAATGTAGTTTCCTCATCTCAAACAGACCTGGAGTTGTGCTTCATTCGCTCATGTTTAACACACAAATCCTGCATATTTAGGTTCTTTGCAGCACAGTGACAGAACAACAGTGATACTGAGAATGTAGTAAAAAAGCAAAGAATGAGTTTGGTTCGGTACTTAACAGGTCAGTTCTGTTTCCACAAAAATGTATTTATAGAGGGGGTATTATGGTCTGTGTACAATGCGTTCTTTTAAATTTCAATTCAAAGAAAGACAATAAAAAGGGAAAATACATTACTTCAGTTTTCCTTTTTAATATCAAACAAAAAAACAGATTTCGACCTCTATTTCCAATATTACTCATGGTGCCTATTTCAGTTTTGATATTTTATCCTCTGGTTTATTTGCCCTGGACGTTCCGCTGCTTGAAGGATTTACCTGAAAAATCGTTGCAGTTTTGTGGACAAACATGTCGACTTCTTTTATAGCGTCGCGTTTACTTCGGCGTCTTAGAAAGTAATTGTTGAACTCAGTGGCGAGAAACAGGAAGCAGCGATAAACTCCCCTTTATTCAGGTGACAATGAATTCACAGGTAAACAGCAGAACTTCAGGGGCAAATAAACCAGCAAGACTAATAAAGTTTAAATTGAATACTGGAAATAAAGGTTGAATTTTTTTTATTTTTTTTTTTACACTAAAATGGAATAATGAAATAACAAACTGTTTTCCCATTTTATTGTTTTTCGTTCTTAATTGAAATGCAAAAGAACGAATGGGACACGGACCATTATGCCACACTGATGTTTTAAAACTTTCCACCATGTTCTAATGTTGTTCCCTCATCAAAAACTCGCCTGAAGTTGTTCCGGTAATTTAACCGTCTCTTTCGCTCTACTTGTACATTCAAGTAGAGCGAAAGAGACGGTTAAATTACAATTATCTGTAAAAGTCTGTCCAACGCTCCTCCCAAAAGCCTCCTGCATGACACAAAACTGCACACAGCAACTTCACAAACCTAATGTGATGTGCAGGAGTTTCATTAGTGGGACGCACACTGATTGTGTTGTTTTATTTCTTTAATTTAACCTTTATTTCCCATTGAGATTAAAAACCTCTTTTTCAAGGGAGCCCTGGCCAAGAGGCGTTAAAAACATATTTAAAACACAATTAAAATGACATAAAATTTTCAATAAATGAAGTAAAACAAGTATAAATTGAGGAGGCCGTTTCAAGTGCTCTCAGTCTGGAGTTAAAATTGTTCAATGAAATATGTGCCGATAGTTTCCAGTCCTTTTGCATCATGTTCCAAAGCAAACAAAAGCCCTTTTTTCCAGTTCATTTTGGCCAAATGGAACAGAGAGCAACAAATGATCTTTAGAACGCAAACCAAAGGAATCAACACTTCTCTGTGTGATTAGGTTACAAATGTTTGTCTCGGAGGACTGTGACCACAGAAAACAATATTTTTTCAGATCTGTATTTTCAAGGACAACATTAAAACAGAAATGTGTCTCTGTGTACGGAGTCAAGATGTGGAACTTGTTACGTTATGATTTTAAAAGCTGCACGAATGTTTCTAGATTTAAGAAAATGCATAAGGACAAAATAATGATGGACTATGTAACTGAGGAAAGTGTTTAAAGTTAATGAAATGTAAACCACAAGAGAGATCATGTAACACATTTACATATGGCTCATTGGTGACTTGGCTTGGTTTTTGGCAGTGGGGATTAATTATTAAAGAATTGTTTAATTTTTTGATCTGTGAAAGGAACGGGGTTTATATGATTTATCTTCTTCCTGTTCCTTTTGTTCATGCAGCAAAGTCAAGTAATGCCCAGAATATGTACTAATGCTATTTGTTAGATTTTTTGTTATTGTTGCTATTCTCTTTAAGTTGATGCATGAGCAATAAATAACAAAAACAAATAAATGACACTAGTCCAAACATGGCCTTGTAAATAAAAGTGTAGCAGTGAGTCAACCTCCTGGTGGACAAAGACGGTCATCGCACTCGAGAAAACAGTTCGCAGTGACGGGTCGAGGCCCTACAGCCCGTAGCAAACCTCAGAGAAGCACGATATACAGAATCAGTCTTACTCAGACATGGAGCTGAAGCACTGTTGTGATGGTGCTCTGAAGGGGGAGTGGCTTAGTGCGGAGAGAAAAGGGGGAGGGGACTCAAAACTGAAACGTATGTGCGTTAACTAATGTGTTGTTTTGGGCAAAAATAGCATTATCAAAACAATAAGGGGTGTAACATGGTGATCTAAATGTGTGTTAGCAGTTAATACGCCATCGAAGTACAATTCTCCCTCTTTAATATTGTTGTTCTAAGTGTTTTATTCTTTCAGTTGTGTTTGGAACAGATCCATGAAAGATACAGGCCTACAGTGGCTTCAGCTGTGATGTGCTCTGTCATGTCTTTTATTGGATCCAGCACAGACGGCCTGCTGAGGGGAAACAGAGGCTCAAACTGGACTAACCCACTTCGGATCACTGCTCTGCTACACTGCGCTCATGGAAAAACAGCATTGCAGGTGGTTACTTGTTTTGTGTTGCGTGAGAGAGGGATCAGCAGCCCTTACTTTACATAAACTGAGCAACAGCTTCAAGTTCAGACAAGTGATTCAATTCTCTGGTTCTCTTAAGATGCATTCAGACCTCGATGTTGAAATTGCGTTGGATTCCTTTGCGTTTGAGGACAGACGCCCACGCCGCACGTCCAGGGCATTAGTTGTGGCGGATCATTGTCCCTGATTGGTTGAAGCAGCAGGTCAAACGCTAAAAGTTCAGATTTTTCTACTCCTGAAAGCTCAAGTCGTGCCACGTCAACGCCAGATTCAAGTTATGTTAGTGATAAAACATTTATATCTACAGCCAAAATGTCCAGTGCCAAATTTTTAACACAGTTGCCACATTTACACTTTAAAAAGAACACGTAAACACTTAATTCCCAATGAAAATGATTATTTAGAATTAAACTTAATTCTGGTGTAAGTGGGTGGTTTATTCCGATTTTAAAGCCGAATGAATTTATTCCTGGATCATGTAAACGTTTATTCTTCTTAAAAATAATCCCAGTCGTTCATGTTCATTGGGTCGTCCTTCTGACGTGATCCGGCTCCTCCAGTCGTGCTCTTTGGATTTGTGAGCAGGATGTGGGAGTGGGCTGAGGTGTGGCAGCCTCAGACTCAGTTTGTCTTCTTCCTCCTTCTCCGACACTCTTCCCTTCTCCTCCTCAGCTCACAGACGTAAAGCGTGAGGAGAGAATTCTCCAGCTGCTGCTTCATTATCATCGGAACGACCGCGGAAAAAGTTTGGATAATGTTTGTGTCTGTGGCGTAATGACTAGGGCTGTGTTGAAAAAATCGATTTTCCTATTCTGAATCAATTTGCATATTAATTCCTTAAGATCGATTCGTACGTCCAAAGATCGATTTCATTTTTAATACATTTTCCCCTTGTGAACTTTAACCCCACTTGTCGCGTCATTGAATTGGCGCAGGTCTGACTATATCAAAACAATCAACATGGTGTCGGACACAAGTGGCAGCGTTCGTCAAGGCCCGGCTTTGAAGACACCAGAAACACTCAAAGCTCCATCTGGCTCCATTTCGGGTTCAGAAACGATAAAGACAAAGATGCGCCTGACAGAAGCAAAGAGATTTGAAGGCTAAATAGAGGTGAAGTACAGCGGAAATACAACCAACCTCAGGAACCACTTGTAACAGCTCAAAAATGGTTCTAATAACACAAACCTGAATCGAGAACGGATCGGATCAGATCAGATCGAAATGAATTGTGATAATTGATTCTGAATCTGGAGGATTGTAAACAAATAGATTTTTGGAATTTGAATCGATATCCAGCCCTAGTAACGACAAACTGAAATGACACAAAAGCCAGTAGCAGCTGAAGTGTGTGTTTCCTTCCCAAAGACGTAAATACGATCGTGTCGCTGTCCGATCAGAACCCTTCCCCACCCCCAGACGTTGAGCGGAATTAAGTAAAGACGATTTAATGAGTTTTCAATGTAAACCTCAATTCTGAATCATTATTTCCAATATTTCTATTAGAAAACAGCATCACATGAGCCCTTTAATGCTGTTGTCCTTCTGTGTGGGGTAAAATGGATTCCCAATTCCATCTAATTCCAATATTGTCGCTTTCAAATTTGCATGATCATATTTTTTTTTAAAAACATCCTCTCTGGAATAATACAAGTCTTAATCCTGACACCTCTGCTCGGCGCTGAATCCCCCTCTCCCTCTCTCCGTCCTCCTACGCCTGTGTTTTCAATGTGTTTCTATGTGTTTCTCTGTCAGATCAGACTCTTCTCATTTGTCTACTGCCAGTACCATGTGTATCTTTAATAATTCATCTTTCCAGTGACACTGAGCTCCCCCTCCATCCTTATTACGCTGGTGTCCACCGAGACCCTGACACATGCCCGACCGCACGCTCTTACCATCACGACTGAGGAAATCATCATAATAATAACAATGTAAGCTCGCTGCTGGTGCGTTGTTGTTTCCGAGGCGATGAGAGGAAGGATGTATGCTAATGAGACAGCTCCTCTCCCATCCAATTTGGCGTTGGAGCGTTCACGTGTTTTTGGTTTTGGAGCGACGGAGCGACTGTGACCCAGTTTTGTCAATCAAATGTTAACGCTCAAAAAGACGACGATTTTCAGTCTAATTAGAGCGATGTGAGTGTTTACAGTTTAAGCTGCGTGGGGTCTAAAATACCTCGGAATCTCACATCATCTGATCATAATAATGAATATGTGCGGTGAATTTGGCATTTTCTTTAGGTGCATTGTGTAACTTTTCTAGTGGATCTATCTTCATGGAGACCAAATCAGACCAAGTTACAGGTCAGATTTGTGAAGAGGCGACCGCGCTCACAGACTCTGTATTTTTCAGGGATTTTTGAGCTATAGAAACACCTGTAATTGAATAAATATAAAATAGAGCTGTCATTCTCTGGAACAGTCCAAGCAAAGCAGTAGGGCTGGGTATTGTTAAGAAGTTGCAGATACGATACATACCTCGGTACAGTGCAATATATTTGTGCTTATAAATATTATAATATTGATTATAATCAGTATAGCAACAATTGTAATCATCATAATAACATAATAATGATAAAAATACTCAAATATGTAATCTGAGTTGCAAAGAATTAACATAAAATAATGAAATGTACAGCTTTTAGTATGATAAATGGTCACATTTTTACAGCGCTCTTCAACCTTCAAGGTTCTCAAAGCGCTTTACAACAAGGAACCACTCACCCATTCACACACACATTTCCACACCAGTGTACGCAGACACTGGGGGCGAGGTGGGTTAAGTGTCTTGCCCAAGGACACAACGACAGCATTCATCTGTGGGAGCTGGAATCACACCACCAACCTGTGGGTCAGTGGATCAATGATGTTTATGCCGAGAGCGGGATTCGAACCGCCAACCTTTGGATCAGTGGACAAACGCTTGACCAACCTACTGTCGCCTTATGTATGATAACAATAATGATGGGAATTGGTAATGATAATAACAATAATGACAGTTATTATTACAATAGTAATCATAATGGCTATGAGAATACAAAACAGTAAATTGATGTTATTATTGCTATAATTATAACTGATATAAGAATAAGAATAATAGTAAAACAGTGTTAATTACCCATTATAATAGCCTGAATAGTAATAATAATTCTGAACATAAAGTGGTGACTGGTGCTTGTAGTGCTCTGGGAGGTCTCTGGGGCTCCTCTCAGTGCGGTGAGGCTCTTACCCTGACACTGTAAATGCTGTAAAGAGTTAATGCTGCTGATTTGTGAGATTAAATGCTTCGATTGTTTGTTTTGGAAAATAATTTGGAAAAGGAATATCAGAAATCAAATGTATTCTGCACTTTCAAACACTTTAATGTGAAAGGGGAGAGGCTTCTGTAAGCTTCTTGCTTCTGCCTGCTCTTTTTGGGCGTCTAATTTGCTCTTTATTTTCTGTGGATGCCTCTGTTGTTGTTATTGATATTGTTCTTTGCTCTGGTGACCACTAGGATACTTAGATGCTCAAATAAAAAAAGAGAGAATGAATGCATATTTCAAATCAATTCGATATGGTTCAATAAAAAATAAAGGCTAAATCACGGCTGTGATACTAAAAGTCTTTGTTAAACCACTTCTTGTGCAAAGTTAATAGGAAACACGTCTGTTTTAATCATCAGAACAGTGAAAATGTTGAATGTGTTGCATAAACAAGTTTCCTTCCTCGAAAGAAACAACAAAATTGTAGCGCTGTAGCAAAATAAATACAGCAAAAAAATACCCTTGGCGACATAACTTCAAGAGTATTTACTTCCTCCCACTCCTTTTCGGACATTAGTAAACGTGACATTTATTTTTGTTTGTTTTAGAAAAGAAGCATTTGTTTTCTGTACCTATGTATTTACATTATAATTATGTATGTTCTGTGCACTGCTGTCTTAATAAACATTCATTCATTCATAACGACGCAGCAGCCCGCGATATCGATACTGCACCATCACATTAAACGATACAATAAATTGATATTTCTATATTTTTGCACAGATATGGCGCTGCTCTATAGGGCAGTGCAAAAATATAGAAATATCAATTTATCGTATCATTTAATGTGACAAGCAGGCGATGGATCCACAACTACAGGTCTGCACAGGACAGAAATTTCAGTCCCGCTTCTGCTCACAAAGAATTGTAATTTTCATTCCAGCTCCCGTCCACATCTGCAATATTTTGTTCCGCTTTTGTTCTCATGAAAGGTCTTGATTTCTTCAATTTCTTCGTCAGGTTTCTTGATTTTTTGACAGTAAATGTGCCTCTCTTTAAAGACGTTATTTCTGAAGCACTGTGAGATTTACTAGAGCTGCTCTGTTCTGCCGTGTCGTCGAAACTTCATCAAACATGGAGAAGTGCAAAGGAATTGTCTAAAATATGGGCGAGATTAGAGCACATCCGCACGTTTAGGCCGCTTAAAATGTTATTATTAATGCCAAGTTAAATATCCAGCACAAATTATGTATGATCGGCACACGTTAATGATTTGTATATTTTACTTTAAACTCATATTTAGTTTGTGGGACTGCAGTTTATCATCCCACCCGCCTGCTCCCACAATAAGCTTTCAAAATGTGTCCCGCACTGTTTTGCGTTGGGTCCCACAGGTGCAGGGCTTTACCCCCAACCAAAAAGTTACATGATGCACCTTTAACTCCCCCCTCACTCTCCCCTTCGGCCCTCCAGATCCCTCCTCCTCCTCCCCGCCCACTGTCCTCTTTCAGCCTCTGGGTCAATTATTTTAATGCAGAAGTTAATTTGAATATGGTGCACTTCTTTGAACAGATACAATATTCTTCAAGCTTTCATTTTGACAAAGTGTCCTTCGTACCCAAGGTCTACAGGCCTATTGTGTTCGGTTATTTTGTTGTAATAAAATTCTACTACACTGAATTAATTTGACAATATAAAAATGTTCCTGGCCGGCTGCCGTTCTGAAAGATATGTCAGATATGTCCTTGTCTCCTTGAGTTCTTTTTCCTTCTCTCCTCGAGTCCTTGTGTTGTCTCCATGAGTCCTTGTCCCCCTATCTCCTTCCCCCCTTGTCTCCTTGAGTCCTTGTCACCTTCTCTCCTCTCCTGCTTGCCTCTTTGGGCACTGCAAAAAAGCTTAGCCAAAATTTAAGGTATAAACACTTAAATCTATCAGAAAATAACTTTAAAGTAGTGACATTATCTGTCAATTCAGCAAGATAATTTAACTTGACAGTTTATCTTAAAATAAAGACTAGAATAAAGACTAGAATCTAGACTAGAATTAAGAACTAGTAAGTAGATAATGAATCTGAAACAAGATGAATAACCTGAACCTTTTTCCTTGTCTCCTTCTCTCCTCGAGTCCTTGTCTCCTTTAGGTCTTGTGTCATCTCCTTGAGTCCTAGTCTCCTTGTCTCCATGTGTCTTTGTCTCCATGAGTTCTTGTCCCCCGTCTCCTTTTCTCTTTGTGTCCTAGTCTCCTTGAATTCTTACCTCCTTGAGTCCTTGTCTCCATGAGTCCTTGTCCCTCTGTCTCCTTTTCTCTTTGTGTCCTAGTCTCCTTGAATTCTTACCTCCTTGAGTCCTTGTTCCCCGTCTCCTTTTCTCTTTGTGTCCTAGTCTCCTTGATTTCTTACCTCCCTGAGTCCTTGTCTCCATGAGTCCTTGTCCCTCTGTCTCCTTTTCTCTTTGTCCTAATCTCCTTGAATTCTTACCTCCTTGAGTCCTTGTCTCCTTGTGTCTTTGTCTCCATGAGTCCTTGTCCCCCTGTCTCCTTTTCTCTTTGTGTCCTAGTACCTTCTTGAATTCTTACCTCCATGAGTCCTTGTCCCCTGTCTCCTTTTCTCTTTGTGTCCTAGACTCCTTGAATTCTTACCTCCTTGAGTCCTTGTCTACTTGTGTCTTTGTCTCCATGAGTCATTGTCTCCCTGTCTCCTTTTTTCTTTGTGTCCTAGTCTCCTTGAATTCTTACCTCCTTGAGTCCTTGTCTCCATGAGGCCTTGTCCCCCTGTCTCCTTTTCTTTTTGTGTCCTAGTCTTCATGAATTCTTACATCCTTGAGTCCTTATCCCCCTGTCTCCTTTTCTCTCTGTGTCTTGGTCTCCTTGAATCCTTGTCCCTTTGTCTCCTTGAGCCCTTGTCTCCTTGTCCCCTCTCCTCTTTGTGTCTTTGTCCCCTGGTCTCTAAGTCTCCTTATCGCCCTGTCCTCTGTGCTGTAGTTACCCTGACAAAGCGCCTCTCGCGTGCTCGTCTGCATATATATACTCGTGTGCATTGATCCTTCTCATACATATACACACACATTATACACACACACACACACTGTACACCCTCCGCTCCATCACAGCCTCGTGCTAATCCATGTCCAGAATCCATAGTGAGATCCTTCATGTGCCTGATGCTCTGAGCAAAGAGCTGTGGACGCTGCTGCTTTAATGAACACGTCTCCCCAGATAATACTCTACATACTTCTCACTCCTGTTCTCATTCACACTCTGCCAAATCTGTCCCTCGACCAAACAAAAACCAACCAAAACCACATGAACACAACCCCTCTTCTCTTTTAGGCCATGTTAGTGATGTTCCACAATCTACCTCTGAACGCAGCAGCAGAACAATCAGCCTCCTCAGCCACTTTTCATTCAGTACTATCATTTTATCACTGTTATCTATATCTATTCTCACACCTCAAGCATGTTTACCTATTCATACTATATTCAGTTAGAAGTAAGAGAGATATTTTTAAAAATGTACATTTTCTCTGTTAATAAAAATAGCAAGTTTTCATTAATATAAACATTTTTGTTGCTCTGTCTTATTCACAGTATTCACCAAACTTACCAGTATCTGACTACTGAATTAATTTGACAATATTAAAATGCTGATTCTAATACCCTGCTGTCTTTCTGAATGTCAGATATGGTCTTGTCTCCTTGACTCCTTTTTCCTTGTCTCCTTCTCTCCTTGTTTCCTTCTTTCCTTGAGTCCTTGTCTCCTCCTCTTATATTGCGCTTTTACAGATGCTCAAAGACGCTTTACAATCTGCTAATCTGCAAGATCTGCCCCTCTGACCACCACCAACACTCTCACACACACCACTTTCATACTAGGCAGTGTGAGTGAAGTGTGTTGGCTAAGAAAATAACACTTTTTGTCACTGGCGCCCCCCTGTGGCACCTGGCACAGCTTCTGAGGTCTTATGAGATCTGGTACGGCCACTATCTCCCTGAGTCCTTATCTCCTTTAAGGGGAAGTCAGGCACATTTGAAGCTAAAGTCCGTTGCAAGAGGTGGTTGAATTCTGTCAGAAGCCAAAATACAGCACAGATCAGTGTTGCCTCGGCGGAGATCTCTCTGTGGCAGTGAGTCTCTCAAGGCAACAAACTAGTGTAGTGATGGGGGCAAGTTCTTAACTTCCACGTACAGCACCAATTTGCTTCACACTGAAGAATCTTAACACCACTTTAACCCATCGTAGAGAAAGAAAGTTAGAAAGTGGTGTTAAGCTTCTTCAGTGTGCAAGATCTCTGCTGAGGCAACACTGATCTGTGCCGTTTTTTGGCTTCTGACAGTATTCGACCACATCTAGCAATGGATTTAAGCTTCAAACGTGCGAGTTCCCCTTTAAGTCCTTCTCTCCTTCTTTCCTTGTCTCCTTCTCTTTCTTGAGTCCATGTTTCTGTCAGTATCGCCTTACTCTATTCACAGTATGCCAAACTTACTAACATGCATGTTAAACCCAGTCAGCAGTGAAAAGAGTCATTATAATGTGTACTCAAGTACGGTTTGATGTCTAGAATTATACTCAATAACATGTATATTTAAAAAATCTATATAAAAAATACAAATACCCCAAAAAAACTACTAAATTACAGTAACATGAGTATCTGGAATTAGCTCCTCTTGACCCCTTTGTTTCAATAATAATTTTCAGTACATCTTCTATATAACCGCTTTCGTATAATCCACGTAAAATAAAAATGGTAAACTCATCTCTGTTCAATCACAAACATGAGTTCAATGACAGTCTTTTAACATTCTGCTCCAGCCCCGGTGCGATGGCCGGGCCCAGAGCAGCAGTAATCAGCCTGTGTGTTTGAGCGTCGATACAGATCTCAGCTCTTTGTCTGTCTCTGTCTCTCTGTGGCTCTCTCTCGATCTGTTTATCTTTCTATCTGTTTGGCCATCTCTGGATAATCCTTCGCCCCTAGAGGAGAACACTATCAGAGCCTCCTGCCTCCTCCTCAGAGCCACGGATCACTATATCTACACGCACCGCCCTGTCCTCCGTCACAATAACACTTCATCTACGAAACTCCTCTTTGGTCTCCTTTTCCAGCCACCACTTGGAAACTTATGTGGAACTGAACATTAAATCAACTTTTTTGTTTGCTACTAAAGTGTATATGGTGTTTTAATCACATTCTGTATAGTTCTGAATCAGCTTTAGTGCAAACGTTAGCGGTCGTTAATCGCGTTGATCGGACGGGACTTTGGCCTTGGAGCGGAGTATGGATAACATATTTGAGAGACTTGAAGCTTTACAAAGGGTGGTGTGTAGACCTTGAAACCAAGAGACATTCAGAGCTGTTGTAAAAAGAGTGCAGTTGCTCGACCCAAAACTAAAACATGATGAATCTTATCTATCGGCCTCCCCAAGGCAGCGTCAGCGTTGGCCAAAGTTGGCTGGTTTCAACTCGTCCAGGAGAGACAGGAGGAAAAAGGGTGTTCTCCTCCTCCCCGACTTTCTCTACGCCTTCGCAGCTTTTGCCCCACTCAGAATTGGCGGGTGGGTCTGTTGTATCCAACGCCCCCTGGCTGCAGGATCTAGAGGCTGCCTGTCTATATTTCGGGGTCGACTCCACTTCCCTCTCCTCCCCATTTGCTCGTCTTGTCGATGTGTCTGTGCTGTGTTTTTGTTGTGTGTGCTGGTATTGCGGAGGGTTTTTTCCCCCTTTTTTCTCTGTGTACTGGTTCCAGATAGTACCACGGATTCCAGACAGTTGCAGACAGGGCTCTACAGTGCACCCATTTCACTCGCATTTGCGAGCAAATATTTCGTTGTGCGAACGAGGAAAACAAAACAGTCGCTCCAGTGCGAGTGCTTCTGCAGCACAATAAGGAACTGCACACAGACGCAACGTTACGAGTTAAGCGTTCTAAATGTATCAAACATTAGGGGCGCACTCATTAGGACTTAAGAATCGTGCCTAAGCCTGGATCGCCCCTAAAGCGCGACACGCAGGCCCAGCGGGAGTGCAACCGAACCGTGCCCGGGCACGGCCCCATCGACCACGCACGACCCCAGCGTAGAGCTCCGCGTGTGCGCCGATATCACTCATACGAACAAACGCTTCAAAACACACCCACGCCCACATTAAACAAGGAGCGCCCCGCAGCAGGACCCACACCTGTCCCACCACTCAGTAGACACCCCTATGGCGCTGGTTTTCCTACTCCGCTAAAGCAATCTGGTTTCTGACTCGAGCGCATTTGGACTCGGTCTTGTCACGGACTTGAGGTCTGGATACTGAGTGCGATCATGTTTCATTACGGCCGCTGCTGTCGGCACTAAACTTGTACTGGTGTGCGGGATCTGTGAGCGCGGCATCTCTGTGCGCTAGAGCCCGCGGACACTGTGCGGCCCGTCACCACATGCACCGCCAGCGCGCGGCTCGTCCACAGCGCGCACCCTCGTGTACCAGCGTGCGGCACAGGGCAGGTTAAACAGCCTACCTGTCTATACGTCAATGCGCCGCTCTTCGCCTTTTCACGCTCTCTCCTCCCCACGTAGAGCACAGAGGATCCTCCTCAATGCACTGATTAGAAGAGCAGGACGAAACGCAAAGCAAAAACTAATTTTATGTCAGTGTCCGCACAGAGCAGAGCTACAGCACAGAGCAGGTGACATGTGGGCTGAAGTTTGCCTCAGAAAATGCCAAATTAATCTGTTTGTCACAATGTGCGTTTGGTTTAGTAAATGTGCAGAGGCAAAATACCATTTTAAAACAAGAGAATGTAACTCCAGTTAGAAATGTGAAAATACAGGTTTAAAAATCCTACACACTTTATTCACTTTGAAGTAGTTTTGTGTAGTGCCAGTGGAAGTTCTCTTAAAGAAGAGGTTCTCAAACTGTGGGTGAGGGTCCAAAAAGGGGCGCAGAGTGTTTAAATGTAATACAGTTTGCTTGGCTTATTTTAAGTCTAAATGAATATTAATCAGATAAAATGGAGATAGATTTATAAAAAAAACAACAACATTGAGATCATGCAGGAAAAGTACAGTCATAATCCTTTAGTTTTTTTTGTATAAAATTCATTCAAATAAGTTGGTGTGTGCAAGTTCTGCACTGTAATAAATGTTCAAAACAAAAACCTATTTGTGCCGGCATTTTTTTTCTGTGCTCCTAAAATTTTTAACTTAGGGGCACGTGTGCTCCTGAAAAAAAAAGTTAGCGTAGAGCCCTGGTTGTAGAGAGGGTGTAGGTGTCGCAGGACCCACCTGATTGCAGATGGTTGGTGTTCCAGATTCTAGATAGATAGTTTTCCAGATTCCAGATGGTTAGTGTAGTTTCCAGATTCTAGATAGTTAGTTCACGCAATTTGTGTTGACTTAAGGTGACAAAATGCCACTCTGAATAAAACAGCTGATTTTGTCATACACAAGATGAGCACGGCGGCACGGTGGCTGAGTGGCAACACTCAGGCCTCACAGCGAGAAGGTTGCGGGTTCGATCCCCGGGTCACCCGGGCCTTTCTGTGTGGAGTTTGCATGTTCCTCCCCGTGTCTGGATGGGTTTCCTCCGGGTACTCCGGTTTCCCCCATCAACCCAAAACATGCCCGCACCCCTATGAACTAACATCAACCATGTTGTTCACCCTCCTGTGGGCTCACCACCTGCAGAGGGGTTCATAGGGAGGGTCAGGTGCTATGAGTATTGGGCAGCACGCTGCCCCCGCGACCCAGCTGGATTAAGCGGGAGAAGATGGATGGATGGACAAGATGAGGAAGTGCTGCATTTTATAGTTCAAACGTGAAATTTTTACATTTTGTTCCCATACTGTACCAAAAATGAACCAATCTCAAAACCGACGTATGTACCGAACCGTGATTTCTGTGTACCGTTACACCCCTAATCTATTGTCATGTGTGAGCTGCTGTGTCTAGATAATTTCCCATGTTTTAGACACAAAATCCAGGCAGAAAAGGAAGTACAAAGCGCACAAGGAAAAGTACAGTTAAAAGGCCTTAATCTAGATGACCAAAGCCGACATGTTTCGACCTAATTTCCCTTGTTTGTCAAAGTCTAAGTCTAAGAACAATGTAATAACCTGGTTCAAAGCTCAACTAAACGATATTTAGAATGACGTATGTGCTCTATACATCCTTCACCCTTCCTCTGCACATGTCGAAACCGTCTCAGCCTTTTCTGTTTGACTTTGAGTTGGAAACATCTTACATGGACGTTTGAGAGACGTTTGACTTTGCTTCTGTGTATGCTCGTCCCGCAGAGCCCGTGGAACCGTTCGTATAACACTTGACAGCTGTCTGCATGTTATAGTGAATCGATCGTGCACCCAGAAAGAGCAGTGAGCGCTGCTGTACGAGCTTTAAGGATCAGAGCGTGTTGGCTATAAAAGGCAGTCCACTTTTGCTCCTTTGTCTCAACTGTTCAATAATATTTGCATTAACAAACCCATATTATGCAATTTTCTGATCTGTTATAATGTTGTTTTCTTATTACAAACTAACCTGGAGTTGTGTTTTGTTTCATTCTCACAAATCCTGTATATATCCTGAGTTTTTTTTCTCAAAAACACAGAAAACACTCAGTTCCATCTTGTGATCTCATGTGGTAATACAGGAAGTGCTCCACTGTGTTTTGCTTGTTCGACTCCATACATCTTCGCTAGAATTTGCATTTATTCATGGAAAGCCCCTTGAGATGCAGCGTCTCGTTTTCAAGGGGAACCAAGAACCTACAACATGCAGCTTACAAACACATAGTTACACAACAACACATAAAACAAGATGATACATACACATACACATACACACATAAACATACATACATACAAACAGTGTTGTGCCTGAGCAACACTCATATATTCATATTTTGGGCAAACGTGAACTGAACTGTATTACTGTCTGGTATCTGTGAACGGCATGTGCTTCTATTTAACTTCATTCAACAGGGCGCCAGATTTCTTTAGTGTTCCAGGCGAAAACCCGGCTAAATGCACCATAAAGAGCCCTTAATATTTATCGGAAAAACATTAAATCTGGCAACAGCACCAGTCACCAGCGTCATCGAAGCAAGACAAAACAAAAAAGCAACATGGAGGTGTTATCATATGAACATTTAAAAGACTCTAGGACAAGGTTGATGAGGAAGGGAATAACCTCATATTTATGTTCAAAATTTGATATGAAGATGAAATTTAACACATGGTTTCATTGTTACAACTGATAAAATAATTGCTGTTTGAATAAATGCTCGCAGCAACGCATTGAAAAAAAAGAACTATGAACTAGTTCTACTATGAACTGTACAGAGCTGTACACATGAAAATGCATAATTTAACGTTTTATTGTATGTACTGCATTATTAACTGTTAATGTTTTATTACTTTGAACCTTTTCTAAAAGCCTCCTGTGGACAGGTGTTATAAATTAGCACTTGTGCTATAACACTTGAAACAATGCATCTGGTTTGTCCAATGCAATTGTTATGTCCATATCAAATAAATAAATAAATAAAATAAAAATAGTTAATTTTTTTAAACTAGGAATGAACTATTAACTATAAACAATTATGAACTATGAACGAACTAGTTCATTTTGAAATTTGTGAACTGAACTTTGAACTAATTCATGTAGAAAATTACCTTTCGCAACATAGCAAACAATACATGTAACAGGAGAATTCTGCTCACATTTGGATGATTTCAGCCCTGGAATTGCACATCCCGGCTGAACTAAAGGTAAAAGGAGATTTTAACTTGAAAAATACCACACACAGAGCATTTTGGGCTTTGGAGATGTAAAAAAACTCAACTCCAGGTATCTTGATGAAGTAATTACATTCGAACATGACCCTTTTTGAGCCGATTTTTCACTCGTGCAACTGTTTTTGGGATTTAGTTTTGGCTTAACCGTGTTTCGTGCTTCGTGTAGTAAACATGGGGTAACAGGAACCGATTAATACCTCACAACCAGCTCCCATCGGCAATCGTAGGTTGCAAGAATAAGTTGAAGTAGTTTGTATAGTGTGAGAACATGAATTGTGAGCTGTGAACTTTTAAACCCTGAGATTTGTTCGTACAGTTTGAGCTGGGAAACCATCAAAAATATCGTACACCCGGCTTTAAATCTCACAAGAGTCAATTTTGTGTAATATAGGACTTTTAATTCAGAAAGGAACAATTTAGTTAGATATAGTTCCTCCTTTAACGGTTTGAAAATCAGACTCCTTAAATGAACGTCTATCCTCCAATGTGAAGCAATAAAAACAGAGAAACAGACTGAAAGTGGAAATGTGATGCTCTGAGCTCGCCAACTTCTCACAAGTGCACAAGTTCATTACAAACAAACATAATAAAGAACAGCTATAGCTATAGGTGCGGGTCTGCTGGCTTCCACAGCAGCAGGCAGAATGGCTTTAAGGGAAATTGAAAGCTTATTTACTTGTGCTCGTATCACAGAGGTACAAGAGTGTGGACAGCCTGCTGGTTAATTGTGTGTGAAGAGTACTTAACAGGCCAGTGCATAATGCCTGCGAGCTGCTACCTGCTCCCATCTCTAACAAACGCACTTTAATAATGCGACGTTTTTATTCTGTCATGTCTGAGAGAAGCGGAACGGTGTTGTGTTACTGTCACGTCAGCGCTTGCATATGGTGTTAGCAGGTTGTTGGCATCTTGAGACAATTTTGACAATATTTTAGGTGATTATCGACCCCTGATACTTCCATAATATACTTGTACTCGTTAAACATTTGCCGATACCACTATTACACGACACATTCTGCAGTATCCCGGTTTCAGTATCCTGAATAAGCCAGTATCCCGGTTATGAGAAACCAGAGCAACATAAATAAAGCGACTGTAGCGACATCAGTGAAAGAGCTGCTGCACTCGTATGATCTCTGAAAAGTTTAACATGAACCTATTAAAGCCCGTGTTACACTCAGAACCTAAAAACAGAACTAAAAAAACAGCTAACGAGCACTCAATGTTGTAACCATTAGTCTTGTGCTCTATTGGTACTGGGTCTGTATGAAAGTGTTCCTGTATGTATGTGTATGTAAGGTTGTAGTGAATTTTATGTGTAAATAGTGTATGTTTATATGTAATGTGGTGGTCAACCTTTAGTAGTCTGTGACTAAAGTGCTTAGCTTTTAAAATGGGTTGTTTCCCTGCCAGGGGACTGCAGATGTAAATTAGCCTTAGGCTAACTCTGGTACAATGCATCAAATGGTAACATTTTTTAATTGTACATGGTCCCCTTTTAAAATAAATAAATAAATAAATAAACCATCTCTAATGCGACATAGAACACAAAAATTACACGTGTCCTTTAGTCCCACAGAAGCTGAAGCATCAGCGCTTTTACTGTATGCAAATGAGCCATGCAGTTTTAAATTTCATTTCTGTAAAATGTAAACAAATGTGCCAAAGCTGCATTAAACACATTATAATCAAGATTCAAAAAGTTTATTGTCAAATTTTCATGTTCACATATGAAAAAATGAAATGACATTTCACACTTTCAATCAAACCTAAATGAAATAATAATAATAAAAATGAAAGCAAAGTTCAAAGTTCTTCTAATGGAGACACCCTGGTGTGTAGAGAGGGAATCATGGTTGTCTGGATTTTTTCCAGGTTTATTAAATATATATTTTTTGTAAGATTGGTAAAGTATCGGTATTGGTACTCAGTATAGGCAAGTACAGAAATGATTTTATTCATACTTCGTATCGGTTTTCAAAAAAAAGTGGCATTGGTGCACGCCTAATAAAACTGGGACAAATCAGTGGTTTTGTATAAATCTGCTGGGACAGGAGACACAGGGCTCAAAACTGGGACTGTCCCGGGTAAACAGGGACGTCTGGTCCCACTAGTTTTTTTTTTTTTTTCTTCACACATGTTTAACACACAAATGCTGCATATTTAGACTGAGTTCTTGAATTGTACAGAATCTTCCAGCAAACCTTAAAGAGGGTTTGATTAGGGTATGGAAGAATTAATAAATTAAATTACTCAAACCTCCATGGAAGACATTGAAAACCTCTTTAGGCATGTTTCTGAGGAGGGAACAATGTTATAACATAGTAGACATAATATTCTAGGACATGCATTTGTTGTATTGTTCTTGATTTTACATACTCTTGAATATCTTTGCTTGGGCATTTCATACTTTAACTTAAAATAATGTGTTTTCTGCCTATTCCCCTCATGATAGAAGTTGCTGTTATGTATTGACTATCATGTGGTTTACTGTTAATGTATGGTCAGTGTGTTTTTGTGTGATTTATGATGAGAGTGGACCTCAGGAAGAGTAATCTGTGCAATTGCAGAGGCTAATGGGGATCCTTAAACAAACAAATAATGCAAAAATAAAGCATAATAGACTTAGAGAGGTGTTTCAAACCTGCTCCGGTGTCTTACTGATGGAGAAACTGCATACATAAAGAAGCAAGTATTGTGTTAAATATACTTTAACATCTTAATCATACTGGTTGAATGGAACTTTCAATGGCCCTCGTGCAGTTTAATGACTCCATCCTTCCTTTATTGCATCCACTGATCACAAAGATTACACTGTTGACTCCACACTTACATAGTGCTTAGCTCTGAAGTAGGTTTTGTGGTTCTGCTCTGGGGACGGCGCTTTCTGTTTGTACAATATTTTCATAACAGCCTTTTCTCTGTCACCTCTGTTCAAGCGCTCATTCTGTGAAAGCTGAGGACACCGATGCACTGCACTCCGTGTGTGAATAACTACTTGATAAAATAGTCGTCTTTTGAATCTAATTGTAAAGCTTTTCTTCCACAAACGAGCAGGAACAGTTATAGCAGATATAGAGAGCTATGAGTACAACTCAAAAATTTACAATGTCATGAAAAACAATATTTGTTTTTTTGGACTATAAGTCGCTCCAGAGTATAAGTCGCCAAAAATGCCAAATGAAGAAAAAAACATGTATAAGTCGCACGTTTTGGGGGAAATGTATTTTATAAAATCAGAGACCAGGAACCAACATTTCAAATTGAAAGGCAAGTTACAGAAGTTATAGTAATAAAAACAACAGAATAGAGAACAATCTGTGTATTATTTGTTCATTTGATTTTCAATATAGAACCAAAAATAAGAAAATGAAAAAAACAAAGTAACAAAATCAAATAATGATTTGTTTTTTCATTTTTGATTCACATATAGGATTCGTATATTTGGTCTATGGGCTGTCAGTGTGAAAAATTTAATATACAAGTCGCACTTGAGTATAAGTCGCAGGAACCACCCAAACCCTGAAAAAAGAGCGACTCATAGTCCAAAAAATAATATAACACTTAAAACTATCAGAAAATGACTTAAAAGTAGTGAAATGATCTGTCCATGCAGCAAGATCATTTTATTAGACAAGTAGGGATGTAACAATAACCGAAATATTGTGATATCATATCGTCTCACAATAATATCGTGGACCAATACCACAATATATCGAACCACAAGTCTCTTTGCTAAAATGAAGACTTCTGATGCAGAAATAGCAAAAAAAAAAAAAAGAGGGAACTACATAGACCATGATCCTTTGCTCTGTTCCAGTGCAGACGACATGAAGAAATAAATGTTCTAAGCACTTTGAAATGTTCATTCTTTGGATTAAGTCTTGTGAAGCATTTTTAGAGGGAAAAGCAGCAGATTCACAGCATTGCAATAAATATTGTATCATGAGATGTATATGGTGAAAATACAGAGAGATTTGGATATCGTTCCATCCCTAATGACAATAAATGTTGTAGCAAATGACTGGTCAAAGCATTTTATAATGTCAGTCTTGTTATTCTGTAGAATATCGTAATATCGTGCGCCTCCCCACCATATCGTGAGCTTTCCGACGATATCGCAATAGATATTGTACCTTAAGGTTCATACCGTGACCATATCGGTATTGGATATCATTACACGCCTATTGACAAGTTATCTTAAAATAAACGACCTCTAGACTAGAATTAAGCCATCTCAGAACTAGAAAGTCGATAATAAATCTGAAAACAAGATGAATAACCTGATAGAAGTTTTAAAATCTTGGCCAGATCGGGGAAATTTGTAGTGAATAATGGTATAATGCTGCTATCGAAGCAACTGAATATTGGGTTTTCATGATCTGTAAGCCACAATCATCAAAATGTAAAGAAATAAAGGCTTGAAATATTTCATTCTGTGTGTCATGAGTCTATATAATTTGAATTAAACTTTTTCATGATATTCAGTTGTTTTTTTAGATGTACCATACAGCTGGCATCATGTTCTCATCTTGTTGTAATTATGCAGGCCTCGTGTTAGCATAGCCCCCCTCTGTGCTTTATTCACAGTAGCCGTTCGTCTCTGTTGCTGTGAGACGTGCAGAGAAAAGGCGAGCGGAGCCTTCAGTCAACAGTACTTAAATAAAAGATGGTGGAGAAAGATCAAGGCTTAACTTGTTGGCTTTGTCATATGTGAGTGTGTGCTATACTCTTAATAAGTTTTTTCTGTTTGCCTTAAAACACGGTTATGACCAGTTAGTTCAATTCAAAATAACGTTCTGGAGCGACAGTAGCTCAGATGATAGAGCGTTTGTCCACTGAACGTTGGCAGTTCAAATCCTGCTCTTGACAGAAAAGCATCTTTGGTCGAGCGGTCGGATTCACTGACCCTGGTGTGATTGTCGATCTGTCCTTGGGCAAGACACCCACCTCGATGCACGATGTATGAATGCGTGCATGAACGGGTGAGTGGTTCCTTTTTGTAATAATAATAATACATTTTATTTATTAGGCGCCTTTCTGGACACCTTAGGTTGCCTTACAACAACATAAATTAAGTACAATTAAAACACACAGTTAAAAACCTAAAGTTAAAGTGGAACAGTGTTTAATTGATTGATTGTGTTTAGTACTGTATTTAGTGTTGTATTTTATTTGTATTTAGTAATGTATTAAACAGTATTTGAATTGAAGTGAATTTATTAATGAACATTGTAACTACATTTTTCAGAAGCACCAAACCATTTCAGACGCTCATAGTGGCTTTACAATTTGGTGCATTATTCCTTTACTCCATATCGGGTGGTGGTAAGAGACAATTGTAGCCACAGCTGTTCTGGCAAAGCTGACCTCCATCAATATTCACACACACACACACTACACTTTAATACTAGGTAATGTTGGTGAAGTGTCTTGCCTAAGAACACAATAACAAGTGCGAACCAGGCCCACTAACCTGTCTTGCTTCTGGGATGTAACGAGATCAGGTTTTGACGAGGACGTTTTTGGCCATTTAACCAGAAGTAGGGCTGAGTATCATTAAGAAGTTACATATCTACAAAGGCCACAATGCGATACGCTTTTTAATACAGGGCACTTTTGATTCGATACCATATACAGTCCAGTGCAAAAGTTTTAGGCAGGAGTGAAAAAATGCTGAAAGTGAAAAAAAAATCACCTGACTGAATTTTTTTTCATGTCTTGGGGTCATATCCACCTCGGCGATGCACACAGCATAAACACTTTGTTGTCCTATAAGCCCCAACTTGTAATACAGTTACATAATGTAACAATAAGTCAAGTTAAGGTAAGACCTTACTATTGTCATTAAATTGATATAAACTATGGAACATGAAATTTTTAGTGCAGATTTATTTCAGTGACAATGGTGCTCAACAAAAAAGTGCAAGTGCAGATCAACTAGAACAGGGGTGCCCACACTTTTTCAAGCTACTTATAAAATAACCAAGTCAAAATGATCTACGTACTACAAAAATGTAAATCATGTATTTATTTCTAAATATATTGAGAATCAGTCATGGTGGAACGGTACTTGGACTTAAAGATCTTCATGTGGGAAAAGACTGACTCACATAAATAAGCTTTTATTGATCTATTTACATTTTATCTGTTCATTTAAGCTTAAAATAAGCCAACCTGCACTGCACTTAAACACTCCCTTTTTGGACCCTCACCCACAGTTTGAGAACCCTTCTTTAAGAGAACTTCCACTGGCACTTTACAGCAAACTGTGAAGAAAGTGAAGTAAGTGGGCAGGATTTGGAAACCTGTTTTTTTTTTTTTTTTCAAGTTCAACTGAAGTTACATTCTCTTACTGGTTTTGCAGTGGTATTTACCTCTGTACATTTACCAAATGCACATCGTGACAAATACAGTTAGTTGCATTTGTGACATTTAGTCAAACTTCAGCCACATGTTGCTGTAGACCTGCTCTGTGCTGTAGACCTGCTCTGTGCTGTAGACCTGCTCTGTGCTGTGCCAACACTGTAAATAAATTTAGATTAGTTTATGCATCGCATTTCGTCTCGCTCTTCTAATCAGCGCATTGACGAAGGAGCCTGTATGCGCTGCACGCGGGGACGAGCGAGAGTGTGAAAAGGCGAAGAGCAGCCCGCTGAAGTGAGACAGATGGACAGGAAGGATGTTTTAAGAAGTTTAACCTGCCCTGTGATACACACTGTTACACCAGGGTACACACATGTTGTGGACAAGCTGCGAGCGCTGGGTGTGCAGTGGTGACGCGCAGTGTCGGCGGGCTCCACACGAGCGCACAGGCTGCAGAGAGATGCCCCCCGAGCTCCTGCACACCATGTTTATTGCCGACAGCAGCAGCCGTAATGAAATATGATCGCACTTGACCAGAGTCAGACCTCAAGTCTGAGACAAGACCGAGTCCAAATGCGGTCCAAGACCGTAAACAAATGGTTTTGAGATGAAGACCAGTCTCGAGTACTACACTACAATCTACCTTCGTGACTGACTAGTAGATCGTGATCGACGTATTGGGCACCCCTGAACTAGAACACAATGTGAATCCTCGCAAAACTACGGTTCTGTACTGGCAGGCTCGACTGCCCTCCCCCCAGATTTGCATCAATCTCATAATTGACCTTGAGCGCCTTCGGTTGACAGAAATCCGTCACAGCGATGGAGAACTTTAATCCATGTGATTGTTTCTTTTTATCAGTTTACAAAATGCAAAGCGGGCAACAAAAGAAAAAGCCAAAGTCATTCAAAACTCTCTTCAGCGAAAAGAATAAGTAGTTTTGTGTTGGTGATGGTCTGGCCCCCACAGAGCCCTGACCTCAACATCATGGAGTGTGTCTGGGATTCCATGAAGAGACAGAAGGATGTGTGGAAGCTTCATCCACACAAGATCTGAGCTTAGTTCTTCAACATGTTTGGAACACCAACCAGCCCAGTTCCTTCACAAACTGTCTGCAAGTAAACCTAGAAGAACTGATGCTCTTCTGAAGGCAAAGCTCACACCAAATATTGATTTCAATGCATTTTGTTGATTGATGAAAATAAATTATGAACCTTCCATTTTTGAAGCATTCCTAGTTTACAGCATTTTTTCCACACCTGCCTAAAACTTTTGCACAGTATTGCATTTCAAATCGATTCAATATGAGTCAAGTCTGTGCAAAGTTTACATGAAAAACACAGATTTTACTCGTCATAACAGTTAAAATGTCAACACAATTGTAGCTCTTACGCAAAATAATTTTGTAAAACATACCTAAAAATACTCTTTGTGATATATCAATATAGCAGCCTACAATAATATCCATACCATATCATGAAATTAAACAATACGATATATCGATATCTCTATATTTTTGCACAGCCCTAATCCGAAGTAGTAATATTCCAGTTGAAGTTGATGACCTTTAGAACTTTATTAGTGAGTGCCAACATTTTACGACTGTCAGTGTCAACTTAATATAACACAAAAAAACTGTACAACTCTGCTGAATATTTAGTTTGTATCTGACATTTAAAATCAAGTCAATGGTGTAAAACCTGTGAACACAGGGGTCTAAAGGGGTCTTTCTGCCGCTGAGCTATTTTTACAAAACAAAAATGGCAGAGAGCCACGGCTTTTTACATCACAGTGACTCTTTAACCTTTCCTGAGGATCTGGAGGATGACTAGAATATAAGGAATAACTCTTTCTTTCCCTCTTTTCTTTATTTTTCTTTTTTCTCTTTTCTTTCTTTTTTTCTGTTAGTGGAGTTAGTATATGGAACAACCTGAGTGATAATTTTAAAAGTCTAACACTGTCTAGCCTTTAAGTCCAGCCTTAAAAAAAAAAAAAAAAAAAAAAAAAGAAAGAATATAAAGTGATATGTTTTGAAAGCTATAGAGCTCTGGAATGAGTGAATTGTGCATTAGTATCATTTTGTTTGTTTTAATTTATATTTTGTCTCTTATACATACAGTACGTCGTAAGTGACATTGTAGATGCAAACTTCCTGTTCATACTCTGCTTTCTTTTGTGTAATTCTGTCATGGTTTAATTGGGTTTGGCGTTATAAGTACTTTTTACTTCAGCCTAAACCCTTTCGGTCCTGATCCATGGGGTTATCATCTGTGTTTGTTTTTTTTTTGTCTTGTTGCGGAAGCCAGGGGGGCTCACAACAAATACAAACGTCAAAACACTCCAAAAAAGCCACAACACACCAAAAAAAGCCACAACGGAAGTGGCCGTGGGACTCTATTTTCCAACGGACCAAGAAAGGAGTATCAAACGGGAAGTGAATGTGAAAAGTAAAGGAACGGAGAAGTGAACAAAGTTGGAAACGTGAGTAAAAGTTATTTATTTATTTTGTGGTCAAGATCGATGTCACTGTCTGACATATGTCGTAAATAATTTCCTGCTTGATCCTCATCTCTTGGTCCGTCAGAAAATATAATTCCACGGCCACTTCTGTTGTGACTTTTTTGTTGTGTTGTGGTTTTTTGTTGTGTTGTGGTGTTTGTATTTGTTGTGGCGTTTGCAGTTGTTTTGAGTCCCCCCAGCTTCCATATTTTGTAGTGTTGCAAAATGTTCAAATAAACCACTACTACGACTACATTGATTAACACACAGACATTGATTAACAGACAAACACATAAAGAGGATGGATGGGACCAGTTGGAGAAGTAGTGGTGGTCAACAAAAAATTCCAGCTACCCGCTCCTGACCTTCAACAAACTGAGTCACAGGTAAGTGCGTACTTTTACACTCTTCCTCACACGTACCTGCCCTCATGAGTCCTGCCCCCTCTGAACCAGAGCAACACATCCTCAACCAGACAAACAGAGCACCAGTCCTGTCTCCTATAGTATACGTACAAGTAAAAATAAAACTTTACTTCTCTCGGTGTCTCGCTGAGCTGGGAAAATCTGCCTTTTCCTACAGCAGCTCTATAGTCTTGGAAATCATTTACAGAAACATATTAAAGTGGAAGTTATTTATGTATTTGGCCGGGGCTGGTTCTGATCTATCTGTGCATTTATTCTTTAGCATTGATGCACTTTGGGATGGGTGCACATTTTTGAGACTGGTTTTGACAGTGTTTGCATCACTAGTTTTCTGTTTCTTTAGGGATGCACCGATCCCACTTTTTTGAAAACCAATACAAGTACAAGTACAATCATTTCTATACTTGCTGATACTGAGTACCGATACCGATACTTTACCAATCTTACAAATGTGCAAGTGCAAAAAAGATATATTTAATAAACCCGGAAAATAATACAAACCATGATATTCCCTCTACACACCAGGCTGTCTCCTTAAGAAGAACTCTGAACTTTTCTTTCATTTTATTATTATTATTATTATTATTATTTAATTTAGCTTTGATTGAGAGTAAGAAATGTAATTAAATTTTTTCATACGTGAATATGAAAATCTGACAAACTTTTTGAGCCTTTGAATCTTGATTATAATGTGTTTAATGCAGCTTTGCGCACATTTGTTTTAGTTTTACAGAAACAAAACTTGGCTCATTTGCATACCGTATAAGCGCTGATGTGATCAGCTTCTGTCAGACACAACTCAGTGGAATATTTGTGTTCTCTCTGTGACAGAGAGATGTTCTGCTGATGGTGAGTCTGTTCTGTGCATATGTCGCGTTGGAGATGGTTCATGTTAAACTTTTCAGAAATCGTACGAGTGCAGCAGCTCTTTCACTGATGTCGCTACAGTTGCTTTATTTATTTTTCCACTGGTTTCTCATAACCAGGATACTGGCTTATTCGGGATACTAAACCAGGATACTGTGGAATGTGTTGTTTAATAGTGGTATCGGCAAATGTTTAACAAGTACGAGTATATTATGTATTAAGCTGATACCTGATACCAGTATCGGTATCAGTGCATCCTTTTTTTTTTTTTGTCTTGTGTGTCTGATATGGTGTCTTAAAACTCCACACAATTATTTTTAAAAGATGAATAACTTAATAAATAAATTGGAATCTATGGTGTCACTTGGTAAGGTCAAGTAAATTGTAAAAAGTGCGGTGACCAAGTATTTTCTGAGAGATGCAAATGGTTTTATAATGTGATGCTTTGTGATTTTACTGTTTTGTATTGATTCTGTTGCTGCTGCCTTGGCCACGTCTCTCTTGAAAAAAGTATTCTCAATCTCAATGGGAGCACCTGATTAAATAAAGGTAAAATAAAAATATGGAAATCTAGTCATACAAATATTGTACGAATTGTAAGAATTGTACAACACAAATAAACTTGTCTACGTCCTGAGCTGCAGGTTAGAGAGTTTTGAGTGAACAGGTAAAGCTAAACAACAGACAAACACACACTTTTATCATTCATACAGACTTTGGGATCAGACGCCGCTGAACTGAACCTTTCACTTCTTTAATAACATGTTTCTGAGTCGGTGTGCGGAGGAAATAATTATTGTTTGGTGAAAATAACAGCTCCATGGACAGAAATGAGGCAAAAAAGAGCAAAGAGACAGTATAGTTTGGTGTCCTGCCCATAGTTTTGCCTCGATATTGTCTGAAAACTCAAGACAAAATACTAAATCGATTTAAACAGTACTTTTTCAGGAGCCTATGATCAATACGAGCGTTAATGGTCCATGACTTGTGAGTGTAATTTAAGGTGTGAGAGACTTTTTCAACAGCATGCATCATCTCACCTGTTATAATTCCAGCTAAATCAGTTCTTTCTGGTCAGATTGTGTTAAAAATAAACATCAGATTAAAGTCTAACTTGACTTGACATGTTAGAGTCCCTTAGAGTTAGCATCACACCCTCAGAGAATGTTGAAAATGTTATACCCGCTGTAGACCTTGTTCAGTCCTGATGTAGTCCTGATTTAGACCTGGTTTAGTCCTACTGTAGTCCTGATTTAGAACTGACTTAGCCCTGATTCAGTCCTGGTGATCAGCTCGGCGCTATATAATCTGCTAATGACACGGTGTGGATTTTCTTGTTCTGGTGTTTGTGGCTCTGCCCCAGTGTGGCTCTAAACAAACAAGAATTTCACCCACAATCTGAATGTACGAACGTTTATCCTCAGCACGTTACTGGACATCCATGCATCTCTACTGTGTACACTTGGAATAATGGGCTGTCGGACCAATGACATGGAACCAATTGAAATACGGTACTGGAGCTGTCTCTTCGGTGACAAATCAAATTCGCTCAAAATTCGGGATGCACCAGGCAATTCAGGACAGTTGGCAACCGTAATGCCAACAGTTTATATAATGCCATACCACAGACCGTATATATAAGTGGACATCGCTAAAGCGTTAGCTGCTGCGTGCCAAACAGGAAGTGCTCCAGGAGGCTCTTCCGGCTCCTTCTCTCCCTTTTTCCCATTGACTTACACTGAGATCTTATCGTTCGTCTCTCTGGACCTGCTGCTGTGGCCTCGTCATTTTGGTCTTAAAATGTTCGTATGAACCCGCAACACAGGATCCTGATTTTATTTCGTTGTTTTGTTCCTTAATCAAGATATGAACATAAATAACGGACCAATCAGACGCCTTCATTCCCCGAGGTTGCTGCCGCCAAGTGTTAGCAACAGGTTTGATTGACAGGTAGTGCGTTTTGCTGCGAAGTAAGTTCCCTTCTCACTTTCCTGGCCTGAGTGACTATTTTTAAAATGAAATGACAAAATATCTCAAACAATTACAATCACTAAAGTTACTAGAATCCTAATTAGCATAACTTAACTAACAAAGTAAAGTGAATTTCGTTAAATTGCGACTCTATTGTTGTTCGCACGTAACAGAACATAGAACATAAATCGATGACTTAAACTTACTATTTAAAGTTTGATGATAAAAGCTAAAAGTTTCCTTATTATTCTCAAGAATCATCGAAGTAGAGCGGTCTGTGCAGAATGGGGCAGAGTATTGCCGCTCTTTCATGAGGAGGGCGGTACATTTAACGACCTCAATCATGATTGGCTCTTGTGGTTGCTATGATACTTGCAGTTGGATTTTCAAATATGGAGCCTGACTCCAGATTCGCTCCTGTAAACGTGGCAATTGGAGCCTCATTTGAGAGACGCTGATGCCAGGGCTCTACGCTAACTTTTTTTTTAGGAGAACATGTGCCCCTAAGTTAAAATTTTTAGGAGCACAGAAAAAAAAAGGGGGCACAAATAGGTTTTTGTTTTTAACGTTTATTACAGTGCAGAACTTGCACACACCAACTTATTTGAATGAATTTTATACAAAAAACAAAATAATTATGACTGTACTTTTCCAGCATGATCACAATGTTTTTTTTGTTTGTTTGTTTTTTTAATCTATCTCCATTGTATCTGATTAATATTCATTTAGACTTAAAATAAGCCAAGCCAACTGTACTGCACTGAAACACTCTGCACGTCTTTTTGGACCCTCACCCACAGAGAACCTCCATTGGCACTTTACAGAAAACTGCTACAAAGTGAAAAAAGTGTGTAGAATTTTTAAACCTGTATTTTCAAATTCCTGGAGTTACATTCTCTTGTTTTAAAGTGGTATTTAGTCTCTGCACATTTACCAAACCAAACGCACATTGTGACAAACAGATTTATTTGGCATTTTCTTAGGCTCTGTGCCCTAGTTCTGTTCTGTGAGGACACTGACAGAAAATGAGTTTTTGCTTCGCGTTTCGTCCTGCTCTTCTAATCAGCGCATTGAGGAGGAGCCTCTGTGCGCTCCAGGTGGGAGGAGAGAGCGTGAAAAGGCGAAGAGCGGCGCACTGACGTATAGACAGGTAGGATGCTTAACCTGCTCTGTGATGCCCGGTGGTACACGAGGGTGGCGCTATGGCGGACAAGCCCGGCGGTGCATGTGGTGACGTGCCATGCAGTGTCCACGGGCTCAGGCCGCAGAGAGACGTCCCGCACGGTCCCGCACACTGGTATGAGTTTATTGGCGCTGGGCATGTGTGCCGCACTTTAGCGGTGATAAAGGCTTGGGCACGATTCTGAAGTCCTAGTGTGAGTGCGCCCCTAATGTTTGACACATTTAGAACGTTTAACTCACATTACGTCTGTGCTCAGTTCTCCTTATTGTGGCTGCAAAAGCGCTCGCACTGGTGCGACTGTTTTATTTTCCTCGTTCGCACGCCGAAATATTTACTCGCAAATGCGAGTGAAATGGGCGCACTGTAGAGCCCTGGCTGACGCTGTGGAGACGTCACACTCACTTAGTCCACTCATATATACGCTCTACGTGCCACACTGCACTCAGGTTCAAACTGGAAAGGCTGAACAGAAGCCATGTTCATCTTGCTGACATGATCTTCATCAACAGAGATGGCGAATCCAAGCAACCACTTGATGCTACCCAGAATGCACTGCGACGAAAAGAATATGGCGACCTACAAACGAACATATTTGAGCTTTTTGGTATTACGTATTTATAACGGACTCCAATGTTAATCATATAAGACCAGCATATCAAAGTAGCCGGGGATCCTTATAACACTACCAATTTGATTCGTCGCTTACAAAAGAATCATCTGGATGTGTTTGAGATTTACAAGCGCAAAACAGCAAAGCCACAGCAGCAAACACTGGCGGAGGTATCGGATCGGTATCAGAAAGAACACTCCTTAAAAAATTGGATCGGAAGCCAAAAAATCTTGATCAGAACATCTCTAATAGGAAGTGTGAGTATCTCCTGAAAACTATGCCACAGATGTTACCAGCGGTGTTGGTTTAAAAGAAGTGCATCATATGTATTCACTTATATCACAGTCCACATTATTTATTGAATGAAGATGATGTCTGTAATAAATCTGCAGAAGACGATTTTGATTGAGACGAAGTGATTTCCTGCAGTTTTTCCCGACCTCATTCCTCCCCAAAAGAAAACTGAAGCCGCTAATGATGCGAGCAGAACAAGATAGTCTCATTAGAAAAAAAAAAACATTTTTTAAAAGAAAGAAGAAAGAAGGAAAAACTTATTACTGAGAAGTTCATAGGATTCTGTTGTGATAAATAAGTGAATTAATTTACATTTTTTCACTGTCAAACTGGTTGGATTTTAGTAAAGTTTTTCTTGTGATTATCTTTAAAGGAGGGAAACAAAGTGGACTTTTAAGAGCTTTAAAACATTTTACGCTTGTTTTCTGTCATCGTTAACTCAAAGCTGTAATTAGCTGCAGTTATTCATGAGCAGGGTCACAATTATTATTTTAGCACACGCCATAGTTTTGAACAGAAAATCAATGGACCCATGTCTTTTTTTGACAGCTTCCCAAAGATTTTGAATCACAGTGTTCAAAATGAGACTACAATTTACAATTTACATTAATTTTAGGGTTTAGGCTAGCAACATTTAAACTGGTTTAAAACAGCCAATGTCCAAGGGGTGATGGTGCGCTCACATCCATAAAAGGCTCTAAAGGAACATCGTGTGCTCCCCTATTGAAGAACTTTGCCCGTCCCCAAAGGTCCTGAGCTCCTCCAACCAAAAATGTCACCGCTCCTGATTTCAACAGTCGACTAATCACGATTATTCCACTTAGCGCCAATATTAGACTATTTTCTGATCTATGTTGTTTCCTCATGAAAACCATGGAGTTGTGTTTTGTTTCATTTACATGTTTAACACACAAACCTGCACCTTTAGGCTTCTTCTAGTTCCTCTCTCAAACTAAAAACACTCTGTTCCACCTTGTTCCACACACCTTCAACTAGAATTATTTGGATAATTTCATCCCTGGAATTGCAAAACTCTTCTGAAACTCTAGACAGAGCCGTGCACGGGTCTGATTTTGACAAACCGCACCGGCCCGTATCGTCATACGTCAATCCGCACCCGACCCGTTTTCCGACAGAATTGAAATAAAATTCTGCACCCGATCCGATCCACTGTAAATACACACCAACACCTGAACTGTACCCAAATGAAAATCAATCCAAGAGCCAAAAAAGAGCCACAACTTTGTACTCTCCACTCACTAATTTTCTTTTTAGCTCTTCGGGAGTCATTTTGAACTGCAGGACATCACATGTGTGGTTTGAAAATGAAAGTGGCAGAGATTTCTGGGAATGTGCACATGCAGCAAAAACATGGATTTTACATTTAATCATATTGCATTTCACTAAAATACAGCCCTACTTTTTGGTTGCACACGATGTTTTGTAAACCGCAGATTAGACCCGCACTCTCCTGCATCTGAGCTAAACCCGCATCTGACACAGCACAAAATTTTTCACCTGTTTCATTAAAATTTGCGGTTCACACGTTGGGTATCCACAGGTACCTGAACCCGTGGAAAACTCTGACTCCCGATATGTTTTTGGAGGATAACATTGGCCAAAGGAGAAATTAAATGTGTCAACGGGACAAAAGTCGAATACGCGTCGCAGCTCATCCAAGCTGCTTCTTCACTTTTGGTCAGACGCTGGAGGACACTGCCTTAAATCTGCCTGCAAGGAAGGAGCTAGCTACTATGAAATTACTCTGAAACTAACAACTTGTTTACGGTTTCTGTTTGTTAGTTAGGCATATTGAAGAAGGAGATAACTTTATAACATGGTTTAAAGCTCACAAGAGTCAATTTGCGTAATCTAGGACCTTTAATTGTAACTGCTAAACACAGACAAAAGCGCACATCACATCTTCTTTTGCTAATGCTCAGACAGCTCCACAGTATCTTGAGCACACACAGAGCGCACCTGAAGTAAGCTCTGAAAATCCTGAACGCCACACGCCCTCAGAATGAACAAGTGACTCTGAAATGAAGCACTATTATTAGCGATGCACCTCTCCTGCGCCGCTTTCAAAGACGTTGGCTACTTCGCCTCTGAAGCGTCTCACCTGCCCACAGCCATTTAGGTACGAAGACAGAGTGCATTAAAGATGTACCGAAGCGCTGGCAACCTGTTAGCATGCCGAGGAGGGGGCTAAGGCTGGTGATTAGAGAGGCTCAGACAGGCGTGCAGAGGTAACAGACTCATGCTAATGCTAAAGATATCTCATTGGAGGCTGAGTCCCAGATGTTTTCGCATTAAGGTCAGGAGAGTATGTTGTTTTTCTTAGTCTTGGATGGTTAAATAAGCCCATATAGAAGGTTAAAGGTGCTGTACTGGGTTGGCCCTGGGTTTTTGCCATCTTAAATATGTGAAAAACTGAACTTTAAAAGGTCCTCTATTACACAAAATTGACTCTTGTGAAGTTTAAGCCATGTTGTCATGCTGTTACCTCCTCAAAAACAGACCTGAGGTTCTTTCACACATGTTTGAGTAACACTTTATTAGTTTATTAGTCTACTACCTTACTACCTTTACTACCTTTTGCCTTTTGCTGAGAAGAAATTGGCAATTCCAGGGCTGAAATCATTCAAAAGATTCTAGTGAAGGTGTATGAAGTTTAAAAACACAGTGGAGCACTTCCTGTATTACCACATGATATGTGTAATAGAGTATTTCCTGTTTGAGAGAAGAACTCAGTCTAAATATGCAGAGTTGTTGTGTTACAATGTGTTACAGTGTTTTTTGTGGGAATTTTTGCCAAATCATTTGACGTCTTAATAAATCAAATGGGTGCATTTCAAACCCTCCTGTGGGCTCACCACCTGCAGAGGGGTTCATAGGGGGGGTCAGGTGCTATGAGTATTGGGCAGCACGCTGCCCCCGCGACCCAGCTGGATTAAGCGGGAGAAGATGGATGGATGGATGGTGCATTTCAAAGTAGGTTTAGGTGCAGGTTGTGGTTTAACAGAGATACTGTTGTTAACATGTATTTGGGTCTTTAAAAAATCACTTATTGCTGAATTATTATGCAGTATAATATATGCAATTAATTGATTTTGTGTGTATAGCAAATTTGTAATTCA
This sequence comes from Odontamblyopus lacepedii, assembly GCA_034769755.1. Taxonomy (NCBI): domain Eukaryota; kingdom Metazoa; phylum Chordata; class Actinopteri; order Gobiiformes; family Gobiidae; genus Odontamblyopus; species Odontamblyopus lacepedii. Next base: position 6,753,391 of record CM068362.1, read on the forward strand.
CCTATGAATTATAAATAGGGTTCGGTATCATTAAGAAGTTGCCGATACGATACATACCTCGATATATAGGCCACGATACGATATGTGACTCAATACAGTGAGCTTTCGATTTGATACGAAATATTTCAATTAAATACTGCCTCACTTTAACTGTAGGCTTTTAACTGTATGTTTTGAAATCGTACTAATTTGCTTATGTTGCTGTAAGGCGACCTTGGGTGTCCAGAAAGGCCGCAAATAAATAAAATGTTTTATTATTTCAAATCAATTAATTTAAACCACAAATTTGATACGAAAAACACCCATTTTAATCATCAAAACAGTGAATGTCAAATCTGTTGCATAAATGAGTTTATATATATATATATATATATATATATATATATATATATATATATATATATATAAATATAAATATATGCTGTGTTATCACATTAAACGATACACAATATATTGATATTTCAACCCTAAATTCACACCCTAAATTACAAATCAAATCTAATTTCTTTCACCTCAGAGTTTAGTGCCCTCACTTGCTGATTATGCAAAAATAGTGTTTCTCAGCCCTGTGATAATTTTTTTTCCAATATTGGTGGACCATGTGTGTCCCTTACTACAGTAAGACATATATCACACATTGGTATTGGCTCATCCCTATTATCGACTATACGAGAACACAAATGTTACAGATACAAACAGTAATCAGCAGCCTGCACTAGGGTTGGGCAGTATTCAACCTTCTCAGCATTTTCCCGGGGTTTACGGTATTACTGTGACTAATGAAGAATTATTTTGTAGCTGCACCTAAACCATTCAGAAACAGAAGAGCAGCTTTATATTTGAAGATGAGGCACAAGTTCTGATCAAACCAAACTTTGCAGCGGGTTCGATCGCTTCAGCATCAGCGCATGAGCTGTTTTTATCAGCGCTTATACTGTATGCAAATGAGCCATGCGGTTTTAAGTTTAGTTTCTGTAAAACGTAAACAAATGCGAAAGCTGCATTAAACACATTAATTCTCAAAGTCTATAATGAGCGGAGCAGCGGTGGAGAGGACCAATCACAGCCCTTAATGTCTGCATCGCTTTTTGTTTGTTTTGACGCAGACGTTGTGCGTAGGGGGCGCACGTCGACGCAAACATGTTTTGATGCAGAACCATAAATTGGGCTTTACCGTCTCCTCAGCGCATCCCCTCTCGACTCTCGCTGTTCAATTAAACGTCTCCATCACAAACTTTTCAGCTCAACATCACACACGAAGCGTCAGTCAGGTTTTTTTCTCTTTCCTCGCTGCATGTGGATGAATATCTCCGAGCGTAACAACGTTTGAAGGGGAGAGAGAGCGGAGGGGAGAAAGTCCACGCTGTGGTTTTAGGACCTTATGCAGATTTTGTTAAATGACGATAATGAAACTGATACTGTTGCCGCAGGATACCGTATTAGCATATTATTGACCAGCCCTAGGCTGCACAGACCCTGAGCTGACCCGCTGTGGCTCATTTGAGTGAACTGTAAGTGAAACTCCTCTTTCCATCTTGGACAGTGTGAAGCCTGGACCCATCTGTGAGCGCCTGTTGGTGGAGCTGGCGTCAGGGATGGCTGCTTCAGGGTTATTGGCATGCAGGGTCCACGAGGCCTCTGTAGGCACCTGTCAGATCTGGAGATGACAGGACCGGAGCACAGAGGAGGGGGAGAGGGGCCCGGGAGGGGGTCAGGGAGGATGGAGGATCTGATATCAACTCCTGTGTATGTGGAGGGGAGTGGGATGGTATTACAGACTTTATAAAGAAGTGGACTAAGGAACTGTCATGTCACCCACAGCATTTGGCTCTGTTCAAATTAAGCTCACTGAAGCTGACAGTTATAGGAGTGAATTTGGAGCCGAATTCCATATTAGAAAAGGTATTTTTTTTACGTACAAAATAGTGAAATAAAAACACCAGGATCATGTAGAGCGGGTTAATCCAAACAATTTAAGATCAAAATGACGGGGCTCACAGCAATATCTGTGTAAAGTGAAGCCAAACAGATCAGATGAACCGAATTCAGCAAAATGCTCCTCTGTAAATATGCTGTATTTATCTAAAATTGACTCTTGTGAATTGTGTGTTAAAGGTGTAAATGAAAAAAACAACTCCACGGTAGGGTTGGGCGGTAATACGGTATCCCGCTCTCTCTCCTCTTCAGTGGTCATTACGCTCGGAGATTTCCATCCACACGCAGCGAGGAAGAAGAAAAAACTTGACTGACGCTTTGTGTGTGATGTTGAGCCCAAAAGTTTGGGCTGGACACGTTTTATTGAACACAGAGAGTCGAGAGGGGACGAGGCGCTGAAGAGGAGAAAGTTCCTGCTTGAGGGTGAAGTCAGACTTTCACGGAGGAGACGGTAAAGCCCAATTTATGGTTCTGCATCAAAACGTGTTTGTGTCGACATGCGCCTCCTACGCACAGCGTCCGACCTGCACCTCCCAAACTTTCTAACTACGCATCAAAATGACGCAGACAATAAGGGCTGTGATTGGTCCTCTCCACTGCTCTACATTTCCACTGCTCCGCTCATTATAGACTTTGAGTAATAATGTGTTTAATGCAGCTTTGGCACATTTGTTTACGTTTTACAGAAACTAAACTTAAAACCGCATGGCTCATTTGCATACAGTATAAGTGCTGATAAAAACAGCTCGTGCGCTGATGCTGATGTGATCGAACGCGCTGCAAAGTTTGGTTTGATCAGAACTTGTGCCTCATCTTCAAATATAAAGCTGCTCTTCTCTTTCTGAATGGTTTAGGTGCAAGATACAAAAGAATTCTTAATTAGTCACAGTAATACTGTATACCCCGGGAAAATGCTGAGAAGGTTTAACGGTATCAAAATTTGGATATCACCCAACCTTACTCCACGGCATGTTTATGATGAGGAAACAACATAACATAGACCAGAATAGTGTAATTTGAGTCCTTTAAATCAGGGGTTTTTCATTTGAGGACAGGGACCACTTATTGGTATGAAAACATTCTAAGGGCCTCCTATCGGTTCCTACAATGGGATCAACATACAAACCAAATTTAGATGAAAGACTGATTTCTCAATAGTGTCATGTTTTTGATTGTATATCATAAGAAACTGTAGAAACTGTAGTATTGAAGTAATGTTTCATTGTTTGATATTATCATCATTATTTTATGGAACCCCCAGCACATGCCCCAGGGAGCCCCACTGCTTAAAATATCCAGTGTGGAGTGTGTCTGCGTAAAGATGCAGCGAAGGGCTTAGTCCTGCATGGGTTCGGATACCCGCGGATCCATATGGTTTTGCCTGCGCATATTCCCAGAAATCTCTTCCACCATTTTCATTTTCAAGCCACGCATGCGACGTCCTGCAGTTCAAAATGACTCCCGAGGAGCTGAAAAGAAAATTAGCAAGTGGAGAGTATAAATTTGTGGCTCTTTTTGGCTCTCTTTTGACTGATTTTCATTTGGGTGCAGTTCGGCATGTATTTACAGAGGGTTGGATCGGGTGTGGAATTTGCCCTGGTAACATGTGGTAAAAGCATAAAGTTAACAACAAAAATAGGGGAGTTGTTTACATTTTTTTATGGAAAAAAATGCAGAATTCAAAATGATCAAATTTGTTCCCAAGTCCAACCAAACTGAATCCATCAGTCGCTCAGCCTGAAGGACAGAGGCGGGCGGTCACAGTGATAATACCCTCACACAGAGAAGTAGGGCATCCCATTACATGGAGCTTGTCCTTACAGCAGTTATATTTTAAATGATATATAATAAGATCCTCTGTATGTGACTCTTTACTGCCTGTGAGGAGCAGGTGCAAAGGACTCATCTTAAGCTTTGCTCTGGTTTTATGATACACTGTCCCCCATTACGATTCCAGTGTGGAGCTGCTTCCAACAGCCTGTGCTCGTGTTTGGAGGTCCTGCTTCTCTCTCCTCTCAGCTCCTCTCCAGGAAGCCCCATTAATATTCACACCATCTGCACCACATCAGACCCAGACTCAGGGCAAAGGATCTTAAACGCTCCTAAAATGGTGGATGAAGGAAATAAAGAGTACAGAGTGCAAATGGCTCTTGGTTATATTAATAATCTGCAACCTAAAGGTAGACACTGCAAAGGCGAGGCAATCGAGTAGCAGTACTTCTAATCTGCAGAGAAGAACGCCCATTTATGGAGATACAGACTACAGACAGACTAATAATAAAGGGTTACTCAAACATGTGTGAATGAAACAAAACACAACTTCAGGTGTATTTTTGATGAAATAGCAAAATATAACGGCTTAAACCCACAAGTGTCAATTTTGTGTAATATTTGTGTAATATATGACCTTTAAAGAACACATTCTTGTGGTTTTAATTCCACTTTAAACATGCTTTTGATCACCTTGCGATAATTATTAAACTTTTTTTAAAACTTATAATTATGTCTGCATATGGGCATATATACTTTATATGGCAAATGTAGTCCTTATCCTTTTTGAATGTTGTGTTAATAGAGCCATGTATTTGGTGTGGACAGAGTTTGAGCGCAGGAGGTGATGGTTTATAGACTTAAAAACTTTAAATTTTTGGACACACTGACACTGGACGTGGCTTCACTGAGGTGACATTTTTATTCGTATTTAATATTTTGTAAGCAGAGAGGGGGGTGGGCAGTGGGCCGGTTTTGTTTTGTCTTTGTTGTCAATTTGTTAAATGTCAAAATAAAATAAATTGCTCAGAAGAAGTCCAGAGTTTTATCTGTGATGCAACAAAACAGGCAAACTGAGTATTTTTGAAACCCAGAGAAGACGACTCTGGGTTAATAAATGAATCAAACAAGAGTGAATGAAACAAAATACAACTCCAGGTGTGTTTTTAGTCTGTACTGTGAGTCAACAGTATAACATGGCCAAAAGTTCACAAAAGTCAATCTTGCATAATGTGTTCATCTTGGTCTGTTCTTATTTAGCTGTTTCCTCTCGCTAACATCCAGTCTGCTGTCATTACATAATACTGTTTAATTCCTCTATTACTCACACATTTGAAATGCTAAACAATAAACCTTGTTATAAGCGCAGCTCCTGGCAGTAAGCGGATAAAAATTGGGCCAACTAAGGAAGTCGTTTCATAAATACTGTTGTTATGGTTTTTTGAGCCCTCCTGTGGGCTCACCACCTGCAGAGGGGTTCATAGGGGGGGTCAGGTGCTATGAGGATTGGGCAGCACAGCTGCCCCCGTGATCCAGCTGGATTAAGCGGGAGAAGATGGATGGATGGATGGATGGTTTTTCGACCGCTTTACATTGTTTATGTGTTTTTATTGCTCAAAAAACATCCATTCTTACTTTATGTTAGAGTGGGCTTGCCTCACTACAGATCTGACCCGTAATTTGGCCTCATTGCAACACCTGTTTGTCTAGAAGGAGATAGAAAAGTTGAATGCCAGACTGTGGAACATTCAGACAAAGCAATAATATTCATCATGGAGACAAGCAGCTGGCAGAACCCCCACCAGAAAACTTACAGAATGCACCTTTAAGTCAAACAATGTGAAATGCTAAAACAAATTAGTCCGAAAAGCTCTTAAAAGTCTTGATGCTTTTCTTCCTTTCAGTTTCCCTTTATTAAAGCGATTAAAGTGGATGTGTTTTGTTCAGTTTTTTTCTTTTTTTGTCGTGTACTTAATTTACATCAGCCCCCAAACCAGTCGGAAATGCGTCAAGGCTTTGTTTGTTGTCTAAATGCCCGCCTCGCTGTGACGGCCCGTGCAATTATCCCAGTGTTAGCTTAGTGACTAAACAGGGCAGTGACTAAGCAGAAACCCACCAGAGCCCAAGAGCCCACCCCAGATTGGCTCATCGAAATGGGGCACAACGCAGCCATTACACCCCCCCCCCGTTATCCTGGAGGGACGGGGGAGAAGGTGACGCGATAATCAGAGGTTTCAACGCCATCCTTTGCTCCACTTTGTGATGTCATATGGTAATACAGAAGTGCTCCACTGTGTTTTTAAACTCCATACACCTTCACTAGAATCATTTAGATAAGTTGAGGCCTGGAACTGCTAAACAAACCGACAAACTAATAGTAAAGGGTTACTCAAAGATGTATAAATGAAACAAAACACAATGCCACAAACAAAGCCTCGCCGCATTTCCAACATAAGTGGAATGTAAATTAAGATATAGATACAAGTAAAACAATGTAATGAGATGGTAATATGCTGTCTAGTAATTTCCGTTATTTTGTTACGTCTCTTATGTTGGTTTGATGACATGGAAGGAAAACATTAAAAGTCAGAAAAAGTCATTTAACCATCGGTTCTGGCCTTTCTAAGTTCGACTGGATTATTCTCCCAGCCATCGATTAAGAAAATTTAATCAAATGCCCATCCCTACTGTGGACCATATGAAATGCTTCAATTTATTCTGTGGAAAGAGAGGTTTTCACAACATGGCGAAAGTTTTGGATGCTGCTATATGGTCGAATCAAATCGAATCATGAATGGAATTTTTTTAAATAATTGCTCAGCTCAAGGTGGAATAGTTTTTTGTTTTGTTTTTCATTTTGATCTTTAGAGATGCAGACAGACTACTAATAAAGGGTTACTCAAGCATGTGTGAATGAAACAAAACACGACACCACGTCTGTTTGTTGTCTTAATACTCGCCTCGCTGTGACGGACCGTGCAATTATCATTAGTTTAGCGCTCTAACTCGTCCATTACGGGTAGTGACTAAGCCGAGACCCACCAGAGCCATCAGAGCCCACCCCAGCTCGGCTCATCGAAGTGGGGCATGACGCAGCAATTACACCTCCTGTTACCGCGGAGAACAGGGGGAGAAGGTGACGCGTTAATCACAGGTTTGAATGGCGTCGCGTGGCTTCGTGGCGGTTCTGTACGCGTCTGGGCCCACGCAGCATCAGCAGTGGCTCAGGTTTAATGGGAATAATGAAAGACGGAGGCGGAGGGGATTTAAAATGCTGGCGCTTTAAAAGCTCGGTGTGAATGGAGCGTTTGACATCTTAAAAACCTCGGAAGCTTAAGGCTATTTTGTTCATAATACAGCACTTTAAAATATTTTACATCTTATTTTTGGGGACTTTTTGCTGTGTTTTGCTTTCAGATATTTTTATAGTTGAAGGTGCCCTGTGTGACTTTATCCGGTGGAGGGTCAGCATGCTCGGCTCCAGAGGTGTTCTTGCATTGCCTGAAATGTTTCACAGTATTGCGTTAAACCTGTCTCTCTTCATAGGTGACGCCACAAGGCCAAGTTGCAGGTCAGGTCTGCCCCCGCTCACAGCAAGAATATGCAATATATATAGTTAGAGTTAGAAGATTCACACAAAAAACACTATTGGAAAAGAAAAAAGCTGGTCTGCTGCATCCCTCGCCCTGATACTTGACCAACCAGGACGTCACGCTCTGAAAAAACTGTACAAAGACGAGTGGATCTGGAGTTGTGTCCTGCCTAGAGCACGGAAACTCGACTGAAGTCCAATGGGACAAATATTTAGAACCTATGTTTGGACTCAGGTCAGACTTGGACGCACCAGCGCTATAAGACAATTGAAATATAACATTAAAAACAGCTTAAGCGATTATGTAGGTAGCCTGAACATCCTGCACGGGTCTGATTTTGACAAACCGCACCCGCCCATACCCGTCATACCTCAATCCGCACCCGACCCGTTTTCCGACAGAATTGAAATAAAATTCCGCAACCGATTTGACCTGCTATAAATACATACCGACACCTGAACCACACCCGAATGAAAAACAGTCCGAGAGCCAAAAAAGAGCCACAACTTTATACTCTCCACTCGCTAATTTTCTTTTCAGCTCCTTGGGAGTCATTTTGAACTGCTGGAAATCACATGTGTGGTTTGAAAATGAAAGCGGCAGAGATTTCTGGGAATGTGTGCAGGCAAAAACATATAGACTTTACATTTAATCATCCTGTAAAAACAATGGCATTTTGGCATTTCACTAAAATACAGCTATGTTTTTTCTTCGCACCTGATGTTTTGTAAACCACAGATTAGACACACGCTCTCCTGCGTCCGACCCAACACAGCACATTTTTCACCCGTTTAATTCAAATTTGCTGATCAGCCGTCAGGTATCCGCGGGTACCTGAATCTGTGCAGGACTGAGCCAATGCTGTCATCTGTGTTGACGTTCTGAATGTATTTTTCAGTTGATTGATATAAAATAATGAGAACTTTGCACATCAATTACTTGAAACAGGTCCGTCGAAGGAAAGGGAGCAGCCCCAGAATCAGTTGATTGATAAAATCGGACTTTCCACAAAAACAATGCCCTCTGTGTCTTTAGTAGGCCAGTGAAAATAGTGTGTTTTTTATTGTGGCGGGCTCGGTCAGACTCGGACACAAATATCTTTATGTTTGTCATGCTTGGTTTGGATTTGATCACTGCTCTATCAGGCTCAGACAGAAAAAATCCACCCAATCCACACTCTAATCCTGTCTCCCTGATTTCAGAGGGCGTGACTGACAGGTGGATAAACCAATCAGAGAGAGACAAGAAACAGACATGGCTGCTTAAATGTAAAAAAGGAGAGAAAACAACATAAAGGACAATCGAAGCCCCAAACTATTACTTATCCCATGTAAAAGCAGTTCAATATGTTGTTCTGAATGTTACAAGAATTTTGGAGACGATCTGAGACTCGTGCCACAAATTAACTAGCCAGGCTGGCGCCACCTAGTACCTCCGCTCAATTTAATTTCTCTCCAGCAACTAGTTCAGGGATCAGAGTACACTATACGGTTCGTAAAAACCCTAGAAGTTGTAGTTGGTGCACAAGCCAATCGGCGAAGCGGCGTGTTGCCCAGACCCGAGTTACAATAGCAGACTGCATTCTTCATGGGCACACGACCAAATAGTAGCGACTGGTTAAAAAAGTACCCGCCTACCGTCGAGTGAACGAATCCTAATGCTGCGAGGTGAGATAGTTTCCACAAAGTGAAACCGTCTGATGCATCAGGCTACAAATTAACAGCTGTGGTGGGATCATCTCAAGTTTGGATGGAGGTTTTTCACGCTCTACAGTCCGAATCAAGACCCTTCTGAATTCTAAATGTAGAGGAGACAGGCTGGTCTGCCAAAGTTTGAGGATCACTGGCCTATAACAAGCATAAGTTACAAGGAGTTTCTATGCAACAGATGGGAGCAGGCTGCACAATTGGATGCCGCAGTCATGTGATAGAATATAATTTTCCTACCGAATGTTTCACCACAGATCACGTCCATATGCTGCAGAGAGGGAGTGTGGCGCATTTGAAAGCCTGAGATGTTTTTAAAAACTGTTCTTACGCCCAGCTCCTGTCCCAGTCTGATAACAGTCCACTCTATTAAACCCTTCACCTTTAATGTTCTGCAGGCTCAGCCCACCTGCACCACACACATACTAATGCTACTGGGAGTCTGCCATTGTTCACAGCTCAATGCATTGCCTATATGTTACTACTGTGGCAGATTTGAATGAATTTAAACAAGTGAGAGGCCTGTTAGCGTGTGTTAGCCAGGCTGCATTCAGAGCAATAACCCTGAGTCATGGACACAGCTGCTGCTAAAACTCACTGCTCCAAAAGACCAATGACCACAGAACAGCTATAAAGAAAAATAAGTCCAGTTTAATTCTTCTGCTCAGTGGAGATCATTCGAATGAATGAATGGGCTGATTTATGTGAGTAATGTTACAGTAAATAGGTTAATAAAATATCTTCTTTTGAACTGACTTTTGAGTGCAAAAAGTGTTCTCAAATTCTAAAAAATACTCCAAAATTCTACTACTGGCAAAGGAGAAAATTCAATTTGTCAACTGGACAAAAGTCAGATATGGATTAAAAAGTCATAAAGACTGTAAGCAACTTTCTGAAAGAGGGCTGAGAAAGTGAGCTCTCAGCAAAATGGATTCTTGTGATATTTGTGAGTTCATAAACTCAGAGAATCCATCTTGGCGTGCGCCTGCGGTACAGATAATTGGGCGACCTATCACAGAGCAGCATTGGGGTTTGTGAAGCCAAAGGTGAAGCGCCAAACAAACATGCCAACGCCAGCTCACATACTTCAGCCTATTTTAGCGTCAATACAGACTATTTTGTTTGTGCAAAAGGTGCAGAAGGTAAGAGCTTTGTGCATTTGTGGACAGGGAAGATGTCTGTGCTTTTCCATCAACTGGATTTCACTAAAGTTTGATTTTCGGCTTGTTCCACTGTAGTTATGGTTCAACCAATCGGATTCAGATAATCTGTGTTCATTCTGGATTTTCGGATCTCTTTCAGTGAGAGCCGTCCCAGACTGATCATGTGCAAAACTCAACTCAGAGTGACACACGTTTCAATCTGGCGTGAGTCAGGTCGCAGAGAAAGTGTGAGTAAAAATGTAAAGGTCCAATAAAATGAAGTGAGTGTTTTATTTATTTATATAACGCTTTTCACAAACATATGTCACAAAGACGCTTTACAGAGCATTATTTACAGAGCATTATTCACTCACTCCAGACCCAGTGGTGGTGAGTTACTGTTGTAGCCACAGCTGCCCTGGGGCAGACTGACAGAAGTGCGGCTGCCAGTCCAATCGGCGCCATTCACCCCTCTGATCACTACTGTCACTCACGCACACACCCCTTTTATACTAGACAATGACGGAGCCTTTGCCTAAGGATGCAACGATGACCGTATTTTTTGTGACAACTGATTTTCCCAGAATCAGAATCAGAAAGGTTTTATTGCCATATGAGTGAACAGGTTCACAACATTAGGGAATTGCTGTGGTACTTGGAGCAGAATGTAGACAAAAACTAAGCATGCAACAAATAAAACAGAATAAAAGTAAGTAGAAACAATAAGCTATAATATAACAAAAAATTTACAAATTTACAAGAATATAAGAATATAAGAGTATAACAGTGCAGGTAATGATCAGTGCAAAACAGACAGGTGCAAAAACACAGGATCATGTGACTGACACAGAGCGGGGGGTGGGAACAGTCCTAGTGTTATTATTAGGAGTGGTCAGTGGTCTCTCATCCAAGTACTAACGAGGCCCGGCCCTGCTGAGCTTCTGAGATCTGATGAGATCAGGCTTTGAGAAGACAGTATGGGCAGCCATATTACATAAAATACAGAGTTTGTATCCATGTTACCACATAACATCACAAGGTGGAACAGTGTTTTCTGTTTGAGACGATTTCAGCCTAAACACACAGGGTTTGTGTGTTAAACATGTGTGAATGAAAGAAAACACAACTCCAGGTCTGTTTGTGATGAGGAAACATAGCATAGATCAGAAAATAGTGTAATATGAGTAAATGATGATGTAAAATGATTGTAATATTGTAATTTTATCATTCTTATTGTTAATCCAAACCACCACAGCTCCACTTTATTCAGTACACTTTTAACTACTTAATTTCTTCTCTTGTTTTGAGCTTCTTCTTCTCTCTCCTGTCAGCAGCCCTCCAGGAAGCCCCCATTAACTTTTCACACCATCTGCACCACATTAGGACTACACCAGTCTAGAGATCTCATTTCTTTCCACTGGCATTAAGCTTCTCAATGGCACTGCGGGCATGTCCCAGGGCCTGGCTCTTATCTGCCCAGTGCCGCGTCCTGATTGGTCGACGTGCTTGCCAGGTCACTCGGAGAGGGTTGTTTGGCAGAGAAGAGGGGAGAGGAGGAGGGAGAGAAAAACGGGGGGTGATTTGCTCAACAGGCTGCCAAGATGGCCACCACGAGCACGGGGCTTGAGCCGGAGCCGAGTCTCGTCTAAAAACAACTCAATGTTACTCATTCAGAGAAACAACATGGTACTCCACTGATGTACAGAAGTGTGAATGTGTATGAGCTACGATTCGGGCGAGTGATTGGAGCGTGTGCTGTTTTCACCATAATACCATGGAAACAGTATTAGTATAATGTAACAGGCTGTATGTGAGTATATTTAAACGGACATAACTAAACCACCCGACCTGAGGAGGAACACTATGGACTGTTTTTGTCCATAGTATTTTAGTAGTATTTTAATAATAATAATAATAATAATAATAATAATACATTTTATTTCTGGACACCCAAGGTCGCCTTACAACAACATAAATTAAGTATGACTAAAACATACAGTTAAAAGCCCCAGTTAAAGTGGAACAGTGCTTAATTGATTGATTGTGTTTATTGTATTTAGTGTTGTATTTTATTAGTATTTAGTATTTAGTAATGTATTACTTTATTATTAGATGCCAAAAGTGCACTCTAGACTCATTGTGCATTATTTTCTGTAGGGGAAACCAAAAAGTACTTACAAGTATACAAGAATAGTCGGGTACGTCAGCTCTAATAACCAGCTGTATTTAGGTATGGGATTTTTGGTTTTTGAGCATATGAACACATTACAATACAATAATGGATTTGGGATAAATTAGAATTTGTAACATCTTTGTGTATTAGGGGTGTAAGAAAAAATAGATTCAGTGATATATCATGATACTTCATTGTACAATTCTCAAATCGATTCAAAATGAATCTGAATCGATTTTTTAAATAATATTTTTCACTAAAATCAGTTGCATAAAATTAGTTGCATTCACTTCTCATGGTTTTAAAAGGGTAATAAATGATATTTCATACAATCTTGGTTCTGTGTAGGTGTAGTTGACTATATTATTAGAATAATTATTGATAAATTGCAATATATGATCCATTGTTTTAGTATCGGTATATATCGTGATATATCGAATCGTGACAAGCATATCATGATACGTATCATATAATAATAATAATAATGCATCAGTTTTATATAGCGCTTTTCAGGACACTCAAAGACGCTTTACAGAGCATTATTCATTCACTCCAGACCCGGTGGTGGTAAACTACTATTGTAGCCACAGCTGCCCTGGGGCAGACTGACGGAAGCGAGGCTGCCAATCTGCACCATCGGCCCCTCCGACCACCACCAACACTCACGCACACACCACTTTCATACTAGGCAATGTGGGTGATGTGCCTTGCCTAAGGACACTACGACAGTTTTTGCCACTGGCGCCCCACTGTGGCACCTGGGATTCCCATCATATCATCAGACTCAAGGTAATGCACACCCCTATTGTGCATACACACATACGGCCATATAACACTCGTCTATTTCCATTTTTACTAATGAGTCTGTTCAAAAAAACAAATCTGATAACTGCACAGAAAACAGCTGCGATGGGCCACGCCGCTGGGGGATGGACCAATCCCAGAGCAGCACTGAGGTTTGGTCGAAGCAAAACAAACCAAATCCAACATGGTGACGCCGACAAATGTAAGAAGGTAAGAGTTTTGTGCATTTGTGGACAGGGAAGATCTCTTTGCTTTTCTCTGTCAGATTGAAATATTCACCTTGACGTTCCTCCTTTTTCTGACCGCGAGGCCTGTTCCAGATTCATAATGTGTAGAACTGTAGAACTGAGTGTGACACATAATCTGGCATGAGCCATTTTACAAATCTGACGCACTGATCACAAACTGGGACACACAGAATGGGCCAGATCAGAAAAAATACTCAATATCCCAAATCGACCGTTGTTTATACTGGAACCAATATATCATCCGTCCCTAATCGCAAGTGCAATTTTAAACATGTCCAGGAGTATTAACATTTGAGAGCGCAGAGGAATGCAAAAAAACGACTAGAAGCTCATACATATCAGTGTTAGTAGGTTTTATAGAAAATAAGACGCAGACACAGTTCCAATCAGACGTTGTTTTCTGTACAGACCTGTCCCTAACACTTCTGCAGAGTTATTCTCCATCCCTGCTGCACGCTGTTTTCTCATTTGATCCGCGAACTAACCATTTCATCACTCCGCCTCTGGGACCCCCAACTCAATTTGACATGGTATTACATTTCTCCATATATCTCTCCACACAAATGACACAAGCGCCCGTTAGCTGCTCCCCTCGCAGTCGTCAGCCCCGTGCACCGTGCAGAGGGGACAATCGAACAGGCCACTACAGAACACCAGAGTACAATGTGTCACAGAGGAAGATGAGATCGCTCAGAAATGACGAATGCTACGCGCTTTATGGTCAGTCCCACAATACTACGAGACCATTAGGGGGAGAATAGCGATGGGAGTCTGTGGCCCCTCCCCCCTGCATCTGCTCTGGTGAACTGTGAGAGTGAAAAGTGACCAGCCGACGCTTCATAACGCACCTGCTGTTTCAACCGTCTGTCCATGAAATTTCATAACCGCGCTCTCCGTCGAGTCCCTGGCATCCCATTCCTTATTGTATCTGGTCTTTCCCGTGTTTGCGTTTTTACAGGCCACTGGGTTTCTAAATTTGCCTACAGGACCAGTGTGACTTAAGCATTGCAAATCGCAAAAGTGTTTTATTTTATGTGGAAAAAAACTAAATTGAAAGAGGGCTGTAAGCAATGTTATAATGCTGTTTCCACATCAAAAACATACCTGTAGTTGTGTTTTGTTTGTTTTACTCACACGTGCTTGAGTAATTCTGCATTATTAGTCTGTCTACATCTCCAAAGCTCAAAATGCTCTGTCCCACATTGTGATGTCGTGAAATGGTAGTTTTGTGAAGTAAACGCTTATTCCACTTAAAATAATTCCGGTCGTTCAGCATGCGAAAGATACCAATGTCTGTTAACATGTGGGCCGTCCTCATCCCGAGTTCTCATCATGAACTCATAACACAGCAGCGTGTAGCACTTCATAAGATTATAAGTTGAATCAAATGAATCAGCTATTGCCTATTGCCATAAAATTATTAGGCTAATTAATAGCCTAAAATAACAAATGTTCGTTGCTACGTGAACACGAGGAACACCGGGACATCTCTGAGTGCTGTTCCCCGCCTGAACAAACTGGAGAACAGCGGTACCGGGGGACAGAGGTCATGGCCCCATGGCCCAACGATAAACTGAGATGCCAGAAAAGCCGGTAGCAGCTGAAGTGTGTGTTTTCTTCCGGTCAACGTAAATACGTCCGTGTCCCTGTCCAATCAGAACCCTTCCCCACCCCCAGATGTTGAGCGGAATTAAATAAATCCGATTGAATGTGTTTTCCGTGTAAACCTTTATTCGAAATTAATATTTACATCTAAACTCGAAGGAGAATAATTTAATTTGGAATTAATTAATTTTTATTTAAAATTCTCATGTAAACAGGGCCATTGTAATTATAGATTCATCTCTTTGTCAGTGGGCAAACCTACAAAATCAGCGAGGAATCAAATACTTATTTCCTCCACTGTATTTGTGTTTGCGATGTGGAAACAGCATTAGAACATTGATCAGAAAAGTACATAATACGGGCCCTTTAATGTTGTTTGTTGGCTCGTTATAGAATTACTGTGAGTTGGGCAACCAATCTCAGAGCAGCATTGAGGTTTGAGTGGAAGCCAAATGCAAAGAGCACAAATAAAGCAAACCAAAAACGGTGACATCGACAAGACGCACTTCACCCTATTTTAGCGTCAATACAACATGACTATTTAGTCTGTGAAAAACACACATCTGTGGAACAGGAAAGATGTCTGTGCTTTTCTCTCAGCTGGATTTAACAAACGAGTTTTCGGCTTGTTTTGCTGCTGTGACAGAGCTCGCTTCAGTCTGGCATGATCCAGGTTAGATAAGCCCTGTAATTACAGAGATATTAATCATGAACCTCATCGACAAATCTGCAATCTGACAGTTACACAGCAAACTCCACCTGAAAATCTGCTGATGTCACGTGAATGCAGCCAATAAAAACACCTTTCTACCTCTGCACTAAATATAAAAGTCTCCCTCTCGTGATGTCTGATCTATTTCGGGGGCTGTTTCTCGTGTTCATTCTGAGGAAAATTGTGTAAAAAGGCGCGAACAATAGCAGGAACAAAAATAAACTGACGAGATTCTGTACAGGCACAGACAAGAAAAACAGGGTTCACAAGGACAAGACGAGGCTAAATAAGGTTTTCTTTGTATTGCACCCACCAGATTTCTAGCGCATTTTGTTTTTTTTTAATTAAAGCCTTGTTTCGATGGCAAACTGTTAAAATGCTTACTACATTCTTCTTTATATCCTGTCATGCAAACTCACTTCTGTTGGTTGTAGGATGATGGTAAATTGAAAAAAAAAGTCACAAGATCCTTCTCCATTGGACAATCTTTGAAGAAGTAAAAAAAAATTTTTCCGTAAATAAATTCCTCTTCCTAATTAAGGACCGGGCTCCAAACTTGCCCCTATAGCTGCAAGCCTCAGTGAGTTTAGTTTGACTGGAGCCAAACGCTATAGGTCAGCGGTCTCCAACCTTTTTGCGCCAAGAACCGGTTTAATGTCAGACAATATTTTCACGGACTGGCCTATAAGGTGTGGCGGATAAATATGACAAAATAAAATGATACGACCAACACAAAACTGTGGCATTTTATAAATATAATAATAAACGTGAATCCTCTGTGCACTTGTATGTAACTTTATTAGCAGCGTCCTCCAACATAACAAGAGTAACGTTGTCTCTGCCCCCTAACGCTCTTTGGATGCTATGGTAATGCTTAAACACACCTTCAAAATAATATACACCACAAAACAAATATAAAGTACATGAAAACTACAACTCACCATAACGCTAAATCAGTGAGAGCCTTGAGCTTGTTTCTCTGCAACGAGACGTCCCATCTGGGGTTAATGGGAGACAATGACGGCTAAAGTGTGTTGCTTATGTCCAGTTTACTCCGTAATTTTGGTTTGGTTCACACAGATACTCTATGGTGTTGAAAATGGCAACAGGGTTTTCAGTGCTGTTGTGGCCATCTCAGGGTATTCTGCCACGACTTTTATCCAGAATACTGGCAGAGTTGATGTCTCCAACACATTTTTAAGACCGCCATCATTTGTGATCTCCAGCAGTTGATCTTCTTGCACAGACATGCTGGATTCGTGTGGTTTATTGACAAATGGGTCGCAGATCCATTTCTTGTCAGTTCAGATCTTTTGTGGTTGGTAATTAGTGCTCGAACTCTTTTCAAAGCAAAGACAGGGGATCGTGCACTAGCTGAGAGAACAACTGCTCAGGCTCTTCCATAATTCAATGGAAATCCAATCCTATTTTTCAAACGCACTGTCTCCACAAATCCAGTTTGGCTTTAAATGCAGCTACTTTATCTGCCAACTTGAAGACAGTTGTCACTTTCCCCTGAAGACTGAGTTCATTGAGCAGGCCGAATACGTCGCACAAGTAAGTGAGTTTTGTGACCTACTCCTCGTCACTGAAATAAGATGCCAGCGGTGACTGCATTTCTGAGAGAAATCACTCTGGCCAGTGATCTCCCTTGGGATTATTTCTGTGTATAAGACAGTGGTTCTTAACCTTGTTGGAGGTACTGAACCCCGCTTCATATGCGCATTCACTGAACCCTTCTTAATTGGAAAAATATGTGTTTTTTTTCAAATTCAAAACATAGGTATATATATTTTATTGGTGCACACATGTGAATCCATATTGCACATATTCGTCCGACCACTTTCTTTTTTTTTGCTCGACATAGTTAGTATGAAGGGAAAATATTAAGAAAGAAATTACACAACGTACCATCATGACAGTCACAAGATTATTGCACACACAAAATTTCCTGCAGCCAATAACGGCCAAACGGGGCGAGTCATCACAAATCATATGAGTGATGTGTGTCTTGACCCTGCCAAACCCCTGAGATTGACTTAGCAAACCCCTGGGGTTCGATCAAACCCAGGTTAAGAACCACTGGTATAAGAGAAGGCATTTCGTTCCGTGTGCATCTCCTCACAAAGTTGCTCAAATAGGTGTGAGTTAAGAGTGTGTGCTTTGGTGTGGTTAATAACTTTAACAACATCATTCAATACGCTGTTAAGTTCCGGAGGCATTTTTCGACTAGCCAGCATTTCTCTGTGAATGACACAAAGTGTAGATTCACGTTCAGGTGCAACATTAATACAAGCAGTTAAACCAGACAGCTGGCCGGTCGTGGCAGCAGCTCCATCTGTGCAAATGCTGACACGAAAAGACCATTTAAGTTTTCCTGATACATAATCATCCAGGGACCAGTTCTGCACACAAATAAGTAGTATTCCCTTGTTGTCCTGTAGACTTGTCAATCTGCAGTGCGTACCATGGTGATGTATTAATCCTCTCCAACAACTGTGTCTCAATGTCCTCTGCTATTTCCTCAATACGCCAAGCGACGGTGCTATCCGACAGAGGCACCATAGCCTCTCAGAAAAGTTCACAGCAAATGTCTTTGGTCGCAGCTAGGATCAATTCTTCACCAATTAGTGAATGACTTTTTAGCCTTAATACAGTTAGCCACCGAGTATGAGCCTCTCAGTGCACTTAAATTTGTTGATGTGGAGGCTCTCAGTAATTGCTTCTGTCCTTGTTCCCGTTTTTTTCTTTCAAAATACTCCAAAGGTTTGTTTTTTTAATGCAGGGTGCTTGGTCTTCAAGTGGCAAAGCAGTTTTGAAGGCATCATTGCCTCATTGCAGAGCGGGTCACAGCATATTATGCAGAGCGGGCTTGGTCCGTGGGAATCGCCTGTCGTGATGAATTCATATTTTAAGTAGGTCTCCTGGTGTTGTCTATTAAATGCAGCTTTCTTTTTCTTAGTGGTCATAGGCTTTTCTGTCTCCTCACTTGGTCTTTTCCCCTTGGCAAAGAAAGTTTCCAAAGACGTATTTACTCATTCTGTGCAGCCCAGTACCAAACGACCCACATGTCGGTACCGGTCTGCGCCCCAGGGGTTGGGGACCGCTGCTATAGGTGACACCACACTTCCTTAATCCACTTCTATGGCTACAACTCAACCCATGTGACTCGAGGGTTCAATTCTCAGCCATTTAATCAATTCCCGCTGCAGTACTGTCACTCTCTAGTCCAATTCCGACCAACAGAACATACAGCAATGGGAAATTATAATGTCATTTTGACTTGAGCGGATTTTATTACATCCAGCAGACAGAAAGCCCCTTTAATGAAATGTAATAGCCACAGTTCTAGACATCATTTCCCATTTTTCTGTACTAAATGAAAACGCCCACACTCCGGAGACACAGGAAGGTGATGGGAGCGCTGATCTGCCGTATATGCTGTGACAGATCTTTAATTGCAATAAGAAACCTTAGTGTGTGTTTTTAATTTGAATTTGCACTGTGCCGGCAAGTGAGACAGGGGAGACAGGCAAACAATGGTGAAAATAGTGGAGTTATAAAGAATATGAGGACTAAGTGTAACGTCTGGCTTCCAAATAAGGCTTAAATATACTTAAAGGGGCTATATTATGCTATAATGTTTCCTCATCACAAACTTACCTGGAGTTGTGTTTTGTTTCATTTACACATGTTTAACACCCAAACCCTGCATATTTAGTCTCAAACAGAAAACACATTGTGATGTCATGTGGTAATACCCAAAGTGCTGCATCATGCTTTTAAATTTCATGTATTTCACTTTAATTATTTGGATAATTTTAGCCCTGGAATTGCCCATCTCTACTGAACTAAAGGTAAAAAGTAGCTGTTAACTTGAACTACTTCATAACATCACAAGGTGGAATGGAGCATTTTGAGCTTTGGAGATGTAACAGACTAATAATAAAGGGTTACTCAAACATGTGTGAATGAAACAAAATTAAACTCTGGGTACGTTTTTGATGAGATAACAGTATAAAGGTTGTATAGAGGAGTTTTCAAGGAAAGAGAAACACATCGACTGTCCTTCTTCAAATGTTGCTCATGCGTGACACCTCCCCCTCCTCCACAGCTGCCTAAGTAGAAACGCCTCCTCCTGCCTTGTCCTTACGCTAGAAATCATGTTTGTTTACAGCTAGTCGCTGAACGAATAGCTGCTGAAGTTACCTGTCCAGAAGTAATTTAGCGGCTGACACGTCAGTCTTTAGACCCTTCGTCTGCTTCAGTGTGCGCCATCGCTAGAAGGAATCTCGTCTGCCACTGCAACAAACTTTGTGCTGACTGCGAGGAAGCTACAGTTCGAAAAAGCCACTAAGAACCACCAGCGTTGGTTGAGTAAACGCCGTCTTGCGTATGTGGAATCCATGAGAGGTGAAGGTAAACCACATAATCCCACATAAATAAGACTGATGCGTCAGTCTTTAGACCCTTTCTCTGCTTCAGTGCGCGCCACCGGAAGGAATCTCCAAGAATTCCCTTAGTTTGGCTTCGCTCGTTATCCCCTTCCCTTCTTCTTTCAGCAACCTCAAAAACTGACTTTCCTTTGTGGCCATTGCATCAAACTTTGCGCAAACTGTGAGGAAGCTACAGTTCGAAAAAGTTGCTAAGAACCGCTGCATTGGTCGAATAAACGCCATCATGCGTATGTGGAATGCATGAGAGGTGAAAGTAAATCCCGTAATCCTAGTGTGCCGGCGAGTCAGTTACGCTAGAAACGTAGGGAGTTTGATTGACAACAGCCAATAGATAACGAGGTAGTAATGTTTATCTGGCCCCACCATGTTCACAGCTGATGGATTTTCATTCTTTCTTTTTTTTTGTCATCATAATTACAAGGCTACTGCATCACTATAATACTATTTTGAACTTTCATTGACAATATGAAACGAAAACACCCTCCATACAACCTTTAAAGCTCTCAAACAAGAGTCAGTTTTGTGCAACACAGGACCATAAGCTTTAAATTTTCAGCATGCCTATTTCCTTGTACTCTTAAATCCCTCTCCCTGCGGCCTGGTCCCCCGTCTGCCCCTCTCCCCCAAAGTAATAATGTTAATGTGATCTACGGTGTGCCCATATAAAACACACTAATCTGGACCGGCGGGCGGCTCAACCTGCTTACAGCTATTTCTGGATGTGATTTTCCTCGTGTTATGGGGAGCACGTATTGGAGCACTTTGGTGGAGAGGGGGGACGCCACGAAGCACGACTGCCAGTAACAGAACCCGTGACAAATGTGGAGACTACTGTGAGCTGACGAGAGCAATCGAAACAGGGGAACTGCAGAACTCGTGGTATTTTGAGTGCTATGGTGCCTTGACCAGCGCTATATAAATGGAAGGTATTATTATTATGATTATTATTATTATTATTATTATTATTATGATTGCTATTATTATTATTATTATTATTATTATTATTATTATTAATATTTTGTTTTCATTGATCTGCTGCCTAAAAATACACACAAAGCTTTATTTCAATACTTTAGCGTCAAGAGGTAATTGCTAAAAACTGTACACAGCTCTCATACGCTGCAAAAAACCTAGCCAAAATTTGAGATGTACACTTAAATCTATCAGAAAATGACTTAAAAGTAGTGAAATGATCTGTCCATGCAGCAAAAATAATTTTACTTAACAAGTTATCTTCTGTAGAATTAAGAGAATTAATTATTATCACTTCTAGAATGAAGCAGTCTCAGAACTAGAAAGTAGATGATAAATCTAAAAACAAGATGAATAACCTGATATAAGTTTTAACATCTTGGACAGATGAGATAAATTTGCAGTGTAAAGGTTTGTGTTTTTTTTAAATGGTTTGGGGGAGTTTGTAGAAAATTTAAAGTACATAATTTGGAGAAAAAGATCAAAATCGGCCCAAAATATCGGCAGTGCTTATTGGCCATTGGTTTTCTAAATAAATCAGAATCGTTCAACACACCTAACAGTCTATCTCTAGTCATGATACTCGAATTTCAACCTTGATTTTGACACTAAAAAATAGACTTGATAATACTGATTCCAATACCATGATGTTAATTAAGACAATTAAGACAAAAGAATGTGATTTTCCACACTGGATCAAAGTAATTTCTTTTCTGTTCCCATGTGGTCTTATGATTCATAATGGACCATTGGTGTATCCTAGTCTATGTGATCTTATATTTATACAACTCAAGGTCATTCTAAAGATTCAGGAAAGGTTCATTTCTGTCCTGTGAATGGGACTTTTTTAGTATCGATACTAGTTTCAGCGTTTAATTTTAGACACTGTTGACAACACAAGTTATATTAAATCAGTAGATATTTTGTAAAAGCAGCTCTTAGGGTCAAAATGAGATGGCTGCTGTTGTTAACATTACCGTGACAGCAAAACTCTAACTCTGAAAGTTATGAAATGTGCTTGTAAACGCATCAAGGTGAATCATCACAATGCCAGGAATGAACGTGAGGAATAACTTTGAATCACTGCGAACACACATTTTTGAGGCTATTAAAATAGGGATTTAGACTTTTAAATTTAAGAAGAATGCACCCATGTCAGCTTTTTACTCTATCTGCAATGTATAGTTTTCCATATTAGTCATTGTGTTTACCTGCACGCACATAATACCTGGCTGACTTCTGTTTTAATTGGATTTCCAGAATGCATGCAACCACTAGGCTCCTAATGGGTTATATTTCAAACCCGTCATTTCAGAGTAACGCAACTGGAGAACAGTGGCATCGACCTTATACAGCACACTTCAATAAACATTTAACTGCGTGAGGCATTAAAGGACAGAGGAGAAAAATCTGTGCTCAGAAGTGTACTCGCTCCTTTTAGATAAACTCTGACACAAATAATGGTCCCTCCACCCCAGATTAGGTGTTTCATTGTTTTGGTCTGTTGTGGGGAAAGTCAAAACTGAATGTCAAAGTGTGAAATTGAGCTGTGAAAACAACTTCCCCGGTAAATAGTTTGCTCACAGTGTACAAGTGGTTGCTTAAAGGGCCCATATTAGATAACTGTTAACTTGAAAACTACTGCTTCATGACATCACAAGGTATAATTTTTTGGCATTTTTAGTACAAACTAGATAAAAGGTTTCTGGTCAAAATGTCCAAAACCAAGTGTATGCTAACTTCAGTGGCTGCTGCAATTTCAAGTACTATGTGACATTACCCACGTCTGCCCTGATCAGGCGTTTCTGATTACGCTACATGTAGTTAATATGATTAGCTTAGGTTCGGGAGCAGGATCACGCCTCAACCGCCCTCTCCTCCTCTCCAGCAAATCACAGCTCATTTCTACCACACCTCTTTGCCAAAAGCCTATTTGTAGCAGCCTATCCCGGCAACCCAGTTTGTCCCAAATAACTCGACCCCACCCTCCCAACCCCGATCTGTTTGCTTCCAGACATAAGATGTCCCATTCCTGCTGGGCCATATGAAGATTGAGACTGAACCCCCACCCTGAGTCTCAACCCAGCCAACCCGCCTCATCTCCATATAATAAACTCTTTCGCTTTGCACGTGTTGTTGGTGTAGTCCTTGCATTGGTTTGTTTGACTCTCCTCCTCTCTCACTCTCTTCTTTAGTTCTCCAAGTCCTGCCCAAAGTAGCAGCTCTATCTGAAATGTGGTTATGGGTGGAGTTTAGATATTTAGCCCTACTTTAAATATAAGAATCTTCATCCATGTTGAGTCAGGTTTTTACTTTCTACAGTGTACTCACACAACCCTGTGTCTAATTTATGGTTTATTGCCATGGTGGATGTGCTAAACTAACATTAGTTTAATGACCCCTATGAGTTAAATGCAGGTGAGTAAAATGACAAGAAGAAATGTCTCAAACTTCAGTAGCCGGACAATTCACTCATACCTGATCGATACAACTAACCCCGCCCCCGGGAGATCCAGAAATCTGCTGAAATCCTAGGAGACATTGACATGATACCAGACAGGACAGTGGCTCTTTCTGCAGGAGACATGCGTAGTAGTGACGGGGGCGCAAAAGCGAGACAGACAGGTGGAAGTGATAATGCACCGAGGAAGATGCAAGTTTTATCGTGTTTTGAACAGTTATTGTGCGCTTCATGCACACACCCTCCTCATGGAAAACACACAAAGAAATGCAGATGATGAAGCTTTTAAGTTAAAGGCATTTGAGCTGGCTGTCAAAGAAGGAAATAGAGCTGCTCAATGCAAAAAGACATCAAAAGCTTTCAGAGGCAATGAAAGCAGATGGCCCGAACTTGAAAACGTTCTTGGACACCTGCAGCTTATAGACAAGTGTTGCCTATATATGTACTTTTTTTTCTTTTAAAATTTCATTGATGTGGCTTATATTCAGGTGCGCTCAATAGTCCAGAAATTCCAGTATGTTTTTTAATACAGTTAATACTAGAGATTTGTTAGAAGGACTGAGATTGCCCGTCACTCAGATAAGAATTCACATGATTACAACACAAGAAAAATCACACAGGTTCAACAGAAAATAGAGCCATTGTGCAGGTAATAGTAGCTTTTAAAATACTATTGAATTGATAAAATGAAAAAAGTGGAAGAAATCATCTTAATTTGAGTAACAATATCTGTATTCTATATTTCTAAGTCTATATTTCTAAGAATGTGTCCTCTGGATCTGTCCCATCCTTCAGCCACTTTCCCCGGGCAGCCTGCCAGGAGCAGTGGGCGAGCACAGTGCAGGTTGTGGTGCAGCTCCAGACTCACAGATCTTCCTGGATCACGGTCAGAAGCACCTACGTAGAGGATTAGCCTCATAAAGCACTTTCCAGGTGCATGGGTAAAACTGGCGTATCTAGAGGGCCTAACCAGAAATGTGAAAACAGAATGAAATGTACAACTTTGAATAAATAATAGTTTGGTGCGTCAGTTGTTAATTCTGTAAAAATCTGCACTCCTTCTATTTATTTTGATTTATGTATTTATTTATTTAACAGGAACAGTGCATATTAATGAATCTCTACAACACTGCAGTGTAAATATACCAGATTATAGCAAAAATGCTCATTTCTATCTGTAGTCCCTCGGCAGATGACACCACAGATTTAACAGTAAAAAGAATAACAGTTACAATAGCGACAATTATACACTAAAAGTGTCCACAGGTCTGGTTTTCCTTTAGCCACTGTTTCAAGTGTGATTTGAAAGCAGCCGGTGTTGAAGTGTCTCTTATTGATAACAGGAAACTGTTCCAGCAGAACTTAGTGCCTCTGACTGAGTCACACTTTGTCCGAAAGTCGTACGTCTGTGTGGGAGCTCACAGTTCCCCTGGGCCATGGCCCCAGTTCCCAGCCCACTGACCGTCTTTGTTTTAATAAAATCCTGTAATGGAGGGTGGGCAAGTCCATGCAAAACTATGTATCCAAAGCATCAATATTTCAAATTAACAAAATTATTAATATTTAGCAAGTTGTACTTCTTTAAAATAGTGCAGTAAAATAGTACAGCTTTTTTTTTAAGTGATTAAACTGCTTTGAGTGTTGTGCCAGCAGCCGGTGCCCATGTGGTTATGCAATACTCTATATGAGACAAAATCATCGTGTGTAAAAACATTTGTGCCACATATAGTCAAAAAGAATCTTACTTGTATAAAATTCACCAAGTTAAAATTACCAGTTTTTGTGAGGCGCTTCCTGTGTTTCTTAAATGTCAATGCCAATTCTCAGTCCTTCATGTTGTTTTTTCCCCTTTTTAATGTTTAAACTGACATTTCTGGGGTGACAGTAGCTCAGTTGTCTGCTGTATAAGTTTTATAACTGTCTGCTGTACAAGATCATCCATGATACTGCTGCTCTTCTGCTAAAACAGTTTGTTTCCCTGAGCTCTGAAACCACCTCCCGAGTGCACTGTGCGAGTGCAGGATCCCCAAACACAGGACAGCATTTGGAAACTCAGCCTTTTCATGCGCGGCCGTCTGTCAGTGGAACATGTTACCAACAGAGCTGATGACATGGACAAACTATGGCAGATTCTCACGCCTGGCGAAACATTGGCTCCTCTCAAACCAAACCTGTGCCCATAATGTGGCCTGAGGAGGGAGTCGGGTCTGGAGAGAATGATGTTCTGGAGTGAATGAACTGAATGATGATTTTGATAAGGGTGAGGATTTTAAGGTGCTGAGAGAACTGAGTGTGAATGAGGATACAGAACTTAAGATGCTTCGGTCATTATAAAGACATTTTCTTTGTATGTTTGATTTTATGGACTATAACATCAACAAGCCCAGGGTGGAAATGAGCTCTAGCTCTACAACCTGGTACAATGTAGAGGTCTGCACCCAATGTAAATCTTGCGGGAACGGGCGGTTTCAATTTACCTGCGGGCGGGCAGATCGCAATTTAACTCTGAACAACCTGTTGATACCAATATCTAGCAGTTGGAGTTCTTTGGTTAATCCATCTGGAATGATGGCAGCACCAAATTTGTTTGCTTTTCTTGGGCGTGTGAGTCAGCATGTCTCTGAACAGGGGCCATTTTGGGCTCCTCATACACACACCATAATATGATGTAGAAGCACAGTGCGTATTACACCACGAGGCTCCTGACTACGGTCGCTGTAATGCTCCAAAAATCCATCCAGCAGTGCAACTTTGTAGTTTTGTAGCTTTCTCACAGATTTTTGAGCACCGCGTACCGCATAAAATCGGTTCAAGTTCAGTAAACACAACCAGAATTAACACATAAGGCGTACCGGATTATAAGGTGCACTGTCAATTTTTGAGAAAATGAAAGAATTTAATGTGTGCCTTATAGTCAAAAAATATGGTAATTTGGATTTTAGCAGTGAAAACCAGTATTTTTGTGTTAACTGGCTGCTGCTGTGTTGTTGGTATTTTTTATGGCATTTGATTGTATTTTTATGGTATTTTATTGTATTGTGAGGTTAATTGCTTTTTTAAATGTTCCTTTTTATTATGTATGTTAAATGTTGGTCTGTGAAGGACTGCAGATGGAAAGTAGCATTGTGCTAAATCTGGTGCAGCCATCTTTTTAATGTTACTGCACATTATCCTTTATATAAATAAACTAAACTAAACTAAAATAAACTGGCTTGTGGAAGGAGTCTTGGTGGATAAAAAAGGGCCACTCCCCCACCCTCAGTCAGTCTGGACCAGGACTTGTACACAGAACCACTCAACCACTTAAATCACCAAAAAACATCCTTCTGACTACGCCATCATCATTACCCAGGAATAGAACCCCGTCACAGTGACCATCAACCATGTTTGTTTTTGACGCAAACGTAGCATGTGTCTCGCTGATTCTCCAAGTAATTTCCCTTGTGGATCAATAAAGTTTGTCAAAGTCTAAGTCTCTAATCCGCCTGTCGATCACGCCCTCTGGAATCAAGGAGACAGGATACATCTCCAGATCCACTCGTCTTCGTAAAGTTCTGTCAAAGCTTGCGGTTATGGCTGGTCAGGTAACCGTCCCTCCCTTCCCCATTGACATGCAGCCCACATGGACCATCTCCTGCTTCATACCCCGGACACTGGCCTGCCCTGACCCTCCTGCTGCAGACGGATGAGAGAGGCCCCTGTGACAGTCCAATAAATCACAGCATTAATAAGAGCAGCGGTGTGGGACCAAACACACTCGCCATCCGTCCAGACAGACACTCAGAGATATGAGGTCACAGAGGATGACAGTGAAGTGGGTAACAGCACTGTCACAGCACTGCACACGGAGACTTCAATCCGGAGATCCACGTCAAACCACAGACTGAATAAAGAGGTTCCAGTCAAATGAAGCTCACAATGCTGACGGTTATAAAACTTGGGCCACTGCAGAAATACTTGGCCAAAAAGTTTTTTGGGGGGTATTTTTCCTGTACAGATATCGAGACATATATCATATATCAAGATCTAGCAAAATATATCGATATATTTTTTGCTCCATATTGCCCAGCCCGAGTCCTTTGTGTCTTTTATTTATTTTACTTATTTACTGCTATTTTGTGATTTTTATGGTTTGGCTTTTATTTGATGTTGCTGATTTTATTGTTTTAGGACTGCTATGATAAAATTTTCACAATTAATATTTCTGCTGTCTTCATTTTATGATCTCTGTGCAGCACTTTGGAAACAGTTTTGTTTATAAAATGTGCTATCAAAATAAAGTAGATTTGGATTTGTTTGTTTATACAATAAAACTACACAGAATTGTACATCATGTACAGTGTGGTAAGTACCTGAGCGCGTCTTCTAGGCAGCATCTGAACAGTTTTATTAGCTCTTGTCTTGTTTACACGTTCCAGATGGATACTGAGGTCATCACCGTGAGACACATCTGCCGAGGTCATCACCGCGAGACTCTTAACGAAGCGTGGAGCAGGTGTGTGGGAGGAAGCAGCTTCTCCGGGGGCCGTTACGAGACCCTGCCCTCCCCTCTCTCCCTGCACACCCACTCCCTGTGCACCCTCACTGAAGGAACGCTGTACAGACCTTTGGCTTTAAGACGAACTCCTCTCACTTGGACCAATGCACGAACCACAGCTGGACCAATTAAAGCTGAGAATCACACGGTCCCTGTTTTGTGACCGCACTGAATTGTGAGGCTTAATTAGTGTAAGGAAACTTATGGAATCATCTGGGGTAATTTGTTTCATCAGATTTTGAATTTGAAATGCTTGACTTTGAATTTTTAACTCTGAAAAAACATGTTTAGATTATTTTTATTCTGAAAGGCAGCTGATGAAATTAAGTGTACATTTTCAACATGTTTCAGTATGAAAAATAACCTTTTAAATATTCTGCACAGATATTTTCAAGCCTTCAAATTCAACAGTCAATACTCAGAATGTAAAAACAATTTTGCAGCAAAGATCCAAGATGCCAAGGCAGAAGTAATCGATCCACAGTGATCAAATGTAATTTTGTAACAAGCAGGAAATGGTGCAGTGAAGCGATCTGATCTGTCAGAATTAGCCTCATTAGTAGAGCTGGGTCATAGATTTTTTAATTAAAAACTCACGATTCTATTTGATTCGACTGTATAGCAGCATCCAAAAATTTCACCATGTTGTAAAAACCTCTCTTCTCCACCGAATAAATTGGAAGCATTTCATATGGTGCACAGTAGGGATGGGCATTTGATTACATTTTCGTATTTTTGCTGGGAGAATAAACGATTGATTAATCATTAACGTTTTTATATTAAAATTGTCATCATTATTATTACTATTACTAATCTGCATAAATAAACTCAAGTCTACAACATATAAACCATAATCACTATAGAGCCACATCAGCCCATGTGAGATTAGAATGTGTTTAATGCAGCTTTGGCACATTTGTTTACGCTTTACAGAAACTAAACTTAAAACCACATGGCTCATTTGTATAAACACTGAAAAAAGCAGCTCTTTCCTTGTGCTGATGCTTCAGCTTCTGTTGGACTAAAGGACATGACTCAGTGGATTATATTATGAGCGTTCTTTCTGTGATAGAGATTTGTTTGTGCCGTTCTCAGGGAAAGTGAGAGACGCAGGAAGTGACTACGGAAAGCCTATAAGAAATCTTGGTGAATGCAAAATGTATTAAAAAAATCTTATATCGACTTGACTTACCAACTCGATTTTTATTTTGAATCAATTTTTTTGCCCAGGCCTACTCATTAAGGGTGTGCAAGAATATCAAAATATCGTTTAATGTGATGATCCAGTATTGATATTGTGGGCTGCTGTATCGATATACCTCCAAGAGTATTTTTTGGCATATTTTACAAAATTATTTTGCTACAGTGCTACAGTTTTGTTGTTTGTTCACAGGAAGAAACCTTTTTTTCAACACATTTGACATATTCACTGTTTTGATGTTTAAATTTGCACAAGAAGAAAGACAGACATGAGTTAGGCTTTATTTTTTATTGAACAGTGAAAAGACTGAAAATATATCGTATCTAATCAAAAGCTCACTGTAACAAGATATGTACTGTATCGTGGCCTATGTATCGAGGTATGTACCATATTGGCCACTTCTTAATGATACCAGCCATCAACCTCATCAAAACCTCGTCTCTTTAATTTCTAAAGTGTAAACTCCGACCACAGAAACAGCCTCTGTCCACCTCACTCACAGAATCGATTATTCTGCCTTGGCATCTTGGATCTTTGCTGCGAAAAATTTTAATGTGAATTTTACACTTTGAATTTTGACTGCTGAATTTGAGGCTTGAAAATATTTGTGCTGAATATTTAAAAGGTGACATTTCTATTCAGAATTTTAAACCTACTGAAAAAGTTTACTTACAATTTCATCAACTCAAATTCAGAACACAAATAATTCAAACAACAGAGTTCATTCAAAGTGAGAAATTAATTGGTATTTAAAATTCAGAATCTATCCATCCATCTTCTCCCGCTTAATCCAGCTGGGTCACAGGGGCAGCGTGCTGCCCAATCCTCATAGCACCTGACCCCCCTATGAACCCCTCTTGTGGGTGGTGAGCCCGGAGGAAACCCATCCAGACACGGGGAGAACATGCAAACTCCCGGGCGCAACCCGGGGATCGAACCCACAACCTTCTTGCTGTGAGGCCACTCAGCCACCGTGCCACATTCAGAATCTAATGGAACAAATGATCTTCCATAGAAACATGTTAATACGTTGCCATATTCACTGTGTTGAATCACGAGGGACTAGGGACAAAGACGAAGAAACAAAGCAGAGCAAGAAAACCTAAAATCCGCCATATCAGACCAATGTAAAAGAAATAAACTCATTATGGACTGGGACAGGGCACGGATCATTGGACCGGAGAACAATAAGATCAAACACTGGATCAGAAAGGCCACAAAATCAGGAAACGAGGCACAGACAGGATCAACCGTGAAGACAGAGCATTCCTCCTTTCTCACACCTGGGACATCATCCTCCAGAGAGCACCAGGCGACGGGAGGTGTCTACAGGAAGTAACAACAGCTGACCACGCCTAAAGGAAGTGACAACAGCTGACCACGCCTAAAGGAAGCGACAACAGCTGACCATGCCTACAGGAAATAACAATGGCTGACGACGCCTGTAGTGTTGGTCAATAACGAAACATGTTGTCTTCTTTTAGTTTTCTTTATTTCCGAACTCTCTTTACATAAAGTGGCTGCTTGCCTGGTCCTTGCCTAACTAACCTCTCCGGCCTCCGTAACTCGCGTTTTATAACTATACTACATTTCCTCTCCTCGTAGATTTTAACTGATAACCTAAAAACATTTCAACATTAATCTCATAATGATTTCAATGCTTCTAAATGATCATTAACTATACAAAGCAAAAGTAACTTCCAGTAACTTGCAACCCAAACATATATATATATATATATATATATATATATATATATATATATATTTTTTTTTAATACTACATTCTGTATCGAGCTGGTTTCCTGACGACCCTCCCAGATCTGGTAGTAAGTTCATATGGTGGATTTGGTTCTGGGACAGTGACTGTCTCTGGTGGAATCTCTGCAGTTGGCAGGTGCATGGGCTGTAGTGTATCCTCGGGTACTGTTATATCAACCTCCGGAATTTCTGGTTCTGGGATGCTGACCTCCACTGGCCATGCCTACAGGAAGCAACAACAGCTGAAGGAAGCGACAACAGCTGACCACGCCTACAGGAAGTAACAACAGCTGACCATGCCTAAAGGAAGTGACAACAGCTGACCACGCCTAAAGGAAGTGACAACAGCTGACCACGCCTAAAGGAAGTGACAACAGCTGACCACGCCTACAGGAAGTAACAACAGCTGACCACGCCTAAAGGAAGTAACAACAGCTGACCACGCCTAAAGGAAGTGACAACAGCTGACCACGCCTACAGGAAGTAACAACAGCTGACCATGCCTAAAGGAAGTGACAACAGCTGACCACGCCTACAGGAAGTAACAACAGCTGACCACGCCTAAAGGAAGTGACACCTCATCCGCGTACGTATGGATCCGCTGGCTATTTCAAAAATCCTGTAAGAGTCCATCCAGAGCTTGTATTCCGTGTACAGATCTGCAGCTCCCATATTCAAAGGGATGGGCGGTGATATTTGTACAATCGTGTTCCCACCTTGCTGAACTTGTCCAGGTGTCGTTCTTGGGCCAGGCGAAGAGGGTACACCTCCACGACCACGGCCAGCCACAAGCATGTTCAGCGTCTTCCATCGCCGCTCCCAAATAACTTAGCTAACTCTGCTAGCGGAATCCAGTCAGATCCGAAAGTTTTAAAGACGCTTTGCAAGGTTAGATGTGTCGTCCTTCTTTCATTTCAATGTCTGTGAATTCTTGGTTATCCTCGTCGCCATAAATGTAGTGTTGGTCAATAACGAAACATGTTGTCTTCTTTTAGTTTTCTTTATTTCCGAACTCTCTTTACATAAAGTGGCTGCTTGCCTGGTCCTTGCCTAACTAACCTCTCCGGCCTCCGTAACTCGCGTTTTATAACTATACTACAACGCCTAAAGAAAGCGACAACAACTGGCCACGCCTACAGGAAGCGACAACAACTGGCCATGCCTACAGGAAGTAACAACAGCTGAAGGAAGCGACAACAGCTGACCACGCCTAAAGGAAGTAACAACAGCTGACCACGCCTAAAGGAAGTAACAACAGCTGACCACGCCTAAAGGAAGTGACAACAGCTGACCACGCCTAAAGAAAGCGACAACAACTGGCCACGCCTAAAGGAAGCGACAACAGCTGACCACGCCTAAAGGAAGTGACAACAGCTGACCACGCCTAAAGAAAGCGACAACAACTGGCCACGCCTAAAGGAAGCGACAACAGCTGACCACGCCTAAAGGAAGCGACAACAGCTGACCACGCCTACAGGAAGTAACAATGGCTGACCACGCCTAAAGAAAGCGACAACAACTGGCCACGCCTACAGGAAGTAACAACAGCTGACCACGCCTACAGGAAGTAACAACAACAGACCACGCCTACAGGAAGTAACAACGGCTGATGTACAACACTTGACCACCGACACCGGTGACAGTTCTTAAGATGGATTGCAGTAGCAGCCGAAACATCTACAACATCAATTCCAACAGATGAATGCTGTCGTTATGTTCTTGGGCACACTTAACCCACCTTAACCTACGTCATCACAACAGTGAATGTGTCAAGTGTATTGCATAGACGCGTTTCCTTCTACTCAAGATAACAAAATTGTAGTGCCGTTGCAAAAAAATTGAATTACATTTTCTTTCGGATGATCAGATATTATTGTGTTATAGTGATATCAGCTCCACTTTCAGCTTCTCTCCTGGAAGGTCAAATTCCCCGTAGTCCATGAGTTTCAATACATTTTATATATTTCTTGGTATCACTAACAATGCTGCAAAACCAGGCCTCACGACTTGGTATCGGGCTGAAAACCAAACCCAGTGCTGTTGTTCTTCCCTGTTGTGAAGTCAGGCCCTCGCTCTCTGTGGAGGAGCTTATCGGCCACTGTCCCTCTGTGATCCATCACTCTGGACAGAGCTTAATGTGTCTGCCCCTCTGAGCACCGGACTCACAAATCCACCGGACAGGCCAGGGAGCGGGGAGGGGGGACGGCTGCACGATCACATCTGAAAACTGCACTGTGGAACTTTTCTGCTACCTACTTTGCCTAGAATATTCCATGGTCTCACATTAAACATATCGGTCAATGACGTATAAGGATTTTCAACAGGCGAATTTTAAAATATAAATATTAGTTTCTATTGAACTTTTTCAAATATTTACAGTGTCAGGTGCATAAATCTATGTTTATCATTTATAGTAAGCATTTTTAGTGTTTTTTATGTACATGAATTGGCTACAACCTTAAAAAATGTCATGTGGTGCAACCAAGAATAACCTTAGAATTGTTTTATTTTCTAAAACATGGTTGGGATATTAATCTAAGTTCTGAGTATTATGAAGTGTACAGAAACAAACTACTACCCTGTAAAATGCATCAAATGAAGAAAAATGCCTAAAGAATCCCATTCACCCAAGTCTACTTTGTTATTAAAATTCCAGCCATAGAATTCCTGCTGTTTTTAGTCGCACCACATGATGCATGGTCGCACCACGTGACATTTTAACACTTTAAACACAAAAAACATGCAGAATATGGAGGTCAGAGGTACTACAGAAATGTGGTAAATTATAATGAAATTTAAACCCTTTTAACGGAGGAAATTGCAATTGCACAGTGTCTTGTCATTGACCCATATATGTCTAGCAGGTATTCATTACAGGTGTTTCTGTCGCTCAGAAATACAATAATTCCTTTTGTGAATAGGGGCAGCTCTCCACAGATATGAAATGTAATGTAGTGTTGTGCTGTAACCTGCTTGTCTCCCTCATGATAGATAATCTATACTGTGGAACATTCTAGACAAATCATTTTTCCCATGGAGACAAACTTGTTTCCTCATTACGGACAGACCTGGAGTTGTGTTTTGTTTCATTCACACATGTATAACACACAAACCCTGAGTATTTACGATGAGTTCTTCTCTCAAACTGAAAACACTCAGCTCCACCTTGTGATGTCATAATGTGGTAACACAAGAAGCACTCCACTGTGTTTTTAAACTTGAATACACCTTCACTAGAATCATTTCAGACACAACTCCAGGTATGTTTTTGCTGAGCTAACAGTTCTGTACATTTTTACTTTCTACTTCATTATATTTTTGAACAGGACTGAAGAGCAAAAGTATTTTTGTCATTTTGTGAGAACTGCTGAAAACCCTGCAAGTTTTATTTTTAAGTTTTATTGTTTGTAGTTTGATCAAAAACAAAGATATCCAAATAAAATCAGCTAAGGAAAAAAAAAATTATATTGAACCAAATTCAGGACAAATCTTTATCAAAATCACTACATTTGAATTTCTATTAGATCTCAAACTCTTCACAAAATACTTTTTACATACATTTTTAATGCTTGAATAAATTTTCTTTTTTAATGTGATACCTTTACTTTTACTGGAGTATTTTTTTTTTGCTTAACTTTTCTGGTGGAGGGTCCGTCAAACGCTTTTTATTGTTTTGTCTGGAATGTTTCACAGTATGGCATTAAACCTTTCTATATACATGGAGACCAAACCGGACTGAGATACAGGTCAGATCTGTGGAGAGGCGACCCTACTCTCAGTGAGAACACCTGTTTTTCTAAGTCTAAATCTGCAGTGTTTATGTGTTAAACATGTGAGAATGAAACAAAACACAAGTCTGGGTCTGGTTATGACAAGGAAACAGCATTAAAGCATAATATTGGCCTGTTAAACTAAATTTAAATAGTCAAAATGAACACTGCCTTCCTCACAATACCTTCTGACCTTTGGTGTCATTAGAAACATGAATTATTCAAGGTGAGGCATCAGAAGCTACCACAGCGTGCCACCGGGGGCGCTCTACCGGTCTCATCATTTATTCAGGAGTCTTCATTGGGATCATTCAGCAGAGGTTTGCTTCCCGACAGGTGCGGGATTTGAACCAGGGGCGCACTCTGACAAATGAGGTGCTATGAATAGTTTATTACGTAGATACACTGAGATCTGAGTGAGTCGAGAGTGAACCAGAGCAGGAGTTGACGAAAGAAATCGACTAAAAACGGAGCGTGACCAAAGGCATTCAAAAGTATTACGAATTTGCAATAAGTATCTGACCCAAACTGCACTCACGAGACGACACCTGCAGGGGGAGCTTATGCAAAAACTACTATTTATGATGAAAAAAACACTGAATAATTAGAAATATTACAAAAAAATCATCTTAAGCAAGTGATATTATTATTATTTGGCTTTAACCGCTTTAAGACCACGGGGATCACCGGTGACACTGCGGCGTATGACTATAATTTGCAGTTTTTAATGGCACACCTCGGAGGAGACGTTATCGTTATATAATGGCCTGGTGACTGCTTTGCCTTTACCTTGTCAGCACGATTCCTGCCGCCTCGTCCCCGGCCTTTTCTCGCCCCTTTGCCACAATTTTCTTCTTACACCACAGCAGCTACAATGACACTACAGCTTCCTCCGTATCGCCAAACTGAAGTAATATTCTCCCGAGTTTTCCTCTGCTATTTTACCACAGAAAGTTAAAATTTTAAGCTGTACTGTTGACTTTTTCGCATCAGAGCCATGGCGGTCAGCAATTTGGTCAAAGACTAAAAGAAGAAGAAAGCATGATAGGCTACGCAAAAACAAAGCAAAACAAAACAGGCGAAGAAGAAAAACATGCAGCATCAGTGGCCACGTATTCTTCCTTGATTTGTTTTAGACTCGGGGGTTTATTTGGAACCGGCGGTTATTTCTCAAATATACACCTGGACCCGGCGTTTAAAGGGATAATGGACCAGTATTTACAAGAAATGACTTTAAAGTTATGCTGTCGATCATTTATTCCACATGTGTACGACTACTTAGGAATGTTGTGGTTTAAGAATTTCCCTTGTGGTGACTTTACACAGAGGCCCATAATAATATGTACATGTAAATTGGGGTTGTACTTGAAAAATACTGATTTAAAACCACAGCCAGACCTGAGTGACACACACACACAGACACAGACACACAGACACAGACACACAGACACAGACACACAGACACACACACACACACACACACACACACACACACAGACACACACACACACACACACGTACACATCAGAAACAGATGCAAAACATGTAGCAGTAGTAGCTACTCCTGCTGCTACTACTGCTGCTACTACTACTACTACTACTACTACTGCTAATACTACTGCTACTACTACTACTGCAACTGCTACTACTACTAGTACTACTATTACTACTGCTGCTACTGCTACTGCTACTGCTGCTGCTGCTGCTGCTGCTGCTACTACTACTACTAGTACTACTACTACTACTACTACTACTAGTACTACTACTGCTACAAGTACTACTACTGCTACTGCTGCTGCTGCTGCTACTGCTACTACTAGTACTAGTACTACTACTACTACTAGTACTACTACTACTATGACTAGTACTACTACTACTACTACTACTACTACTACTCCTACTACTACTGCTGCTAGTAGTACTACGATTACTGCTACCACTACTACTACTTCTACTGCTACTAGTACTACTACTACTGCTAGTACTACTACTACTACTACTAGTACTACTACTACTACTGCTACTAGTACTACTACTACTACTACTCCTCCTACTACTACTGCTACTACTACTGCTGCTAGTAGTACTACGATTACTGCTACCGCTACTACTACTTCTACTGCTACTACTACTACTACTACTGCTGTTGCTGCTGCTAGTACTAGTACGATTACTGTTACTACTACAACAACAACTACTACTCGGATTACTGCTGCTACTGCGATTATTACTACTACAGTTACTGCTATTACTACTTCTGCTACTGCTACGACTACTACTACCACTGCTACTACTTCTACTACTATTACTACTACTGCTACTACTGCTACTACTACTGCTGATACTGATACTAATCCTCCTCCTTCTACCACTTAAACCACAACCATAAATATTTAACCCTTCACATATTTGTTGTTTACGTGCTCATGTGTATTTTTATTCAGATTTTTCTAACAGGGCCGTGCAGTGGTGTGAGGCTGCTCTACTTAACTTTCATTATCATAAACAATACATACAGCACTAAGCCCGAGAGCGCGCCGAGCATTTTAAAGCGACGTGTAAAATATGTATGATGTTGTAATTTATATGCATATCCGAGCAGGTCATGTGACTGCAGGCTCCATCCTCATGCGACCTCATTTCTTTACATATGCTGCAGAGCGCAAACCAAACGGCAGGAGGACGTAATTAGGCAAATGATGAAGTGTACATGCAATAGTTAGCATGCTGTAAGATTATTACCAAGTGGTTAAATGGGCGGGTTTGTTTTATAATTGATTTGAGACTGAAATTCTAAAATGGCGAGCGTTTGAAATGGAAAAATCATGCATAAAGGTCCCATATTACACAGAAATGACTCTTGTGAGAGTGGGGTTTTGTTTCATTCATAACTCTTTATTATTATTAGTCTATTTACTTCTCCAAAGCTCAAAACAGCACTTTTTACCTTTAGTTCAGTAGATATATTGGCAGATCCAGGTCTGAAATTATCTAAATGATTTTAGTGAAGGCGTGTGGAGTTTAAAGACACAGTGGAGCACTTCCTGTATTAACACATGGCATCACAAAATAGTTATTTTTTTTCAGTTTGAGTGTCTTGCCCAAGGACACAACGGCAGCGTTCATCTGTGGAAGCTGAAATCACACCAAAACCCAATGGACGTGAGCGCTCAACCAATTATGTTTATGTCGAGAGTGGGATTCGAACCCCCAACCTTCGGACCCATGGACAAACACTCTACTTTTTTGTTTCTTTTTTCCCCTTTTATAAATTAGTTCCTCTCATGAAAATGAACACTAGTCCAATGAATAACAATACATAATGGAATTGCAAATAAAAGAAGGCACTTCCATGATTAGAAAGAGGCAGATGAAGAAATAAATTAAGTTAGTCTGCCCCTTTTCTACTGAGCTATGGTCACCTCCTTGCTTCCTTTCTGAAATGAAAAAAAAAAAATCCTAAAAATGATGGGAATTCTTCAAAACCCACATACTGTATGAAAAACAAATTGATACTACTACTACTACTGCTCCTACTACTACTACTACTACTACTACTGTTACTATTACTACTAATACTACTGCAAATTATATCATCCCAATATTGGGAATTTTTCAAAACTCATATGAATGAAAACCAATTGATACCACTAATGCTTCTACTACTACTGCTCCTACTACTACTACTACTACTACTACTACTACTACTACTACTGTTACTATTACTACTAATACTACTGCAAATTATATCATCCCAATATTGGGAATTTTTCAAAACTCATATGAATGAAAACCAATTGATACCACTAATGCTTCTACTACTACTGCTACTACTACTACTACTATTACTGCTACTACTATTACTGCTACTACTACTACTACTACTATTACTGCTACTACTATTACTGCTACTACTACTACTACTACTACTACTACTACTACTGTTACTATTACTACTAATACTACTGCAAATTATATCATCCCAATATTGGGAATTTTTCAAAGCTCATATGAAAACCAAATGATACCACTAATGCTTCTACTACTACTGCTCCTACTACTACTACTACTACTACTACTACTACTACTGCTACTACTATTACTGCTACTACTACTGCTGCCACTACTTCTACTACTACTGCTGCTACTGCTACTATTACTATTCCTACTGCTACTACTATTACTACTACTACTACTACTACTACTGCTACTACTACAAATTATATTACTCTAATCTAGTGAATTCTTCAAAACTCATATATGAAAAATGAACTGACACTACTGCAACTACTACTCCTGCCACTTCTACTACGACTACTGCTAGGAATTATATCACCCAAAAATAGTGGTTTCTTCAAAACCCACGTATAAAAACCTACCTGATCCCATTATTTTGTCCATAGGCACGATCACACTGCACGTCCCGTCCAGAACCTCCTGTGTGACTCATGTTTCCGGCTCTATTGAGGATTTTACACACTCGACCTAAAGTATAAACTCATTTTAAATCAGAAATAGAAAAACTTTTGGAGTACTGTGTTGGTGCAGCTCCGACTCTTCAAAGCTTCAAGTTGAGTTAATATAGTCAGGCTCGGTGCAGCTTTCGTGGATAGACTTGGCGTTGCTTTTGAATGTGAAAATAAGTTGTGCTTGTGAGCAGCTTGTCTCTCTCTCTCGGCGTAACCTTTGCGGTGTTGAGCTGGGGCAGGTAGGAGGCGGAGGCGTACTGGGACACGCAGGCTCTTAATTAAAAGATGCTAATGTGTGGAGCTACCTGCTGTCTGCATCACAGCTCCGGGCCTGCGCGCTAAATTACTGTTAAATCCAGATTAATGCTCTAGTCCAGAGACACCAAGCGCTACAGTGAGACGACCGAATCCCACGCAGGACCATGGTTAGTGCTCTGATACAAACATTCACTTTACCTGACAGGGATAAGCGCTAATGCTAACATGCCCCAGCGGAGTTTACAAACGTAACGACAATGCAGCACTGTTCGATTATGGAAAAATTATTATGGAGTATTTAAAACATAATCCAAATGATTCGAGACGAGAAGGTGGAGCATTAGCAACACAAAGATAAAAACAAAAACAGATGACATTGAAGTAAATGACAGTCACATAATTAGACTGTTGTAAACAAACTGTAAATAGAAAAGTAATGTCTGTGAGTAACTTTTATATAAAAAAATGCACTCATGAGTTAATCTTAATTACTCGATTTCAATCAATCTGTTTAGATAATTTTAGTCATAGATTATTGCAGAGGCACACAAAAGCTGTCCA
Organism: Odontamblyopus lacepedii; assembly: GCA_034769755.1. Taxonomy (NCBI): domain Eukaryota; kingdom Metazoa; phylum Chordata; class Actinopteri; order Gobiiformes; family Gobiidae; genus Odontamblyopus; species Odontamblyopus lacepedii. The sequence continues at coordinate 6,793,523 of CM068362.1, forward strand.
TGCAACAAAAATAATATTATATTAAAAAGCAGTTTGAATTTACAACTTTATTTGATCAGCATGAAGACTAGGGTTGGGTTGGTAATACGATACAGTATTATGGTATCCCGCGGTATCAAAAAGTAGCAGCGGTATCAGTTTCATTACCATCATTTTAAAAATCTGCATAATGACCTAAAACCACAGCGCGGACTTTCTCCCCTTCTCTCTCTCTCCTCTTCAAACGTCGTTATGCTCGGAGATTTCCATCAAAAACCTGACTGACGCTTCGTGTGTGTTGTTGAGCCGAAAAGTGTGTGATGGAGAGTCGAGAGAGGACGAGGCGCCGTCAAGTTCCTGCTTGACGGCCGAAGTCAGATTTTCACAGAGGAGACGGTAAAGCCCAATTTATGGTTCTGCATCAAAACATGTTTGAGTCGACGTGCGCTGCCTATGCACAGCGTCTGTGTCGACCGCCCTGCACCTCCCAAACTTTCTAACTACGCATCAAAACGATGCAGACAATAAGGGCTGTGATTGGTCCTCTCCACCTCTCCGGTACTACACTCATTATAGACTTTGAGTAATGATGTGTTTAAGGCAGCTTTGTGCACATTTGTTTATGTTTTATAGAAACGAAACTTAAAACCGCATGGCTCATTTGCATATAGTATAAGCGCTGATAAAAACAGCTCGTGCGCTGATGCTGATGCGATCGAACGTGCTGCAAAGTTTGGTTTGATCAGAACTTGTGCCTCATCTTCAAATATAAAGCTGCTCTTCTGTTTCTGAATGGTTTAGGTGCAGCTACAAAATAATTCTTAATTAGTCACAGTAAAACTACATATCCTGGTAAAATGCTGAGGTTTAACGGCATCAAAATTTGGATACCGCCCAACCCCAATGAAGACTACTGCAATTATTTATTTGATGTTTTGCTGTAAAACTGAGTGGAAACCATTACACATACTTTAGAATAGAGTGCAAATTATTATGCAAATGAGTCCGCACACTTTGGTAACGGGTGGATTAAAGCAATAATCATAATTGTAATTGAATTTTGATTCATTGCAGATTTCAAAGCTTATTTCCTTTACCAAAGTGTGAACTGAACACCTTTGTAGGCTTCACGTCTTAGTGTGTGAGCGCCTACAGTCCTTGTTCCCTCTGCAGTGTTTTTATGTTTGCACGCAATGTGTTTTTCATTATTACTATACTTATTTTTTCATACTTTTTTCATAACTGCTTACTTTTTTGTCAGATGTCGATGGGCAAAGTGTCGAAAAAATTTCAACTTCCATTAAGCATACATTTAGTAAAAACACCAACACTTTAGTTGATTCTCATTTGCAGTCCTGGTGTTTTGAATCATTATAATTGTCCTATATCTTTATTGATTCCATGTCAATATGAAAGTGGAGCGGAGCATGTTTTTGTCACACGGTGCGGTGCTGTTGTCACGTGAACGCCCTGAAGAGGATCTGGGAGAGGAGCCATCAGGTCTGGTGACAGAGTTGATCTTTAACAGGAGCCCACATGGAGAAGCAGCTGGGGCCGTCCATAATAAACCAGAGTCTGTGTTTACAGGCGGCAGAAAGAGAACGGCACATCTCTGCACTGACCTCAGCCACATCGAGACTCACAGATACGAGTCTCTGGTCTACAGAAGAGGTATGCAAGAACATCAAAATATCAAAATGTGACACTACATTTTAGGGTTGGGCTGTATCCAAATTTTGATCCCGAAGAGCCTTCTCAATAATGTATACCCTGGTAAAATTACCGTGGTATACAATATTACCGTGACTAATTAAGAATTATTTTGTTGCTTGCACAAAATAAACCATTCAGAAACAGAAGAGCAGCATTATATTTGAAGATGAGGCACAAGTTCTGATCAAACCAAACTTTGTCAGTGCGTTTGATCACCTCAGCATCAGCGCATGAGCTGTTTTTATCAGCGCTTATACTGTATGCAAATGAGCCACGCAGTTTTATGTTTAGTTTCTGTAAAACGTAATGTAAACTGCATTAAACACATTATTACTCAAAGTATATGAGTGACCCCTATGAACTGACATCAAGGACCATGATGTCCACCCTCCTGTGGGCTCACCACCTGCAGAGGGGTTCAAGGGGGGTCAGGTGCTATGAGGATTGGGCAGCAACCTGCCCCCGTGACCCAGCTTAAGCGGGAGAAGATGAATGAATGAATGAATGAATGAATAATATGTGTAGTTTCGGAAATGTAGAGCGGTGGAGAGGACCAATCACAGCTCTTCCCCTCGCTGTCTGCGTCGTTTTGCCAAAAGTTTTGGAGGTGCACGTCGACGCAAACACGTTTTGATGCAGAACCATAAATTCGGCTTTTCTGACTTCACCCTCAAGCGGGAACTTTCTCCTCTTCAGCGCCTCGTCCCCTCTTGACTCTCGGCGTTCAATAAAACGTCTCCATCACAAACTCTTCGGCTCAACATCAAACAGGAAGCATCAGTCAGGTTTTTTTCTTCGTCCTCACTGTGTGGATGGAAATCTCCGAGCGTAACGATGTTTGAAGAGGAGAGAGTGGAGGGGAGAAAGTCCAGGCTGTTGTTTTAGGTCCTTATGCAGATATTTTTAATGACAGTTTGCAAAACACAGCAAATGTGCAATATATCAATTGTGCAATGTATCGATTATGGCTATATCGTGATAATATCATGAATCATGAGGGACCATGTGATTCCCAGCTCTCGTCCTTAGTCCCTCCATCTCCTCATTATCTGGAGCTGAGCCTGAACCCCGAGTGTGTGCTGGATTCTGAACTCCACTTGCTTCATGGTCAGGGTTAAGTTTTCTCCCAGGGGCAATAGTTCTATTAAAGATGCAATGAGTAACTTTTCCGGTGAAGGGCAGGGCATCCTGTTAATGAAAGTAGGACACATCGCACCAGGTTTTTCCAGTTGCTGTGTACAGCTTTGCATCATGTTTTTGTGTATTTATGGAGTACTATCACGTGGAAACATGAGTGACGTAGGCTTGTGGGTGGAGTTTTGGACAGAGTTTTACAGCGAAAAGTAAGGAGGGTTCGAACAGGGCCCTGGAGAGATCTCTAGATTACTCAAACCTGCATGAATGACATCTAAAACGTCTTCAGTAGAGCTGGGTATCATTAAGAAGTTTCCGATACGATACATAGGCCACAATATAATTTGGTTTTCGATACAGTACACGTTCGATTCGATATGATTTTATATGATATATTTCAAGACGATTCGATACAGTTCAGTAAAAAACAAAGGCTAAATCATGGCTGTGATGCTAAAAGTCTTTATTAAACCACTAAGTTCATATTAAAAACATCCCTTTTTACTCAAAACTATGAAAATATATAGTGAAACGCATAAACAAGTGAACTTTCCCCAAACAAGCAACACAACTGTAGCTCTTTCACCAAATAATTTAGTAAAATAAACCCAAAAAATTACTCTTTAGCGATGTATCAATACAGCAGCCCATGATATCGATACTGTTTCATCAAATTAAATGATGCAATATATCAATATTTCAATATTTCTGCACACTTTTAGTCTTCAGACTAGGGGTGGGCGATATCTCGATATTTAAAATATATCGAGATATTTTTGAAACTCGATATGAATTCTGACATATCGATATATCGCTATAATGCTTATGTTTACTTCTGGTTTCGCCGCTTCGCTTGTTTCGCCTTCTCTGTGCCGCGCTCGCCTCCGCCTCTTGCTTTTGTCCCCTGAGCTCCTCCGCGGAGCCCGGAGCTGGCCACGGACTAAACCAGGACTAGAACTAAACCAGGACTAAACGCGGCCGCAAAGCCCGGGGCTCGGCCGCGGACTAAACCAGGACTAGGACCAGGGCTCTGCAGTGCGCCCATTTCACTCGCATTTGCGAGCAAATATTTCGTCGTGCGAACGTGGAAAACCAAACAGGCGCATCTGTGCGAGAGTTTCTGCAGCTACAATAAGGAGCTGCGCACAGACACAACGTGACGAAGTTAAACTTTCTAAATGCACGCTTCCCAGCGCGAAGAACCACATGACACCTCTGACCGCGCACGAGCCCAGCGTACGAGCTCCACGTGTGTGCAGATATCACGAACAAACTCCGCTTCAAAACACACCCACGCCCCCTTAAACGAGGAGCCCCCGCAGCAGGACCCACACCTGCCCCACCCCTCACAGACACCCGCGTGCCGCTGGACAAAGCGAGAGCTTTGACTTTTGTCTTGGTCTTGTCTCGGACTCGAGCGCATTTGGACTCGGTCTTGTCATGAACTCAAGGTCTGAATACTGAGTGCGGTCATTTTTCATTAATGCCGCTGCTGTTGCCAATAAACTCATCCCGGTGTGCGGGAGTGCGCGGGAGCGTGCGGGAGTGCGCGCGGGAGCGTGCGGGGCTTCTCTCTGCAGCCTGTGCCAAATGCCAAATAAATCCGTTTGTCACACTGTGCGTTTGATTTGGTAAATGTGCAGAGACTAAATACCACTTTAAAACAAGAGAATGTAACTCCAGTTTGGAATTTGAAAATAGAGGTTTAAAAATCCTACACACTTTATTCACTTTGAAGCAGTTTTGTGTCAGTGGAAGTCCTCTTAAAGAAGAGGTTCTTAAACTGTGGGTGAGGGTCCAAAAAGGGGTGTCAAGAGTGTTTAAGTGCAGAACTAAATGAATATTAATCAGATAAAATTTGTTTTTTTGTTTTTGCAGTAGTTTGTGGGGGCTGTATTTTTTCCTGTAAAGATATCGAGATATATATCGTATATCGAGATATAGCAAAATATATCGAGATATATTTTTTGGTCCATATCGCCCAGCCCTACTTCAGACATGTTTTGATGAATGTATTAACATGGTAGAATACTCAAAATTTCACATAATGCCCCCTCTTTCTGCTTTGTACGTTTGGGGGCACTTTTAGTCATGAAATCCAACACTTCTCCAAATGAACAGTGGAGCACCCGGTCTTCCAGTTAAATAATTATAGGCAGGTTTGTGTAATTAGGCCACTTAGCGTAATTAGAGGTTACTAATGATGACAGCACCCCCCCAGCTAACATCAGCACCTCTGTTTAACACTGGACCACGCTACAGTCGTTCTGACAAAAACCGTTATCCAGAGAGAGTTACGCAGAGTTTGCCACTGGCGATCTGCTTCAATCTGGGGACTGCGGGCCGATTTCAGTGAATTTATTCTGGCAGTAACAAGGTCCAACTGTGATTATCACATTTCTACCTCCAAAGACCTGATCACTACCGAAGTAAAGCTGCAGAGTTCTGTGGAATCTTTCTCTATATTTTTTATTTTTACCTGTACATATTAGGGATGAGCTTTTGATCAAATTTTCTTGATCAATTGTCGGGATAAATAATCGATTAATCATTAACGTTTTTATATTAACATTATCATAATTTCTATTACTAATCTGCATAAATAAACTCAACTTTATAACATATAAACCATAACCACTATAGAGCCACATCAGTCCGTTTGAGGTTAAAATGTGTTTAATGCAACTTTGGCACATCTGTTTACGTTTTACAGAAACAAAACTCAAAACCACATGGCTCATCTGCATAAACTGTAAACTTGGAAAAAAGCAGCTCTTTCCTTGTGCGCTGATGTGGTCGGCTTCTGTCGAACTAAAGGACACGACTCAGTGGAATATGAGTGTTCTCTCTGTGACAGAGGGATGTTCTGCTGATGGTGAGTCTGTTCTGTGCGTATGTCGCGTTGGAGATGGTTCATGTTTTCATACGAGTGCAGGTCATACGTGTGCAGGTTTACCGCAGCTTTTTAACAGTCATTTCACTTTATTTATGTTGGTCACTTTATGTATTTTGGCTTCTGTTGTGATGAAAAGACTGAAAGTGTTTGTCTTTTGGACCCATGCACACTCAACTGTTGCAGTAATCGAGACACTGACGTGCAGGTAAACGCACCCTCTGAGGGATATAGTGATCTCCAAGGAGTCATAGTCGAGACGTGGGACTGTGAGGCTGTAACTCCAGTGTTTGCGCTCAGACGCAGTCTCGTTTCCTTACGCTACACAGCAACCTACATTCAGTTTGTCGATTAAAAATGAACGTGAAATTCTTAATGATCAGTTGTCAATTAGTCGACTAATCATGCCCACCCCTAATACATATACATTCATATAATTACCAGTCTCTTGTTATTTTTGCTGGTTATTTTGAATTTATTATTAACATTTGTACTTTTACTCTTTGTTAGGATAATATATTGTGAAGTGTGAACTACTGTGTCCAAGTAATTTCCCCATGTTTAATCCGTTTCTTATTTATTTATTTGTAAAGAGACGACATATATTAATGAACATTTAGAACGTAAATATATAAAGATTATAGCTAGTGTGGATAATTTCCATCTTCAGTCCCTCGGCAGTTCTTGCGCTCTTGGGCAAAGGGACTTCCACAAAACTTGTGTTGAGATGGAAAGGCAGCCATGTCTAGTAGGATTGTAAAAAATATCGAAAATTACATATTAAATGATACTAAGACAAAACTAGAAACTAGATACTCATTTGAGCAGGTATCGATACTAAAACAGTCAAATGAAGCTTTCCTGGAGCTGTATCAGAACAAGTATAAGAGCACATAGATGAGTATACGCCCATGGACCACTGAGGGATTACACAGATATAAGGCCACATGGGAAAAGAAAAGAAAGTACTACGCTTTATTGCTGAATATCACATTCTGTTGTCTAAAGAAAGAGGGTTTTTATCATCATCGTTGTATCAGAAAGTGTGATGAGTGTGGAGTTTGACGTTTATGAAATGTGCTATATAAATAAAGTGGATTGGATTGAAATTTTACCTTCATGACAACAATAACAGACTACTGAAGAAGCTAGAAGGTATTAAAACTGTCATTTGCTGGATTTCAAATATCTATATAAATAAAATATCTTGATAATCAGTACTGGTGCATGGCTAGATGAGCACACTGTGGATCTTGTATCTCTAAAGAAAAACTGTTGTTGCGTCCAAAGGCAAGATCCTTCACCCACACTGCCTGGTATGAATATGGTGTCTGCATGAATGGTTGGTGCTCGTCAAAGTTTGGCATCCAGTCTGTCCCAGGGCAGCTGTGGCTACAATAGAAGCTTACCTCCATCAAGTTTAGAGGGAATGAAAAATGCACAAAATTATAAAGCAGGGTTGGGCAGTAATACAGTATCCCAAGGTATCAAAAAGTAGCAATGGTATCAGTTTCATTACCGTCATTAAAAAAAAGGACCTAATATTAATACTAATATTTGGAGCATTTTGGCTCCAGGCCGAATGACAGGGGAGAGAGAGCAAATGTTGACGAAGCTACGACCCTGCGTCAGGCCAGAGATCCCACCACAGTCGCTTCAGACATGAGGCACAACGCCGACTTTATCCCCTCCGTTCTCTCTCCTCTTCAAATGTCGTTATGCTCGGAGATTTTCGTCCACACGCAGCCAGGAAGAAAAAAAATCTGACTGGCGCTTCGTGTGTGACGTTGAGCCGAAAAGTTTGTGATGGAGACGTTTTATTGAACGCCGAGAGTCGAGAGGGGACGAGGTGCTGAAGAGGAGAAAGTTCCCGCTTGAGGGCGAAGTCAGACTTTCACGGAGGAGACGGTAACTTCTCAGAGTGCCGAGAGCGCAGGTCTGTCAGATACAACATGCTGCAGTGGGAAATATCACACGCCGTGGACTGTCGCCTTTTACTTTTTATTCCAGAATCTGCCTCTTCTGTGCTTTTCTTGTCTTGGCGTGTCCCAGATCATTAAATGGAGGGAGATACGTGTTGGTGAAATTTGGTTTGATCCGAACTTGTGCCTCATCTTCAAATATAATGCTGCTATTCTTTTTCTGAATGGTTTAGGTGCAAGCGACAAAATAAACCTTAATTAGTCAATTAGAAGGTTTAACGGTATCAAAATTTGGATACAGCCCAACCTAGAGCTGGGCGGTATGACCAAAAATTGTTATCACGGTATTTTTTTAAATTATCACGGTATCACGGTATTTAACGGTATTTTTGTCTTTGGCTAAGTGGAGTGTGATAGAGTTGGTAATATCATTCCAACGTTTGCTTTTCTTGTCATAGACAATCCCTTTAGACGGAATGCGCGGCTCCGCGCACCCGCGCTCTCGCCCGTGTCACAAAACACTACACAGACGGTCCCTTTTAGCAAACGCGCCTAACACTACACAGACGGTCCCTTTAGCAAACGCGCCTAACACTACACAGACGGTCCCTTTAGCAAACGCGCCTAACACTACACAGACGGTCCCTTTAGCAAACGCGCCTAACACTACACAGACGGTCCCTTTAGCAAACGCGCCTAACACTACACAGACGGTCCCTTTAGCAAACGCGCCTAACACTACACAGACGGTCCCTTTAGCAAACGCGCCTAACACTACACAGACGGTCCCTTTAGCAAACGCGCCTAACACTACACACACGGTCCCGTTAGCAACGCGCCTAACACTACACAGACGGTCCCTTTAGCAAACGCGCCTACCAGGGACGTCTGTGTAGTGTTTTGTGCTGCAGTGCCAACGTTACGCAGAGATTGGGGAGAAGATGCAGATTTTACTTTCTACTCAACTCGCTATCCTTACCTGGCTTGTTGGCTTGTTTGGTGTAACACTGAAAAACAGCCCCCGCTCAATCTACACGCTGTCTGCGTTCCGCCGCTCTGTGTTGCCGACATATGCGCGCACACACGGTATGGCGGTAAATAAAAAATTCATATCATAAAAATAAAAATTACCGGTATACCGGTTCAAACGGTATACCGCCCAGCCCTAGCCCAACCCTATTGTAAAGTGTCTGGAAAGTGTTATATAAGACTAATGCATTATTATTATTAATGAAAATATTGCACAGAATACAGGATCTTGCCTCCTTCTGAGAGAGACATGAGCCTGTTCTAGGGTCTGAAAGCTCCAAAGTGCAAGTTTGGCTTTAAACTCTCACAGTCAGAACGTTCACAGAGAAATCAGAGAATGCTCAGCAACCAAACTAAAACAGTCTCAACTCTGCTCTTATCCCAGTCCACAGCAGGTCATAAAAACAAATAGATTCGGACGGAGGCCATGAGGCGTTCAGGGGCGCTTAGTAATTTAACATAAGCACTAAAACTCTGCGGTAATAATTATTATTACTGATTAAAACTGCAAGCAGTTATAAAGGGCCCTTGCAACCCTTCCAACAGCAAAGGCCACGCTTCAATGGGCTGAATATCGACACTTCACATTTGATTCATTCGGCTGTGGGCTCTGGCTACTCCTGGTGTTACACTGGAGATGAATGTTCCTGTCCCAATATAACTCTGCAGGGGGCGCTAGAGAGCTATTTAGACACATGGGTTTAATTCACTCATTATGTCCAAGCTATCAAAATGCACAAATGCTATACTGGATCCAACTTTCCAAACTTGCAAAGAAGCCTCCAATCTGACAATGTTCCTGAAACATAATTTCATTTGAACAATCACCATGGCAACACCCAGTATTCTTTCTAAAATCTAACTGATAATCTTGTATTGCACATGGGTTTTGTCTGTTTTCACCAAGTTTGAAGCGTTTTCAATGCAAACTGTTGACAGAGACCCATCCATCCGTTCTCTTTCTCTTTCTCTGGGGCCGGGTGGTGAGGAAGTGGTCTAAGCAGGGACTCCCAGACTTCCCTCACCCCAGACACTTTCCCCCAGGAGGAGATGTCAAAAGATAATGTGTGATTTCATCATTCCCAGGTTTGCTTCAATACCCACATTGAAAAATCGGCTTAGACCAGACCAGTTCTCCGGTCTTGCTGTCTTTTATGTAAACACAGTGATTTCTGCAGCTCCCCCCTCCTCATTACCCCATGAGTCTGATGAAGTTTTTAATTACTGCACCGCGCTGTGTAAAACTTGCCCCCTGTGCATCAGTGCAGTGTTTTTTCCCATAGAGCTGCTGTCTCTGCGCTGAGCACGTCTGCGTTAGTCAGAGATCACAGTCGCTAAACGGAGGGCCCAGGCTCAGACAGGGTGCTCATGTTCCTCTGAAAACACCACAGGACACAAGCTCACTGCCACCAACAAAAACCAGACAAAAGATCTGACTTTGTTGTGTTTAAAGGACCCATATCACTCTGTTTTCTGAACTGTTATGATATTGTTTTCTCATCACAATTATCCACATTATACTTTTCTTTAAAGATCCTTTATTATCCGAATCTGACTCCTGTGAGCTTTAAGCCATGTTAGAATGTTGTTACCTCCTCACAAACAGACCTGGAGTTGTCTTTTGTTTCATTCATACATGTTTAACACACAAACCCTGCATATCTAGGCTTAGTTCTTCTCTCAAAGACTGGAAAACTACTGCTCCATGACATCACAAGGTGGAAGGGAGCATTTTGAGCTTTGGAGATGTACAGACTAATAATAAAGAGTTACTCAAACGTGTGATTTGGATACTATGGGACCTTTAAAGAAAAGCATAAGGGAGATAAACCATGAGGAAGTAGAAGCAGGTGCATCGGTCTCACCTGTTCCTTGCTCTCAGTGGAACATTGTTAATATCCACATGCATTAATATTCAGGTTTAGAGCAGCACAGCCAGTTAGAGTGCTGCTTTTGGCTATTCCCAGGTTGACAAAAAATAAATAAATGTAAAATAATAATAATAATAATAATAATAATAATAATAATAATAATAGCATCTTTTTTCACATGACCCAAGCACGGCCAGTCAGAGTGACAAAAATTAAATTAAAATAGAAATGCAATAGGTGCCTTTCTGGACACCCAAGTTCGCCTTACAGCAACATAAACAAATTAAGTATGATTAAAACACACAGTTAAAAGCCTACTGTTAAAGTGGGGCAGTATTTAATTGATTGATTGTATTTAGTATTGTATTTAGTGTTGTATTTTATTAGTATTTAGTCATGTATTAAACAGTATTTGAATTGATTGATTGTATTTAATTGACTTACTTACATTGTTTCACAGTCACATTATAGGTTGACAGTATATCCATTTATAAACTCCTTTGCTTAAATGTTTTGCCGCAGCAACTCTTTAAAAAACAGAGGAAACTAGAGCATGATCTTTTGTTCCATTTCTATGGGGACAATATGAAGGAATAACTGTTATAAAGAACCTGTCTATCTTAATCTTTGGGAATATGCACCAAAGGCTTGTCAGGGCTTTGGTAGAGCAGAGCATTTTGAGCTGTAGAGATGTAGACAGACTCATAATAGAGGCTTACTCAGACATGTAAACGAAACAAAACACAACTCCAGATATGTTTTTGAGGAGGTTAAACAGCATTATAACACGCCTTAAAGCTCAAGAGTCAATTTTTGCGTTTAAAGAACACATATTATGAATTCTTGTGGCTTTAATTCCCCTTTAAACACGCTTTTGGCCACTTTAGGATCATCAAATTAAACAATATGATACATGATATACCCCGAATAGTATGTCATGAACTGTGATCAAAATGTCTCTTGAACTCCTCCTAGGATCCTTCTCCGCACAAGATACCTCCTATACATTCGCTGCACCTCTGTGAAGTTGGCCCCCATCAAACACACACCTACACAAAAACTATGTTATTATTTGTGCTTTGTTTGTGCTGCAAAAAGTTTAGTTTGTGCTGCTTTAGTTTTTGAGATATTAACGATTCTTTTGTAGGTCAAACTGGGGACAGACAGCCCCCTGGAAGCTTCAAAATGCTCTAAAACGCCCAAAATGGTGTCATTTGTTGGTGCTTTGTTTGTGCCATTTTGTGGTTCTGTTTTCGCGTGATTCTGGTTCTCAAGATATCAGCAGTTTTATGTTCAGCTGATGACGTCATCCAGCTCCTCAAAATGTTAAACAGCCTCAAAACAGGCAGAAAATTATACAAAATGTTTGCATTTCCTTTGCACTGTTTTGTGATGCGACAATTTTCATTTGTGCGAGTATATTTCCAAAATTATTAATTATTATTTTTGCTGAAATTATATGACGTCATTTCTGCTCAGCTAACGGCAGCAAACTCCGCAAAACAAAGTGAAAACTATCTCAGGCTGTGGAAAAGTATGTATCAGTCTTTAGTCACTCGAAAATAAAACCTTAAGAACCATAATCGCACAACAACAAACGACTGACACCGTTTTGGGCCGTTTTAGAGCATTTTCAAGCTTCTTCCAGGGCTGATTGACCCTAATTTGACCTATAAAAGAATTGTTAAGATTAAAAAAACAAAAGCAGCACAAAAAAAACTTTACGCATCACAAACGAAGCACAAATGATTGACATACTTTTTGTGTAGATTAGCGTTTGATGGTGGGCCTACTTCACACAGGTATTTGCTGCCGTCTTGTCTCCTCATATGGACGCTTTGTCTTCCACACCTCCTCGTTCCTATCTGTCCATTCTGTTTGTCCTCTCCTCTGTATCTCTGCTCCCATCTCCTCCTCTTATCTGCCCGTGTACGTACGTGTGCGCGAGAACTGTACCATTCATTATTACAGGAGCTGGGGCCCACACATCTGACACTTTCCACCATTTCTACGAGATCCTGTCTCTGCTGTGGCGCCTCATACGTCTCAATGTTCTCCAACAGGTCCTGGTATGACAGCAGTGTCATAGTGCCCTCCAGTGGGACAGCGGAGTACTACAATCACCTCAAAATGAAATGAATACAAAATATGAATGAAGGTAGCTGATGTGAATTATCAAGTATAAAGTTTTAAATTATTAAAGGTCCTGTATTACACCTTCCCCAGAATTATTTCAATGATTTCAGCCCATGAAATGTTCCTAAAATACATATAAAGTAGCCGTTTACTTGAAAACTACCACTACATGACATTGTACCTTGGTCTGGTTTGGTCTCCATGAAGATAGGAGAAAGGTTTAATGCCATACAGTGAAACCTTCCAGACAGAGTAATAACATGTCCATGAAGAAAAGACGGACGGACGGACTCCAGCAGAAAAGTTACAGAATGCAACTGTAATGTTCCTAAGCAGAGTCCTGGTACTGAGAGCAGTGACACAGTGCCCTCCAGTGGGACAGGCGAGTACTACAGTCACCTCAGAATGAAAGACATTTTTATTTATTATTATAACTTTATTTTATAATACTATTAGTTTTTGTGTGTGTGTGTGTTCTGAAAATTCTGAAAAAAAATGTTAGGAAGAAAAAGGAAGAAAAAAAAAGAAAGAAATACAAAATATGGACCAAAATATGGACGTGGGTGATGTGACTGATCAAGACTGTTTGAGCTTTAAATGATTATTAACAGAAGAAAAGAGAAAAATGTTTTTGAAGATGACCACAGTTTCTATCCACAGCTATTCACTACGGGTAAGTACAGTATGCCCCTTAATGCTGTTACTGCAAAATCATAGTCCAGTGGTTCTTAACCTGGGTTCGATCGAACCCCAGGGGTTCGGTGAGTCAATCTCAGGGGTTCGGCAGGGTTTCAAGACACACATCCAATTCATATGATTCGTAATGACATTTGGCCGTTATTGGCTGCAGGAAATTTTGTGCACACAATAGTCTTGTGACTGTCATGATGGTACGTCATGTGATTCCCCTTCATACTATGTTGAGCAAAAAAAGAAAGTGGTCAGACAAATATGTGCAATATGGATTCACATGTGTCCACCAATAAAATATATAAAAACCTATGTTTTGAATAAAAAAAAACATTTTATTTTTCCAATTAAGAAGGGTTCGGTGAATGCACATATGAAACTAGAGGGGTTCAGTACCTCCAACAAGGTTAAGAACCACTGTCATAGTCTCTACATAGTTAAGAATACAAAATGTGACTTTATTTTAATCAGCCAGGTTGCATTGCGTATATTCATTCATTCATTCATTAATCATCACTCACACACCACTTTCATACTAGGCAATGTGGGTGAAGTGTCTTGCCTAAGGACACAACGGCTCCCCACTGAGAGCCGTGTGACTTTCACTTTGATTCTTTTTTGACTTTCGATGAAGGAACAAAAGCACATTTCAACTGTACTGTGTTCATGTGGCAAATCAACTATTCTCTTATCGCTGATTAATCATAAAACTTTAGTGTTGTGAAATGACCTTGGCTAAAATCTGATACCAGCATCAGTTTCATTTCTTGTATAATTTGTTCTAAGAAACAAAAGAACTGTAATATAGCTGCTATGTTGCTTGTAGTTTCATATATAGTTTTATGTTTTATGATGGAGGTACTTCACAAATCTAATTCACAAGTCAATAACTTTGGTGTGTCAGTCAACCCCTCAAAGAATATATTATGCATTCTTTTGGCTTTAGTTGATCTTGGGATAAGTATTTCACATTTTCTTAAAATAATGTCTGCAAATCTCATTTTTATAACTAACATCTCCCACTGAGGTGTGCAGCGATTGACACGCCCTCTGCTGTCAGCAACTGGAATTAACATTTCCAAAATAAACTTCAGTCCTTATCCCCCATAAATGCTACGCTAAGAGAGCCATAGAGCCATAGAGCCATAGAGCCATAGAGCCATAGAGCCACAGAGCCATAGAGCCATAGAGCCATGCTTTTGTTGTGAACACGACTTGACCGCAGAGTCTGGAGACAGTGTTTGAAACTGGACACAGGAGAAGTTTGACCTATGACACAACTAAACAGGCAAAATGCGAAACCAGCATTTTTGAGGTTTAGAAATGTTAGATTAATGGATTCATGAAACAAGAGTGAATGAAATAAAATACACGTTCAGGTGTGTTTTTGATGAGGGGGCAAGAATAAAACAGGTAAAAAAAAAAATAAGTGTGATATTTAGTGTGTATCTGTACTCTTTCATACTCTTATACTTTTCTTTTATTGTATGTGAATTGGATTACCTGTCTGTAATAAAGTTAAAAGTAATAAAATGCTGAGACGCTCCTCTGTGAGTTTATGATTTAACGACAGCGCAGAGCAGAGAGGGAAACAGAAGATAAGGCTTCAACACCTCTGTCTGTCCACAGGCCTTATGAAAGCACAGTCAGTTTTAGAGCAGAGTTCATTCACTTTTCCTCTTTTCCTCTCTGCTCCAGGTGCACAAAGCAGGGCTCACTCACACTGGACTAACATATGGTTCGACTGGGCTTGTGTGAGTGCATCTTTAAATATAAAAACGTCCCTTTTGTATATTTTACTTATGGTTGGAGTCCTTGTGCTGAAGTAATAACTCATAGTCTCACACTTACCTCTGTAGTGACGATCATCTACAAAAATGAAGAGAAAGATGTTAGTGTAAAAGATAAGCAGTTGTATTATGAGTAGAGTTAGACGGAAGCTCTTACAGTGGCACACGGGCTTGGGGCTGTCCCATTTGCCCATCTTGTTGCACTGCGTGGAGTTGCGTCCCACGAGGATGAAGCCAGGCAGGCAGCTGTAGTGCAGTGTGGCGCCCTCTGCTGGTGGACCCGGGGGCCACGACGTCACCCGGCCGTTCTCCAGAGACGTCCACATGCGGGGACACAGCAGCACTGGGGATGGGACCATAAGGGACAGTTTATAAATACGTTTAATTTGTGAGCGTGTGTGTCTGTATAATACACTTTTCTGTAGCCTACAAAAATATTAAGTGCACAGAAATTCTAGTAATAATTGAATCATTTTTACTTAGAATGTCCATATTGCTTTATTTTCTGTGTTACAATGAGTTTATTATTTTTATATTTAGGCTGAATTCTTCTCTCAAACCAGTCTGTTTCATCTTGTGATGTCACGTCGTAATACAGTAAGTGCTCCACTGTGTTTTTAAACTCCATACACCTTCCCTAGAATCATTTGGAGAATTTGAGCTGTGGAATTGCCGATCTCTACAGAAGGTAAAAGGTCCATCCATCCATCTTCTCCCGCTTAATAAGGCAGAAAACTGTGCCAGCCGAGAAAGAGATGTTTACATACAGATAAATGTCCTGATATGAGGCGCCGCATCAGTGTTTATCTGAGGAGTCATTTGTTTGTGTCCATCCCGTCCCTGAACGCATCGCCATGTGCAATTGTTTATACCGTGCGCATAGGTCCATGTGCACATATACTGTCTATGTGTGCGCAACACTGAGATTCTCTTCTTTTTACGGACGATCGGTTTGATTCTGGATTAAAGGACAGTTCTTAGTGCAGACTTATGATCTGAGAGGAGCCTGTGTGAGGCTGAGTGTTGAAATGTGTCAGTTTTGAAGCTCGTTTTGGTTCTTTCTTATTGGTTAGCGATTAGCTGCTGTAGCTCGCACACATAAACAGGCTGTTTTCTCTTCTGTTAGCGACTGTAAAGTGACTATAGTGGCTGTATATATGTTACTGGACACGCACTGATATGGAAATGAGCTGTGAATAGAAGTGTGAATGATGGACAATTAGCAGATCATTAATTACCGCGGCGCACACGCATTTACCGCTAAAAGCTAATAGCGGTAGTTTACCTACAGTACTTTCTTTACTGGCTAGATTATCATACAAAAACACCATTAGGCCGACCTACTGTCTTTAAATATGACATAAAGAGGCAGAATAACAATAAATGTCACCTAAATAAACTCAATTGAAAATCCAATAGAGCCAAACTTAAGTTTAATAAACAATTGAAGATTTACAGTGAATTTTTATGTCATAAATATATCAGCGATTATATCGGCAATCGGCAGCTCCAACTCCCATTTTATCGGTATATCGGCCGCAGCAAAATCCATATCGGTCGGGCCCTAATGTTGACTTGTACATACATTTATATAATTAAGCCCTTTTGACACCAGTCTCTTGCTATCTTTTTTGATACTTATAATGTACCGTAAATTCCGGACTACAGTGCGCACCCGATTAAGAGCCGCATGCTCAGATTTATGAAGAAAAATCAATTTTGTAATTATATGAGCCGCACCATATTATAAGCCGCTGGCCAAAGACTAGGCGGGGGGTTCGCTTCTGCGTCCCCGACGCCTGGAGCGCCTCCGGGACGGGCCGCGGATGCGGCCCCCCACTGAACTCTGGGGACGGACTCGCTCACTGGTGACACTTGGGACACACATGCGCCACAGGCACTTACACACCTTTCACACACTTGGGACACACACACACGACATGCACATACACACCTTGGCGCTCTGGGAATAAACCACCCTCAATGTTCATCTCGGTAGCGATCGCTTTAGCCTTCAGTCTGATTTGTACAGTGGAAACACCGCGGCCGCGTGCTCTTTGCATGTTAACCCAGTCCTCCAGAGAGTTTTCAAGCTCAGGCCATCTGCTATGGTTATTTCTGAAAGCTCTGGTTGTCTTTTTACATTGGTTCAGTTCTTCTTGCTGGAGCCTCCACCTTCGCACCATCGACTCGTTTATGCCAATTTTACGGGCAGCAGCTCGATTTCCTTCTTTAACTGCCAGAGTGATCGCTTTTAGTTTAAAAGCTGCATCATATGCTTTTTGTCTGGTATTCTCCATGTTGATGAGGGTTAGCAGAAAGACTGAAATAAGGAAGTTGTGATTAATCATACAATTTCATTGGACCTCAGTGAACTACGTATTCATTTTATTGGTCCATGTTTTTCCCGCGATGGGAAAAAAAAAAGCCGCTTCATATTACGAGCCGCAGTGTTGAAAGTAATATCGGCGAGTATATCGGCGATTATATCGGCAACCGGCAGCTCCAACTCCCATTTTATCGGTATATCGGCCACAACAAAATCCATATCGGTCGGGCCCTAATGTTGACTTGTACATACATTTATATAATTAAGCCCTTTTGACACCAGTCTCTTGCTATCTTTTTTGATACTTATAATGTATTCAGAATTTATTATTACCATTTATATGTTTTGCTCTTTGTTATATTATACTGTGATGTGTGAGCTACTGTGTCCAAATAATTTCAATTGTGGATCAGTAAAGTTTGTCTAAGTCTAAGGTTGTTTAATGCAAGTTTTTATTCTCCTCAAGTTTCCATTTCATTTTACTGTGGGCATTTCCTCTAAATGTAATTACATGGAGATTGTCTCATTATCAGAAAGCATTTTATGGCATTGGAATTGCTCTTGCATGTAGCACAAAGTTCAGGATAGGTCATTTTATTTTATTTTATGATAAGAGTAAATATAACAATATATAGCTATATATCACCTCCCCAAACGTCCTTCAATAAAAACCACACCCTCCCTGCAGCAATAAAAGCATTCACACACAGAGACTCAGCACCAGTCTCTGGCACAGAGGAGAAATGGCCCAACAAGGAGAGAGAAAGAGTGCAGTTGCAGCACACCAGGTCGACACAGGAGTCCAGGGTGTGGCATGTGACCTCTGCATAGGAAGAAAACGGAAAGCCTCCAAATCCTGTATGCGGTGTCAGGTGTCTTATTGTGAAGACCACCTACAACCTCATTATGGAGTACCAGTACTTAAGAAGCACAAGCTCATGGAGCCAATTGAGAATCTTCAAGAAAACATATGCTCTGAGCACGAAGAGATTGAGACGTCGTTCTGCCGGGAATGCAAGAAGTGCATCTGTGACTTCTGCAAAAAGAAGGACCACGCAAGTCATAAAACTGTGCCAGCAGAGAAAGAGAAGAGTAAGAGGCAGAAGGAGCTGCAGACAGGGCAGGACAGCGCCCAAAACAGAGCTCAGGTGCTCCAGAAAAATATAGAGCAGCTCAAACAGGAACTAAAGGCCATCAATGAGTCAGCTGATAAAGTAAATGAAACAATTTCTTCAGCGTTCGCTCTCATTCGAAAAAAGCGCGTGCATTTGACAGAGAGGATAAAACAACAACAAACATTAGAAGTCACTCGAGTCCAGAAAGTTCTGGAGGCGCTGCAACGGGAGCTCACTGTGGAAAGAGAGAGAGACACTGAGCTGAAGCAAGTAGCAGCCATCAAAAATAACTCAGAGTTTCTCCAGAGGTGCTCATCTGTTTCAGCAAAATGGAAGCACCATAACCCGTCCAACACCTTTGTGATTCCAGATCATCCAAGTCCTCTGAAGTACTTTGAGCAGGTGTCAAGCGCAGTGTCAGATCTGAAGCAAACTTGTGTTAAGAGTTTTGAAAAACTGGCACAAATGGCAAAGGAAGTGGATGTTCTCCTACCACAAATTCCTAAATCAAATGAGGAGTTTTTACATTATTCACATCAGGTGATTTTGGATCAGAACACGGCCAATAATGCACTTGAACTGTCTGAGAAAAACACTAAAGTGAGCTGCGAAAGAAATAACCTGCCTCATCCTCCACATTCAGACAGGTTTATGGAGAAAAAACAAGTGTTGAGCAAGGACGCACTTCCCCCTCGCTGTTACTGGGAGGTGGAATGGACTGGACTCTTTGTTTATATTGGTGTGGCTTATAGGGATATAGAGAAAGATGGAAATGACTCTATGTTTGGAAAAAATGGGCAGTCCTGGGTGCTCAAGTGCGAGAAAAATAAAGCCTACAGCTACAAACACAATGGAGAATCGACAGTTCTATCACTATGTGAGTCCTGCAGAGTGGGAGTGTTCCTGGATCACACAGCAGGCACTCTGTGTTTTTACCAAGTCTCTCAGACCACTAAACTCATCCATGTAGTCCAGACCAGATTCACCCAGCTGCTCTACGTTGGACTCGGGGTTGAGTATTTTGGGGCAACAGCTAAAATGTGTATCAGAGAGACTGGACTGAGAGCAGCATGCAGAAAGAGCCACCAGACACAGCAACTTTAACAAATAACCCCTCATAAAAGGCTTTATTTCTCTATCCGGACACTGAACAGTGAGTATAAACTGATCTGATTCAGTGAAAGACTTGTGGGAGTCAGGGCCACAGTGTCTCAGGTAAAAGAGTCTAGAATACACAATACAACAATACATACCTGTTATTATATTATCTTTATCTAGTCGCTTTAAATCACTGCTGGCTTTTAACTCAAGTTGATTTTCTATAGTTATATCTGTGTTTTTAACCTTGTTCAATTGTGTTTATAGTTTTACTTGTGTATTCTCATATACTGTTTTTATCCATATTGTTTTTAAACTTGGGGGCTTTTCTGTCCGTTTTAAAATGTGCGATATAAATAAGCCTTGACCTTTGTAAGTGAGATCTTTAAAGCATTTAAAGGTGCACTGTGTAACTTTTCTGTTTCCATGGAGATATTATTGTTTTGTCTGAAAGGTTTCACAAACTGTTCAAACTGCCCGTGTTCGGCTGACAGGGCATCCAGCTTTCACAAAGGTCAGATTTTGTAGGATTCTTTTCTATTTTCACAACATGAACTTTAAAAAATGTTTTAACTCCTACGACGCCATCTTGTGTTCACCAAAGATTTTATTATAGTTCCATGTTACCTACTTATCAAAGTGTGCGCCTGTGATAGAGATAGAGGTGTGTAAATGAGTTTGCTTGTGTTGTTCTTTAATTGTTGTGTAAAGAGGCTGATTTACTTTATTTGAATACACTTTATTTGATTAAATTTGACATATTTTGGATTGTTAATGTTTAAACTGTTTAAATGTTATTCATAGGCCGATTATATGTGTGTGTCATTTCAGTCAGTGATATGAATCAAATGTTGTTATAGATTAACAGATGAAAGGATACAAGAAAGGACATTAAAGCTCCACAAATCTATTCCTGTGTCCATCTTTACTCTCTGACCGGAGAACTGTTTTGGATGAACAGTCCTAAGATATCTCAAATATTTGCAATAAATGAACCTCAAGCTACAGTTTGTTGGTGGGAAGCATTTATAATGTTCAAATGTTCCAAAAGACACCAGTGGCTTTAACTAAAACTAACCAGAATTAGATTTAAATTTCTTACTTATAGACAAACGTCCATAAGGGATCGATTTGGACATAGTAGATCACAGATCACAATAAATATAATCACAAAAATATTTAAAATAATGATGTACGTGTACAAGTAAAAACAAAAAATATAGAAATATAGTCAATATATCTCAGTTATATATAAGAGGTCGTGCAAAATGTGTCTCGTGGCAGGAACTTCCAGTTAAAGAGGGATCCCATTCAGGTCAATGGAGAATTTGGGAAACATTTCACATCTTAAATATGACAAAGTCGTTTAATGTGTAATAATGATTATATAATTAAATAATGATATATAATTACAATTATATATCATTATAATTATAGGCCATTATCTACTGTAGCCAGCCTATTGAAACTTTATGATCAGATGTACTTTGCTTGGCAAAATAACACTAAGTTCCTTGTTCCTTGTTTTATTTGACGAACAAATATTCTTCCTTGTGGTTCTTTGCCCTGAATGATGTTATCAAACTGGATTTAATTTTTTCATATTCCCCGTTGTATTTTTTGTTTGGTAAAATACTGCACACATGCAATGAAATCAGGGGGTTCTCCAGCTGTTCTTCAGCCCAACACTCCCCTCACACATAGGCCGCATCTCTTTCCTCGGTTCCTTCTCCTTGATTCTTCTCCTCGGTTTTGGGTGAGGAAATCTCGCCCACAGAGGAGACAAAGCAAGGAGAGAGGATCTCAACTCCTCACTGAGACATTCTATCTGACATCTGCTCCTGAAGCCTTCCTCAGGTTTCCTTCTGTGGTTTTCTTTGGGATGCCACTTAATGTGACACATTTGATTGACTGGTGACAAATGGAGGATCGAGGAGAAGAATCAAGGAGAAGGAACTGAAGAGAAATGAGACGCCGCCCTAGAATATTAGTGCATACATGAAAAAATGTATCTTGTGAGATATTTCCCCCCCTGAATTTACCTTTGGCTGGGACAAAGAAAGGAGTAAAGAGCTGGTGAGTTATATAATTTGAGAGGCAGTAGTTCCAAAAACAGTACTACAATGACACTAAAATAAATTAAAAATTGTGAAGCCAAAACTACTACACTACTCATTTATTGCAAATTATGTCAAAATCTCTTTTTGTGGACCCAGGCTCATGGTGTGTCTCGTCTCGTCCCACCCCTACAAGCCACTTAACTGTTTTATCTCTATTTTCAGACCTTATAATCGTTTTATGAACTGCGCTGCACGAATCTGTTTTTTCAGTTATCTGTACTGTATCGGATGTCTGTGCACACATTTACTCTCACAGGTCATTAAAGTTTATCTTGTCTCATCTTAAGAAAACAAACTTCTGTGATGACAGCTTGTGCAAAACATGGACAGATGAGGAGCTACAGGTAAAGACATGTTACACAGGTCAGGTCTGACTCTGTAATAAAGCATCAACATGACTAAGAGAAGCTGCTGTGAGTTCTGACACTCCTCAGTCCTCTGTGTCCACACTAATGAGAAGAGTTTTAAAGAGTTTGACACCATCCATCCAGTAAGATGAACCCACCCACAGCCAACAGGCTCAAATCAAATGACTAACTTCATCTTATCACTAACTTCACAATAATCTGAGTCGTACTTACAGCACTGGCTCTTGTGGCTCATGTCAGTCCAGGTCCCATTGGGCAGACACTTCCTGACCTTTGGCCCCACAATGACCCGGTTTCCTCTGCAGATGTACTCGATCTCGTAGTCCACGGGCAGCACCTGCACACTGCGGATCTGGACACAACATAGAGCCAGGACCACAGAGTGAATAATGCACCACTGTTATAACGCCTGATTTAGGTTTTAGTATTGAGCTGATCAGAAAGTTTAAATTTCAAATAACACACATTTGTTATTTCTAGAGAATAAACCACAGGAGTTATAAAATAAGGTAAGGTACAAAAAACATAATGTTTAAGTGTATTAGGATTGACTCACTAATGAATATATTGAAATATAATGAAAATATTAGTTGTTCACTACTCAGTAACCATTTTTCGACAAGTGATTATTTGTATTGAAACTGCAGTGTGGCTCCTTAAAATGCACAGGATGTAACTTTTATGGAGATTTGAATGTTGTTGCTTTAGTAAGTGCTACGCTCATAGTTTATAATGAAGCTACGTAGCCACTTCATTGGTTGGCACATACGAAGTTAGCAGCACAGTTTGAAATACTATTTAAATAGTTCACTGTTGACAGGTGATGAAGTGTGTGTTTGATCTGCTCTGAGCTCACCTGCTCCTGGGTCAGGCCTCTGTAGCGGATGCCTCCTTCTCTGGGGGGACGGATGATGGCACAGCCTGAAAAGAAGAGAGACACAGTCACTAAAACCCATAACCTGAGACCAGGGGCCCTCTGGTCTCTGACAGAGGACTGTTGAAGAGTATAATGAATAATTATGTTAATGAATCATGATCAAACTAAGCATTATAATGGATGAGCACCGTGTGTCTCAGGATATTATTAGCAGGGTAATTAGTCATTCTTTGCAAGGTTTTTCACATTAGGCTAAAATGTTTATCTTAAATGCATATGATCTATATGCCATAAAGTTAATTGTTTTCCATGTTGTAATGTTTAAGTTAATGTATAATCAAGTTGATTATTGTTCTATGTTATAGTTATTATTGTTAAAATGTCCAGAATTGTCTTTACCACTATGAAAATGTAATTCCAAAATTATGATACATATGAGAACTAGCAAAATAGATCTGTGTGCGGTGGCCCTTATAGCAGCAATCTGTTGTCATATCTTTGTATACCAACTTATCTTCTTGTCTATAATATGTCAACTGTTTTTTAAATGTACAGATGTCAAATAAAAGAATCTGAATATGTGTCTTCCTGTGCAGGGAGCTGGAGATAATAAAAAGTGAATGACACATGAGGCTTCTAATGCAAACACATGTCAGTATAATCTGTGTGTATCTTAAAATGATCAAGGAAGGACAAGGTAATTAGACCAGGCTACATTTGTGTAGTTTCACACCAGAAAGTATTTTTCACAGCATTCAACAAGTCACAACCCTAAAATCATACTAAATAATTTAAAAAGAAAAGTCAATGTAAATGAAAGTTGTTAAAATTGAGTCTTAAATGTCATGTAGTGCTGTATCCCATGTAACTTTTATACGTTTTTAAATGATTTATTTATATACTCAATATATTCAATGAAAACAAACTAGTTAACTTGTGTAAATAAAGGATTTTAGAATGATTCGTGGTGTTCTTGACTCCAAACTAATTCAGTAAATAAATCTCAACGTGTGAACATTTGCGTGACTTCGTTAGCGGTTGTAACTTGCTAGCGTTAATTAGCATGAATCAATTAGCATTCCTCTGCAACATATTTGAGTGATGCTGTTGTTAAAAACTCACATTTCAGCATAAAGCATCGCACTTCATGAC
Source organism: Odontamblyopus lacepedii (assembly GCA_034769755.1). Classification (NCBI taxonomy): domain Eukaryota; kingdom Metazoa; phylum Chordata; class Actinopteri; order Gobiiformes; family Gobiidae; genus Odontamblyopus; species Odontamblyopus lacepedii. The sequence goes on from CM068362.1 coordinate 6,817,739, forward strand.
ACTGAACTCACAGATAAACGGCGCTGTTGCTCCCTCAACGGAACATTAGTGCGGACATAATTAGCTTAAAGGGAAAGCAACGAACGCAGCTACTTCCTGTTACCGAAACTTTCATATTTATTTATTTTATTTTATTTATTTCAATTTTAAACTTTTTTGTTCATACAGGCCTGCCACAAGTCAATTTCCTATTCTCTCTCTCTCTCTTTTTTTTTTTTTTTTTTTTTACCAAATTTGGGTAAGATGACAACAGTTGCAAAGTTAGTTCCTTATAAAACAGACATGATATCTTAGCAGCCCAATTTTAAGCCCTTTGTACCATCATGCACCTCCAGTTATCTTCATTTGTTAGTTAAAGGTCCTATATTACACAAAATTGCCTCTTATGAGCTTTAAGCCATGTTAAAATGCTGTTACCTCCTCCAAAACTGATCTGGAGTTGTGTTTTGTTTCCTTCACACATGTTTGAGAAACCCTTTATTATTAGTCTGTACATCTCCAAAGCTTTGTTCCTGACTTGTGTTTCTTTTTCTCGCCACTAGATGGAGCCCTCTGCCTATATTTCAGAGATTTACTTGAGTCAATTTTAAAATTTCTACTTTTCTAGCTGCATACGTAATATGAGCTCTTTAATATTGATTTTAACATCCAACGTTACATCCTGACAGTTACTCTTTAAGTACTATCTTACATGATAGTAGATGGGTAGAGTAGCCAAAAAAATGTATGAAAAAAAAAGTATGAAAGTACGAGTAAAGTTACTTCAAAATAATATTACCCTGCTCAAGTAGAAGTACAAAGTAACAGTCAAAGAAACTGTTTAAGTGAGACTAAAAAAGTGCTCAAACATATGTGAATGAAACAAAACAGAACTCCAGGTATGTTTTTGAGGAGGTAACAGCATTAGAACATGACTTAAGGGGACCCCAAGGTGTTCCCAGGCCAGCCGAGAGACATAGTCCCTCCAGTGTGTCCTGAATCTTCCCTGGAGCCTCCTTCTGGTGGGACATGCCCAGAACACCTCCTGAGGGAGGCATCCAGGAGGCATCAGAACAGCCCTGCCCTCAGCTGCTCCGCTCAATGTGGAGGAGCAGCAGCTCTACCTCAAGCTCCTCCCATGTGACTGAGCTCCTCACTTTCTCTCTAAGGAAGCGCCCAGACACTCTGCGAAGGAAACTCATTTCGACCGCTTGTATCCGCAATCTCGTCCTTTCAGTCATTACCCAGAGCTCATGACCATAGGTCAGTCAAAGGCCACTACACACTACAGGATTTTTTGGTCTTAAACGTTTTTTAATGTGCAAAAAAAAGCACACACCACAGACACGAGGAGAATCTTATGAGACTAAAAATCTCTGATCTCACAGACTGCAGCAGGATCTGTGTGCGGACCACAGGATATAAAGCTGTGAGTGCGATGGCGTCAGCTGTTTCCTGTCTACAGTAAAACCACTCGCTCTGAGACTCTGAAGTGTTCAAAGATCAGAGCTCTGCACTTCCAGTTTAGACACAAGTCAAACTGTGTTATTATTATTTGTGAAATGTGGAGTAATACTTCAGATACAGGATTTTTAAAGCATAAAAGATTGGAGATAAAGTCCACAGGAAGTAGAGTGACTGTAACTGTGTGGACGCAAACAAAAACACATTACCTTTTTACTTTTATAGAACACCGCAAACTGGATTAATAGTTTTGTGGACTGGATGTCATTATTTGTGGAGGACAAAGTCTATGGATAATGTGGATCAGACGCTGCACTTTAAATTTACCATCTTACGAGAGGTGAGGAATAAAATCGCCTCATTATTTTTGCTATTTTCTGAGTTTGTATTTTGCGTCTCTATGTCTGTCACTCATCTGCCCATGATGCTCTGTTTTATTGGCTGTGACCATAGAACTGCTGATGCTGATTGACACACGAGGAGCCCAAAATCGCACACAAAGTCGGGTCGCGCCTCCCCAAACTCTGAGAGAAACAAATCGCAGCTAAAATTGGGCACATTCTCCTGTTGTGTGTGGCCTTTAAAGCTCACAGGAGTCCGTTTTGGGTAATATAGGACCTTTAAGTACAGAAATTACCTACATTTTGACTTGAGTACAGTACTTTACTCCTTTTACTTCATTTAGTTCCATCACTGCTGGCATAGCGTCCCCCTTCTTGACAGTTTTCATATGATCTGGGCTTGTAGCTGGGAGCGTGGCTTGTATTTGTCAGTGCAAATGAATAGAATTGGAGTTTCAGTGCGTGTAATGGGGCCAGCTGGGGTCTAACCAGAGGCACGAGACACAGCCGAAGCCTCTCTGCACCGCGCACCCAGGCCCCCATGAACGCCACAACACAGAGCCGATCTGGGGAGGTGGCAAAAAGAATTAGGCTCACTTCAGTTAACCTTTGGGTACGGGGGCGTCGGGGCGCTAGGGTGATGCACAGACGCGTCTGGAGTCGAGTGCAGAGAAGCAAAAAGAACATAAATAGTCAATGTTTCAGCAAAATATGAAATTGTATTGTGATTTTGTAAAATATATTAGATTTAACGGGTCGATATTCGGCTATTTTCTGATCTATGTTATAATTCTTCATTAAAACAGACCTGGAGTTGTGTTTCGTTTCATTCATTTAGTTTATCTGAATAATCCTGCATATTTAGGGTTTTTCACTCAAACGGAAAACACTCAGTTCCACCTTGTGATGTCATGTGGCAATACAGGAAGTGCTCCAATGTGTTTTTAAACTCCACACACCTTCACTAGTATCATTTGCATGATTTCAGCTCTGTAATATTCAATCTTTACTGAACTAATGGTAAAAAAAGATAGCTGTTCACTTGAAAAATACCGCTTCATGACATCACAAGGTGGAAAAGAGCATTTTGAGCTATGGAGATGTAGACAAACTAATAAAAAAATAAGTATTCAAACGTGTGAATGAAACAAAACTCCAACTCCAGGTCGACTTTTGAGGTAACAACATACCAACATGGTTTAAAGTTCACAACAGTGTATTAAAGAAGACTGAAATTACAACGTAAATAGGGGTGGGCTGCAAAAAATTTACCGCAAATCATGTAATATTAAAAGTATAATTAAAAGAAACAATAACCGAAATATGGTGCTATCGTATCGTCAAAGGTCTCACAATCATATCTTGGACCATCACAATATATCAAATCTCAAGTCTCTTTGCTTAAATGAATAGTTCTGATGCAGAAATATCTAAAAAAAAAAAAAAAACAGAGGGAACTACATAGACCATGATCCTTTGCTCCATTTCAGTGCAGACGACATGAAGAAATAACTGTTCTAAACAGGGAGAGACCTGGTCCTCTGCGCCCTCCGCCCCCCACGCACAAGTACAGGAGCCTCAACTGTACCCAGGGAAGAGAAAAAATAACTAGTGGTTCAGGGAATTACACAAGACTAAAAAATCATTAAGTAAAACCATTCCATTCAAAACCATTAAAAAAAAAGAACTGTTTGGACTTGAAATCTGATTTAGAATTAAATTTGAAAGACAAAACATGAAATAAGTCTGGTGTTTTCAGACACAAAAATGAAACTGCATCAGATCTGAAGAAGCTGCAAGAAACACAAATGTGAGAATCATTTCAGATTGTCACATGAAGCTTTTGTCACTGAGTGCTGTAAGTCCAAAGTGGCTTAGGAAATTACTCAAGACTAAAAAATAATTAAGGAAAACGACTAGGGATGTAACAATAACTGAAATCTGGTGATCTCGTATCGTCAAAGGTCTCACAATAATATCGTGGAGTATCACAATATATCGAATCCCAAGTCTCTTTGCTTAAATGAACAGTTCTGATGCAGAAATAGCAAAAAGAACCAGAGGGAACTACATAGACCATGATCCTTTGCTCCATTTCAGTGCAGACGACATGAAGAAATAACTGTTCTAAGCACTTTTACATCTTCATTCTTTGGATTAAGTCTTGTGAAGCATTTTTAGAGGAAAACAGCAGATTCACAGTTAAAATATCGCAATAAATCTGGTTCGGTGAGATGTTTATGGTGAAAATATCGTACAGAGAGATTTGGATATCGTTCCATCCCTAATGACAATAAATGTTGTACCAAATGACTGGTCAAAGCATTTTATAATATCAGTCTTGTTATTCTGTAGAATATCGTAATATCGTGAGCTTTCCCACGATATCGCAATAAATATCGTACTGTGAGGTTCGATATTGTATTGTGAGACTTGGATATCGTTACACTCCTAATAATTAATCGTATGCATACCATTTTTAAACTGTCAGCAGCTTTCATAATTATTGTGAGATATTTGTTAATCACAATTATTTTAATATAATGACAATCACGACACCAAATTTGAATGTTCACGCCTAATGGAACGATTACATTACACTGGCATTTATTACCAACGTTTTTCTAGTTATTGTAATTGAGGAGATTTTGAGGTAATTATACTTTGTAGATTTTTGAACATGTACTTGAACTTATAATGAAGTACAGTCCTGGCCATGGTAACCATACTTTGCTTGAGTAAAAATGTCCAGTCCCCTTTCCACCCCTGAGTGAAGTAAAGTTCATGTCTTCTTCTGTTGTTTTTGCAGTGGTCAGATCCGCGCCACAGACGGATGGTTTTAATCCCACTGGAGCGTGTGAATGGGCCACTGGTGATTTGCAGTAAAGTGCTCTGAGTGTCTGTTGGAGTCTGATTATCGCTGTAGCAGTTTTTTATTTTTACTATACGCTTCAACTGCTGCTACTACTACTACTACTGCTACTACTACTGCTACTACTACTGCTACTACTCTACTACTATAACTACTACTACTACTCTACTACTACTACTACTACTACTACTACTGCTACTGCTGCTGCTACTACTGCTGCTACTACTGCTGCTACTACTACTACTACTGCTACTACTGCTGCTACTACTGCTGCTACTACTACTACTACTGCTGGTGCTGCTGCTGCTACTACTACTACTGCTACTACCGCTACTACCGCTACTATACCTACTACTATCGCTACTATACCTACTACTATTACTACTACTACCGCTACTACTATTACTACTACTACCGCTACTACTATTACTACTACTACCGCTACTACTATTACTACTATTACTACTACTACCGCTACTACTATTACTACTATTACTACTACTACCGCTACTACTATTACTACTACTACCGCTACTACTATTACTACTATTACTACTACTACCGCTACTACTATTACTACTATTACCGCTACTACTATTACTACTATTACTACTATTACTACTATTACTACTATTACTACTATTACTACTATTACTACTACTACTACTACTACTACTACTACTACTACTACTACTACTACTACTACTACTACTATAACTACTGCTACTACTAATACTACTACTATAACTACTACTATAACTACTGCTACTACTACTATAACTACTGCTACTCCTCCTACTCCTCCTCCTCCTCCTACTCCTACTCCTACTACTGGTACTGGTACTGGTACTGGTACTACAACTGGTGGTACTGGTGCTACTACTAGTGTTACTACTACTATTACAACTGGTACTACTACTACTGGTGCTGCTACTACTACTACCGATACTGGTACTACAACTGGTAATACTGCTACTGTGATCAGCACTGGTACTACTGGTACAACTACTATTACTGTTGCTAATACTACTACTCGTACTGGTACTACGACTGGTGGTACTGGTGCTACTACTACTATTAGCACTACTACTACTGGTACTACTACTACTACTACTACTATAACTGGTACTACTACTACTACTGCTACTACTATAACTATTACTTCTACTATTGCACAGGTGGACTAGTCCATCCATATAAAAATATGTCTGCTACCAAGGAAAAAAAGAAAGGAAAGAAAATCAAAAAGAACTGAAAAACATTTCTGCAGGATGAATGAACAAAAAAGCCAATCTCCACTGAACTAAAGGGAAAAGGAGCTGTTCACTACCACTTCATGACATCACAAGGTGGAACAGAGCGTTTAGAGCTTTGGAGATGTAAACAGACTAATAATAAAGAGCTACTCAAACATGAATGAAACAAAACACAACTCCAGGTCTGTTTTAAAGACGTAACAATATTAAAGCACGTCTAAAAGCTCTTTTAGACGTAAAACAGTCAATTTTGTGTAATATACGACCTTTAAATATATGATCAACTTTTTCAAATTCCAAATCATCTCCTATGTTCCAATAAACCAAGTCAGTGTTTTCCAGTTGCGTCTGATTGATTCTTTATAGATAAAATAAACTGTCTTTATGAAGCCATCAGGATTTCAGCTCAGAACGTAATGACAAAACCGCCATCGCAATTCTCCTGTATTTCACCACTGATTCCCGGAAAATTGTTGTTCATTTGGATCTCGTCGCAGTCGTTCTGTCCCTGTTCTGGTGTAGTCGAGAGGCTGATGATAAAATAATATTCCATTTTCTTCTCTGCGAGTCATTTGTCATTGTAATATGGCTGCAGTGCTCTGGGGCAGTGAAGGCAGCAGAGGCGTTCACTTACAGCACAGAGAACAGGACCAGAATACACTCAGATGGAACACAAAATCACTTAAGTAATTGTATTTTTTCATTATTTATTTATTTTTGGCCTATGCTTTTAAAATAACAGGGTTTGTGCATGTTTTAAAGCTCCTACATTTTGGAAAAATGACAGTTGAAGACATGTTATAATGCTGTTACCTCCTCAAAAACATACCTAGAGTTGTGTTTTCTGTAGTTTTATGAATGAATTTAGAACTTTAGAAAAAGAAATCAATATTATAAAGACTTATTGTGCTTACCGTAAAATACCAAATAAGAGCCGGAGCATTTATTTGTTTCAATCACTTAACAGACCAGGCGTTTATTTGAGACCAGGAGGCAATTTGGGACAGACGATTAATTCCTTCCTCACAAAAATCTTGCTTCAAAACTGGGAAAATGAAGGAGGTGTCACTGTTATATGGTGGCCTGGTGACTACTTTGCCCACCTTGTCGGCACGATTCCCGTCGCCTCGTCCCCTGCCTTTCCTCGCCCCTTTGCCACAACTTTCCTCTTACGCCGCAGCCGCTACGATCACATTGCTGCTTCCTCTGAATTGCCAAACTGAAGTAATCTTACCAAAACTCCCAAAAACTGCTTCCATTTCCTTCCCTCTATGTTGCGCCGCACTTCGAAATAGGGATTTCACAGCCACTTTTTCACTGAAGGTGAGGGCGATCGGTAAAGGGAGGACTGAACTGAAGTCAAACTGCTTCTATGTAGGCTGTGAACATCACGCTCTCTGTGGTGCGTCTTACTAATCATATCTTGGTTAAATAAAGCCTAAAAAAACAGGAAATGGGAGTTTGAGCAGCCTCCTCGGCAGCAGCCAGAACGACTGCTGGAGGTGTAGGCCTTAAGCTACTTTCTACACAGACATAAGCTAGTGAATAAGGCTCAGTGTTTATTTGGAATCGACGGTTATTTATCAAAATATACACCTGTACCCGGTGTTTAAAGGGGATCCGGCGGTTAACTGAAACCCAGCTCTTATTTGGTATTTTACGGTATGTCTGTTCTGTAGTTATAATCTGTGACACATGTGGATCATTCCGTTTTAATTTGGACTTTTTACTTATATTCATCTAAAATGAAACAAGCGGAAAGAGACCGTCCTCCAGGCCAAATAAGAGTCAGGTTTGTGGAGGTGCAAGCCGATCACAGTAAGAATGCATGTTTTTTCAGTGCAATAATCACACAGACTAGGGTAATATGATAATACGATATCCCGCGGTATCAAAAAGTAGCAGCAGTATCAGTTTCATTACGGTCATTTTTAAAAATCTGCATAAGGACCTAAAACCACAGCAGGACTTTCTCCCCTCCGCTCTCTCTCCTCTTCAAACGTCGTTACGCTCGGAGATTTCCATCCACACGCAGCGAGGAAGAAGAAAAAAACCTGACTGACGCTTCGTGTGTGATGTTGAGCCCAAAAGTTTGCGATGGAGATGTTTTATTGAAGCCGAGAGTCGAGAGGGGACGAGGCTGAAGAGGAGAAAGTTCCCACTCGAGGGTGAAGTCAGACTTTCACAGAGGAGACGGTAAAGCCCAATTTATGGTTCTGCATCAAAACGTGTTTGCTTCGACGTGCACCTCCGAAACTTTCTAACGACGCCTCAAAATGACGCAGACAATAAGGGCTGTGATTGGTCCTCTCCACCGCTCTACATTTCCGCTGCTCCGCTCATTCTAGACTTTGAGTAATAATGTGTTTAATGCAGCTTTGCGCACATTTGTTTATGTTTTACAGAAACTAAACTTAAAACCACATGGCTCATTTGCATACAGTATAAGCGCTGATAAAAACAGCTCGTGCGCTGACGCTGATGCAATCGAACACGCTGCAAAGTTTGGTTTGATCAGAACTTGTGTCTCATCTTCAAATTTAATGCTGCTATTCTGCTTCTGAATGGTTTAGGTGCAAAGGACAAAATAATTCTTAAGTACCCCGTTAAAATGCCAAGAAAGTTTAATGGGATCAAAATTTGAGTACAGCCCATACCTAACAGACTGAATAAAGAAGTGGACTGAGGGAGTGTGACGTCACTCTCCAGTCAAATGAAACTCATCAAGGCTGACGGTTTATAGGAGCAAATTTGGAGGAATCTGATTTTTTTTTACTGGATAAAAAAGAGAAATAAAAACAGCAGGATCATGTAGAGTGGGTTAATATGAGCATTTTCAGACCAAATGACGAGTCCTAGCGGGTTAGCGGTGTCCATTTATATATAGAGTCTAATAATTGCCATATTGTGATAATATCGAATCGTATCATGAGGGACCCTGTGATTCCCAGCCCCACTGTGTCCTGGCCATTCATTCACTACACACTACACTAACAGATATAAACTATACAGCGATTATTACAGTTATTTCAGTGACCAAGCTGGACTTTTGCACGTCCGAGTTCAATCCACTTACATCTAATCACTTCACATTTCAGAACACTGCATTTTTGTGACATGGAGTGATACTTTCAGTCGCAAACCGAGCCTCCTCTGTGCCCGTTCTCACGCTTCATCTGTGGTTAAACACTCCAGAGTCCACCTCGCGTCTCATTGATTATTAAGCACCGGCAAAGTGGAGCTAAGTGGCCTCCTGGGAGCGGGTTTCCCTGGTGTGGGCGAGGAGGGATCAGGAGGGAAGGGTGAGAAGAGGAAGAGGTTTGTGTGTGCTTAAAATGGGAGTCTGACGGGATGCACGGATCGAGCTTTGTCATTTCCAGTGCGGATTTCGATACGATTTAACTTTATTATTGTCGCAGAGGGAAATTGTTGTGCAGCAGTGTTAGACATACAGTAGACTCTTCTGATGACAAGAAAAAAGCAAAGAAAAATGATCATGATCTACTGGCTGAAACCTGAGACACGTACTATTGATCAGTGAATATCAAAAATCAGACATTTTTATGCAATGGAACTGTTAATGTCTCAACTACAGCTAAAGGGGCCAGTTTTTGAAAATAAGTGGGGTCCAATTATTGACACTTACACTTAAGACACTTACATGCCTTTTATTTGTATTTATTTTTATTTTTATCCAGGAACAAAAAAAAAGTAAATATGTAAATTGTGTGAGGTCTCAGGACACTGTTGTTGTGAACTGATTTGTGGCAATAAAAATAAAAATAAAAAAGACATACAATACAATTCAATAATACACTAAACCACAGCTTAAAGGGGAACTCTAAGCACGTTTGAAGCTAAAGTCCGTTGCTAGAGGTGGTTGAATTATGTCAGAAGCCAAAAAACGGCACAGATCAGTGTTTCCTCGGCAGAGAGCTCGCTGTGGCAGAGAGTCTGTCAAGGCAACAAACTAGTGTAGTGATGGGGGCAAGTTCTTAACTTCCACGTAAAACACCAATTTGCTTCACACTGAAGAAGCTTAACACCACTTTAACCCATCTTACAACAGCCACGAGTCTAACAAACAAAACGCTCTGCCTGGTTCACTCATTAGTGTCTGGAAATGTTAGAAAACAACTTTATAAGCACCTTACACTTCCCTCTGTTGGTTTCCCACTGCACAGGCCAAAGCCCAAAAGACTCGATTGTCGACTCCAGCGGCGGCGAGAGGCTCAAGCCGCCAGAAGCAACAAGTGAGAATCGACTACTGACGGTGAAGAAGAAGAGAAACTGAAAGTTGTTGAAAGAAAATGGTTCGGGAATGTATTTTTTTTGCGTTTTCCAAAAAATATAATTCACTCGTAAATAAATGGGATTAGAAACGACATCGACGATCAAGTCTTTTGGGCTTTGGCCTGCACAGTGGAAAATCAACAAAGGCTAAGGTTGTTTTTGGCTTTTGACAGTATTCGACCACCTCTAGCAATGGACTTTAGCTTCAAACATGCCGGAGTTCCCCTTTAAGCTTAGTTCAACAATACAGACAAACATTCCCTTAAAAACAGGCAAAAAAAAGAACAGAAGATGTAACTGCATTTCGCTACGACTGATCCGAGCTATAAGAGCGTTCATCTGAGTTCTGGCTCCAGAAATAAAAGAAGTCCAAGCTCTCAGATGCCAACCAGAAGAAAGTTAGGAGGAGGTTAAGCTCCTCACAGAGCGCCTGGTCAGGGCTCTCCGTTATTTGTTAGACCTTGCAAATCACCCTTCTGCTGTTGATGTCCTGCAGCTGTAAGCCTATAATTTTACCTGCCACTTTGACCAACCGAGCCAGACAATTTCTACTGAACACAGAGAGGGCACCAAACCAAGACACAAAACAAAATGCAACAATAGATTCAATAAAACTTAATTTTCCTTAAAAAGAACCGTCTTTGCCGCACTTTCTTGCAGAGGGCATCAGTGTTCGATTCAGAGCATAGGGCACTGTCAGTAATTGTCCTGAGGTATTTAGATTCAGAGACAAACTCAACTTCTTTTTCTTGAATTAAGTATCTACTGGTTACCGATATCAACCAATACCACTACAGTGACTGAAAACAGCATTTACTTCCTTTATACAAAAAGACAAAACTGATCCAAATGTGTTACATAACTGTTAGAAATACAGATCACCTTTGTATAAATAAAAATTCAATCATTATGAGACTTTCACGCCCGACTACGACCAGTAAATAGTCTTATTACGTGAATTTATCTGCCAAACTAGGATATCAATTGAACCGACATTTGGAAGCTGATATCAAATCCAGCTCATTTTTCAGTATCAACACTAATATCAGATACTAGTATCAGATCAATAGATCTCTATCCCAGGCCTCTGCGGACAAAAAGGTGTTGCCAGATTGGGCTGAGTGATTTCCGCCCAGTCATATTCAAAAACCCGTCCTCTTCAGCAAAAAAATGCCCAACGACATTTTGTCAGGGAGAACATTTAATCTTTGAATAAACGTATATAATCAGTTGTTGGGCTTTTTAAAAACAACCCAGTATTGAGAAAATGTGTTAAATGTAAAACTGCTTTTTCGTTTATCACAGAAAATCAAAATTGGTAAAATATAGAACAGAAAAAAATGGAATAGCATGAATGAATATCATCAGTGGTTAGCTAGAACTTAGGCTACTGCAAGAACAGCTGCAAACACACAGCCTGCCGCCTCAAACATCGAACAAGTGACTCTCTGCAACAGCTCCTGGGGAGGTCTGAACGTAGCGGCCGTTCATTCATTTGTGCACCTCCATAAAACTGCACAAGAGTGAAAGTCCCATACGGTTCCTCGCGTTATTGCATTATTGGTGTGAAAACAAAAACCCAAACTTGTTGAAAGTAGCCCAAATATGATCTGCCCACCTAAGGCTTCCCCTCCTCGCCAGACGTAGTCAAAAGCTCACACCGTGGAACATTTCTCATTTAACAGGCTGCTCATATTTGGTCAAATGAAGTGCGCTGTGTTCTGTGGGTTTACTTTCAGATAAGCAGGAAGTGTACAGTTTCCATGCTATTTGTCAGCATATTCAGGAAGGAAATACTCCGCTCTGGTCTCAGAAAGTTGTGAAAAGTGCTTATAAACTGTGAATAATTAGGATAATCTAAATGCAAAAGGTAAGTGAGGAACAACTTTGGACCATTACAAATAGTTTTTAAGACCGTAAAAATCAGGCATAGCACTTTTAAGACCTTACTTAAGTTTAAAGTGCATATTACAGGCTTTGATCATTTTCCAATTTTGGTGGGATTGCTTTATTTGGTGGGATAATACGTGTTGTAAATATAAATTATAGTTTTAGACTGATTAAGAAGCAGTTTGTGGAGAAAAGTAGAAAAATATGTTGAAATTTACAGGAAGTAGAGAGTTCCCTATTGTTGACATCACAGTAGGAAAAGTTCTATCCAAAAAACTACAATTTCTACGCTAGAAACATATTTTTCTGTTACTTTAAACGTAATTTCAGCAAAGTAAAGGTGTTTAGTTATATTTTTATTTGGCAAATATTAATTTCTACGTAGGGTGACCGTGTTTTCAAAATTCTAAACTGAGACACACCCGGGTTTGTTTGGTGTAAATAAAATTGTGGAAAGTGCATGTAAGATGGTGCACTCTCGTGTCCGTCATAATCTGAAGGACATTTTTTTGGTTTATGGTCATTCGTAAACACGGATTTCTTTATTTTAGCAAAACAAATACAAATTTACGCTCCTTTTTACTGTTAGCAGGGATCAGATTAGTCAAAAAATGGTGATACTCCTGTTTTAGACATGATGTAGTCTTAGTTTAGTCCTGGTTTAGATCAAATTGGTCAAAAATAGGGACACATGGGACATTTCTTGTATAAAACTGGGACAAATCACTGGTTTTGGATAAATTTGCTGGGACAGGGGACACAGGCCCAAAACTGGGACTGTCCCAGGTAAATAGGGACGTCTGGTCAGCCTGTTTCTATGTACATTTAAGATGTTTTGTCATGATCTCCAACCAGGAAGTCAAATTTGAAACCTAAAAAAACTGCCAAACCGGGTGAAAATGTACAAAAATTTTAACAAAATCCTAAATATAACGTGTGTTTTAGTGAAATGAGTAGTCCAACCTGTCATAGGCACTTTAAACTTGATAAAACTGTGTATTATAATACTTAAAATGTGGTAGATGAACTGTTTTCCTGGTGTGCGCTCCTCTGCTCCCTCCTCACGCTTCAGGACATCGGAGCCTATCTCTGAGTCTGTCACTGGTCCCACTGCTCCGCCGCTAATCTATAGAACCACCTCATCTAAGCGCACGGCGAGGAAAACATCGCCCAGAATCCCATTTGCATTTCATAATCTCACGCCGCAACACGCCTCCTAATATGCATCCACGCCACGTTTTCATAGAGACGGAAACAAATGAGAAATCAGACGAGTATTCTAATATCTGTTGAGTTACGAGTACAGTGTTATGATAGATTCTTTGCTTTGGGTATGTGACGTTTTATCGCGTCGCTTTTCTGGAGGACGGCGCCACCTTCTCGTCTCCATGGAGATGGTTGGAGATCTTGGTTCTAACCCGACCCGAGTCTGAGGTGTGCGGAGAAGACGAGGAGACAGGCGTGGGTGGGCTAAAAGAGTGAAAATATGGAGGGAGAGACGGTGTGGGGTGGTGAAAAGGGACCCGTGGTGGAAGAAGAACTCTATTTTCTTACTTAAGTGAAAGTACAAAAAAATACTCACGTAAAAATAAAAGTATCACATGAAAAAATCGGCTTATAGGTGTAACTTTACGGTTGGGGATCCGTCTTTTGCTGTCATTGCTCTGCACTTTATATTTATTCAATTACAGGTGGTTTTAAAGCTCAAAAATACCAAGAAAAATTGATATTCTGACTGTGAGCGGGGTCGCTTCTCCACAGATCTGACCTGCATCTTGGCCCGGTTTGGTCTCCATGAAGATAGAAAGGTTTAATGCCAAAATACTCCAGTAAAAGTAAAAGTAGGCTCGAAACATGTTGGCTTTAGCCGTTTAAATAAAGACGTTTTAACGATACTTTTCCTCGTGCGACTGTTACTTTTTTGAAGTGCCTGGATTTTGACAAGCCTGATTCTTCGGCTAGTAGAAACTTGACCTCGCAGCATTAGGATTTGTTCGCTTGACGGTAGGTGGGTACTTTCTTATTTAACCAATCGCTACTATTTGGTCATGGCCTATGCAGTCTGCTGTCGCAACTCGGGTTCTGGCCAACACACTGCTTCACTGATCGGCCGGTGCTCCAACTATAACTTCCGAAACCACTGCAAACCACTGTGTGTATTCTGATTCCTGACCTGGTCGCTGAAGAGAAATGAAATTGAGTGGAGGCACTAGGTGGCGCCAGCCTGGCTTGGATTTTGCTGCGTCTATAAGTGAAAGTATCACATGAAAAAATCTACTAAAAGGAAATGTACTGTATTCAAGTATTCTGTGCAGAGTTTGAGATCTAATAAAAATTCAAATGTAGTGATTTGGATAAAAATTTGTGTTGAATTTGGTTCAGTAAAAACAATATTTTTTTTTCCTAGCTGATTTTTTTGTATATTTTTGTTTTGTATTGACACTGAAAAAATCACAAACTGAATAAAACTGGAGCTTTCTTAAACAGTTGTATCTAGTTTTATATCATATACAAACATTTATATCACATAATTAGTATAAGACCATGTGATATAATGTTGACTAAAAAGGAGTTTTTAAAATAATCATTTGAATATCAAAATCAGTATCAAATTCTTTACTTAAAGGTTCATTATGAAACTTTTCTGGTGGAGGGTCCGTCAAATGCTTTTTTCCATGGAGACATTATTGCTTTGTCTGGAATGCTTCGCAGTATGGCATTAAACCTTTCTATCGTCATGGAGACCAAACCAGACCAAGCTACAGGTCAGATCTGTGGAGAGGCGACCCAGCTCACCGTCAAAATACCTGTTTTTCTAGATATTTTTGAGCTATAAAACCACCTGTAATTGGATAAATGTAAATTAGAGCTGTTTAATTTCACACTGTGGGACATTCCTGGTAAAGCAGTGATGTATCCATAGAAACAAGCAGGTGACAGACCCCTAACCGAAAGTTACATCGTGCAATCTCAATTTAAAGAGTGTTGGGACATAGCATCTGAACGTCACAGTCCTTTAGTCCACTTTTTCACACAGTTAATGATTGAAATCCTGCAGTTTGAATACGACGTCTCTTTAAAATTCCAGACTGGCTTTTGTGCACATCCCTTGGTTTGGTGTGTGCGGGGCTAATGCAGCGCTAACCTCCCTGGGCACGTTTGCTTCTTCTTCTACTCCAGCTCCTGCTTCATTAGCCACAGGAGCTCAGAGCCTGGAGGGAGCAGGAAGAGCTCAGGTCACACCAAACCTCAACCCGCTGAAGGAAAAAGCACATTTACGCTAGAGCGGGGAGAGGGTCAGCTGCATTTTTGTTCGTGATAATTGCACTTTTAATAGAACGAATAATGCTTGAACAAACATTGTAATATGCACTGTTTTCTGATCTCTGTTATAATGTTGCTTTTATTCTTTATGTCCAACATTCCAGAGTACAGCACTAAACTTTTCAATCTCTAGAAACATCAAGATCTGTGAAAAGGCGACCCCACTCCCTTTTAAAAGTGTTTTTAAGCAATAAAAACACCCATAAATGAATAAATGCATTTGCATAGAAGTTTAATACCATAGCCATGGCAGCAGACCCCTCAATCTGAAAAGTTACACAATGCACCTTTAAACTGAACACACCTTCACTATTTGGATTTCAAACCTAGACTTGACAAACTTTACAGAACAAAGGGTAAAAGGAAACAGTTAGAGATGCAGAAAAACTAATAAAGTGTTACTCAAACGGGTGAATGAAACAAACCACAACTCCAGGTCTGTTTATGAGGGGGATGCATTATACATGACTTGAAGTGCTGAAGAATCCATTTTGTGTAATTTAGGACCTTAAAGTCACACTAATATTCACAACTATGATCAGTTTTCTAATATTTGACAGTGATGACCTGATTTTCCTTAAAAGCCTAATATGATGGCCTTAAAACCTGATTTTGACTGCCTTAAAAACATAATTTTGACTGCCTTAAAACATGATTTTAACTGCTGTAAACACCTGATTTTAACTGCCTTAAAAACATGATTTTGACTGCTGTAAAAACATGATTTTAACTGCCTTAAAAACATGATTTTGACTGCTGTAAAAACATGATTTTAACTGCCTTAAAAACATGATTTTGACTGCTGTAAAAACATGATTTTGACTGCTGTAAAAACATGATTTTGACTGCCTTAAAAACATGATTTTGACTGCTGTAAAAACATGATTTTGACTGCCTTAAAAACATGATTTTGACTGCCTTAAAAACATGATTTTGACTGCCTTAAAAACATGATTTTGACTGCCTAAAAACATGATTTTGACTGCCTTAAAAACCTGATTTTGACTGCCTAAAAACATGATTTTGACTGCTGTAAAAACATGATTTTGACTGCTGTAAAAACATGATTTTGACTGCTGTAAAAACATGATTTTGACTGCTGTAAAATTTTGACTGCCTTAAAAACCTGATTTTGACGGCTGTAAAAACATGATTTTGACTGCTGTAAAAACATGATTTTGACTGCTGTAAAAACATGATTTTGACTGCCTTAAAAACATGATTTTGACTGCCTTAAAACATGATTTTGACTGCTGTAAAAACATGATTTTGACTGCCTTAAAAACCCGATTTTGACTGCTGTAAAAACATGATGGTGACTGCCTTAAAAACCTGATTTTGACTTCCTTAAAAACCTGATTTTGACTGCCTTAAAAACCTGATTTTGACTGCCTAAAAACATGATTTTGACTGCCTTAAAAACATGATTTTGACTGCCTTAAAAACCTGATTTTGACTGCCTAAAAACATGATTTTGACTGCTGTAAAAACCTGATTTTGACTGCTGTAAAAACATGATTTTGACTGCTGTAAAAAACATGATTTTGACTGCCTTAAAACATGATTTTGACTGCCTTAAAACATGATTTTGACTGCCTTAAAACATGATTTTGACTGCCTTAAAAACATGATTTTGACTGCCTTAAAAACATGATTTTGACTGCCTTAAAACATGATTTTGACTGCCTTAAAACATGATTTTGACTGCCTTAAAAACATGATTTTGACTGCCTTAAAAACATGATTTTGACTGCCTTAAAAACATGATTTTGACTGCCTTAAAACATGATTTTGACTGCCTTAAAAACATGATTTTGACTGCCTTAAAACATGATTTTGACTGCCTTAAAACATGATTTTGACTGCCTTAAAACATGATTTTGACTGCCTAAAAACATGATTTTGACTGCTGTAAAAAACTGATTTTGACTGCCTTAAAAACTTGATTTTGACTGCTGTAAAAACCTGATTTTGACTGCTGTAAAAACATGATTTTGACTGCTGTAAAAACATGATTTTGACTGCCTTAAAACATGATTTTGACTGCCTTAAAACATGATTTTGACTGCTGTAAAAACCTGATTTTGACTGCCTTAAAACATGATTTTGACTGCCTTAAAAACCTGATTTTGACTGCTGTAAAAACATGATTTTGACTGCCTTAAAACATGATTTTGACTGCTGTAAAAACATGATTTTGACTGCCTTAAAAACATGATTTTGACTGCCTTAAAAACATGATTTTGACTGCCTTAAAAACATGATTTTGACTGCCTAAAAACATGATTTTGACTGCCTTAAAAACATGATTTTGACTGCCTTAAAAACATGATTTTGACTGCCTTAAAAACATGATTTTGACTGCCTTAAAACATGATTTTGACTGCCTTAAAAACATGATTTTGACTGCTGTAAAAACATGATTTTGACTGCTGTAAAAACATGATTTTGACTGCTGTAAAAACATGATTTTGACTGCCTTAAAACATGATTTTGACTGCCTTAAAAACATGATTTTGACTGCCTTAAAAACATGATTTTGACTGCCTTAAAACATGATTTTGACTGCCTTAAAAACATGATTTTGACTGCCTTAAAAACATGATTTTGACTGCCTTAAACACATGAAAAACAAAACTAGTTTATTACAAACAGTTCCAGAAGTCCAAACTTATACCAAAAAGTCCAAATACCCTAAATCTTCACAGCAGTAAGTTTATAAGCAATTTCCATCTCTCAAGAGACCAGTAAAAGTACAGATACAAAGGTAAAAAGTTACTCAAATAAAAGTGTCACATGAAAAATCTACTTAAGTAAAAGTATTAATGCACCTGTTTAAAAATGTACTTAAAAAGTGAAAAGTAAAAGTATTTAGCAGATTTTAGAGCCTCAAATGTAGTGATTTTGATAAAGAATTTAGAAGATTTTAGTGATTCAACTGATTTCTTAATTTTTCTCGCAGTGTTTGCGCTTTTGTGTGTTTCATTTGCTCAAACTAAGCACGATAACTCCAATTAAATGTGCTCAGCCATTTCAACAAGTCTCAAACCATGAAGAAAAGTACTTTTTACTTTTCAGTCCAGATCTAAAACATAGGGGTGTATAAAGTATAAATACCTGCTGTCAAATGCAGTGAAGTAAAAGAAAAAAGTATCCGCTGCAAAATGTACTTCCAGATAAATAAAATCTTTACTTAAAATTGTACTTTTACTTTTGCACTTTATCTTCCACCTCTGCATTTATGTTAAAAATCAAACTACTGAGCAAAATCATGAACACTCGTCATGATCACAGGCTCCTGAAAATGTGTTTTTTAAATCCATTTTGTGCATTTTCTTGAATTTTCCGACGATCTTAACCCTTTTTTGACCGTGTTTGCTAATGTGTTTGCGTTACGTCTCCATGGTAACTGATGTAGAACACCCCCAAACATAATGTCACTGCAAATTATCAGTATTTTCGCTCCCAAAACACATACTTGAAGCATCAGACTAAAAATGTAAAGCGCTTAGATCCATCAAACTGCTTCTCTAATGTCTTGTTTTTCAGACGCACACACACAGAACATCACCATTACCTGCTGAGGCGTTGGAGGCGTCCGCTCTGATGAAGGACCAGACGATGCAGAGAAGAAGCTCGCACCAGCGCTCCATACCTCCACCTGAAACAAACAAACACACGAGTCTGTGGGAAGCACATTATTTTAAAGCGCATTGTGTGACTTTTATGGTGCAGGGTTTTCTGTATGTAGATGCGATCGCTTTGTCTGGAATGGTTCACATTGTGGCATCAAACCTTTCTCGGTTTCATATATTTTTATTCATGTGTAAAAAGATGTAAATATGTTATTCAGATGACAAATGTGCGCGTGCCTTTTTCAGTTTTATGCAGAGAAAACAAAAAAAGACACTGCAAAAAAACAAAATCAAGCTAAAATGACTTGGATTAAGAAAGTTTCAACATAATTTGAGTAAATTTCACTTGACAAGTAAAACCATCTGCCAGTACAATAAGATTTTTATACGCCTGTTCTAAGACGTATTATGGTATGGCGCTGTCCTTCCGTCCGTCCGTCTCTGGACACTTCAAAGCTTTGAAGTCTTTGAAGCTTTGTCTTCATGAAGAGGCAAAACATGTGGGGCATGCGCCGATATATATATAAGGTATACTGTATTTGTGTATTTTATTGTATATTTTTGTATCGATCCATGCTGTAGGTCAGTGGTATCAATTTTATGTGACTTCAGGTCAGTGTAGATCCACTTGCTAGGAGTCGGCATGAAAGAAGACCGAAAGGTTCGCGGCACGATGATGACTCTTGGTAATACTAGTTGTAGCTGCTCAAAATGGAGAAGAAAAAAATTGATGAGCAAGTTAAGAGTGCGGGTTCACATTCCTAGGCTACACGGTTGTCGAATTAGAGCGCGGACAAGGTTTTCGCAAAGGGTCGGGCCGTGACCTTGACCTTTGACCCTGTGACCTTGAAATCAATAGGGAACATCCTTGACCCATGGGGTGTCCAGCCATGAAGTTTGACATTCCTAGGTGAGACGGTTGTCGACGCTCTAGCTCGACAATTCATCTTTAACTAGGTTTGACAAATTCTAACTTAATTCTATATACAATAATTCAAAGTACGGGCGTATTTTGCCCCGCTGGCGGAGCTCTTGTTGTACTTAAAATAAGAGATAAAATCAAATGTGGCTTGAATTAAGAAAAAAGCGCTTACTCCAATAGCAGATCATTTTACTTGTCAAGCTGAATCGACTCAAATAAAGTAAAATGTTCTTAATTTAAGTCATTTTAACTTATATAGATATTGTTTTTTTTCCAGTACGCCTTGAGTAAATACGAAGAAATACAAGTAGTGTCAGAAGGACTGTAGAATGTATGTGATGTCTGCTGGGACACCTCATCCAAACAATACTCCGATCAGAGAGTGAAGGAGGACACCGGAAGGATTTTGAGGAGGTTTAATGTCCTTTCTTGTATCTTTCTTTCTGTCGATCCTTTCGTCTGTACTACCCTTTCCATCTGGTAATCTATAAACACATTTAAATCATATTACTCATGGAAAATAACTGTTGGTGAACTAGCACATAGAATCAGTACATGGACATTTCAGGCAAATAACATCAGCATGGAGACGAGCATCCGGCGGACAGTTCATTAGAAAAGTTACACAGTGCATGTTTAAGAATATTTACAAAACAAACAAAAAATAAATCCATCCCACACTCCACAAAAAACTACACAAACAACACTGGGAAAACCAAACATCAACAGTCAAGGCTAGTCCTGTCAAAATGTTCAAAAGAGGTGTTTATTAGAGTTGGGCAGTATCCAAATTTTGATCCCGTTAAACCATCTCAGCATTTTCCCGGGGTTTACGGTATTACTGTGACTAATTAAGAATTATTTTGTAGCTGCACCTAAACCATTCAGAAACAGAAGAGCCGCTTTATATTTGAAGATGAGGCACAAGTTCTGATCAAACCAAACTCAGCATCAGTGCACAAGCTGTTTTTATCAGCACTTATACTGTATGCAAATGAGCCATGCGGTTTTAAGTTTCGTTTCTGTAAAATGTAAACAAATGTGCCAAAGCTGCATTAAACACATTATTACTCAAAGTCTATAATGAGCGGAGCAGCGGAAATGTAGAGCAAGAGGACCAATCACAGCCCTTATCGTCTGCGTCGTTTTGAGGCGTCGTTAGAAAGTTTGGGAGGTGCACGTTGGTCGACACAAACACGTTTTGATGCAGAACCATAAATTGGGCTTTACCGTCTCCTCTGTGAAAGTCTGACTTCGCCCTCGAGCGGGAACTTTCTCCTCTTCAGCGCCTCGTCCCCTCTCGACTCTCTGCGTTCAAGAAAACGTCTCCATCACAAACTTTTGGGCTCAACATCACCTGAAGCATCAGTCAAGTTTTTTTCTTCTTCCTCGCTGCGTGTGGATGGAAATCTCCGAGCGTAACAATGTTTGAAGAGGAGAGAGAGCGGAGGGGAGGAAGTCCAGCTGTGGTTTTAGGTCCTTATGTAGATTTTTTTTAGTGACGGTGATGAAACTGATACCGCTGCTACTTTTTAATACCGTGGGATACTGTATTTCCGCCAAACCCTAGTGTCTATATACATTATTCAATATATCTGTACTGGACGAAGACTCATTTTGCTCAAATACATGAGGAAAAATCAGGTACAGGTCCTTTAATCCTCTCTACACCTGGAGGTAAATAATAGTTCTCTGTCCGCAGCTGGATAACAAAAGCTCGACCTTTCACCAGCGCCGTTCACTCACACTTCCCACCTGTCGTCGGCTGATTTCCGGGTTGAAATTACGGTGCAATTTACGTTTTCCATTTGTACCGAAATAGCCACACGGCGCTGCTGAATCCTGTGTATCACCGATTAGGAAAATAAAATTAGAGAATGAAGTCGGTAAATTATGTCACAGTGGGTGTGAGCCGGGGAGGTGAAAAACGGGTAGATCAGAGCAACGACGTCTTGAATACAGGAGAAGAAACGTGCATGAATAAATACATTCGTGAGGGTAAATGAGAAGGAAACAACTATAGCAAAGCAATTTAGACCTTTAAAGTAGAGCTGCTCGATTATGGAAAAAATCATCTTAGATTATTTTGGTCAATATCATTTATTTTAGTTACTCGATGCGTTTATTCAGAATTTCTCTCTCAAAACCACACTTTGTTATTGATAATTTATGCCAAACTTTCAAATTGAAAATAAATACAGGCTGCAAATATGTACTTTTAGGGCAGTTTTGCGATGTATAAAACATAAAATGAATAAATAAAATATACTTTGAACATGAAATAATTATCAGTAAAACATAAATGTCTCCAAAATAAACTAGATATCCAGCTGTTCTACAATCTCTACATTTAAAAAATAAAAGCTGCAATAAGAGACTCTACCACTTTCAGTGCTTTTAAATCCAATCTGAAACGATGGCTTAAGAGAAATCAGATCTGTGATCACTGATGTTATGCTTCTATGTCAATGTCAGTTTGTATATCATTATTGTGTCTTATTGTGCTGTTTTTACCATGTTTGTCTATAGTGCGAAGTTGTTTTATGTTTGTATGTCTCTATCTCTCTGACCTGCCAGGGACTACAGATGTAAAGTAGCCTTTGGGCTAATTCTGGCATATTTACATATTTACGTTTAAGTATATGTTCATGAATATGCATTGTCCCTTTTAAATAAATAAATAAATAAATAAATAAATAAATAAATAAATAAATAAATAAATAAATAAATAAATATAATTTATGTTTAAAAAAAATAGCCCAAAATAAACTGTGCTCACTCGATTATATGAGTTTGGAGATTGTTTGACACACAAATTGAAACCACAATCAACATTCAGTTAATTAAAAGGTCCCATATTACGCAAAATTAACTCCTGTGACCTTCAAGCCATGTTATAATACTGTTCCCTCCTCAAAAACAGACCTGGAGTTGTGTTTTGTTTCATTCACACATGTTTGAGTCACTCTTTATTATTAGTCTGTCTACATATCCAAAGCTTAAAACGCTCTATTCCACTTTGTGATGTCATAAAGTGGTTATTTTCAAGTGAACAGCTCCTTTTACTTTTAGTTCAGAAGAGATTGGCAATTCGAGGGCAACAATGATTCAAATGATTCTAGTGAAAGGTGTACGGAGTTTAACACACAGTGGAGCACTTCCTGTATTACTACATGACATCACAAGGTGGAACTAGTGTTTTGAGAGAAGAACTCAGCCTAAATAAGCAGGGTTTGTGTGTTAAATGAATAAAACAAATAGAATTAAAGCCGCTCGCGGCAATGATGGCCCTCGCCCCGGTGCGCAAGCCCATGCCAGGCAACCGCCGAGGACTCGTGACCGCCCTGACACGACACTCTCTCCTCCCGACAGCTCGTCCCCCAGAAAAATTACATAGGGCACCTTTAATATTTGAAAATGGGAACGATCTAGAGCCAAATTATAGAAACTAGGCCACAGGTCACATGACTTTTATAATCAAGAGCACTGTCAGACTAAGACTGCATAAAAACAGATCCTCCACCAGAAAAGTTATATAGTGCACCTTTAAACATATTTTGGGGGGGGGAGTATTTGCGCCCTTTGTGGCCAACCATGGAAAATACCCCATATCCATAATGTATTTTTTGGGTCGGAGACACGCATAGAATTTAATACCCATATTTGGTACAAATCCGATAATGTTGATGTTTCATGTCTGAGTAGGGGGCGCTATAGAGTTCACTTTTCCTATACTTTATAGTGTATTATATTCAGTCCATGTTCAAGCTTTAGTGATTCAGATTTCAGCACAATCAGACAAAGTCTGTGCGTGTAGTAATTTTTGAACTATTTATTGGGGGAGTCTTTGAGCCTCTGCTTGCCAACCGTTGGAAACACCCCATATCCATAATATATTCTTTTGCTTGCTTTGATACAGAGAATTTAATCCCCAAATTTGGTACAAATCCGATAATGTTGACGTTTCTTGTATAGGCTAGGTGGCGCTATAGAGTAACTTTTCATATGCTTTATAGTTTATTATAATCAAGCCCTAATCAGGCATTAGTGATTCAAATTTCAGCACGATCAGACAAAGCCTGTGTGTGTAGGCATTTTTAACTATTTTTTATTGAGTCTTGCGCCCTGGTGGCAAACAATGAAAATTGCACCATTTCCGTAATATAAGATTTTGCTTGAAATCATGCATAGAATTTAATCCCCAAATTTGGTCTAAATCCGATAATGTTGACGTTTCACGTATACACTAGGTGGCGCTATAGAGTTCACTTTTATTATATTTCATATTTCATCACATTCAGGCCGGGATCACACAATAGTGATGCGAGTTTGAGCTCTGTAGGCCAAAGCCTGTTGCCGTGAGAGGTCATCAAAGAAACAGGAAACAAAGGTGTTATTCGCCGGCGTGCTACGGACAAACCGTGAAAAACTGCGCTTAGAAAAATGATGCGTTTGTGGACCCACATCTGTAGATGTGATGTGTCAAATCTGAGCTTGTTTGGACGAAAACCAAGACACTTGAAGACTTTGGCGTACACGCAGTCAAAACAGCGGCGAGTTTTTGATTCAATATGGCCAACTTCCTGTTGGTCATAGAGACGTGCTCCAATTCATCTTTTGGCTTGTCTCATGGTTCTCTGTCACTGTCCCGAATTTCGTTTCCTCATGCATAAACTTTGCTTGTCCCTCTCCCATAGGGGTCCAATTTAGGGGGCGCTCATGGAGTGGGGTCACTTTGGTCATTGTTGCGATCTCCGCTTTATCGAATTTTTTCGGCCGGGCCGTTGATTCTATACCCCATGTGAGACTTTTTCGCCGATGTTCAGGGGTCAAATCTGCATTTCTTTGTTTATACAGAACGAAGAACAATGTTAACTTAAAGCCGCCGCGGCAATGATGGCCCTCGCCCCGGTGCGCACGCCTCCCAGGCAAACCGCTGAGGACTCGCGACCGCTCTGACACGACTTTCTCTCCTCCCGACAGCCTCGCCCACCAGAAAATTACATAGGGCACCTTTAATATTTGAAAATGGGAACGATCTAGAGCCAAATGATAGAAACTAGACACAGGTCACATGACTTTATAATCAAGAGCACTGTCAGATTAAGACTGTGCATAAAAACAGACCCTCCAACAGAAAAGTTACATAGTGCACCTTTAAACATATTTTGGGGGGGAGTATTTGCGCCCTTTGTGGCCAAACATGGAAAATACCCCATATCCATAATGTATTTTTTTGGTCATAGACTCGCATAGAATTTAATACCCATATTTGGTACAAATCCGATAATGTTGATGTTTCATGTCTGAGTAGGGGGCGCTATAGAGTTCACTTTTCATATACTTTATAGTTTATTATATTCAGTCAATGTTCAAGCTTTAGTGATTCAAATTTCAGCACAATCAGACAAAGTCTGTGCGTGCAGTAATTTTTGAACTATTTATTGGGGGAGTCTTTGAGCCCCTGCTGGCCAACCATGGGAAACACCCCATATCCATAATATATTTATTTGCTTGCTTTGATACAGAGAATTGAATACCCAAATTTGGTACAAATCCGATAATGTTGACGTTTCTTGTATAGGCTAGGTGGCGCTATAGAGTAACTTTTCATATGCTTTATAGTTTATTATAATCAAGCCCTAATCAGGTATTAGTGATTCAAATTTCAGCACGATCAGACAAAGCCTGTGTGTGTAGGCATTTTTAAACTATTTTTTTAGGGAGTCTTTGCGCTCCTGGTGGCAAACAATGAAAATTGCACCATGTCCATAATATAAGATTTTGCTTGAAATCATGCATAGAATTTAATCCCCAAATTTGGTCCAAATCCGATAATGTTGACGTTTCACGTATACACTAGGTGGCGCTACAGAGTTCACTTTTATTATATTTCATATTTCATCACATTCAGGCCGGGATCACACAATAGTGCTGTGAGTTTGAGCTCTGTAGGCCAAAGCCTGTGGCCGTGAGAGGTCATCAAAGAAACAGGAAACGAAGGTGTTATTCGCCGGCGTGCTACGGACAAACCGTGAAAAACTGCGCTGAGAAAAATGATGCGTTTGTGGACCCACATCTGTAGATGTGACGTGTCAAATCTGAGCTCGTTTGGACCAAAACCAAGACACTTGAAGACTTTGCACACGCAGTCAAAACGGCGCTGAATTTTTTGATCCAATATGGCTGACTTCCTGTTGGTCACAGGCGGTGTGACAATGACATTTTCTGCTTGTCTCCTTGATATCTATGACTGTCCCGAATTTTGTCGGCTCACGCCTAAAATATGCTTTTCAGCTCCCCATAGGCTTTTAATTTTGACTTTTCCAGGGGCGCTGTCGAGTGGGCACTTTGGGCATTGTCACATGCCCGTTTTATCAAATTTTTCGGGCCATGTCGATCTGATACCCCATGTGAGACTTTTTCACGATGTTCAGGGGGTCAAAAATGCGATCATTTTGGCGGAAGAAAATAATAATAATAATAATTAAAGCCGCTCATGGGCAATGATGGCCCTCGCCTGCGCGCAAGCCCATGCCAGGCAACCGCCGAGGACTCGTGGACCGCCCTGACACGACACTCTCCTCCCGACAGCTCGTCCCCCAGAAAATTACATAGGGCACCTTTAATATTTGAAAATGGGAACGATCTAGAGCCAAATTATAGAAACTAGGCCACAGGTCACATGACTTTATAATCAAGAGCACTGTCAGACTAAGACTGCATAAAAACAGATCCTCCACCAGAAAAGTTACATAGTGCACCTTTAAACATATTTGGGGGAGTATTGGCGCCTTTGTGGCCAACCATGGAAAATAACCCCATATCCATAATGTATTTTTTGGGTCGGAGACATGCATAGAATGTATTCCCAAATCTGGTACAAATCCGATAATGTTGATGTTTCATGTCTGAGTAGGGGGCGCTATAGAGTTCACTTTTCCTATACTTTATAGTGTATTATATTCAGGCCATGTTCAAGCTTTAGTGATTCAGATTTCAGCACAATCAGACAAAGTCTGTGCGTAGTAATTTTGAACTATTTATTGGGGGAGTCTTTGCGCCTCCTGGCCAACCGTGGGAAACACCTCATATCCATAATATATTCTTTGCTTGCTTTGATACAGAGAATTTAATCCCAAATTTGGTACAAATGCGATAATGTTGACGTTTCTTGTATAGGCTAGGTGGCGCTATAGAGTAACTTTTCATATGCTTTATAGTTTATTATAATCAAGCCCTAATCAGGTATTAGTGATTCAAATTTCAGCACAATCAGACAAAGCCTGTGTGTGTAGGCATTTTTAACTATTTTTTTATTGAGTCTTTGCGCTCCTGGTGGCAAACAATGAAAATTGCACCATTTCCGTAATATAAGATTTTGCTTGAAATCATGCATAGAATTTAATCCCCAAATTTGGTTTAAACTGATAATGTTGATTTTTCACGATACACTAGGTGGCGCTATAGAGTTCACTTTTATTATATTTCATATTTCATCACATTCAGGCCGGGATCACACAATAGTGATGTGAGTTTGAGCTCTGTAGGCCAAAGCTCAGGGCCGTGAGAGGTCATCAAAGAAACAGGAACGAAGGTGTTATTCGGCCATGCTACCGACAAACCGTGAAAAAGTGCGCTGAGAAAATGATGGCGTTTGTGGTCCCACATCTGTAGATGTGACGTGTGAAATCTGAGCTCGCTTGGACCAAAACCAAGACACTTGAAGACTTTTTGGCATACACGCAGTCAAAACGGGCGTGAATTTTTGATCCAATATGGCCGACTTCCTGTTGGTCATAGAGACGTGCTCCTATTCATCTTTTGGCTTGTCTCATGGTTCTCTGTCACTGTCCCGATTTCGTTTCCTCATGACAAACTTTGCTTGTCCCTCTCCCATAGGGGTCCAATTCTAGGGGCGCCGCTGAGTGGGGTCACTTTGGTCATTGCTGCGATCTCCGTTTTATCGAATTTTCGTCGGGCCGGTCGATTCTATACCCCATGTGAGACTTTTCGTCGACGTTCAGGGGTCAAAAATGCGATCATTTTGGCGGAAGAGGAATAATAATAATAATAATAATAAAGAAACCAACGAAGAACACACCCTCGCCATTAATCTCGTTAACTGGCGAGGGCCAATAATAATAAAAAGAAACCAACGAAGAACAATACCCCTTCTAGGCGAGGCCAATTAGCCGCCGCAATGATGGCCTCGCCTGCGCGCACGCCCATGCCAGGCAAACCGCTGAGGTCTTGTGGACCGCCTGGCACGACTCTCTCTCCTCCCGACAGCCTCGTCCCCCAGAAAAATTACATAGGGCACCTTTAATATTTGAAAATGGGAACGATCTAGAGCCAAATTATAGAAACTAGGCCACAGGTCACATGACTTTATAATCAAGAGCACTGTCAGACTAAGACTGTGCATAAAAACAGACTCCTCCAACAGAAAAGTTACATAGTGCACCTTTAAACATATTTTGGGGGGAGTATTTGCGCCCTTTGTAGGCCAACCATGGAACATACTCCATATCCATAATGTATTTTTGTTCAGAGACACGCATAGAATTTAATACCCATATTTGGTACAAATCCGATAATGTTGATGTTTCATGTCTGGATAGGGGCGCTATAGAGTTCACTTTTCATATACTTTATAGTGTATTATATTCAGTCCATGTTCAAGCTTTAGTGATTCAAATTTTCAGCACAATCAGACAAAGTCTGTGTGTGTAGTAATTTTGGAACTATTTATTGGGGGGAGTCTTTGTCTCCTGGCCAACCGTGGGAAACACCTATATCCATAATATATTTTTGCTTGCTTGTATACAGAGAATTGAATACCCAAATTTGGTACAAATCTGATAATGTTGACGTTTCTTGTATAGGCTAGGTGGCGCTATAGAGTAACTTTTCATATGCTTTATAGTTTATTATAATCAAGTCCTAATCAGGCATTAGTGATTCAAATTTCAGCACGATCAGACAAAGCCTGTGTGTGTAGGCATTTTTAAACTATTTTTTTAGGGAGTCTTTATGCCCCTGGTGGCGAACAAATGAAAATTGCACCATTTCCATAATATAAGATTTTGCTTGAAATCATGCATAGAATTTAATCCCCAAATTTGGTCCGAATCCGAGCAATGTTGACGCTTCATGTATACACTTAGGTGGCTACAGAGTTCACTTTTATTATATTTCATATTTCATCACATTCAGGCCGGGATCACACAATAGTGATGTGAGTTTGAGCTCTGTAGGCCAAAGCCTGTGGCCGTGAGAGGTCATCAAAGAAACAGGAAACGCATAGCGTTATTCGCCGTGCTACGGACAAACCGTGAAAAAGTGCACTGAGAAAAATGATGCGTTTGTGGACCCACATCTGTAGATGTGACGTGTCAAACCTGAGCCGTTTGGACCAAAACCAAGACACTTGAAGACTTTGGCATCCACGAGTTTAAACGGGCGTGAATTTTTGATCCAATATGGCCGACTTCCTGTTGGTCATAGGGCGGTGTGACAATGATATTTTCTGCTTGTCTCCTTTATTTCTATCACTGTCCTGAATTTTGTCGGGCTTACGCCAAAATATGCTTTTCAGCTCCCATAGACTTTCAAATTTTGACTTTTCCAGGGGCGCTGTCGAGTAGGGGCACTTTGGGCATTGTCGCGATGTCTGCTTATCAAATTTTTTCGGGTCGGTCGATCTGATACCCCATGTGAGACTTTTCGTCGATGTTTCAGGGGTCAAAATGCCGATCATTTTGGCGGAAGAATAATAATAATAATAATAATAATAATAATAAAAGAAACCAACGAAGAACAATACCCTCGCCATTAACTCAGTAACTGGCGAGGGCCAATTAAAAGCCGCTGGCGGCAATGATGGCCCTCGCCTGCGCGCACGCCTCCCAGGCAACCGCTCAGGTCTTGTGGACCGCTCTGGCACGACTCTCTCCTCCTGACAGCTCGCCCCAGAAAAATTACATAGGGCACCTTTAATATTTGAAAATGGGAACGATCTAGAGCCAAATTATAGAAACTAGGACACAGGTCACATGACTTTTATAATCAAGAGCACTGTCAGACTAAGACTGTGCATAAAACAGACTTCCACCAGAAAAGTTTCATAGTGCACCTTTAAACACATATTTTGGGGGGAGTATTTATGCCCTTGTGGCCAAACCATGGAAAATACCCCATATCCATAATGTATTTTTTGGTCGTGAGACACGCATAGAATTTAATACCCATATTTGGTACAAATCCAATAATGTTGATGTTTCATGTCTGGATAGGGGCGCTTATAGAGTTCACTTTTCATATACTTTATAGTTTATTATATTCAGTCCATGTTCAAGCTTTAGTGATTCAGATTTCAGCACAATCAGAGAAAGTCTGTGCGTGTAGTAATTTTTGAACTATTTATTGGGGGAGTCTTTTGCGCCCCTGCTGGCCAACCATGGGAAATACCCCCATATCCATAATATTTTTTTTTGCTTGCTTTGATACAGAGAATTGAATACTCAAATTTGGTACAAATCCGATAATGTTGACGCTTCTTGTATAGGCTAGGTGGCGCTATAGAGTAACTTTTCATATGCTTTATAGTTTATTATAATCAAGCCCTAATCAGGTATTAGTGATTCAAATTTCAGCACGATCAGACAAAGCCTGTCTGTGTAGGCATTTTTAACTATTTTTTATTGAGTCTTTGCGCCCCTGGTGGCGAACAATGAAAATTGCACCATTTCCATAATATAAGATTTTGCTTGAAATCATGCATAGAATTTAATCCCCAAATTTGGTCCAAACTGATAATGTTGATGTTTCACGATACACTAGGTGGCGCTTACAGAGTTCACTTTTATTATATTTCATATTTCATCACATTCAGGCCGGGATCACACAATAGTGAGGTGAGTTTGAGCTCTGTAGGCCAAAGCCTGTGGCCGTGAGAGGGCATCAAAGAAACAGGAAACGAAGGTGTTATTCGCCGCGTGCTACGGACAAACCGTGAAAAAGTGCGCTGAGAAAAATGATGCGTTTGTGGACCCACATCTGTAGATGTGACGTGTCAAATCTGAGCTCGTTGGGACCAAACCAAGACACTTGAAGACTTTGACGCACACGCAGTCAAAACGGGCGTGTGAATTTTTGATCCAATATGGCCGACTTCCTGTTGGTCATAGGGCGGTGTGACAATGACATTTTCGCTTGTCTCCTTGTTTTCTATCATTGTCCCTGAATTTTGTCGGCTCACGCCAAATATGCTTTTCAGCTCCCCATAGGCTTTCAATTTTGACTTTTCCAGGGGCGCTGTCGGTAGGGGCACTTTGGGCATTGTCGCGATGCCCGCTTTATCAAATTCTTTCGGGCCGGTCGATCTGATACCCCCATGTGAGACTTTTCGCCGATGTTCAGGGGTCAAAAATGCGATCATTTTGGCGGAAGAATAATAATAATAATTAATTAAAGCCGCCGCGGCAATGATGGCCTCGCCTCGCGCGCACGCATGACAGGCAACCGCTGAGGTCTTGTGACCGCCCTGACACGACTCTCTTCCTCCCGACAGCCCGCCCACCACAAAAATTACATAGGGCACCTTTAATATTTGAAAATGGGAACGATCTAGAGCCAAATTATAGAAACTAGGCCACAGGTCACATGACTTTTATAATCAAGAGCACTGTCAGACTAGGACTGTGCATAAAAACAGACCCTCCAACAGAAAAGTTTCATAGTGCACCTTTAAACATATTTTGGGGGAGTATTTATGCCTTTGTGGCCAACTATGGAAAATACCCCCATATCCATAATGTATTTTTTTGGTCGACACGCGATAGAATTTAATACCCATATTTGGTACAAACCGATAATGTTGATGTTTCATGTCTGAGTAGGGGGCGCTTATAGAGTTCACTTTTCATATACTTTGTAGTGTATTATATTCAGTCCATGTTCAAGCTTTAGTGATTCAAATTTTCAGCACAATCAGACAAAGTCTGTGCGTAGTAATTTTGAACTATTTATTGGGGGAGTCTTTGAGCCCTGCTGGCCAACCGTGGAAACACCCCATATCCATAATATATTTTTTTGCTTGCTTTGATACAGAGAATTGAATACCCAAATTTGGTACAAATCCGATAATGTTGACGTTTCTGTATAGGCTAGGTGGCGCTATAGAGTAATTTTTCATATGCTTTATAGTTTATTATAATCAAGCCCTAATCAGGTATTAGTGATTCAAATTTCAGCACGATCAGACAAAGCCTGTGTGTGTAGGCATTTTTTACTATTTTTTAGGGAGTCTTTGCGCCCTGGTGGCGAACAATGAAAATTACACCTGTTTCCACAATATAAGATTTTGCTTGAAATCATGCATGGAATTTAATCCCCCAAATTTGGTCCAAATCCGATAATGTTGATGTTTCACGTATACACTAGGTGGCGCTATAGAGTTCACTTTATTATATTTCATATTTCATCACATTCAGGCCGGGATCACACAATAGTGATGTGAGTTTGAGCTCTGTAGGCCAAAGCCTGTGGCCGTGAGAGGTCATCAAAGAAACAGGAAACTAAGGTGTTATTCGCGGCCGTACACGGACAAACCGTGAAAAAGTGCGCTTGAGAAAATGATGCGTTTGTGGACCCACATCTGTAGATGTGACGTGTCAAATCTGAGCTCGCTGGACCAAAACCAAGACACTTGAAGACTTTATGACACTTACAGTCAAAACAGCGGCGAAGTTTTTTGATCCAATATGGCCGACTTCCTGTTGGTCATAGAGACGTGCTCCAATTAATCTTTTGGCTTATCTCATGGTTCTGTGTCAATGTCCCGAATTTCGCTTTCCTGCGACAAACTTTGATTGCCCCCCTCCCATAGGGATCCAATTCTAGGGGCGCCGTTGAGGAGGCCACTTTGGTCATTGTTGCGATGACTGCTTTTATTGAATTTTTCACCGGGCCGGGTCGATTCTATACCCCCATGTGGGACTTTTTCGTTGATGTTCAGGGGTCAAATCTGCATTTCTTTGTTTATACAGAACGAAGAACAATGTTAACTTAAAGCCGCCATGCAATGATGGCTCCTCGCCCCACGGTGCGCACGCCCTCCCAGGCAACCGCTGAGGTCTTGTGACCGCCCTGGCACGACTCTCTCTTCTTCCCGACAGCTCTGCCCCAGAAAAATTACACAGGGCACCTTTAATATTTGAAAATGGGAACGATCTAGAGCCAAATTATAGAAACTAGGCCACAGGTCACATGACTTTTATAATGAAGAACACTGTCAGACTAAGACTGTGCATAAAAACAGACCCTCCAACAGAAAAGTTTCATAGTGCACCTTTAAACATATTTTGGGGGAGTATTTATGCCCTTTGTGGCCAACCATGGAAAATACCCCATATCCATAATGTATTTTTTTGGTCGAAGACAAGCATAGAATTGAATACCCAAATTTGGTACAAATCCGATAATGTTGATGTTTCATGTTTTTGGTAGCGATAGTGCAACTCTTTCATATGCTTTATGGTTTATTATATTCAGGCCATGTTCAAGCTTTAGTGATTCAAATTTCAGCACAATCAGACAAAGTCTGTGCGTGTAGTAATTTTTGAACTATTTATTGGGGGAGTCTTTGCGCCCCTGCTGGCCAACCGTGGGAAACACCCCATATCCATAATATTTTTTTTTGCTTGCTTTGATACAGAGAATTGAATACCCAAATTTGGTACAAATCCGATAATGTTGACGTTTCTTGTATAGGCTAGGTGGCGCTATAGAGTAACTTTTCATATGCTTTATAGTTTATTATAATCAAGCCCTAATCAGGTATTAGTGATTCAAATTTCAGCACGATCAGACAAAGCCTGTGTGTGTAGGCATTTTTTTACTATTTTTTTATTGAGTCTTTGCACCCCTGGTGGCGAACAATGAAAATTGCACCATGTCTGTAATATAAGATTTTGCTTGAAATCATGCATAGAATTTAATCCCCAAATTTGGTCCAAATCCGATAATGTTGATGTTTCACGTATACACTAGGTGGCGCTACAGAGTTCACTTTTATTATATTTCATATTTCATCACATTCAGGCCGGGATCACACAATCGTGATGTGAGTTTGAGCTCTGTAGGCCAAAGCCTGTGGCCGTGAGAGGGCATCAAAGAAACAGGAAACGAAGGTGTTATTCGCCGCGGCACGGACAAACCGTGAAAAACTGCGCTGAGAAAATGATGCGTTTGTGGAGCCACACATCTGTAGATGTGACGTGTCAAATTTGAGCCTGTTTGGACCAAAACCAAGACACTTGAAGACTTTACGCATTACGCAGTCAAAACAGCGGTGAATTTTTGATCCAATATGGCCGACTTCCTGTTGGTCATAGGGCGGTGTGACAATGACATTTTCTGCTTGTCTCCTTGTTTTCTATCACTGTCCTGAATTTTGTCGGCCCTACGCCAAAATATCTCTTTCAGCTCCCCATAGACTTTCAATTTTTGACTTTTCCAGGGGCGCTGTCGAGTAGGGGCACTTTGGGCATTGTCGCGATGCCCGCTTTTATCAATTTTTCGGGCCGGTCGATCTGATACCCCATGTGAGACTTTTCGTCGATGTCCAGGGGGTCAAAAATGCAATAATTTTGGCGAAGAATAATAATAATAATAATAATAATAATAATAAAAGAAACCAACGAAGAACAATACCCCCGCCATTAACTTCATAACTGGCGAGGGCCAATAATAATAATAATTAAAGCCGCCAAGGCATGATGGCTCCTCGCCTCCAAAGCGCACGCCCATGCCAGGCAACCGCTGAGGTCTTGTGACCGCCCTGGCACGACTCTCTCCTCCCGACAGCTCGTCCCCCAGAAAAATTACATAGGGCACCTTTAATATTTGAAAATGGGAATGATCTAGAGCCAAATTATAGAAACTAGGCCACAGGTCACATGACTTTTATAATCAAGAGCACTGTCAGACTAAGACTGCATAAAAACAGACCCTCCACCAGAAAAGTTTCATAGTGCACCTTTAAACATATTTTGGGGGGGAGTATTATGCTTTGTGGCCAACCATGGAAAATAATTCTATATCCATAATGTATTTTTTTGGTCGTAGACACGCATAGAATTTAATACCCATATTTGGTACAAATCCGATCATGTTGATGTTTCATGTCTGGATAGGGGGCGCTATAGAGTTCACTTTTCATATACTTTATAGTTTATTATATTCAGTCCATGTTCAAGCTTTAGTAATTCAAATTTCAGCACAATCAGACAAAGTCTGTGCGTGTAGTAATTTTTTAACTATTTTTTGGGGGAGTCTTTGCGCCCCTCCTGGCCAACCGTGGGAAACACCCCATATCCATAATATATTTATTTGCTTGCTTTGATACAGAGAATTGAATACTCAAATTTGGTACAAATCCGATAATGTTGACGTTTCTTGTATAGGCTAGGTGGCGCTATAGAGTAACTTTTCATATGCTTTATAGTTTATTATAATCAAGCCCTAATCAGGCATTAGTGATTCAAATTTCAGCACGATCAGACAAAGCCTGTGTGTGCAGGCATTTTTTTACTATTTTTTTAGGGAGTCTTTGCGCCCCTGGTGGCGAACAATGAAAATTGCACCATTTCCATAATATAAAATTTTGCTTGAAATCATGCATAGAATTTAATCCCCAAATTTGGTACAAATCCGATAATGTTGACGTTTCACGTATACACTAGGTGGCGCTACAGAGTTCACTTTTATTATATTTCATATTTCATCACATTCAGGCCGGGATCACACAATAGTGATGTGAGTTTGAGCTCTGTAGGCCAAAGCCTGTGGCCGTGAGAGGGCATCAAAGAAACAGGAAACGAAGGTGTTATTCGTCATGCATACGGACAAACTGTGAAAAACTGGCGCTGAGAAAATGATGCTTGTGGAGCCACATCTGTAGATGGACGTGTCAAATCTGAGCCTCGCTTGGACCAAAACCAAGACACTTGAAGACTTTACGCATACGCAGTCAAAACGGCGGTGAATTTTTGATCCAATATGGCCGACTTCCTGTTGGTCATAGGGCGGTGTGACAATGACATTTTCTGCTTGTCTCCTTGTTTTCTATCACTGTCCCGAATTTTGTCAGCCTACGCCAAAATATGCTTTTCAGCTCCCCATAGGCTTTCAATTTTTGACTTTTCCAGGGGGCGCTGTCGAGTAGGGGCACTTTGGGCATTGTCGCTGATGCCCGTTTATCAAATTTTTCGCGGCCGTCGTCGATCTGATACCCCCATGTGAGACTTTTCGTCAATGTTCAGGGGGTCAAAAATGCGATCATTTTGGCGGAAGAATAATAATAATAATAATAATAATAAAAAGAAACCAACGAAGAACAATAGCCCTCGCCACTTCGTTTTGCGAGGGCCAATAAAAAGAAACCAACGAAGAACAATACCCCTCGCCATTAACTTCGTTAACTGGCGAGGGCCAATTAAAGCCGCCACGTGATGGCTCCTCGCCCTGCAAGACGCCTCCCAGGCAACCGCTGAGGACTCGCGACGCCTGACACGACTCTCTCCTCCCGACAGCTCGGCCCACCAGAAAATTACATAGGGCACCTTTAATATTTGAAAATGGGAACGATCTAGAGCCAAATGATAGAAACTAGGACACAGGTCACATGACTTTTATAATCAAGAGCACTGTCAGATTAAGACTGTGCATAAAAACAGACCCTCCAACAGAAAAGTTACATAGTGCACCTTTAAACATAGTTTGGGGGGGTGGATTTGCGCCCTTTGTGGCCAAACATGGAAAATAATTCCCCATATCCATAATGTATTTTTTTGGTCATAGACTCAGATAGAATTTAATACCCATATTTGGTACAAATCCGATAATGTTGATGTTTCATGTCTGAGTAGGGGGCGCTATAGAGTTCACTTTTCATATACTTTATAGTTTATTATATTCAGTCCATGTTCAAGCTTTAGTGATTCAAATTTCAGCACAATCAGACAAAGTCTGTGCGTGCAGTAATTTTTGAACTATTTATTGGGGGAGTCTTTGAGCCCCTGCTGGCCAACCATGGGAAACACCCCATATCCATAATATATTTATTTGCTTGCTTTGATACAGAGAATTGAATACCCAAATTTGGTACAAATCCGATAATGTTGACGTTTCTTGTATAGGCTAGGTGGCGCTATAGAGTAACTTTTCATATGCTTTATAGTTTATTATAATCAAGCCCTAATCAGGTATTAGTGATTCAAATTTCAGCACGATCAGACAAAGCCTGTGTGTGTAGGCATTTTTAAACAATTTTTTTAGGGAGTCTTTGCGCTCCTGGTGGCAAACAATGAAAATTGCACCATGTCCATAATATAAGATTTTGCTTGAAATCATGCATAGAATTTAATCCCCAAATTTGGTCCAAATCCGATAATGTTGACGTTTCACGTATACACTAGGTGGCGCTACAGAGTTCACTTTTATTATATTTCATATTTCATCACATTCAGGCCGGGATCACACAATAGTGTTGTGAGTTTGAGCTCTGTAGGCCAAAGCCTGTGGCCGTGAGAGGGCATCAAAGAAACAGGAAACGAAGGTGTTATTCTCGGCGTGCATACGGACAAACCGTGAAAACTGCGCTGAGAAAAATGATGCGTTTGTGGACCCACATCTGTAGATGTGACGTCAAATTGAGCTCGTTTGGACCAAAACCAAGACACTTGAAGACTTTGGCGTACACGCAGTCAAAACGGCGTTGAATTTTTGATCCAATATGGCTGACTTCCTGTTGGTCACAGGGCGGTGTGACAATGACATTTTCTGCTTGTCTCCTTGATATCTATGACTGTCCCGAATTTTGTCGGCCTACGCCAAAATATGCTTTTCAGCTCCCCATAGGCTTTTAATTTTTGACTTTTCCAGGGGGCGCTGTCGAGTGGGGGCACTTTGGGCATTGTCGCGATGCCCGTTTTATCAAATTTTTCGCCGGGCCGGTCGATCTGATACCCCCATGTGAGACTTTTCGTCGATGTTCAGGGGGTCAAAAATGCGATCATTTTGGCGGAAGAAAATAATAATAATAATAATAATAATAATAAAAAGAAACCAACGAAGAACAATACCCCTCGCCACTTCGTTAGGCGAGGGCCAATAATAATAATAATAAAAAGAAACCGAGCAAGAACAATACCCCTCGCCATTAACTTCGTTAACTGGCGAGGGCCAATAATAATAATAATAATAATAATAATAATAAAGAAACCAACGAAGAACAATACCCCTCGCCATTAACTTCGTTAACTGGCGAGGGCCAATAAAACACAACTCCAGGTCTGTATGTGAAGAGGAAACTACATTATAACACAGATCAGAAAATAGCGTCATATGAGCCTTTTAAACAAACACACACAAAAAAATGCAATTCTAATCTCAATTTTCTTTTTTTTTCTTTTTTTGTTAACAAATTGTGCAGCTAAAAAACATTTAAATCTATTTCACATCAAAATACACCTACTTGCACCCAAATTTCACACTAGGAACATTAATTTTGTCAGATGCCCTTCTCCAACTCCACCCTAAATGCTAAAAATTACTGAAAAAAACTCCTATAATCTTAATAATCATAGTTATCATAATAGGAGCACTAAAATTTCAAGCCAATTTTTATTAATTAAGGGTGAAACTGTCAAGAAAAACAAAATACTAAAGATACTAAATGCATTTTACATTTTATTACCCAATTATTATCATGTATTTGAGCAAAATTAATCTTATCCCGGTAGAGATAATATTAAATAAGCAGCTGTCAAGGTCAAATTTAGTCTGTTGTGTAGTTTTGCAGTAAGAGAATCAGGAAGTACACACTTAGCATGCTAGTTGATGTTAGCAAAACTCCGAAAAGCGTTTATAAACTCATCGTGGTGAATAATTAGGAAGCCCTGAATGCAAAAGTAAATCAGGAATAACTGTGGAGCACTGCAAACGGTTTTAAACGAGCGAGTTGTGTGTTTTTTCTTAGATTTTTCCCTGTATTTCGAATCTGTATTTCTGTTATTTCTTTGATATTTCCAAGCGTGTGTTTTGTCTGGAAGGTGACAGGCAGTAAAAGCTCTCGGCATTCACACAGTCTCTGGAGTCCGGGGTTACAGACGTGCTAAAAGTCTGCTCCTCCACGCTATGTCAGCTCAGGAAGGGCATCTGGGTTTACTCTGAGGAGACGCCAAACTACAGCAAAGTGAAACGGTGTCTGGACTAACGTAGAATTAAATGTGATCTGTGATAACGCGATTTCCTCCTCACAAACAGAACTGCACTGCAAATGTCATAAAACTAAAGAAGATTTATTCTCTTAAATCTAAACCAAAAATCTTATTTATGTTGTTTTAAGGCAGAGGTGTCAAACTCATTTTGGTCCGGGGGCCGTATACAACCTACTTTGATCCCAAAGGGGCCGGATTGGAAAACTCCATTCTCTGTTCAAGTTATCGTATTTTTCGCCATGTTGTGTCTCATAGTGGCGTTTATATTCCTCGTTTTTATTTATATTTCTTGAGCACCGCCACTTGTTGCAAACACACCAAGCGTACAGGTTTCCCATTCACCTCCGTGAAAAAGAAGAATTAGTACATTTTTCTTGGAAAATCCTGCACTCAGCTCCACTTTTCTTATTTTTGACACTTTGCTGATGAGGGCGTCATGGTCACAGTCAAAACGATCGTCCTTTAAGAGCGTTTGGAAAGAGGCGAGTCTTCATTTGTGTTGCTCTGGTGGGAGGCGCCACACACAGAAGCACTGGAGATGCTGCTATGCTAAGCGGCGTAGAAAATTACCAGAAAAATCTGAAAATTTTACATATTTTAATAGAAAATCAGCCGAGGGCCAGATTAAAGGTCTTGGAGGGCCGGATCTGGCCCCCGGGCCGCATGTTTGACACCTGTGTTTTAAGGGATATAAACTAAATAAATGCTAAATATGTAAGATTACGAAGCTTATTTCAAGAAAATATTACTTTCTTTCTTATTTAGTTTTTTATCTATAAACTACTTAAATTTCACAAAACAAACAAACCAAGTGTTAAGATGGTGTTAAGTGTTTTTATGGCCGTAAATGAGTTGATCTTGTCCAGTATCTCTGCACCTTTTGTTTGTAACACAGAAAGAATAAAAGATTTAAAAGTTTTAGGAGAGCGCTGCAATTTGTCAATGTTACCAAATGGTAATTAGTCTTAAAATAAGGAAATAAAGAATTTCTTTAAGATTCACGAACTAAAATCAATAAAACAGTCAATAACAGCTTTATATTCTAGTTTTAAGATTTTTCATCTTAATTTATTGCTAGAATTGGTGTTTTATGCTTTATTTTAGATCACTTAAAACTTAGATTATTGCTTAGAATAAGTGATTTTATTTTATTTGGAGATTTATGAAGGCCCAGATATATTTTCTTGATGAATAATTTCACTTCCTGCGCTGGCCGATCATTTCACTTGTTTCTAGAGCAGTTTGACTTAACGCAAGTGGATTTGTCCAGTTTTAATGAGGGGGATTTCAGCAGCGTGGAGTTGTGTTTTGTTTCATTTGCACGTTTAACACACAAACGTTGCATATTTCGGCTTCTT
Source organism: Odontamblyopus lacepedii (assembly GCA_034769755.1). NCBI lineage: Eukaryota > Metazoa > Chordata > Actinopteri > Gobiiformes > Gobiidae > Odontamblyopus > Odontamblyopus lacepedii. The sequence continues at coordinate 6,858,359 of CM068362.1, forward strand.
CCCTCAAACTGAAAACTGAAAATGCTCCACTGTGTTTATAAACTCCATACACCACATGTGTCAAACATGCGGCCCGGGGGCCAGATCCGGCCCTCCAAGACCTTTAATCTGGCCCTCGGCTGATTTTTCTATTAAAATACTTAAAATTTTCTGATTTTTCTGTTAATTTTCTGCACCGTTCAGCATAGCAGCGTTTCCGGCGTTTCTGTATGTTGCGACTCCCACCAGAGCAGCACAAATGAAGACTTTCCTCTTTCCAAACGCTCTTAAAGGACGATTGTTTTGACTGTCCACCGTGACCCTCATCAGCAAAATGTCAAAAAATGAGAAAAGCAGATGCTGAGTTCAGGATTTCCCAAGAAAAATAGTCTAATTCTTATTTGTTGACAGAGGTGAATGGGAAATCTGTGCTCAGTGCGTTTGGAACAAGTGGCGTTGCTCGAGGAATATAATCTTAAACACCACTACGAGACACGGAGAAAAATACAATAACTTGAAGAGAGAACTGAGTTTTCTGATCCGGCCCTTTTGGGATCAAAGTAGGTTGCATACGGCCCCCGGACCAAAATGAGTTTGACACCCCTGCCATACACCTTCCATCATTTCAATAATTTCAGTCCTGGAACGTCTAACTCTGAAGCTGCAAATATTGTTTTCGCCTCATTGAAACTGCTTCACTCCTCAGTGCACCAGCAGAAATCCCACTGGGAACAAAACAGTGTGTAGGCAAGTGAAAATGACTTAAATTAAGACATTTTACTCTATCTGAGTGGATTAAACTTGACAAGTAAAATGATCTGCCAGTGGAATAAGTGTGTTTTTCATGATTCAAGCAACATTTGATTTTGTTTCTTATTTTAAGTTCACAAAGTTGTTGTTTTTCTTAATGTAGTAAGATGTATTTTCTTAATTGAAGTACAAAAAGCATCATCTTAACTTCTCTGTCCCTGCAGCAAGATCATTTTACTTGACAAGTTATCTGAAAATAAACGACCTCTAGACTAGAATGAAGCGTCTCAGAACTAGTAAGTTGATAATAAATCTCAAAACAAGATGAATAACCTGATATAAGCTTAAAAATCTTATTCAGATCAGAGAAATTTGCAGTGTGGTACAGCAAAAAACAAAATCCAATCATGTTACGACGACTTGAATTCAAGTTTTACCATGATTTGAGTCAATTTCAGTTGACAAGTAAAATGATCTGCCAGTGGAATAAGACTTTTTGTACTTAAAATAAGAAAATACATCTTGCTACACTTAAAATAAGAAAATCAACAACTTTTTTTCTGTAGTGGGAATCTTCATTTCCTTTGTTCTGCTCAGCACGTCACCCAGAAGGTATTGGACAGGTGCCCTCTGTCCAAAGACGACACGACCCCTCACCCCTTATGGATTTGGTTTGTTAGTTTTCTCTTTGTGTTTGTTTTATTTAACCTACTTTATTACTGTATCTTATATCAGAGCATCCTGGGCTCCTTGGACCCAGAGCGTTTATCTCTTGTGTGACGTTTCTTTAATCAAGTTCCGTTATTAATCATTTGTGTAAGATCCAGATTCTGGTTTTGACTTGTTTATGCTGATGACACAACTCCAGGTCTATTTGCGATGAGAAAATTACATTATAACACAAATCAGATCATCAGAAAATAGCGTAATTTGGGCCCTTTAAACAAAAAAAATGCAATTCTGATCTCAATTATCTTTTGTTTTATTATGCAGCTAAAAATAATTCTAATCATTGACCTTTCATTTCACTTTATTTCATATCAAAATCCACATTTCACACTAGGAAAATGTATTTTGCCCCAGATTGTGGTTTTGACTTGTTTATGTTGATGTGACCTGGATGTGCGTCTGTCCTATTTCAATATGGATTATCTCCTCATTCATGTGTCAGTCTGGAATTATCTCTGTGTTTGATGATTGTTTATGACTCTGAAGGGAATAAAACCTTGTATGTGTTACTTTAGGTTAAGGACAGATGACTCTGAGGGAGAGCATTAGTGTTTCTTTGCAATTGTGCTGCACAGTTGCTTAAAATCAATCCCAACTCCTTAATTCAAAACAATGCTCTCCGGTTTTTATTTTCCTCAGCTCTAGAAAATCCACAACAACAAAAAAGAAAGAAAATCGAATGTCGCTTGAATTAAGAAAAAAGAAAAACACCTATTCCACAGGCAGATAATTTTACTTGGCAAGTTGTATCTGCTCAAATAAAGTTAAATATTCTTAATTTAAGTCATTTTAATTTACCGTAAATTCCGGACTACAGCGCGCACCCGATTAAGAGCCGCATGCTCAGATTTATGAAGAAAAATCAATTTTGTAATTATATGAGCCGCACCATATTATAAACCGCTGGCCAAAGACTAGGCGGGGGGTTCGCTTCGCGCCCGCCGCCTGAGCGCCCGGGATGGGCCATGGACGCGTCCCCGCTGAACTCTGGGGACGGACTCGCTCACTGGTGACACTTGGGACACACACGCGCCACAGGCACTTACACACCTTCACACACTTGGGACACACACACGCGACATGCACATACACACCTTGGCGCTCTGGGAATAAACCACGGTAGCGATCGCTTTAGCCTTCAGTCTGATTTGTACAGTGCGGCCGCCTGCTCTTTGCGTGTTAACCCAGTCCTCCAGAAAGTTTTCAAGCTCAGGCCATCTGCTATGGTTACCTCTGAAAGCTTTGGTTGTCTTTTTACACTGGCTCAGTTCTTCTTGCTGGAGCCTCCACCTTCACACCATCTACTCGTTTATGCCAATTTTACGGGCAGCAGCTCGATTTCCTTCTTTAACTGCCAGAGTGATCGCTTTTAGTTTAAAAGCTGCATCATATGCTTTTCGTCTGGTATTCTCCATGTTGATGAGGGTTAGCAGAAAGACTGAAATAAGGAAGTTGTGATTAATCATACAATTTCATTGGACTTCAGTGAACTACGTATTCATTTTATTGGTCCATGTTTTTCCCGCGATGAAAAAAAAAATAAAAAAGCCGCTTCATATTACACGCCGCAGTGTTGAAAGTGTAGAAAAAAAGTAGCGGCTTGTGATCCGGAATTTACGGTACCTAGACCTTGTTTTGTTCCAGTGTAAGCTTAAGGTTACAAGATTTCGTGCCTGAAGACAAAATTGCCACGAGATTGTGCACACAGGCTGAACATGATCTCGTGAGATTTTCCCCCATGTTTTTACGTCTGGATTGGATAAAAAGTGAAGTACTGGCTGGTGAAATGCATTTTTTGAGAAGCTGTAGTCACGAAAAGCAGAGTTACAGCAAAAATACTAAATGAAATAAACTCAAAAACAGAGAATAACATTAGAAAGTCGATTAGACGCTTTATCTTTTATAGTAAATCATGTCAAAATCTCATCTCATCAAGCGTTTGATGGACCCTCCACCAGAAAAGTGACACAATGCATCTTTAACATTCTGCCCAACGAGAGTCCGCTCCCTGCAGTTACACAGAAAGTATAATCCATGGAACAGATCGATTCTCTGTGACGGACTGCTCGGTTTTTCGTGGTCATATCGAGCTTTTCCATTGGAACGTTTCTGCAGCTCGTCAAGTAGAAGGGGGGCGGACAGTGACAGCGGCCCAGCAGGGGAGTGCGGAGCTGGGGACCGCGCCGAGGAGCCGGCCCTGGATTCGATTTTCCAATGTAGGGATTTAAACCAGAAGTGAACCATAAATAGTGAATAGAAGTGAAATAGGCTGGTTACTACAGCTGTCAAAAGTATAAAAAATCAGATACTAAAACTAGACACTCGTTTGAGCAGGTATCCATACTAAAAAGTCCCATTCACTGCACAGAAATGAAGCTTTCCTGAAGGTGTAGAAGGATCTGGAGCTGCATCAGAACAAGTATAACAGCACTTAGACTAGTATACACCCATGGACCACTGAGGAATATTCAGATACAGTTGTGCTCATAAGTTTACAGACCCTGGCAGAATTGATGATTTCTTGGTCCAGAAGCTGCACATGGGACGTAGTTGGATATTCCAACATGATAATGATCCAAAACACAAAGTGGACCTGTCACTGGCTCCAGCAGAATAAAGTGAAGGTTCTGGAGTGTTCGTCTCTTCTGACCTCAGTATCACTGAGCCTCTGGGCAGATTCAAGCTGCAGTTCAGACAAGAGCCCAAGAATTTACAGGAACTGGAGCCTTTGGCCAAGAAGAATGAGCAGCTTTACCATCAGAGGAAATAACACATCCACAACTATCACAAAAGACTCCAGCTGTCATTGGGTCATTTGTGTAATTTCTGTTTCATTATGATTTAAAAAGAGGAAACACAGGTGTTTGATAATAAACGGCTTCACCCAAACACCAACCATGAGTGAAAGAAAAGTTTTTGTATTAACATTCATATTCTCTGAAAGATGGACCAGAATCATAAATTCTGCCAGGGTCTGTAAACTTATGAGCACATGGGAATAGAAAAGAAAGTGCTACGATTTAATGTTGAAAATGGGTCTGTGTACTATTCCTTCTTTTGTATTTCAATTAAGAACAAGAAACAATAAAATGGGAAAACAGTTTTTTTCATTATTCCGTTTTGACCTCTGTTTCCAATATTTACTTTAAATTTGACTTCAAATAACACCAACCAAAAAACAGTCTCGGTGCCTATTTTAATTTTGATATTTTATTCTCTCTGGTTTATTTGCCCTGGACGTTCTGCTGCAAGAAGGATTTACCTGAAAAATTGCTGCAATTTTGTGGACAAACATATTCTGTTCTTTTACAGAGACGTGTTTACTTTCTTGGAAAGTAATTGTTGAACTCCATGACGAGAAACAGGAAGCAGCGATAAACTCTCCTTTGTTCAGTCGACTCTGAATTCACAGGCAGAGCGCTGAGCAACAGAACTTCATATAAACCAGAGAGAATAACATATTCAAATTAAAATAGACACTGAGACTTTAACCTTTAAATTAAATATTGGAAATCGAGTTTGAAATATGTCTTTTTGTTTGACACTAAAACGGAAAAATGAAATAAACCGTTTTCCCATTTCATTGTTTTTCATTCTTAATTGAAATTCAAAAGAACAAATGATACATGGACCCTCCTGTGGGCTCACCACCTGCAGAGGGGTTCATAGGGGGGGGGTCAGGTGCTATGAGGATTGGGCAGCAAGCTGCCCCCGCGACCCAGCCGGATTAAGCGGGAGAAGATGGATGGATGGATGATACATGGACCAAAATCACATTCAGTTGTCTAAATAAAAGGTGTGAATGGTCACAAACTGAACCCTAACACCTGTATCTATCATGAGTCAGCGCTAGTGCAGCCTCTGCAGCTCAGGGAGGGAGTTCTGGAGATTCTGAGCTTTCACATGAGGCCTGAACATAAACTGAGACTGAGCCAAACTCGCGTGTGTCCATCTGCATGTTAAAGGTTCTACATTACGCAAAATTGACTCTTGTGAGCTTTAAGTCATGTTAAAATCCAAATCCAGTTTATTTATAAAGCACTATTAAAATTAAAATATTATCTCTGTACTGAGATAAAAACATAAAACAGTGAAAAATAAATACATACAACAATAACTGAACAGTAAAGACCTCAAAAGTAGTTAAAAGCCAAAGAAAACAAGTGTGTTTTAAGAGGTGATTTAAAGGTGAGAAGAGTCAGCTTGTCTTTATGTGAATAGGCAACTTATTCTATAATTTAGGCCCAACAGCACAAAATGCCTGTGTCTCCTTGAAGCTTCCTCCTGGACTGAGGAACCACGTTAAAATATTAGAACATTCAGAGGCATCAGACCTGGGGTTGTGTTTTGTTTCATTCACACATGTTTGAGTAACTTTTTTATCATTAGTGTGTCTCCAAATGCAAATGCAAAAAATGCTCTTTTATGATAACTTGAAGCAGTTGTTTTCATGTTAACAGCTCCTTTTACCTTTTGTTCATTAGAAATGGGCAATTCCAGGGCTGAAATTATCCAAATGATTCTAGTGAAGGTGTGTGGAGTTTAAAAACACAGTGGAGCACTTCTGTATTACCACATGGTTGATTTACATTTGAGGTTGATTACAGCCTAAATCTGCAGGGTTTGTGAGTTAAACATGTGTGAATGAGACAAAACACGAGTCCATATGTCAGAAAATAGTGTCATATGTATTTTTAACACACTAAGAGAGCAGGCAGTTCATTTCACTTTCTATTTTACTATTTCATCTTTAACCTGTTGCAATATTGCGTTGTCCAAAATTACCATGACAATCGTTTTGCAATGCACTGCTCTGCCCTATTACCAGAGCCTGTGTTTATCTCGCGAGCGCAGCCCTGTGTTCCCCTCGTGAACGGGACTCGTATTCAAATCTTCATATTGTCATTTTTAATCACGCGGCCGCACTCGTCCGCCCGCGCCATTCTCCGGCAGCACCGAGCCAGCACCCCGACACCGCTGCCCTCTCCTTTGTCTCTGAACCTGGCCCTCCGCTCAGGCTCCCACCCCCCTCGGAGCTGGATGCGCCCCAGAAAAGCCCATTTTCTAGCCCCCCAGTCCGAGTGATTTCCAATTACAGAAGGCGGCAGTGAGGGGAACAGGGGAAGATGGGGAGATGATTTTCAGATAGAACAGAGCGAGATCTTTTGCATATTTGGGCTTCCTAAATGACTCTATAAAGAAGAATAAAGCTGCACTATGTAACTTTTTGGGATGAGTTACGCTACCTGGATAAAGATGTTATTGCCTGCAGGTTCCACAGTTTACCTGAGAGCTTTAAATCCGAATAAAAATAATTTAAATTAATTCAGCTTTAAAAAGACCATGTAAACACTTAATTCTGAAGTAAGTGGGTGGTTTATTCCGATTTTAAAGCCAAATGAATTTATTCCTCGATCATGTAAACGTTTATTCTTCTTAAAAAATAATCATGGTCATTCGTACTCATTGGATCCTCCTTCGATCCGGCTCCTCCAGTCGTCTCTTGGGACTTTCCTCCACGTCTCTTTGGATTTGTGAGCGGGATGTGGGAGTGGGCTGAGGTGTGGCAGCCTCAGACTCAGTTTGTCTTCTTCCTCCTTCTCCGACACTCTTCCCTTCTCCTCCTCAGCTCACAGACGTAAAGCGTGAGGAGAGAATTCTCCAGCTGCCGCTTCATTATCATCGGAACGACTGCGGAAAAAGTTTGGATCGTGTTTGTGTCTGTGGCGTAACGACAAACCGAGATGACAGAAAAGCCGGGAGCAGCTGAAGTGTGGGTTTTCTTCCCAAAGATGTAAATACATTCATGTCGCTGTCCAATCAGAACCCTTCCCCGCCCCCAGACGCTGAGCAGAATTAAATAAAGACGATTTAAGGTGTTTTCCTGAGCCCAAAGGAAAAGCTCTTAATTTACCTCAATCTATGTTTCTCCCCTCACCTATGGTCATGAGCTCTGGGGAATGACTGAAAAGATGAGATCACCGAAACAAGAGGCCAAAATGAGTTTCTTCCGCTCCCTTAGAGACAGGGTGGGGAGCTTGGTCACATGGGAGAAGCTCGGAGTAGAGCCGCTGCTCCTCCACGTCGGGAGGAGCAGCTGAGGCTCAGGCATCTATTCTGATGCCTCCTGGACGCCTCCCTCAGGAGGTGTTCTGGGCATGTCCCACCGGCCGGAGGCCTCAGAGAAGACCCAGGACACACTGTGGGGACTATGTCTCTGGGACTGGGAACACCTCAGGGTCCCTCTGGAGGAGCTGGAGGAAGTGTCTGGGGTGAGGGAAGTCTGGGAGTCCCTGCTTAGACTGCTGCCCTCGCAACCCAGCCCCGGCCAAGCGGAGGAAAATGGTTTGACAAACAAATCAGTGTGGCCTCCGATCTTTAAATCAGGTTAATTTAAAGTGCACAGTCTGGACTCTCGCACGTTTACAGACGCAGAATCGTCTGTAAACCTGAACTCATCACTGACCATTACAAACTCTTGGATCTGACTTTGATTCAATTTGGATTCATTGCGTACGCCTATAGATTTCACTTGGATCTGTTTAAATATCTGGACAGGGTACTGCTAACTAAAAGAGGGGGCATCACACTTCTGTGGGGTATTAACTGTTAACTCTGCTCATTCAGGTCACAATAAAATCATAAAAACAAAAAATGTTGCAGAAGAAAAAATAAGTGATGCTACATGAGTGATGATTCTTCCAGATATTTGGGGCACAGACTTGGTGATTTCCACATCAGTGACAGGTGACGCGCAGCAGAAGGTTCGTCACTGTGTTGAGAGCGCGATGCTGTTGCCGTGGTAACCATTCACACACTGGTCTGGGCTCTCCTGAGTGAACGCTACTACAGACGAGCATCCTCTAAACAGGACTAAACTGGCCCTGAACAAGAACTAAACCAGGACTAAACGACTACACATGAGCATCCTCTAAACCGGGACTAAATGAGAACTAAACCAGGACTAAACTACGACATGAGCATCCTCTAAATCGGGACTAAACAAGAACTAAACCAGGACTAAACCAGGACTGAACCAGGGCCAAATGTACTACACACAAGCATCCTCTAAACTGGGACTAAATGAGAACTAAAGCAGGACTGAACCAGGACTAAACTACTACACATGAGCATTCTCTAAACTGGGACTAAACCGGGACTGAACCAGAACTAAACCAGGACTGAACCAGGACTAAACCAGGCCTAAACCAGGACTAAACCACTACACATGAGCGTCCTCTAAACCAGGATTGTACCAGAACTAAACCAGGACTGAACCAGGGCCAAATGTACTACACACAAGCATCCTCTAAACTGGGACTAAACGAGAACTAAAGCAGGACTGAACCAGGACTAAACTACTACACATGAGCATCCTCTCAACCAGGACTAAAGCGGGACTAAACCAGGACTAAACCACTACACACGAGTGTCCTCTAAACCGGGACTAATCCAGGACTGAACCAAGACTAAACCAGGACTAAACAGGACTGAACCAGGACTAAATCAGGACTACACCAGAAATAAACCAGGACTAAACAGGACTAAACATGACTGAACTAAACCCTAAACAGGATTAAAGCAGGACTAAACCAGGTCTAGGACAAAACCAGCCACCGCATGATTTTAAGTACTTATATCTAGAATTTAATCTTTGAATTTCTTATCAGCCCATTCACACTAATCATAAACTGGTTTAAGCACCGTATGTTTATCTAAAACTTATTTCCAGCCCATGAACACTCACCACAGACTGCTTAATTCTAGTCTAGAAGTCATTTATTTTACAATAACTTGGCAAGTAAAATGATCTTGCTGCACGGACAGATAATTTCACTACTTTTATGTCATTTTCTGAGAGAATTAAGTGTTTACATCTTAAATTTTGGCCAAGCTTTTTTGCAGCGTGATGAGGGAGGAGGTAAAATACAGCAGAAACTGATCGAGGTCTGTACATAAGACTCTAAAGTACAACTCCAGGTATGTTTTGAATCCATAAACAACATTATAACATCGTAATAAGAGTGAATATTTTAGCACTGGACCTTGGAGTTTCATGTCTTTATTGTGTCCACCTCGTTCCACAGCAGTTCTGTTTCACAACTCTAATGCGATTAGCAGCGTTTAAAAGCATTTCCCAACTGTAATAAACCAAAACGGTAATAAAACATTCAAATGTGCTCGCGGAAGAGAAGAAGAGCCGTTTAAAGGCGCTGTCCCTGATTTTTACTGTGTTTAAAACATGAAAAACAGAACAGAGAAATAAATGAGCTGCTGATATTTTTGGGCTAATATGTCAGGTGGATTTGCATTATTTTGCCCAAATTCTGTTATTTAAAGATGCACGGTGTAACTTTTCGGTTGGGGATTCGTTACAACTTTGTTTCTATGTCATTGCTCTGCCTGGAATGTTCCACAGTATGACTTTAAACAGCTCTACTTTATATTTATTCAATCACAGTTGGTTTTATAGCTCAAAAATACCAAGTAAAACAGGCATTCTGACTGTGAGTGAGGTCACCTCTTCACAGATCTGACCTGTAACTTGGTCTCAAATCCAATCCACTTTATTTCTGTCGCACATTTCACAAACAAAACAGTTTCCAAAGTGCTGCACAATACAAATAAAACATATCCAGTAGAAATATCAAATAAAGCTCTGTTTAACTCCACTGGTCCTCATTAAGACAATCAAACTAGTAAAATCAAATAAGACCCAGAATACAAATAAATAATAAAAAGGTTAATAAATAAATAAAAGACACAGAAGACCAAACAACTCACGCAGTGTCAAAAGTGGGTCTTAAAGGGACAGTTGGGAATTTTGGACACAGGGCCTCATTTCCTCGAGTGTTGGAGACGTGTGGAGACACTTTTTTAAATCTTCCATCCAGTCCTTGTATTTGCAGAGGTTGCTGGTGCTAGGCTACTGCATGTCATGTTTGTCTGACCCACTCCACAGACTCGAGGCAAAACTATTAGAACTCCAGACTGTCCATGTGAACGTCTGTGCCCATAGAATAATTTTAGAAGTGAAACCAACCTTGGATTTGAAGGATTTCTGTCTGAGCAGCAGCAGTGAGTTGTACTTCCTGATAGAAAGCTTGGCAGCGGCGGAGTGATATACAGTATGAGAAAATAGTCCCTCAACATGTGACGATTCGTGCAACGCAAAGTTAGTTTTATTTCTAACATTATTCTATGGACACAGACGTTCACATGGACAGTCTGGAGTTCTAATAGTTTTTCCTCGGGTCTGTGGAGTGGGTCAGACTGTTTTTAGTGGCAGGACGACTATGGCCATTGACATGCACTAGCCCAGCACCAGCAACCTCTGCAAATACAAGGACTGGATGGAAGATTTAAAGAAGTGTCTCCACACATCTCCAACACTCTGGCCCTATGTCCAAAATTCTGAACTGTCCCTTTAAGACGAGACTTAAAACACCCAGAGAAGACCCTGTACCCCTGGTTTACGAGAGGTGAGGAATAAAGTCTTTTCATTATTTCCGCTAAATCCTGAGTTTGTATCTTCCGTCTCTGTGTCTGTCACTCCTCTGCCCCTGATGTTCAGTTTTTTGGCTGTTGCTGTAGCTCACACTCACACACATGAGGAGTGCAGCAGCTTCTAAATCACACACAAAGACACAAATTTGGGTCACGCCTCCTGAACTCAAGGAGAAGCAAATCACACCCAAAATCGGGCAAATTCTCCTGTAGTGTGTGGCGGCCTTAAGTCACTCCCCCCTGCACATTTCCTCAGGTTTGTCAAGTTGTAGTATATCGTTTCGTATCATGTTTTTGTACATTTATGGAGAATTATTATTCCAACATGGTGGAAAAGAACAGCCCCTTTCTACGTTTTTGTTTACATGTTTTAACGTTAATTAGCCTCGGCCTTCACACTCTGAGCCCGTAATTGTCCTGTATTTTTCCAAAGTTGCCATAGCTTAATTAAACTGGGGCAGGAGTGTGTCATGCTCACGGTGAGGTCACACTGGCCTGGTGCTGCGCCAAATGTCTGGGGAAATGTCAGCAGTGCCGGCCCACACACTGCTTTGCATTTGTGTATGAAAAAGAGCCTTAAAGGGCACCAATTATTAAGAATTATATAAAAAAGCACCTCAAAAACATGTTAAAGATGCACTATGTAACATTTCTCGTCTGCCAGTTGCTTGTGTCTATGGAGATGTCTTTGCTTTGCTGGAAATGTTTCGCAGTCTGGCATTAACAGATATATTGTGCTTTTGTCTGCTGTACAGTTATAATCTATGACGACCACTAAACATGATGCTTTATTTTGGACATTTTAAATCTCCATGGAGACAGCAAGTCGTGCAACATCCTCTAAACTCAGAGTTTCAGCTGCTTCCCTTTGGTCAGAGGCTTTTAGTCCCAAAATCTAGAACAAATCGTTTTAAAAGGAGCTTTTTCCAACAACTATTGCACTGCAATCTATTTATCAATTTTAGTACCGTGTCTTAGAAAATCATGTTTTTATATATATATATACGTAGTATTTATTGTGATTTTTATCCAAGCGTGATGGATGAGTGGATTATTTACAAAACCATTCTGCATTGGAGCACTTTATTTGTAAATGTGTTTTTATATGTGTTTATTGTGTAGAGTGTGGATGAATGAGTGAAATATGGGACCAGCTTCTCAAATTCTCTAAAAAAAATTAGCTACAAGTACGAATAAAGCAACCTAACCTAACCTAACCTAACCTAACCTAACCTAACCTAACCTAACAATACTAATAAGTTCAAACTTGATTTTGATACTAAAGAATAGATTCAATACTTAGTACTGATTCCCATATTATGATGAGAATATAAACACAACTTTAGACAACAGAACGTGATTTTCAACATTAAAACGCAGCACTTTCTTTTCTATTCCCCTGTGTAATCCCTCAGTGGTCCCTGGGCGGATACGTATTGCTCTTATACTTGTGCTGATCATTCTAATACTGTGTTTTATTTTCCATCTGTCTCTGAGGTCCAAGGACCTTGTCTCGTGACACAAATTGACACGCCCCTTCTCCTCGGGCGGTGAACTTGCTGCTGAGAAGAATCAGGAGACCGAGCGAAGAGATTGTGTTTGGACGCTTTGGTGGTTTAAATGACAATTTCTATCTCTCTTCCTGGAATTCTTCCTCGAGGTTGTGTAGGTGAAGCACGTACTTATTTTGGAGCGGCTGGTACTCGGCCAACAGCTTTTTCTCCAAGTCGGACACACAAAACATAATAAAATGCTTGGTTTGCAGAGAATAATAAAACGCAGTATAAAGCTGTTCAGGAAAGATTCATGTTTGTCCTGGCAGTTGGACTTTATAGTATTAATACCTGTGAAAAATGAGTCTCCAATTTTGATACTAGTTTTGGTATTGCTGCGTATCAGATTTTCAATTCTTTTCACAACCCAACTCTGTATTGACTTGACACTGGGGGTGTTTGGCGGTATCCAAACTTTGATCCTGTTAAACCTTCTCAGCATTTTACCGGGGTATACAGTATTACTGTGACTAATTAAAAATTATTTTGTAGCTGCACCTAAACCATTCAGAAACAGAAGAGCAGCTTTATATTTGAAGATGAGGCACAAGTTCTGATCAAACAAGCTGTTTTTATTCAGCGCTTATACAGTATGCAAATTTGCCATGCGGTTTTAAGTTTTTTTTTCTGTAAAATGTGAACAAATGTGCACAAAGCTGCATTAAACACATTATTACTCAAAGTCTATAATGAGCGGATCAGCAGAAATGTAGAGCGGTGGAGAGGACCAATCACAGCCCTTATTGTCTGTGTCGTTTTGAGGCGTCGTTAGAAAGTTTGGGAGGTGTTAGGAGGCGCACGTCCACACAAACACGTTTTGATTCAGAACCATAAATTGGGCTTTACCGTCTCCTCTGTGAAAGTCTAACTTCGCCCTCAAGCGGGAACTTTCTCCTCTTCAGCGTCTCGTCCCCTCTCGACTCTCGCCGTTCAATAAAACGTCTCCATCGGCTCAACATCACACATGAAGCGTCAGATTTTTTCTTCTTCCTCGTTGTGTGTGGATGGAAATCTCCGAGAGTAACGGCGTTTGTAGAGGAGAGAGAGCGGAGGGGGAAAAGTCCTACTGTGGTTTTAGGTCCTTATGCAGATTTTTTTAATGATGGTAATGAAACTGATACCATTGCTACTTTTTAATGATGGTAATGAAACTGATACCATTGCTACTTTTTAATACAGCGGGATACCGTATTACCGGCCGACCCTAGGGTGTTCTACATGTATCTCTATCGCAGAATGGTCAGAAGTTGCTAACACAAGGCACACATTAGTAAACACTGTCAAAAAGGTTTTAAATCGTCTGAAAAGAGAACATGTTAAAATCTTTTTTTAAAGTGGATTTTACATTATTTACTCATAAAAAAATAAATACAAAATGGGTTTAAACAGCACATTTTCAGGAGCCTGTGTTCAGCTGTTGTCTGTAATGTTATGAGAGAGAGACGAACATTACAAAGTCATCTCACATTGTCGTAGTTCCAGCTAAATCACATCTTTCTGGTCAGATTTTGCTAAAATAAAGCTCAGATAAACTACGAACAGAGCGTCAGACAGAGCAGAGCCTACAGTTAGCATCACACCCCGGGGAACGTTGATGCCATCAGCCGCAAAGTGTCTGTTGAACTCGTTTATGGCTGAAGCACCGATCCTCCACACACAAACTCTCTGTGGAGCTGAGGCAGAGGAGAGGCTTTGGTGATGAAGGAGAAGAGGAACGAGAGAGCGAGACCGTTCGGACTTCACATACTCCACACGGCAAGAACAGGGTGAGTCATAGAGGCAGAGGAAGAGAGGGAAGAGAGAAAGAAAGAGGGAGGAGAGAGGAGAAAGAGACGAGAGGGGGAGAGATAGGGCTTACTTCATATGCTCTCTATTGTCAGAGGGAGGAGAGAGGGAGAAGGGAGTCGGGAAAAAGAGGGCAGGAGAGTCCTGGTGGAAGAGAGAGGGAAGAGGGGAGAGAAAGCGAGGGAAGGGAGGGAGAGGAAGAGAAGGAGAGTGGGGAAAAAGAAGGCTTACTTCACAAACGTTGCACTATAAAACCAGGGTAAGTCATAGAGGGAGAAACGGAGAGAAAGAGGGAGGAGTGAGAGAGAAGGGGGAGAGGGAGGAGTGAAAGACAAGAGAGGGAGAGTGGGGAAAAAGAGAGCTTACTTAACATATGCTATACTATAAATAGAGGGAGAGGGGAAAGAAGGGAGAGGAGAAAAGGAGGCTATCGAGAGAGAGGGAGTGAAAGAGAGGGGAAGAGAAGGGGAGAAAAGGAGGAGAAAGACAAGAGTGGGAGAGAGAGACGGCAAGAGGGAGGAAGGGCGGATGGATGGAGAGAGAGGACTCCGCATACTCTCTACTATAAGAGGGAGTAAAGAGGAGAAAGAGAAGAGAGGGAGACTGTAAAAGCAGGGTAAGTCATAGAGAGAGAGAGATGGAGAGAAAGAGGGAGGAAGAGGGGGGAGAGGGAGGAGTGAAAGAGAAGAGAAGGAGAGAGGGGGAGGAGGAGAGAGGGCTTACTTCACATACTCTCTACTATAAGAGCTGGGAGAGTTCTAGAGGGAGAGAGGGGAGAGAAAGAGGGCAGAAAGAGAGGGGAGGGAGAGACAGAGTGAAGGGAGGAAAAAAGGGGAGAGGAAAAGGAGAGAGAGGGAGGAGAGAGGAGAAAGAGAAGAGAGGGGGAGAGATAGGGCTTACTTCACATGCTCTCTGTTGTAAGAGGCAGGAAGGAGGGAGAAGGGAGTCTGGAAAAAGAGGGCAAAGAGAGGGCTGACTTCACACACTCCATACTACAAGAACAGGATGAGTCCTAGAGGGAGAGAAGGAGAAAGAGGGAGGAAGAGAGGAAGAGAGAGGGGCGCATAGAGAGAGGGCTTACTTCACATACTCTCTACTCCAAGAGAGTCCTAGAGGAAGAGAGGGGGAAGAGGGGAGCGAAAGAGAGGGAAGGGACGGAGAGGAAGAGAGAAGGGGAGAAAGGGAGGAGAAAGACAAGAGAGGGAGAGAAGGGGAGAAGGGAGAGGAGAAAGAGAGGCTAGGGAGAGAGGAGAGAAAGGAAGGAGAAAGACAAGAGAGGGAGAGAGAGGGAGAAAGAGGGAGCTATACTCTCTACTATAAGAGGGAGGAGAGTGCTAGAGGAAGAGAGGGGGAAGAGGGGAGAGAAAGCGAGAGAAGGGAAACAGAGGAAGAGAAAAGGAGAGAAAGAGAAGAGAGGGAGAGAGAGAGACGGTGTGATGGAGGAAGGGGGGAGTGGATGGAGAGACGGGGAGGGAGAGGACTTCGTATACTCTCTACTATAAGAGGGAGGAGAGAGAGGAGAAAGGGAGGAAAGACGGGGGAGAAAAGGAAGAGAGGGAACGAGAGGGAGGAGGAGAGAGGGCTTACTTTACATACTCTATACTATAAGAGCCGAGACAGTCCTAGAGGAAGAGAGGGGGAAGAGGGGAGAGAAAGATGGCAGAAAGAGAGGGGATGGAGAGACAGAGGGAAGGGAGGAAAAAAGAGAGGAGAAAAAGACGAGAGGGCGAGAGATAGGGCTTACTTCACATGCTCTCTGTTGTAAGAGGGAGGAGAGAGGGAGAAGGGAATCGGGAAAAAGAGTGCAAAGACAGGGCATACTTCACATACAAGAACGGGGTGAGTCATAGAGGTAGAGGGAGAGAAAGAGGGGGAAGGGAGAAGAGTGGGAGAGAGAGGAGAGAAAGATAAAAGAGGGAGAGAGGAGGGTTTACTTCACATACTGTCTACTACAAGAGCTGAGAGAGTCCTAGAGGAAGAGAGGGGCAAGAGGGGAGAGAAAGAGGAAGGGAGAAGGGGAAATGAGCAGGGGAGGAAGAGAAGAGAAAAAAAGAGGGCTACACTATAAAAGCAGGGGAATCCTAGAGGGAGACAGAGAGGGGGAGAAAGGAAGGAGAAAGACAAGAGAGGGAGAGAGAGACGACGAGAGGGGCGGTGGTGGATGGAGAGAGATGGGGAGGGATAGATAGATAGATAGATAGATAGATAGGGCTTAGTTCACAAACTCTATACTATAAAACAGGGTTATAGGGTCATGGAGGAGGAGAGGGAGAGAAAGAGGGGGAAGAAAGAGGAAGAGAGAGAGAAAGAGAACAGAGGGAAAGAGAAGGAGGAGGAGAGAGAGGGCTTACTTCACATACTCTTGACTATAAGAGTCGGGAGAGCCCTAGAGGGAGAAAGTGGGAAGAAAGGAGAGAAAGAGAGGGGGAAGGGGGCAGAAAGAGAGAGAAGGGAAAGAGAGAGGGAGAGAGGGGGGTGGAAGAGAGAAGCGGACAGGGAGAGAGAGGGCATACTTCATATACTCTATGATAAGAGGGAGGAGAGAAGGGGGGATAAAAGGAGAGGGGAAAGTGAGGGGGAGATGGAGAAAGAGAGAAGGGGAGAAAGAGAAGAGAGGGAGAGAGAGAGAAGAAAGCAGCTAAAAAAGCAGGGTGAGAGGTAAAGAGACAGAGAGAAAGGGAGAAAGAGGAGAAAGGAAGAGAGGGCATACTTAACATACTCCATAACGCAAAACCAGGGTGAGTCATAAAGGGAGAGGAGAGAGAAAAGAGAGGAGAAAGGGGGGCAGAAGGAGGATGAGGGGAAAAGAAAGAGGAACAGAGAAAGAAGAGAGAGCGCTTACTTCACATACTGCTACGACAAGAGCAGCGTGAGTCATAAAGGGAGAAAGAAAAGAGAGAAAGAGAGGACTAGCGGGGGTCCACATTATGGGTGCCAATGGGATCCGGTGTGAAGCTGCCAAAGAAACTCCATCACAGCCTCAGAAAGAAAGAGAGAAGTGGCATAGAGAGAGAGAGAGAGAGATAGAAAGAGGGAGAGTGAGAGAAAGAGGGAGATACATAATAGGTGCCAGTGGGTCCAGTGTGAAGCTGCCAGTAAAACTCCATCCCCACTCTGACGTTCAGTCGGCGAGAACATGCGTCACTACAGTGGACATGTGATAATAAGTCTTTTCTTAAACTGCTCTGTGGAACTTTTCTTTTTTTACATTTTGGACCTTGCGCTGTTTAAAAACATAAATCAGATGAGGCGATTTCTGAAATATCTCTATTCACGCGCCACGTGCTCGTAAAGTTGGCATTAAAACTTTGCAGCTATAATTAAGGTTCTAAAAACGACTTTCCTGCATTTAACCTAAACACATTTGGCAGAAACAGATAAGACACGTCTCATTTACTCTGAGCATTTGATGTTCAGACGGGCAGTGATCGACCGGGTTTAGGCCGTTCATAAATGGTACATCAGATCTACTGTTAAGTGAAGTTATCCCAACCTCTTCATTCTCACGTCTTGGTTTTTGAGACTAGTTTAATGCTCACTGTGATCCTGTTATCCTGGCCTTGTTTCTATCAATCCTAGTTTCTTATTCTACTGATCGTTGTGTCTTGTCTTCTATCGGGTGCAATTTAAAATGTTGTTAATTGTGTTTAAATGTCTACACTCTTTAGGTCCAGTCTATTTGAGAGAATTACTGGAGCCCTACACTCCACCCAGAGGCCTGAGGTCAGCCGACCAGCTCCTGTTGGTTGTGCCCAAAACTCGGCTCAAGACGAGGGGAGACAGAGCCTTTTCTGTGGCAGCGCCCAGATTGTGGAATAACCTTCCTTTTCCTGTCAGATCCTCTCAGTCCGTAACGCAGTTCAAGACTAGATTGAAAACTAATTTCTTTTCCCTGGCATTTAATACTAGTTAGTCAGTTTATCTTGTTTTATTAGGTTATTCTTTTTCTCTTTTGTCCTCATATGGTGTTGTATATGCATATGTTTGTTATCCTTTATGTGAAGCACTTTGGTCAAATGAAGTTGTTTTAAATGTGCTATAGAAATAAACTTGACTTGACTTGACTTGACTTGACCTGTTCCGGACGAGACTTGGTCTTATCGTATGCGTCTGTATCATCCCTGTGCCTTATGCCCCCCCATAGGGTATAAAATCGCTGTATGAATTCTTATGTCATAGTTTAGAGACGGACGACTCTCTGGCAGATACAGGTAGTTGTAATCGTGTGCACAACTTGCTTTCATAAATTAGACTCTTTGATTCAAGGCAGTTTCTCAGTTCTTTTTTAATGTTTGCCGTCTAGAAACACTTGGAACTGCATTAAATTTCTTTGCTCTCTACAGCACAAATATACACGAAGTTTAATTTTCACTTCAACACAGAAGACCAGTAGTTGGGAAAATATTAGACATGTGTTTGGAGCTACACTTATTCATTTTAGAACAACAGAGAAACAAACTGGAGTCCCTTCATCCCCATATTTATTTTATCATTTTTTCTGATGGTTTAGTTTGTTTATTTTGCTCACTCACAGTCTTCCTTCCATGTTCCTGTGACGTGTCTGGTCGGCTGATTTAAACAGGCCGTGCTTCCACCACACAGCGCCATCTGCAGTCTATCCCAGGTGTGTGAGAGTAAAAAAGGACCCTTATCCCGGTTTAACATCCTGTGGGCACATTTTCGTATTTTGATTGCTTCTTTAATCCAGCGACGATGTTTGTTGTCCTCTGTCCCAATGATCTTTGCTCCGTCTCAGGCCATAATGTGGTTCTTTCTTTTACAGTCGTCAGAAATGTCAGATTTGAGCTACTCATGTTCTGCTTTGTGTTTTGTTGCAGTCCAAATGCTCAGGTATGTCCAGGGGCGTCAGACTGAGGGGGGTAAAGGGTACAGTTTACCCAGGGTCTAGAACAGGGACGGGCCCTTCACAAAATCTGTAATATCCAATTTTCACATAAATAACATGTTATATGGGGCTAAATTTTTTTACTACACCCCTGTAACTAAAGCTTGGTCTGAAAAAGAATAATTAAAGAAATTACTGGACTATTAGCAATGATCGCTGCAAAGTAAAGCAAATGTTAAATTACTAGATGTCCTTGAACGTCTCATAGCCCCCTTAGAATGTTTTGGGGTAAAGACGGTGATTTGAATTTGGTTTTTAGCACACGTTGGGTTTTCTGTGAACGGTAAACAAACTGAGTGATACCTCCATGTAGTCCTCGGTCTCCACTTCTACTAATGACCAATCAGAGGGCCAATCAGAGGGCCAATCAGAGGGCCAATCAGAGGACGGGATGGGGAGGGGGCCGGACTCAATCAGCGTCCATCCATGCACATGTATTCTAATGCAATCAGCCCAGTGGACACGGGGGACGGGTGATAATGAGAGTTTATAGACAGGCTGCTATGAGAACACTTTGCACTACACAGCGGTTCATTTGAGGTGAGATTCTGCAGAGTCGGGGAAAAACAACATAATATAA
Source organism: Odontamblyopus lacepedii (assembly GCA_034769755.1). Classification (NCBI taxonomy): domain Eukaryota; kingdom Metazoa; phylum Chordata; class Actinopteri; order Gobiiformes; family Gobiidae; genus Odontamblyopus; species Odontamblyopus lacepedii. The sequence goes on from CM068362.1 coordinate 6,878,148, forward strand.
AGTCTCGGTGGTGTTTGTTGCTCTCGCCTGCAGCAAAAAGGTCCTGAGTTTGACTGACAGCAGCGTTCATTGTTAACAGAGGTGGAAGAATTCAGGAATAGGGCTGGATAACATTAAGAAGTTGCAGATACAATACATACCTCAATACATAGACCACGATACATTTTTCGATACGGTGCACTTTCGATTCAATATGATATGATATTTGTGGCCATACCGGCTCGTCAAAGCCTGAACCCGTCAGATCTCAGAAGCTAAGCAGGGCCGGGCCTGGTTAGTACTTGGATGGGAGACACTGGGAATTCCAGGTGCCACAGTGGGGTGCCAGTTGCAAAAACTGTTGTTGTGTCCTTAGGCAAGGCACATTGCCTAGTATGAAAGTGGTGTGTGCGTGAGTGTTGGTGGTGGTCGGAGGGGCTGATGGCGCAGATTGGCAGCCTCGCTTCCGTCAGTCTGCCCCAGGGCAGCTGTAGCTACAATAGTAGCTTACCACCACTGGGTCTGGAGTGAATGAATAATGCTCTGTAAAGTGTCTTTGAGTGTCCAGAAAAGTGCTATATAAAACTGATGCATTATTATTATTATTATATATTTCAAATTGATTCGATACGGTTTAGTGAAAAACAAAGGCTAAGGCTACGTTTACAGGGAAACTGTCTGAAGCAAAAACACAAAAGTGTCTTTTGTTCTCACTCTTATTCCGCATTTGCACAAGTGTTTTGGGGAATTCTGCTGCACACAGAGATGCAAAACTTGTAGTTTGCAGATGTAGTTTGCAGACCCAGAGCGTAGGTGGCAGCACCACCAAGACCAAATGCTGCGTATAACCCTTCTGCTTCTCTACTTCCTCTTCTTCAGTGCGTCAATTTAAAACACAGTGATAAGTAATAACACCACCAATTTTATATGGACGAACAAAGAGGGTGAACTATTACTCAGCCTCATGTTAAATTACAAAACCAACAAGGCACTTGAAAATGCTCTGCCATGTTTGTTTTTTTCCTGAACTGACTCGTGCTTGTGATGTAATTTCTACGCCACGGCCACGAAAACACAGTTTTTCGTTTTCAACCATTTACACGGTGACGACAGGGTTTCAAGATTTCCACTGTAGAGGGTGTTTTCAAATTTTAGCGTTTTCAACCCCCCAAAACGCCGTTGCTGACATCTGGCAAAATGTTTCGTGTTTTCCATCCATTACCGTTGTCGTGTAAATGGTCCTTTATCATGGCTGTGATACTAAAAATCCACTTAGTTTGTGCATAGTTAATATGAAAAACTTTTTACTGAAAACAATGAAAATGTCAACACAACTGTGGCTCTTACCCAAAATAATTTTGTAAAATATACCTAAAAATAGTCTTGGCAATATATCGATGCAGCAGCTCACGATATCAATACTGTATTCTCAAAATAAAGGATACGATATATCGGTTTCAATATTCTTGCACAGCCTTACTCAGGAATACTTGAGTAACTTTTTAATGGGCCCTATTACACCATTTTCTGATTCATGTTATAATGTTATTTCGTCATCAAAAACTTATCTGGGCTTGTGTTTTGTTTCATTCACACCTTTAGCACACAAACCCTGCAGATTTAGGCTGAGTTCATCGGAAAGTCCGAAAATGTGATGTCAAACTGCACACACCTTCACTAGAATCATTTGGATAATTTCAGCCCTGGAATTGTGAATTTGTACGGAACAAAAGGTAAAAAGGGTAGCTGTTAACTTGAAAACTACAGAGCATTTTCAGCTTTAGAGACGTAGACAGAATAATAATAAAGCGTGAATGAAACAAAACACAACTCCAGGTCTGTTTTGATGAGATAACAGAATTCTAACATGGCTAAAACCTCACAAGAGTCAGTTTATACTCATATAAGACCTTTACCTTAACTTTAAAGGGTCTTCAAAAGAAATGCCAAGAGTGAAAAGTACTGATCAAAATAAAGGGTGTGTATTTCTAAAACTCTCAAATACATTTTGAGTTTATTTTTTGTTTGCTATATTCATACGTGTCCTTTCATAGTGTCGCTGCCTATTTATTTTTGTGTGTGTATTTACATTGTAGATTGAGACGATCTACAATGTAAATACACACAACAGTCAAAGGTTTGGTCACGCTTTCACTTTTGTTTTTTCTTTATTTCCATTGTTTACACTGTAAATACTGTCATACTGTGGAATGTTCCCGGGTAACAGAGGCTACGTGACGAAATCTGCTTTTTTGGCCCCGATTCGACCTGTATCTGATCTTTTAATGACAGTCTGAACAACACAGACCCGGTTTTTCAATTGTGAGCCAGCCCACTTGGATATGTGCTCCTAAAACCGATAATCCGATCTTTTGACATGTGATTTCAGTCTGAACGGCCAGGTCACGTTCATCCGACCTGCATCCAACCTAAACGTCTTCAACAAGTGAGAGTTTGGCTATTGTGCTGTAACAAGCTCCCAAATATACGCCAGGGCTTTATTCTGTTGGCTACAGTTAATCAGCAGTCTAACAATTAGGCTAGATTATAACACGTTTGCAATGAATAGGTTTGCAGCGCGTTACAGCTCAATAATATCAACCTGTTGTGGGCGCACTACTTTTTTTGGGTGGTGGCATGATTGTTTTGCCTGATTCTTCAGCCGGTTTCACTACTTCGTGGTCGCTAGTCGGTGGAGAGAAATAAAACAATCTATTTACTAACTACTTTATTGCATTTTATCACCCACTGTTTACCCACTTTATCTTTTTAGACTGTTACAGCTTCTGCACTTAATCCTTTTAAATGGTCACAGCTATTGCACTTTTGAAATATGTTCTACACTCACTGCACTTTACCTTCATAATTTTATGTTTATCTTAATCGACTGTTGCTTTCTTGTTTTATTTTTTGATTTAAATTGTTGTTTTCTGCTCTTGACGTGTGCTGTTGACCACTTGGCCAGGTCACGCTTGTAAATGAGGTCTGGATCTCAATAGGTCTTTACCTGGTTAAATAAAGGTTAAATAAATAAATAAAACTGAGTGGACAGCGGAGGCACCAGTGTGAGCAGCACAGCGGCACTTGCACTTCCCCAGTTTACCCGGCGGCACTTGCGTAGGATGACTAGATTCTCAAAATAAAGAACTGGGACATCCATGGTTTGGGTTGTGCGTAACTAAGGAAAATTGTTGTGCACTCGGCACTAATGTGTCAGTATAGTCACATTTTCTTTGTGTTTTTGTCATTTTTAAGGAGCTTTTCTGTATTTTACCTTAACAAATGACAATTTATGTCTCACTTTACTGTTGGCAGGGCTCAGATTGGTCAAAAATAGGGACACCTGGGACATTTCTTGTATAAATTGGGACAAATCACTGGTTTTGAATGAATCTGCTGGGACAGGGGACACAGAGCTCAGAGCACAGAGAAATAGGGACGTCTGGTCACCCTACACTTGCAGCCAGTGAATAGCGACGCGTTTAACCCTGTTGTCATATCACAATACATCTCAGAACATCTAATAAACAAAATGTGAACTAAAATGTGTTAAATTAATACTACAGAGTTTGGAAAAATATCAGAATAAATGTATGTTTTTGTTTATTAAAATAAAATGGTGAATATTGGTAGGGATTATTTTGTCTTCCCCAAATATTGGTTGTGATATGTCCCCACCATCTCCATGCAAATCTATGCCTTTATCCCTGTGAGAGTCGTACGACAGCAACTTTAAAATCTCCAGAGGCTCAATGCAGCGTCCATGTTCAGGCGACTTCCATAAACACTGAGCTCACTCGCTGTTGTGACGTCGTTGTATCGTCCAATGCTCATGCGAGACACTTTCGGGGCGTTTAAAGTTCACACTGGAGATCACAGACAAGTCGCATTAATTGGAAATGTGAACAACCTCGCAAAAAAATCAGATTTCACAAAAAAAAAATCAGTATTGAACATTAAGCCCTGCAGTCTGAACATGGCCTTAGTAATCTTCTTAATATGAGCTCAGGTAGTTACCAGCTTCGCTATTTCTCCAAGTTATTCCTCACTGAGATGGAAAAATCTGCCTTTTCCTGCAGCTCCGTGGACTTGTAATCATTTACAGAAAGCTATGAAATTGGAATCATTAGTGTCCCCTGATAAGTTCAAGAAAATTGTACAAACAGCGGTGACCGAGACGTGTGTATGTTTTTCTTAAGAGATGCAAATGGCTTTATAATGTGATGCTTTGTGACACTTTACTGTTTTGTATTGATTGTGTTTCTGCTCCTTGGCCACGTCTCTGTTGAAAAAGAAATTCTAAAGCTCAATAGGAGCTCCTGAATAAATAAAGGTAAAGAAAATGTAGATGTAGATTCTCACTGAAGGCGTTGAAGTGTTTGATATTTTATTTTTGAGTTTAACATTAATGATTTAACAATTGCTTTTGCAAGTGTATTTCTGTGTTCGCTGCAAGGTGCAGAAAGTGACCACATCCTGTCTGTTAAGATCCAGACACGGGCCCTCCGCCACACGCAGCTTCCTGTGAGCTCCAGTGTTTTATGACAACGGGCCCGGTGAAGAAAGTGGGAGGAGTCAGCAGCGCTGCACATTTGCATATTCATGAATTGTGAAATGTCAAAAGTAACTGGAAGCAGTTTTGGGGCTGGTTGCTGCGTCACTGCCCAGGCGACCAGACATATATGCTTAGAAATGCTGTGAGGGAAATAAATCTTGTTAATTGGAACTTATTGAATCCTGGTAATACTTTAAAACTGGTATGTGCTAAATGCTTTTAGTGTAGATCTTGTTACCTCAGAGAATAGTAAATATAATTCCTTATTTCAGTTTTGAACACGCGGAAGAATTAATAACTGAGAAAGGTGATTGATTATTTATGTCTTATTCGTGGTACATGGTGAGAATAAAAAATAGAATTCTTCAAATGGTGACCCCGAACGTGCTGAAGGGGAATTGATTGAGACGCACTTCCTGAGGTAACAACAAGGACGGAGGAGTTCCAGGCGGCGACCGGACCGCGTCCTTAACCCGTTCTGGATTAAACATACCAGATCCTGATTCCACAACAACTTGTGACTTCTCTCAGGCGCCCTAATAAAACCACGCAAAAGGTAAGAACATTTACCTGTTGCTCTACAAAAGAGTCAGTATGTTCTATTAAAAGCTAAATTAAAAGGAGATTTCATATTGTTGTAAATCTGTAAATTGATGGTGTGGAACAGGAATTTAGGGACTAGCGCGTCAAATATTCTCCTTGTTTTTAGCATAGGTGTCTTAAACACATTAAAGGTATAATACCACTAGTTTCCAAATTTAGAAATCCAGGATTTTGAGTGTAAAAGGGAGGTTTGAGTCCCCTTAGAGTAAGATAAAAGATAATAAAGACCACAGGAGGGCTTAAAAGAGCCTATAAAAGCCGTGGTGACTCGGTTTCTAGGGGACTTCCCGCGCTCTAGAGACGTCTGAGACAGATTAAAAGCGTTACTAGGTTAAGACGCTAAGTTGGACTGGGGGCCAATTTTAAAACCTTTAAAAGGCTAAGAGTGTAAGAGCCTAAGAAATATTTAAACACTTGTTTGAGTCCCGCATGCGTTGGATTTACAACGAGTGCGAAATAATTACGTGATAGTCTAGGCAAATTAAAACAAGGAGAACAACCAAATAAATTAAAAACCAAAAAAAACAAGCAAAATTTGTTTTCTAAATTAACAAATTAACAACAGATAAATTGTCGAGTAAATTGTCTTTAATTAAATAAAGATTATTAGTAACAATGGCAGAAAATTCCAAAACACCGATAGAGTGGTGGGAGGAATTAACAAAATTGATGGACAAAAAGGATAAATTAAAAGAAAAGAAAGAAGAATATTTCGAACATTGGCGAGATCGGATTCCCTGTAACAAAGGGACTGCGGAATACAGACTGTATTAAAAACACTGGATCAAAATAGGATGCAAATGGAACAACAAATTAAAATAAACTCGAAGGTAAGTAAAGACAAAGATGTAAAGAAAGCAGAAAGGAAAACAGCTGATAAGAAGATTAAGGAGTTGGAAAAAAGATTAAAAAATCTCAAGTTTCTCTCTCTCTTGGCCAGCGCGCTATGGATAACCGCCAGTGGTGTTTTGAGAAAACCACAGACAAAACACGAGGGGAGGGGCCTAAACTTAGAGGGTGCAGCTTCCGCACCTCCGGCTTATACACCATCAGCTTTGCCCCAGAACGAGGGGAACACACCACCTGCAGGAATATATCCGCAACTGCTGATACACGGCATGATGGATATAGACACAAAAACATCACCATCATTATCACAAGGTCAGATACAACACTTGGAGAAAATGTTTTCCACCCCACATGAAGAAGATGACACAGAAACAGTACGGGAAGAATTACAGGAGCAATTTTAAAGACTGTTCAAGAAACAAATGAGGAAGCAAAAGGACTAGATGGATAGACGAGTAGCAGAGCAAAGGGAGGAACAGGAACAAAGGGATAAGAAGGACAGAGAGGAGAGAGATAAGCTAGCTGAAAATGATAAACATGAGTGAGGAGCTGAAAAGTATCGTGAGGAAAAAGTGGATTCAGGGGATGAAGGCACGTAGGTAAAGAAAGTGAAGAGGAGGAAAATGAGAGTCAGAATGAAGATGAGAATTTAGAAAAGAGGAGGAAGCTCAAGATGAAAAAAAGACCAACGAACGCTGAATAGAATATGGGCAGATATACGAAATACTGAACGTCAGCTTGCTGAACTCGGAAACAGACAAAAAACAGTCAAAACGGACAAGATTAAGTGTAGTATAGACTCTGAAAAGACATCTCAGGAAACTTGAAGCAGACCAGAAAGAAATACTGAAAAGGATGGATGAGAGGGAAGCGGAGAGACAGGAGGCGCAACGCACCAGATCCGGAGTAACCTCTGATTGGTATGGCGCATATCCATTGGTACAGGCAGGACCAAGAGACCCACTAAGCGGTCAGGTCCCTATAAAATATGTGGCCTTTTCATGTGTGGAGTTGAGCATGATTAAAGAAAACTTCCCTCCACTCACTGAAGGAGGATTAAAATGGTTTACCACAGTTAAAACCGCATTGGCAGGACAGGACCTTTGCATTGGGGATCTGAGAGGACTGTTAGGAGCATGCACCACGAGTGATAAGACAGAAGCTATTATGAAGTCAACACGTGTCAGACCCGCAGAACCAAACGATACACCTTTAGGCCCAAGAGAACAACATTTGCTCAGAGCACTCCAAGAGTTTTTCCCTGTGGCGGATCCAACCCCGCCCACGTTAAACACTTATAAGACAGGCACATCAGCAGTAGAATATTTGGAACAATGCCAGAAACAGTATGTAGACAAAATGCACGTCCATCCATACAAAAAACATAGCCACCCGGACTCTCTTTTTGCAGTCAGTGCTTCAGAAACTGCCTAAAACCAATCCAGGCCGCCTAGAGGTGGTACCTGGTATCAGGAGACTCGAATCAATTATTGATTCATTTGAAACACCATGTTGACCTTTACAATCGTAAACAAGAAGAAGAAGCAGGTAGGAGCGGTGACTTACAGGTGGAACTTCTGAAATTGCAATTGAACGAGGCTAGAGAGAAAGCCACCAAAGCTAAACAGGACAAAGCGAAGGACAAAGGCAAGGGACAGTTTGTAGCTGAACCAACCAAACTATACACACCAGAACAACATACACTGACAGCGCCACCTGCAGCACCCGTAGTGTATTTTATGCTACACTTCCTCACAATGCACCCACACCATCACAACAACACCAGTACATGGGAATCAAGGTTTTGAAATCATGGGGGCAACAGGATTTAGTGGTCGTGGTGGATCGAGAGGGGACGTGGAAGGGGTTTTTACCTCCGTACTAACAGCCACTCAGTCCCACCGCATAACAATGTTTCGGATGCGGATCCACGCTTCATTGGATAAGAAATTGCCCATACTCACCAGTCAACCGACAGCCTAGGGGAGGATTTGCTCCTAGGGGACGAGGAAATCCACGTGGACCCGAGGCCAAGGGGGATATCAAGGTCCTCCCCCACCATGGGCTCAGGCACAACAGTATGGACAGAACGTGCCACATGGAAGCTACTATGCGGACACTGAAGATTACTAGGGGTGCCCAGTGAGTCCTGACCCCAGCCCGGAACCTTTGGTCATAGTAGAGGTGGCTGGGAGGTCACATCAATGCTTGTAGACACAGGAGCCTCCTACTCAACTGTTCAGGACATTCCTGCGAAGCTGCTTAGCAATCATCATGTCTACTTAACAGGCCTCACGGGTAAACCAACCCCTCTACAACGGACTAAAATGTTACCTGTCAAACTTGCTGGACAGACTCTACACACATCTTTGGTACACTCGCTAACACCCCAGTCAACCTGTTGGGCAAGAGACATTCTTATGGCCACAAAGGCAGTCATTTCATGTACAGGCGAAGGACTAAAAGTAAATTGGCCGAACGGACAAACAGTGATTTGTGCATCTGGATTTTCCAAGGATGCTGGGTGTTACTGACCCAGATCCAGGGACATATGCAGACATTTATTGGGGACTTCTGGAACCATCAGAACATATTGACACTGGACTTATGTCACATCTTTACAAATGGAAACCATGGTTCGTTGAACTACACCCTTATTCCTCCAATTGATCCATACCATATTTACCTTATTTTATGACAGGAACACAATGCACAATATGAAATAGCTTTTGAAGCATATGAGGGACAAAAATACATTATACACACTGATGCCCTGTATGTACATAAAAAAAAGGTGTCGTTGCCTCTGTCAGTTGTTCTAGTCCACTAACTGATCTTTTGTTCGAGACTCATGTACAGTTCCACATGTTTCACTGTTCTTAGGACCTGGCTTTGAAGCTCGTGCGTTGGGGACCCCTTTGTGGGAACTCAACAAAGCGAAAGATTAGGGAAACAACGCAAATTCCTGATTTATTTTACAGTACATCTACTGACTCGTACAAAATTCTGCTTCCAAATGTAGAGGACACGGTCCTTCTAGAACACACTCTAATTCCCAGACATCATGGTAGAGAATTAACTGATCACGATTTGGCTGAAAACATGTTGAGCGAACTTCCAAATTCATTATGGGCAGATGATCCTTCCGACATTGGGACGATGTTTAGTCAGAACCAGTCATGCTTGAGGTACAACCTGGCGTGGTAGTGCACGCATTCCACAAAGACCATATCGCTCACAAGCTCAAGAAGAAGGGGCTGACAAAGCTCTACTGCACTCTGGGAGGCAGGGTACTTGAACTTTCAGATTCTAGTTGGAATACACCTCTAAACCCAGTACCTAAACCAGATAATACACATATCGCATGGCGCACGATCTGAGAAAGGTTAACGAGGTCACTATTACTTCACTCCTGCCAGTTCCTGATCCTCACAAATGTCTCTCAGTTCTAGCCCCACAAATGAAATGGTATACAGTCGTAGATTTATGTCAAGCCTTCTTTACCATCCCATTAGCCCCAGAATGTAGGTATCAGTTTGCCTTCACACACAGGGGAATTCACTTGCAGTACAAGGTGCTGCCACAGGGACATAGAAACGCTCCAGGAATCTTTAATGATTGTTTGAAAAAGTGTCTTTCAGGCTTGGACGTATCCTGAGGGCTGTGTTCTCGCCCAGTGCGTGGGATCGACCTCCTGATTGGAGCAACGGATCCAGATCTTTGTCTTGAGGCCACACGGAAGACCTTGCTTAAATTGCATGAGTGTGGGTTCAAGGCCTCTAGGAAGAAGTTACAATGCTGCAGACAGGAAGTCACATTTTTGGGTAAGGTAATTTCATCAGCTAGTTTTAAGCCCTTACCCTCTCAGAAACAAGCCATCCTGTCAACGCCACGTCCAGACACAGTCAAAGAAATGCTCTCTTTCCTTGGGTTAGTTAATTATTCACGCTACCACGTTGCAGACTACACAGGCATGTGCGCTCCCTAAGGGGACTGATTAAACAGGCAGGTGTTAGAGAGCTCAGTGCTTCCCTCCAGTGGACAGGTGAGGCAGAAGAAGCTTTTGTTCTCTCAAACAAGCATTAGCCAACTCAGCAGATCTAGGCATCCCAGACTACTCCAAGGACATGCACCTAGATGTTTGCTCTCACACCCCACTCAGGTTATGGGGTGCTCTGGCAGAAAGGTCAAGCGAGAATTGTCCTTTTGTATGTGTCTGTTCAATTAGATCCATTGGCAAAACGCGCTCCCGTTTGTGCCTCTACGCAGACACTTTGGCAGCTTTGGTGAACAAATGTGCCCACGTAGTCATGGGACACTCACTTGTGATTCACACTGATCATTCTGTAGTTTGCGTATATTCAATCTAGACTCTTTGCATTGACACCACAAAGACAAATCAAACTTGATCACACACTGACACAACCTAACGTTTCATATGTGCCACAGACTGAGTCAAATTCAGCCTTTGGTCTCCGGGATCCGGGGAACCACACAACTGCGTGTCAAGGGCCATTTGACCACTTCTCTAAGAAGGCAGACCTACAAACTAAAACCTATTTTGGACTCAATGCATTTATTCACAGATGGACACTCACATCGTGATCCCATCTCAGGTAAAGTAATCTCAGGTTCCGCTGTTGTTAAACTCACACCAAATCCAGCAGGTACACCAACAGCAGAATTGGTAAGTTCTTGGGGTCCACAATCTGGACTCTCTGCCCACCCGCCGAACTTAATGCGTTGGATATGGCTCTTAATTATGCAGGTGACAACTGCTACAATCTACACAGATTCAGCCTACGTTTACGGACTTGTGACTCGTGATTTGGCAGCTTTTAAGCGCACAGGATTTGTAACAGCTAAGGGTGAGCCAGTTGCCCACCAAGATCTGTGCCAAGACATAGCTGAACGGATGTTAAGGCCAGAAAAACTGGCTATTATTAAAGTTCCTGGACATTCTAAAATCGGTTCCTTTGAAAAGATTGGAAATGACAGTGCTGATTTCCATGCTAAACGTATGGGGAAGCTATAACACACCTGGAACCATGGCAATGGCCATTACTCTAGGCTCAGACGACGGGTGCCCAAGGGCTATACAGGTAAGGTTCCACCCAAAGTTTTCTTAGGTCAGAACCTGATCAAAGCCTTACACCCACGGCTACTGACTACGACGCTGTTGCTGTTTGGACCAAGGTTGGTCATTTCCACCGAAATGACATTGCATTTTCTCCAGATTTACATCTTATCTGGATACCTGAATCTGTTTGGGATGCAGTAAACTTCACAGTTGCCCAGGATCCTGCACTAAATGCACATGGTGCTAAATTGTACTTGAACACGAGTTTCATTTCAACACATTCGAACCTCCAGAGTTAGATTCTCCTAGTTCAGGTAAAGTATGCCTAGCCACTGCAGTTGACATTTTTCAGAAACAGCAGGACTGTTCAGACATTGAGAGGGACCATTGGCGTGCGGTTAAATCGTGATGAGTATGAGGATGGCATCTGGCGTGGTCCTACGGGATTTCCCAATCTACCGTACTCAATGCTTAAAGAAGTTCTTGAAGAAACGCATGGACCAACTCATTTGTCACCTGGGCGCTGATGTCTCAGGCTATTTCTTCATGGTATTACTACCCAGGTCTTGCTAGGGTTTGCAGGGATCATGTTCGTGCATGTAATACATGTTCCATTTTCAATCCACATCCGCACACCAAATCTGGAGGAGGACACCTGAGGATTGGTGAGTACCAGGTCAGGTTGTTTCCATGGATTTCACGGACATGTGTATTCCTGTCCGTGGTAAAAGATACTTATTGATTCTCATGGACACATTTTCCACATGGTCTGAAGTTTATCCATGTGCCCGAGAAACTTCTGACGAAGTGGTCAAGGCTTTGATCACTCATTGGATTCCTCATGGAGTCCCAGAAATTTTGATGTCTGACTGGAACTCATTTCACATCTGAGCACGTCCAAACGGTCTGCAAACTTCTGTCAATCAAGAAGACATTTGTTTCAGTTTATCACCCTCAGTCTAACTCACAGGTAGAACGCATGAATCGTGACGCTGAAATCTCTTTTGGCTAAAGTTTTAGCAGATCGTCCAAATTCCAATTGGCTGGATATGTTGCCTTTTGTGCTATTTCACCACAGACACACAGTTCAGGCTAGACAGGATTTTCACCATATGAACTTCTGTATGGCAGACCAATGCCTGGGGCTCTAGTGAGCTCTCTATTAGATCCTGTACTTCTTGTTAAAACCATTTTTCATTACAGACCATACTTTGAGGCTCTAAAGCTACTGTTGACCACCTTTCAGTGACTAGGACAGTCACTGACCGCGATGTTGCTGACCATACTGCACATTTACCTTCTCAGGTTTTTCTGAAACGTGTCCTAGGAACTCTTGGGCTGAACCACGCTATTCAGGCCCTTATAAGATCACCAAACGCACCACACACGCTATCCAGGTTCAAGGCTCAAACCATTGGTTCCATTGGTCAGGCGTAAAACCTAACTATGGAACTTGAAGTGAGTCTGAGTCTCCACTGAAGGGGGAGAGAGTGCCCCTAAAAAAACAGCTCCAGAGAGACCAAGGAACAGTCAGGACAGAAACCACTTCTGTTCATTCAAAAAAATTCATAAAGACCCCAGGACAATGGGTCCTAATATTTCTTATTATAATGTTTGTCGCTGTCTTAATGTCACTCGAGGTCCAACATAACAAACATCATGGAACACCGTTAATCTAACCAGTCTGAAATTTGTAAATAATAATTCTGTTTTTTCTGTACAAGGTCAGCTGAGCAGGAGACGGAGAGCCTTAATTGAACATGGACACGAGGACAAAACACATGGGTAAAACTAGCTCACTTCGCCGCTAATATAACCAAACATACCATATTCAGGATGGACTAGCCTCGCCATTGACCCTGACAGCGTACAAACAAAACAGTAAACAAAGGGTTACAATTTGCTCAGTAATTTACATCCCGCGCCCCTATCAATCTTTGTATCCTGTTCTGTAAAAACAGGAACATTTTGGGGCACCAGAAATCTCTAGACATATTAGAAGTGACGGAAGTGGGTATAAACGACACAACTTACCCGTCACAGAAGCAATATCCTCATATCTCATTTCTACCTCCTGGTCAGCTCTCCTTCAGAAGGTATTTTTGGGGATAGGACTGTTTCTTTTGTTATGCTTTGTTGTGTTTGGATGTCTTCTTTCTGTGTTGTTCAGCTCATCTCTAGGTCCATGTCCAAAATGACGGCTGGAATATTTTGGCAAAACCCAGTAAACATAATAGAGATGGATGTCCATGTGGAGCAAATTGATAAAGCACATGAGGAGGAGTTAAACCAGAGGCTCTGGGAAACCCTGAATAATTAAACAAGCTTCAACAGTGACACCTATGGGTAATGTATAAGACGTCAGAAGGGGGTGAGGAAAAAAAAAAAAAAAAAAAAAAAAAACATTTCTATACTTTGATGATTAATGATTTATATGTTTAACCCTTTTGATTATTACATTTTAAACATTTTCAGGATGACTTACATTTGAGTGTTTTTGTACTTTTTTGACATTTATACATTTTTCAACATTTTAAACATTTTTATGAGTATTCTGTGATTTTTTGGTGTTTTTATGTTCTATTTTCACATTTCAGAGTTTGATTTAGGTGAGATCTCGGAAGGAGATCTCAGAAGGGGGTTTGAAGTGTTTGATATTTTATTTTTGAGTTTAACATTAATGATTTAACAATTGCTTTTAAAAAGTGTATTTCTGTGTTCGCTGCAAGGTGCAGAAAGTGACCACATCCTGTCTGTTAAGATCCAGACACGGGCCCTCCGCCTCTCGCAACTTCCTGTGAGCTGGTGTGTTTTATGTCAACGGGGCCCGGTGAAGAAAGTGTGAGGAGTCAGCATCGCCGCGCACATTTGCATATTCATGAATAGTGAAATGACAAAAGTAACTGGAAGACAGTTTTGGGGGCTGGTTGCTGCGTCACTGCCCAGGCGACCAGACATATATGCTTAGAAATGCTGTGAGGGAAATAAATCTTGTTAATTGGAACTTATTGAATCCTGGTAATACTTTAAAACTGGTATGTGCTAAATGCTTTTAGTGTAGATCTTGTTACCTCAGAGAATAGTAAATATAATTCCTTATTTCAGTTTTGAACACGCGGAAGAATTAATAACTGAGAAAGGTGATTGATTATTTATGTCTTATTCGTGGTACATGGTGAGAATAAAAATAGAATTCTTCAGCGTCAAAACTGTGCCTGTAGTTTCAGAATGTAACAAAAAAATACATCAAGTAAACTTTTAAAGTTTAGATTTTTGAAAAACCTTTACTCTGAGAACTGTTTTGTTTTATCTCAAATTTACCTGCCACTTAAAAAACTTGCTTCTGCCCCCCTGACACCTCTCCTTCACTGTCAAGGTTTGGTTGGCCCACAGCTTCTTAAGTTTAAAGGGGAACTCCGGCATGTTTGAAGCTAAAGTCCGTTGCTACAGGTGGTCGAATACTGTCAGAAGCCAAAAAACGGCACAGATCAGTGTTGCCTCGGCAGAGATTTCGCTGTGGCAGTGAGTCTGTCAAGATAACAAGCTAGCATAGAGATGGAGCAAGCTCTTAGCTTCCATGTAAAACGGCAATTTGTACAGAAGAAGCTTAACACCACTTTAACCCATCTTACAACAGCCACGAGTCTAACAAACAAAACGCTCTGCCTGGTTCACTCATTTGTGTCTGGAAACGTTAGAAAACAACTTTATAAGCAGCCTTACACTTCCCTCTGTTGATTTCCCACTGCACAGGCCAAAGCCCAAAAAACTCGATTGTCGACTCCAGCAGCGGTGAGAGGCTCGAGCCGCCAGAAGCAACAAGTGAGAATCGACTACTGACGGTGAAGAAGAAGAGAAACTGAAAGTTGTTGAGTGAAAATGGTTCGGGAATGTATTTTTTTTTAGCATTTTCAAAAAATATAATTCACTCATAAATAAATGGGATTAGAAACGACATCAGCGATCGAGTCTTTTGGGCTTTGGCCTGTGCAGTGGGAAATCAACAGAGGGAAGTGTAAGGTGCTTATAAAGTTGTTTTCTAATGTTTCCAGACACTAATGAGTGAACCAGGCAGAGCGTTTTGTTTGTTAGACTCGTGGCTGTTGTAAGATGGGTTAAAGTGGTGTTAAGCTTCTTCAGTGTGAAGCAAATTGGCGTTTTAGGTGGAAGTTCAGAACTTGCCCCCATCACTACACTAGTTTGTTGCCTTGACAGACTCACTGCCACAGTGAGATCTCCACCGAGGAAACACTGATCTGTGCCGTTTTTTGGCTTCTGACAGAATTTGACCACCTCTAGCAACGGACTTTAGCTTCAAACGTGTCACAGTTCCCCTTTAAATGAGAGAAAAACTGAGGTCATTGTCTTCGGAAATACCGACCCCTTCACCGACTTGGGCTCACTGAAATAGCACGTGAAGCAGCCTGTCACCAACCTTGGCGTCATTCTTGACAGTGATTTTAAATTTGACACATGAATGCAGATGTAAAATCTGTTTTTTTATCATTTGCAGCTTCTGTCTAAAATTAAACCTTTTTTATCTTTTAAAATATTTGAACAGGTCACACACGCTTTTATCTCCTCTCGTTTACACGACTGTAAAACACTTTATTCCAGCATCAGCCTCCTGCACTTTCCCGCTTACAGTTGGTCCAAAATTCTGCTGCGCGACTTAACTGGAAGCAAAAAATGCAAGCACATTACCCCGATTTTAGCGTCGTTGCATTGGCTTCCAGTTTGTTTTAGAGTTGATTTTAAGATTTTATTGTTTGTTTTTAAAGCAGAACTAAGTAACTTCAGAGGCAGAGCTCCCCCTACAGGTCTCTTGTGAGAATGAACTGTCGTGAATACTCTCCTCACCCCCTCCCCTCCCTCTCATCTGTGCTCACGTTTGTTTACACAAAGTCGGTGAACAGTGTCCGCAACTGAATGTCTCAGGTGGGTCATGTTTTTTACTGTTTAATGGCGATATATGTACGAGCACCCAGAACACTGCGGCTCCCGGGACACTGTGGCTCCCAGGACACTGCGGGCCGAAGTGCAGGCGGCTCCCAGAACACTGCGGCTCCCGGGACACTGTGGCTCCGTACCACAGGCGGCTCCCGGGACACCACGGTCAGCAGCGCCCGGAGCTCCTGGAGTTTACTCAAACTGCATAAGTATAACAATGATATGAGCAGTGCTTATGAAACTTAGTGTCAATAACAATACAGATCTACATCTCTTGGACTCTTCTCTTTCCTTGAGCTCTCGCCATCTTCTTCAGATTTCCCAGATTTACTCGTGTGTGAGCTCGGGCTCTGTCCGATTCACGCTTTTTTTTTCTTGCGTCCTCGGCCATGACTAACACCTCACACGTAAGCACCAGATATTTATTCCTGCAGTGAGCTGTGTACAGCGTCAGTACAGGTGTGTTGTTAGCTCGATTAGCTGTGTGTAGCTGAAGTGTGGTAGAGTAGTTTGACTCTGTTGAGAACAGAACAGACCCTGGGAACTTGATTCAGGTCGGTAGGAGCCAAGTTGCATGTGTGGTTTTTCCGCCCAGAGGCAGAGGGGGGCACCAGTGAACCCTTCAAACACCCCAAAATGTCCTATGTGACCATCAGAGGGGCTTTCAGAGACATTTAATTAGGCAAAAAAGTTACTTAGTTCCCCTTTAAAGCTTTAAATGGACTGGACCCACAGTACGTCTCAGACCTCAACTTTACACCCCCATGAGCGCACCGAGGTCCGAGGGCTCCAGCTCCAGCTCGTGGGGCCAAAATCGAGACTTAACACCAGAGGGATTGGGCTTTCTCTGTAGCCCTAAACTGTGGAATGCTCTGCCCCCTCACGTCCGAACAGCCCCACAGTGGAGTGTTTTAAGTCTCGCCTTTAAACCCACTTTTACTCTATGGCTTTATTTTACTTATTTCAATCCTATTTTGTAATTTTTATAGAATTCCTTTAATTTAATTTTACTGTTTTTATTGTTTTAGGACTGGTATGACCAAATTTTAACATTTTACTTTTATTGTTGCATTCCTTTTTTGTTTGTTTACCTCTGCAGCACTTTGGAATCTGCTGTTTGTAAAATGTCCAATATAAATAAAGTGGATTTGGATTTTAAAACATAAACAAACCAAAAAACTGTAGTTATTTAACTTTTCTACATAATTCCTTACATCTTATTTCATATATGTGATGTCTTCAGTGCATATCCAGAATGTAGAAAGTAGGAAACACAAAAAAAAAACATCGAACGAGAGGCTATATCCAAACTTTTGACTGGTAGTGCACGTATAAAAGAAAATTGTAGTTGTTTTATAGAGTTCTCTTTCAAACAAGGGTACAAAAGTGAAATTTCTGGATTAGTTTCATTTTTACTACCATTCCCTTTTATACGATATTTTAAACTCAACTGAGACATTTATAGGTCAATTTTCCACATTTCTGACATTATCAAAATGCCAGTATTACCAACACGTATGCCTATCTTTTCCACACATCTACTGTACTTTTATTCCCTTCTTTTTTTCCTCAGTCCTTACATTTTCCCCCTCCTTCTTTGACATTACAACAACAGAATGTTTAATTAGCTCCAAGTATCCGTCTCTTTCCAAACACCTCCCATCTGGCGTTCTGAAGGTGACTTTGTTCCAGCGAGGGGACAGAACGGGGGGACTCTTGGCCGACGTTAGCCCCAGACGCAGCTCTCGTTTGGGGCTGGGAGATCAGAGCGTCCCCCCTCTCCTGCGGTGGATAGATGGCCCATTATCCTCAGAGCCTCGTCATTATCAGACACTGTGTAATTGAATGGGGTTTTCTGTTGACTCCAGCTGCACAGCAATTCCAGAGTGGATAGACATTAAAGGATTTGAGCGTGAAAGTGGCAGAGTTTTGACGGGAGAAAATGTGAGAAAATACATTGTTTTGTGTGTTTTTGAAATAATATAATGCAGGTAAATACTGACATAGATAGGCCACCTTGATAACGATTCCGATACATAAAAAACACCTCTTTCTTTTAATTAAAAAATGTGATTTTCAATATTAACTCCAAGACCTAAGGGCAATTTTAGTGTATTTATCCTCGCCTGGATTTTGTTCTTAATTTTGCTATTAAAACTCCCCCTTTTACCCCCTAATGAAGTGTTATATGTCCTTTTTTTCCACTACAACCTGTTATTTCACTATGTACATGCTATAGTTGTGTAATATGGCTGTAAGCAGAATCAGAATTACTTTATTGTCCCACAAGGCAATTTGTCTTGGGTTGGAACATAGGAAATAATACAGTGATAGCTGTGGGAATGAATGAATTTTTAAACCTGTTAGTTTTATATCTGACAGCTCTATAGCGCCGTCCAGAGGGCACAAGCTCAAACTGGGAGGACAAAATATGAGATGGATCGGTTGTAATTCTCCGAGCCAACCGTGTTACAGACTCCTCATAGATCTGCTGTAGAGGAGTGAACTCACGACAGCCCATCACCTTCATAGCTGTACTAACCAGGCCAAGTTTGGTTTTATTTTGAACAGTTAAATTACCAAACCAAAAGCACATACCATAGCGAATGATACTCTCAAGTACAGCAGTGTAAAATCTCCACATAACATTGGTGTTAACACCGAAGAGCCTCAGACGGTGTAAAAAAAATGCAGTCTTTGAGCTCGACGGGAACAAATAAAGTCAATGTGCGTGTTCCAGCTGAGCAGGCAGTCCACATGTACCCAAGTATGTAAATGAAGCCACTATGTCTATAGAGCTGTTATTTACAGAGACAGGTTCATGAGTAGTAACTGCACGAGGGTCAAATATAAGTTCTTTGGTCTTTTTTTCATTAAAAATAAGATGATCACTGTCACACCAAGATTTAAAGGATGATATTTCATATATTAATAAAAGCTATAGGAATAAAAGCTATAGGACTAGAAATAGAGATTAAAAATAAATAAATAAATAAAATTCACACTCTTCCTTACAAAGCACACAGCAAACATGTATAAACAACTTTTTGGACATAAGAAATTTTTAATTTAGGGCCTTAGCTACAAAAGTGCAAAATATCAAGTCTGTAAGTAAACTAAAAATATCCTTATTGCCCTAAAAACAAAAAAACAAAAAGTGCAATTGCTCCATGACTTTCCTGGTCCAGTCCTGGAAACAGCTCCTGTCAGGTCCAGGGCCAGAGCCACAGCACTTCTGCATTTCCAGTGTGTTTATTACATTTGCATTTGTTCATTTTGAGTGAAATAAACCTTTAAATAAAAATAGCAAAGGATTATTATGCAAAAATAGCAAAGGATTATTATGCAGACCAATTTGCCATTTATTTGAGAAAAAACTCCACTTAGAGCGGCTTTTTCAATTGTTATTAACGTACATGTTCGAGAGGAGTCGACCATCTTGACTCACTTCACTCTCTGGCAAAGTTTTGGCCAATCAAAATGGACGGAGCGCATGAGTTTGGCAGGAAACAAAGTTCCTATTGGACACTGGTTTTTCCCATGTCATCTCGCAGTGTGCATGTGACATAGGATAAAGCCGCAGATATTTACGGAAACCTCTACATCTGCACTTTCAGAGGAAAAAAAAAGGAAGTGTCTATCTTTTACAGTTGGAAAGTTATGCGCAATTATATAAAGCATATTCTCCAGTATCGTTTACAGTACTGTAGGTCTTGGAGAGTTAAAAGGTCGTATCTTATGCAAAATTGACTCTTGTGAGCTTTAAGTCATGTTATAATGTTATTCCCTCCTCAAAAACAAACCTGGAGTTGTCTGTTCCAGGGCTGAAGTTATCAAAATGATTCTAGTGTAGATGTACGGCGTTTAAAAACACAATAGAGCTCTTCCTGTATCACCTCATGACATCACAAGGTGGACCCAAGTTTTCGGTTTTAGAGAAAATAGAGAAAAATGAGGATCTAGTTTCGATACTAGTTTTAGTATCGATTGGGTGGTGACTTAACGTGGGGAGAAAATGAACGTGAGACTTATAAAACATGTTAATAATTTGTTTTTGGCAAATATAACAGCTTCAAAACAATAAAAGTTAACATGGTGATCTAAATATGTGTGTGTTTGCAGTTAATACCCCATGGAAGTAAAATACCCCCTCTTTAAAGGTGCATTACGTAACGTTTTAGGGAGAAAGTCAGAAAGCCACTTCGTCACCTTGTTTATGTTGCAGCTGAAAATTTGCAGTGGTGTTTTTTGAAATGTAAACTATAATATTCCTGCTTATACCACGATCGGGTCTGAATATTTGAAAATGCAGAATCGCTTTTAAAATGGCCTCAAAATATTCACGACCAAGCAACACCTCCTCCTCCTCCTCCTCCTCCTCCATCGCGGCGCTTCCATCTCTCCGGACGGACGTTTGAGCCGGGCTGAGGCGGCCACACACACCAAACAGGGCATCTGGTGTAAAGAGCCACGAACATGAGGCAATGGGGGTGTAATGTCCTGAACACACACACACACACACAAGCTCACACACACACACGACATATAAGGATTTTCAACAGGCAAATTTTAAAATATAAAAAATATTATTTTCTATTAAACTTTTTCAAATATTTCCAGTGTCAGGTGCATAAATCTGTGTTTAACATTTATATGAAGCATTTTTAGTGTAAAATGTCATGTGGTGCGACTGAGAATAACCTGAAAATAGTTTTATTTTCTCACACATGGTTGGGATATTAATCTAAGTTCTGAGTAATATGAAGTGTATAGAAACAAACTGTTGGCATTTCTTTAGATTTTTAATGCATATTGATATTTTCTTTTGCTGTTCAATATGACAGTCACCTGCTTGTGACTACTGCCCTGGAAAATGCATCAATGAAGAAAAATGCCTTAAGAACCATTCACCCAAGTCTATTTTAGTATTCAAATTCCAGCCACAGAATTCCTGCTGTTATTAGTCGCACCACATGATGCACGGTTGCACCACATGATGGTTCCATGGAGGTCAGAGGTGCTACAGAAATGTGGTGAATTATTATGAAATTTGAACCTTTATAACTGAGGAAATTGGAATTTCACAGAAAATTTAGGGGTCATGTCACTGACCCACACAGACACAGACACACACACATATATATTAGTATTGGTTTGGTCACGGTGAAGTTCTAGTTTAGACCTGGTTTAGTCCAGGTTTGTCTCCTAAATCGCACTTTTTGTGGCAGCACTTCCCGTTAAACAGAAATCCTGTTCATGCCAATGGAGAATATGGGAAAAAACATCAAGATCGGCAAAATAATACAACCCGAATCCGAAACTTTCGGAATAAGGTGAAGAGTTCTATGATTCCATATTAGTGTGGGTTTAGTCCTGACCTGTAGGTTTAGTCCTGGTGTAGTCTTGATGTAGTCTTAGTTTAGACCTGGTTTAGTCCTGGTTTAAACCTGATGTAGTGTTGATGTAGTCTTAGTTTAGTCCTGGTTTAGACCTGGTTTAAACCTGGTGTAGTCCTAGTAGATCTGGTTTAGTCCTGGTTTAGACCTGATTAAGTCCTGGTGTAGTCTTGATGTAGTCCTAGTTTAGTCCTGGTTTAGACCTGGTTAAGTCCTGGTGTAGTCTTGATGTAGTCCTAGTTTAGTCCTGGTTTAGACCTGGTTAAGTCCTGGTGTAGTCTTGATGTAGTCTTAGTTTAGTCCTGGTTTAAATCTGGTGTAGTCTTAATGTAGTTCTGGTTTAGTCCTGGTTTAAACCTGATGTAGTCTTGATGTAGTCTTAGTTTAGTCCTGTTTTAGACCTGGTTAAAACCTGGTGTAGTCCTAGTAGAGTTTGGTCCTAGTTTAGACCTGGTTGAGTCCTGGTGTAGTCTTGATGTAGTCCTAGTTTAGTCCTGGTTTAAATCTGGTTAAGTTCTGGTGTAGTCCTAGTAGAGTTTGGTCCTAGTTTAGACCTGGTTGAGTCCTGGTGTAGTCCTAGTTTAGTCCTGGTTTGGTCCAGGTTTAGACCTTTAGTCCTAGTTTCATGAAGTAATTATAACTGACACTTTTTTATTTAAGTTAAATTAGCTCTTTTTTACCCCCTGCTCCTTCTGTGGCTGTGCCCTTGGGCAGGACACCTCACAGACGCTCGAGCTCCAGAGCAGATGTGAATAATCGTCTTTCAGAGGAAATTCTTGACATTTCCAATAAAGACACGAAAAATCAAATATGATAAAAAAAAAATAAAAACGACGTCTTTGTTCGGGAGACGGGAGCTAATGTCATTGTGCACTCGTCCAATCTGATCGCCCCAGATGAAAGGAGGACTCCACTGTCATGGAAATGAAGAGAGAGAGAAGAGGAGGAGGAAGGGAAGAGAGAGAAAGGAGGAAGAGAGGCGAGAGAAAGAGGAAAAGATGAGACGGAGAGAAAGAGGGGGGAGAGAAAGAGGAGAGAGATGGAGAGAGAGAGAAAGAGGAAACAGTAAGAGAGAAATAGGAGACAGAGAAGAGAGGAGAGAGGGAAAGAGAAGAGAGAGCGGGGAAGAGAAAAAGGAGGAGAGAGAAAGAGGAGAGCGAAAGGAGAGAGAGGACAAGAGAGGAGAGAGAGGAGAGCGAAAGAAAAGGGGAGAGAGAGGAGAAAGAGGAGAGGAGCAAGTGAGAGAGGAGAGAGAGAGGAGAGCAAGAGAGGAGAGGGGGAGAGAGACGAAAGAGAGAGAAAGTGAGAGAGAAAAGCAGGGACTGAGAGGAGAAAAGGAGAGCATGGAGGCATGATGGGAAAAAGAGAGAGAAGAGAAAGAGAAGAGAGAGAGAGAGGCATGTTGGGAAAAAGAGAGAAAGAGAGAAAGAAGAGACAGGAGCAGGAGAAAAGCATGATGGGAAAAGAAAGAGAGAGAGAGGAGCAGAGGGAGGAGAGGAGAGAGAGAAAAGAGAGACAGAAGGAGAGGAGAGAAAGGCCTGATGGAAAAAAGAGAAAAGTGCAAACACACAAACTGTATGTATGAGTGTGTGTGTTTGTGTGTATGTGTGTGTCTACGTATATGTGCATTTGTGCAGGTGTGTATGTGTGTGTGTGTGTCTGTGTGTGTGTGTATATATATATGTGTGTGTGTCTGTGTGAGTGTATATGTGTGTGTGTATATATGTGTGTGTGTGTGTGTGAGTGTATATGTGTATATATATATGTGTGTGTGCGTGCGTGTCTGTGTGAGTGTATATGTGTATATATATGTGTGTGTGTGTGTGTGTCTGTGTGAGTGTATATGTGTGTATATATATGTGTGTGTGTGTGTCTGTGTGAGTGTATATGTGTATATATATGTGTGTGTGCGTGCTGGACTTGGGATGCAGCAGGCGTGTGGTGTGAAAGGCCCTGAATCACAGCGAGCCTCATTAGCATTACATGAGCTGCTCTGTGCACTGCTAACGCTAACGCAGATCCACTCTTTGTTATATCACAGGAACTGACAGGTGTCGACAGGTGTCTGCAGGTACAAGAAAACTCAGAGCTCAGAGTAGCACAGCACGTCTTCCCAGGCGAGCCATACTGATAGGTTTGATATTACGGTGTACTTTTGTTCGTGAGATGACACTAGAAGTTCCTCTTTTCTCTTTCTGTATGTTTTTAGTGGAAAATGATTGACATGTTATAGCGCTCTGAAGGGGGGGGTGACTTAGCACAGGGAGCTATGCGTTGTTTTCTGCAAATATAGCATTTTTAAAACATTAAAGGTAACATGGTGTAGAGGTCGGCGTGGAACAGAAATTTCAGTCCTGAGCCTGTACAGAATTGTAATTTCCATTCCCGCTGCCATCCGCAAATTTCGCAAGACGGGAACGTTCGCTTTCGTCTTGATTTCTTCAATTTCTGGTTTCTTGATTTTTTGACAGTAAATGCGCCTCTCTTTAAAGAACTTACTTCTGAAGCACTGTGAGAGAATAGAGGTGCTCTGTTCTTCTGAAATGTCTTTGAAACTCCATCAAACACGGAGAAGCAGAAATTGTCTAAAATGTGTGCGAGATTAGAGCACATCCACAAGCTTAGGCTTAAAATGTTTTTATTAATGCCAAATAAAATATATCATACATCTATAATTTCTATATTTTATATTTTGCATCAAACGCAGGGCTCTAACATGGTGATCTAAACACTGTACCTGGAGTTGTGTTTTGTTTCATTCACACACGTTTGAGTAACTCTTTATTATTAGTTTGTCTACATCTCAAAGCTCAAAATGCTCAGCTCCACTTCATGATGTCATGAAGCGGTAGTTTTCATGTTAAAGGGGAACTCCATTGCTAGAGGTGGTTGAATACTGTCAGTACCACTTTCTAACCCATTTTACAACAGCCATGAAACTAACAAACAAAACGCTCTGCCTGGTTCACTCATTAGTGTCTGGAAACGTTAGAAAACAACTTTATAAGCACCTTACACTTCCCTCTGTTGATTTCCCACTGCACAGGCCAAAGCCCAAAAGACTCGATCGCTGATGTCGTTTTTAATCCCATTTATTTACAAGTGAATTATATTTTTTGAAAAACACTAAAAAATACATTCCCGAGCCATTTTCACTCAACAACTTTCAGTTTCTCTTCTTCTTCACCGTCAGTAGTCGATTCTCACTTGTTGCTTCTGGCGGCTCGAGCCTCTCGCCACCGCTGGAGTCGACAATCGAGTCTTTTGGGCTTTGGCCTGTGCAGTGGGAAATCAACAGAGGGAAGTGTAAGGTGCTTATTAAGTTGTTTTATAACGTTTCCAGACACTAATGAGTGAACCAGGCAGAGTGTTTTGTTTGTTAGACTCGTGGCTGTTGTAAGATGGGTTAAAGTGGTGTTAAGCTTCTTCAGTGTGAATTGGAGTTTTATGTGGAAGTTAAGAACTTGCCCCCATCACTACACTAGTTTGTTGCCTTGACAGACTCACTGCCACAGTGAGATCTCCACCGAGGAAACACCGATCTGTGCCGTTTTTTGGCTACTGAAAGTATTCGACCACCTCTAGCAACGGACTTTAGCTTCAAACATGCCGGAGTTCAACTTTAACAAATATCTTTTCCCTTTAGTTCTGTAGAGATCGGCAGTTCCAGGGGTGAATTCACCAAATAATTCTAGTGAAGTTTAAAAACACAATGGAGCACTTCCTGTATCACCACATGACATCACAAGGTGGGACAATACGTTTTCCATTTTGGCAAAAGAACCTAAATCTGCAGGGTTTGTGTGTTAAACATGTGTGAATGAAACAAAACACAACTCCAGGTCTGTCTGTGACGAGGAAACATTAGAACATACAGGAGATCAGAACATAGTGTGACAAATAGGTAAGAATGATTCCACAGTTCGAGCAAAAATGTGAACAGAAAAAGGTGGTGTGAGGTTGTGGTTGGACTGTTAAAGTGGATTTGGGAGCTCCGTCTGCAGGAGTCTGAGCAGAAGTAATCTTTGAGAAGCAGAGAGGATGAAGCGGAGGAGGGGGACTGAGGCTGTCTGTGCCCAGAGCGCTGCATCTCTGTGGGAGCCAGGACCTGCCACACTCCCCCCGGGTGATGGAGGAGAGGGGGAGCAGGGACGTGTAGTAACCCAGAAGAACAGGACAGGAGAGGGGAAGAGGAACAGGGAGAGTTGGCTTATTAAAAGAAACAAAAAAAGACACCTGAATATGAATTGATGCTAAAACTTGGTGCTGATTCTGACTGGGGGAGAAACTGGTTTTGATTTAAAAACTTAAAATTTTAGGTTTAGAAATGTTAAAGAAAACATACTGTGCTCGTATCTGTTATGTACCCTATTTTTCGGACCATAAATCGCGCCGGATTATAAAGCGCCAGATCAATGACTGGGTATTTTTTCGGACATAACCACACCGCATTATTGGGCGCATTAAGTGAGACTGATTCCTTCGCCCAGGAATCCACGCTCCATCGGCAGATCGTGGTGTAACTCGCCCGGCGTTGCCTCCCTGGTCTTGGTGAATGTGTGTTCGCCTTCTGTGGCCCAACGCTCCCACACAGCTGCAGTTTAACTCTGAACGACCTGTTGACACTGATATGTAGCAGTTGGAGTTCTTTGTTTAATCCACCCGAATGACGGCAGCACTAAATTACACCACTCCATATAGACATTGAGTAATAATGTGTTTATTAGACTAAAGGACATGATTCAGTGAAATATTTGTGTTCTTTCTGTGACAGAGGATGTGGAGCTTACAGTGAGTTTGTTCTGTGTGTTTATCGAGTTGGAGATGGTTCATGTTAAACTTTTCAGAGATTATACATCTGCCGTAGCATAGGTCAGTTTAGCGTTGTCTCTGTGAATTCTTCGCAGTGCATAGACCTCGACACAGAACCATAAAGCAAAAAGATGGCGACAAGACGATGCAGAGTCAATGTGTTGAGTCGACGCAGAACTATAATTCGGCCTTTAGTTTGCTTCAATCGGGCAGGTAAGTCAGCATGTCTCTGAACAGGGGCCATTTTGGGAACTTATACTCGCACTGTAATATGAAGCACAGTATGAATCACTCTGCGCTCAGCTGCAACCAAATATGCATGGATTTCCCAAATACGCACAGATTTTTATCCTATGCACGAGTGTTTCTGAGAGCTTTCTTGCACCATGCGACAGTCCATCTAGCAGTGCGGCTTCATAGCTTAAAGTACTAAAACATTTCGACAGATTTTTGAGCGCCGTGTACCAGAAAGCGCCTTTATGTAGAAAAATAAAGGATTTTAAGTGCACTTTATGGCCTGATAAATGTGGTACACTCCTGATCAAAATTTTAAGACCAGTTGAAAAATTGCAAGAATTTACATTTTGCACCGGATGTGTGTTTGGTGAAATATAGTAGGTAATTTGTGGCAGAATTTTTACTTTACAAATTACAGACATGACGCATTCACACAGGATTAAGATCTCAGGCGTCCTCCGCAATGACGGCAAATCACCAAAACTCCACAGGTAAAACTAATCCTGTATGAATAGAGCTTAATTCCACTAGTCTATGGCTCTAACTACAGTACGATCCTTCATGTGAAGAGTGCTCCTGCTCCGAGCCTCAGAAATGACGCAGTTTCAATTGTCCCAGGATTGTTACGTCACAGGCGGAAATCCTGTGCAGTTTTTAAGTCCATAAATCATCGCCTGACTTTATCTCAGATCTCTGAAGCTAAGCAGAGCAGAACTGGACCTGGTCAGGACTCTGATGGGAGACCGCTGAGAATACCGAGCGCTGCGGAAAGACGGCAGCGGCCAAAAACTGCTGTTGTGTCCTTAGGCAAGACACTTCACCCACATTTATGCGTGTGGAGTGAATGAATACTGCAGGGTAAAGGGTGTTTGAGTGTCTAGAAAACGCACTGTACAAGACTAATGCATTATGTTTATTATTATTCCTCCCCAGAACAGGAGAGGAGGAGAAGAAGCGAGGGAGGAGAGGAGAGAGGGAGGAGAGGAGTGGAGGAGAGAGGGACATAAATCATCTCTTCCCTTTACAGGAGAAGGTGTGGGGAAAGAAGAGGAGGGAGAGACGTCATTTACTTCCCAGTACAGAAGAAAAGAGAAGGTGGGAGAGGAGGAGAAGAAAGAGAGGAGGGAGGGAGAGAAGGGATTTATTAAAAAAAGGAGGGGAGGAGAAAAGAGACGGAGAGGGAACAGGAGGAGAGGAGAGAGAGAAGTCATGTACTCCCCAGTGTAGTAGAGGAAGAGAAAGAATGGAAGAGGGAAGAGGATGAGGGGGAAAGGAGAGGATAAGAAGAAGGAGGGGAAAAGGAGAGAAGGAAAGACAAGAACAGAGGAGAAAGAGAGGAAGTGAGGAGGAAAGAAGAAGCAAAAGAAGAGAGAGGAAGGGGGGAGGAGAGCGAGAGAGAAGAAGAGATGTAACAGAAGAAGAGAAGAGGGGGAGAGAGAAAAAGAAGAGAAGAGGGAGAGAGGAGGGAGAGAGAAAAAGAGGAGGGAGAGAGGAGAGAGGGAAGAAGAGAGGTGACAGAAGAAAAGAAGGAGAGAGGAGGGAGAAGAGGATGGAGAGTAGAGGGAGAGAGACAAAGAGAGGTGACAAGAGAAGAGGAGAGAAAAAAGAGAGGAGTGAGAGAAGAGAGAGAAAGAAGAGAGGAAGGAGAGAGGAGAGGTGACAGAAGAAGAGAGGAGGGAGGGAGAAAAAAGAGGCGGGAGAAAGAAGAAGAGGAGACAGAAGAACAGAGGAAGAAGAGAGAAGGGAGAAAAGGAGGAGACAGAAGAGGGAGATATAAAAAGAGAGGAGGGGGAGAAGCGACGAAGAGAGGTGACAGAAGAAGGAGAGAGGAGGGAGAAGAGGAGGTGTGAAAGAGAAGAGGAGGGAGAGCGAGGAAGAGCGGTGACAGAGGAAGAGAGGAGGGAGAAAAGGAGGAGAGAGAAGAGGGAGAGAGAAGAGAGATGACTGAAGAAGAGAAGAAGGAGAGAGGAGGGAGAAAAGGAGGAGAGAGAAGAGGGAGAGAGAAGAGAGATGACTGAAGAAGAGAAGAAGGAGAGAGGAGGGAGAAGAGGAGGTGTGAAATTGAAGAAGAGGTAGAGAAGAGGGAGAGCGAGGAAGAGCGGTGACAGAAGAAGGAGAGAGGAGGGAGAAGAGGAGGTGTGAAAGAGAAGAAGAGGTAGAGAAGAGGGAGAGCGAGGAAGAGCGGTGACAGAGGAAGAGAGGAGGGAGAAAAGGAGGAGAGAGAAGAGGGAGAGACAAGAGAGATGACTGAAGAAGAGAAGAAGGAGAGAGGAGGGAGAAGAGGAGGTGTGAAATTGAAGAAGAGGTAGAGAAGAGGGAGAGCGAGGAAGAGCGGTGACAGAAGAAGGAGAGAGGAGGGAGAGGAGGGAGAAAAGTCATTTTCGTGGCGCCGGCTCGGAGGTATTTGCATCAGAATTCTTTTGAGTGGAGCCTGAGCCGGGGCCATTTTTCCAAAGAGGTTTTACTCTCGTCACATTCACACGAGCCAAAAGGAAACCAGCTTTGAAAATAAGGCCAATAACCACAAGAATTATAGGAATATATGAAAGGGGAGTGTGAAAGTGCCAAGAATATGGGAAATTTTTATTCTGCGCAGAGAAATATTATAATCTAAATCCTGCTGAAACCGTGTTTTAATCGTTATAAAATGTAAAAACAGGAGATTTTGAGAAACCATCTTGAATATTGCGTTTAACCTTTTCTTATTTTTAATCAGAAGTGGAATATAACAAAATAAAAGTAATAAAGTACTGTACTTAAGTAAAAAAAAGAGGTATCTGTAGTTTACTTAAGTACGTTTTAAAGTGGATATGTTTTACTTTAACTTTTTTATGTATGAAAAAAACGATTCAATTGTTTCTGTTCAAAGTGGAGCACAAATCCGTATCAAAGTCACTACATTCGAAGCTTTATTAGAGCCCAAAATCTGTAAAAATTTAACTTTTTACTATTTAAGTACATTTTTAAACAGGTGCTTTAATACTTTTAGCCAAGTAGATTTTTTATGTGATACTTTTACTTGAGGATTTTGTAGTAAGAAAGTAAGAAACAAAAAATATAATGTAATAATCAAAATGTACCTGGTGTTGCAGCCTAAATATTCATAAGATATGAATTCACAAACAAAAATTTCAAGTTTAGGCTTAAAATAATTCAAAAGGATAAAAAAAAGTATATATATGAAAATACTGATGAGCAATGCAGTTGTTAAAAGGACTAGAAATCGACACATTCCTAAAATAATCATCATTTTTTCAAGTTTTTCAGGAAACGCAAACAACTTACGCAAAACTTGAAATTATGGATTAAAGCAAAAAAGTAAATTTTGGCCAAAAAATTACTTTTATTTAGGCAAGGTGACGAAATGTGACATTGTGCTTGTGTCAGTTATATAGTTCTATATAACATGACTTTTTAGCTCATTAAAAACAGACCTGGAGTTGTGTTTTGTTGAGTAACTCTTTATTATTAGTCTTACATCTCCAAAGCTCAAAATTCTCTGTTCCACCTTGTGATGTCACATAGTGGTAGTTTTCAAGTTACCAGCTAGTTTAGTTCCGTAGAGATCAGCAACTCCAAATGATTCTAGTAAAGGTGGAGTTTCAAAACACAGTGAAGCACTTCCTGTATTACCGCATGACGTCACAAGGTGGAACAGAGTGTTTTCTGTTTTCAGAGAAGAACTCAGCCTAAATCTGCAGAGTTTGTGTGTTAAACATGTGCAAATGAAACAAAACACAACTCTGGGTCTGTTTGTGATGAGGAAACAACATTATAAGATCAGAAAATAGCGTAAAATGGGCCCTTTGAGAAAAATAAACTAACTACTATGTCTACTTATAAAAAAATATGTGTATAAAAGGAGGATATGACAAGAAAATAATATGACAACGCTCTGCATCTACATTACACATTTCACAGGACACAATAAGTGCTAAACTGCAACATATGTCGACGGAGCTTTCCTCACAGCGGAGAAAAGAAACAGCTGGACAGAGCCTATAGTGTTACCGTGCATACTAAAGACGAGACTCGATACACAGCGCAAGTTCTGATACTACAACGATAACAAAAAACACCCGTTCTTTACAAGACAATCTGCTCTGTTCACGTCACAAACCAGGAGGACGTTTGGAAACATGCGACGTCGACTTCCGGTGTAGTTCCCGACACCGACTGTGATCAAACCCATTGAAGTAAATGTGATCGTTGGTGAAATGAAGACTGTAGACGTACGTGCGGTTTGGACTCATCTTCTTCTTCTAATCGCATGTACCCAGTGCGCTCAGAGTCGTGCGTCGGTGGGGAAATGATGAAAACTGAGGTACGGTTGGAATTGTTGATGAGCCGAACATAACGGAACGCTACAGCGACATGGAGATGAAGAAAACTGGGACATTTCCTCATTTTTCCTACATTTGTCAGACTTACTACCCTGAACAGAAGAAGTCGTCATCACATGTTTCCAAACGTCTTCCTGGTTTGTGACGTAAGCGTGAATAGAGCCCGTTCCATGGCTGAAATTATCCAAATGATTCCAGTGAAGACGTGTGGAGTTTAAAAACACACTGGAGCGTTTCAATCCGTGTGTCGTTCGTTCATTCGTTTTTTAAAATAAAACCCAAATTTTTTTTATTTGTCTCCAAAACCAAAATGAAACAGTGGATAATGATTTGTTTTTTCTTTTTTGAATTTGTGTTTGAATGAAAAATGGTTTCCCGTTTCCCGAACCAAATGCCTGCCTGCGGTGTGCCATTAGCGGACCGCCGAGCCCATCGCCAGGACTGGACCAGGACTGAACCAGGACTGGACCAGGACTGAACCAGGACTGGACCAGGACTGGACCAGGACTGGACCAGGACTGGACCAGGACTGGACCAGGACTGGACCAGTACTGGACAAGGACTGGACCAGGACTGAACCAGGACTGAACCAGGACTGGACCAGGACTGGACCAGGACTGAACCAGGACTGGACCAGGACTGGACCAGGACTGGACCAGGACTGAACCAGGACTGAACCAGGACTGAACCATGACTGGACCAGGACTGGACCAGGACTGAACCAGGACTGAACCAGGACTGGACCAGGACTGGACCAGGACTGGACCAGGACTGAACCAGGACTGAACCATGACTGAACCAGTACTGGACCAGGACTGAACCAGGTCTAAACCAGGACTGAGCCAGAACTGAACCAGGACTGGACCAGGACTGAACCAGGACTGGACCAGGACTGGACCAGATCTCCGCTACCCGCCCAGTCACCACACTGACTAACCTATTTTCTGCGGGAAGCACTGGTCCAGTCCTGGTTTAGTCCTATTTCAGTCCTGGTCCAGTCCTGGTCCAGTCCTGGTCCAGTCCTGGTCCAGTCCTGGCTCAGTTCTGGCTCAGTCCTGGTCCAGTCCTGGTTCAGTTCTGGCTCAGTCCTGGTTTAGACCTGGTTCAGTCCTGGTTTACGCAGGAGTTTGATTCGGGAAACGGCCGTTATCAATTTTCTCCATTATTCATTTAAATATAAAATAAAAAAAATAAAAAAACAAATCATTATCAGTTTTTTTTTTTCATTTTGGCTTTGGAGACAAATATTGAAGAAACGGATTCACTTCCTGTATCACCCCATGACATCACAAGGTGGAACAGAGTGTTTTCAGTTTGAGAGAAGAACTGAGCCGAAATACTCAGGGTTTGTGTGTTAAACGTGTGTGAATGAAACAAAACACAACTCCAGATTTTTGTTCATGACGAGGAAACAACATCACAACACACGTCAGCAAATAGCATCATATGAGCCCTTTTACATCAGATGCCCTCCCCTCCCTGACTCTTCCATCTTTGTCTGCCGACCCATAACCCGCAGAGACAGAGCGCTGACGGGTGCTGATCCTTTGTTCACTCCTTGGACCTTCTCTGTGCTGAGTTTTCCTCGCGTCTGGGCTGAAGTGTGCGATCTTTTGGTATGCTAATGAAAACCTCGCATACAGTTCGACGTCAAACTGCTGCGGAAAGTCCTCTGTAAACACGAACCGCACGCTGCTGATTTACATTTAGATTTGAGCTCTGTGAAACAAAACCCACAAAGAAAACCCTGCCAGGAACATCACACGGATATGTAAGGAATTTGTTCTGGGAATTTCAGAAGGAATATTATTGAAAATGTCGTTATATTACACAAAATTGACTCTTGTGAAGCTTTAAGACATGTTAGAATGTTGTTACCTCCTTATTGTGAGCAGGTTTTCTAAATTCTACACTGGGACACTCGGGTTGGGACGTGGTAATAATAAAATAGTGGAAAAAGCGTGAAACATTGTGCATTTGTTTCAATGATGATCTGAGGGACTTCATTTTCTGCTTTATGGTCTTTGGCAAACACAGACAATTTATGCTCCGCTTTACGGTTGGCTGGGATCAGATTAGTCAAAAGTGATGATAGTTCTAGTTTTGGTTTGGACCTGTTTTAGATCAAAGTGGTCAAAAATAGGCACATCTGGGACTTTTCTTGTGTAAAATTGGGACAAATCACTGGTGTAGAACTGATGTAGTCCTGGTTTAGTCTTAGTTTAGTCCTGGTTAAGACCTGTTTCAGATCAAACTGGTCAAAAATAGGGACACCTGCACTGCAAAAATACCCTACCAATAAATAGGAAAAAAAACAATTCTGAGGTAAAAATGCACTATTTTAAGTGAAATTATCTGCCAGTGCAGTAAGAAATTTTCACTTACTAAGTTTTCTTAAAACAAGACAAAATATGAATCTTGTTCTAAGCAGAAAACACGAGTTTCAAGTATTTATGGCAAGATTTTTCACCTTATTGGTTTGAGAAGGAAGTTAAAGAGGCTTAACCTGGACTGAGTTAATATAAAAAGTGCTTAGAATAAGTTGTAATATCGAGATAAGATAAATCAGGA
Organism: Odontamblyopus lacepedii; assembly: GCA_034769755.1. Classification (NCBI taxonomy): domain Eukaryota; kingdom Metazoa; phylum Chordata; class Actinopteri; order Gobiiformes; family Gobiidae; genus Odontamblyopus; species Odontamblyopus lacepedii. Next base: position 6,911,523 of record CM068362.1, read on the forward strand.
TGGAAAACCTGGAAACAAGTCAAAAAAATGTCATCTTATTAAGTAAAAAAATCTTAAAATTGATCTTTTAAGATGAATCTACTTAATTCAAGTCAGTTTAACTATGCTAGAAAATCCTTTTTTGTAGTGTGGGACTTTTCTTATATAAAGCTTTAGTTTAGTTTCGTTTTATTTATTTAAAAGGGACAATGCATATTCATGAACATACAGAACACTTGTAAATACACCAGAATTAGATTAAAGGCGACTTTACATCTGTCGTCCCTGCAGGTCAGAGACACAGAAGCAACATAAGACAACGTGACACAACAGACAAACTGTCAATGACAATAGGACAAACCCGGTAGAAACCGCACAATAAGACACAATCCTGACATAAACACTGACATTTACATAGAAGCTGAACATTACTGATCACAGCTCTAGTTTCTCTTAAGCCGTCGTTTCAGATTTGTTTTAAATGTACTGAACGTGGTTGAGTTACTACAGCTCCAGATTTCTGTCCTTGACTAATGACACCTGCTGACTGAATGTTGTGCGTCTATAAGGTATTACCCAGTTGCTACTACCCCAGGGGTGGTGGAGCGAGTCCATTTAAGACCTTATATACCGAGCAGGTGACTTTAAATGTTCTAAAATGTCCAAAACTTAAGATATTATATTTCTGAAGTATGACACAATGATGAAAAGGTAAAGATTTTCTGTCAAGAACTGATTCTGTTGCTTTTAAGATTGTCAGTGGCCAGTTCGTAATGCAGAATTCAATGTGAGAAAAAAATCATGCTGTGAAGACACATTTTAATAATAATAATAATACATTTTATTTATTAGGCGTCTTTCTGGACACCCAAGGTCCCCTTACAACAACATAAACAAATTAAGCCTGATTAAAACATACAGTTAAAAGCCACAGTTAAAGTGGGACAGTGTTTAATTTATTGAATGTATTTAATTGACTTACAATTTGTTATCATCTATTCTCCCTGGAGGAAAACCATCCAGACACAGGGAGAACATGCAAACTCCACACAGAAAGGCCCGGGTGACTCAGGATCAAACCCATTTTAGCTGCATTTTCTGGCAATGATGATCTAATTTGCTTAAAATTTGCTTAAAATGTTTTCTAAAAGTTAAAGTGGAGTCCAAGGTAACACTAAGATACTTGAATTCATTTACAAACCGGAGCCCCTCTGCACTCAGCAGCACATGTAAACAACGACTTTGGTGGATGTTTGGAAAATAGCAGACAGTTTTTTTTAGTGTTCAATAAGAAACTTGACTTGTTCAGCCACTTATCTACACCGATGATTGGTGTTGTTAACATCAGATTTTGTTAATGACAGACTTTGCTTTTGTAAAAAAAGAAAAAAAAGGGACAAATCACTGGTTTTGGATCAATCTGATGGGACAGGGGGACACTGGGCCCCAAACTGGAACTGTCCCGGGTACGTCTGGTCACCTTACATGAGTGGTATTAGAGTAGAAATGAGCAATTCCAGGACTGAAATAATCCAAATGATTCTAGTGAACGTGTGCAGAGTTTAAAGGGCCCATACTACGCTATTTTCTGACCTAGGTTATAACGTTTCTAGGTTTCCTCATTCCAAACAAATCTGGAGTTGTGTTTTGGTTATTTTCATGTTTAACACACAAACCAAACCTGCAGATTTAGGCCGAGTTCTTCTCTCAAACAGAAAACACTCTGTTCCACCTTGTGAAGTCCACACACCTTCACTGGAATCATTTGGATCATTTCAGCCCTCGTATTGCCAATCTCTACTGAACTAAAGGTAAAAAGGTCAATGTTAACTTGACAACTACCGCTTCATGACATCACAAGGTGGAACAGAGCATTTTGAGTTTTGGAAATGTAAACAGAATAATAATAAATGGTTACTCAAACATGTGTGAATGAAATGAAACACAACTCCACGTCTGTTTTTGATGTTCTAACATGTCTTAAAGCTCATTTTTCATAACATAGGACCTTTAAAAACACAGTGGAGCACTTCCTGTATCACCACATGACATCATAAGGTGGTGTTTTCTATTTGGCAGAAGAACTCAGCCTAAATATGCAGGTTTGTGTGTTAAACATGTGTGAATGCAACAAAACAACTCCAGACATGTTTTCAATAAGGACACAATATTATCACATAGAAATGGTCAGATATGGGCCCTTTAATTTTGTTTGGTGGTATTGTCGTGTATTTTATGTGTCTTTCTAAAAATAAACTTCGGTGACTCATATTAGGAAATGACACAGACTCTCTATTGTCTCCTCCAGGACTCCAAACACAAATAAACAAAAACTTGACGCAAAAAAATGTTTTTTTTAATTCTCCATACAGTAATATCAACAGGGCTTTATTTTACCGTGATCTCTCTCCACTGGCTCCTCGTGGCGCAGAGCACTTCTCATAATCGTTTGTTTGTGATATTAGCTGTTGTGACGGTGGCGCTCGCCTGGTGGGTGGTGTTTTAGCGTGGTCCATGTGTTTAGACGTCTCCTGCTGAGTCCGTGCTCTGGTCTATCTCCGTAATGGCTCCCACAGAGATCATTAACGGGAGTGACAGGAGCAGTGTGCACTTTCTTTTTTGGTTTTTGTCTGGGGGTTTCGTGTTTTAGGGAATTATAAATGTAGGACGAGCCCACACCCATTACAAAAGACTTAAATGAAAATAACGCACATTAAGAGCCCATTTTATGTTATTTTCTGATCGTTGTTAAAATGTGTTTTCTCGTGTGGCCGAATGTCCTTGTTGTAGCCTGATCCCGGCAGATAATCAGGGTCAAGGATGGTTTGTGCTCGGATGGGAGACCACTGGAATAATCAGGTGCCACAGGGGGGCGCTAGTGGTAAAAACTCATTTTATCTTTTTTTTGGTCAATTTTTTTAATCGTGTCATTGTGTAATTTTTTTTCTATTTTTTATTGGTTAATTTTTTTTTTAAAAGTGTAAATTTTTCTATTTTTTTATTGTGTCATTGTATAATTATTTTCTATTTTTATTGTTTTTTTCTATTTTTGTGTCATTGTGTCATTTTTTCTATTTTTGTCATTTTTTCTATTTTTATTGTGTTGCTGTGTAATTTTTTCTATTTTTATTGTCATTTTTTTCTATTTTTATTGTGTTATTTTTTTCTTTTTTTATTGTGTCATTTTTTCTATTTTTTATTGTCTTTTTTATTATTGTGTCATTTTTTTCTATTTTTTATGCTTAATCTCTCAGTACGATATTTTCACCAAATCTCACCATACAATATTTATTGCAATATAAAACTTCTGCGACTTTTTCCTCTAAAAGTGCCTTCACAAGACTTAATCCAAAGAATGAAGATTTAAAAGTGCTTAGAACAGTTATTTCTTCATGTCGTCTGCACTGAAACGGAGCAAAGGATCATGGTCTATGTAGTTTTTTTTGTTATTTCTGCATCAGACTTGGGATTTGATATATTTTGATGCTCCACGATATTATTGTGAGACCTTTGACGATACGATATCACCAGATTTCAGTTATTGTTACAGCCCTAATTGATTTTATTTATTTTTGTTTATTATTATTATTATTATTATTATTATTATTATTATTATTATTATTATTATTATGTATTACTTATTGTTACTTATTTAGAAGTTTATTACCATTTTTTATATATCTAACTCTTGTGATATATTACAATGTGTGAGCTGCTGTGTGTCTAAGTAATTTCCCTTGTGAATCAATAAAGTTTGTCTAAGTGTCCTTAGGCAAGACACTTCACCCACATTGCCTTGTATGAAAGTGGAGTGTGAGTGTTGGAGGTCGGAGGGGCCGATGGGGCAGGTTGGAGCCTCGCTTCTGTCAGTCTGTCCCAGGGCAGCTGTGGCTACAATAATCATTTACACCACCAAGTGTGGAGAGAATGAAAAATGCTGTAACGCAGGAGTCTCCAACTTTTTTCCTCTGGTGAGCTACTTACTCTGAAACGAAAATGCCAGAGAGCTACTCATTTTAGCGGTTGCAAGAAATTGAAAAAGTAGAAGAGCTATGGCGAGCTTTAGACAAGGTATAATTCAGAAATCCTTTGGCGGGCTACTGGGAAGGGGTGGAGAGCTACTGGTTGGAGACTCCTGGTTTGAAGTGTTTTGTGTGCCCATAAAAGAGCTACATAAAACTGATCTATTCTCACAAACAGGGACCAAACCTGGAGTTGTGTTTTGTTTCATTCACACATGTTTAACACACAAACCCTGCAGATTTATTCTAGAGTTCTTCACTCCACACACCTTCACTAGAATCATTTGGATGATTTCAGCCCTGGAATATTCAATCTCTACTGAGCTGAAAATAAGAGGTAGGCAGGCGGATGCCACCGAGTGCCTCCGCTCAATTTAATTTCTCTTCAGCAGGTCAGGAATCAGAAAACAGTAGGCGAGTTGCAATAGCAGACTGCACACGCTATCCGCCTTTGGACTTCGACTTCTTGTCAAATAATAACTTTGCATTTTTATCGTATCTTTAATTCACAAGTTCACCTCGCAGAAACGACAGTGCTCCTGGACAGACATGTTCACTCTCTGCTTTGTTTGCTGTTGTGGCGCGATTACTTGAACACCGCTGAGCGTTCAGCCGCATTACGTACGTCACCACCAAAAAGCAGCGATTGGTTAACCCTCCTAGACCGACGGGACTGCCCACACTCCCAGTTTCCATGCACGACGTATCTCTGGAACTACATGCTCTATCGAAAAATTCCAACAGTTCTTGAAAGCAGAAAAGTTGCGCTTTCTACCCATACAGAGTTATTACGGTAAATTTCTGCAGCACCCGCCACGGAGCCTGTAATATCGAGTGCAAAGTGGAGGAGATTTGGAGAGAGCAGCTTTAGTTTACAAGTGGTTTTTCTTTTCTTCCTTTTGTGTGTGTTTTTGCGATTTTGTGTTCTCCTCTTTCAACTGTTATTACACATTAATACACATACAGTAATGTTGAACAACTGCCAGATATTGGAATCTGAACTCATCCTGGTAATATGGGGCCAAAGCACTTACTCCTGGGTCATTTTCTGACATTTTTAAAGTCAAAGGAACACAAAAAATCCAGACGGGATTTTGATGCATGGAAATAATAGGGCTAAAAGGGTTCAATCCAAAAAGTCCCCGCCTATCGTCAAGCAAATGAATCCTAGTGCTGCAATATCAGACGGTTTCCACGAAGTAAAACCGGCTGATGAATCAAGCTAAATAAGAGGTAGATGTTAACCTGAAAACTACCTCTTCATGACATCACAAGGCGGAACAGAGCATTTTGAGCTTTGGAGATGGAGACAGACTAATAATAAAATGTTACTTAAATGTGTGAATGAAACAAAACAACTCCAGGCATGTTTGTGATGGAGTAACAACATTATCACATAGATGAGTGTAAATAGAGTAATACGTCTTCTTTAAAACATTCCCTTCTTAAATAACTGCCGTTTTTCTCCTCTCTCCTCACCCACAGTATTTAGTGGCGTTCAGCACAGCTCGTTCTGGTGCCTCTGCAGACGGGGTTTGGGCTCAGACTCTAATCTAGATTGATAGGAGTTAAAAATAAGCGCACAGACATATGCATTGTTCAGTCTGATCCCGGGAGCAGATCTGGGGAAAGCCTGACGTCTTCTCTTCAAACTCCAAGGGTGACGTTATAATGGAGGTGCACGAGGACAGACTCATTTGTACATTAAAGGACCTATATTACACAAAATTGACTCTCGTGAGCTTTAAGACGTGTTAGAATGTTGTTTCCTCATCACAAACAGACCTGGAGTTGTGTTTTGTTTCATTCACATGTTTGAATAATCCTGCATTATTAGTCTGTTTACATCTCCAAAGCTCAAAATGCTCGTGAAGCCCTAATTTTCAACTTAACATCTTATCTTTTACCATTATGTAACGTTTTGGTGGGGGTCCATATGACATTAAACAGCTCTACTTTACATTTATTCAATTACAGGTGGTTTTATAGCTCAAAAATATCTAGAAAAACAGGCATTCTGACTGTAACCCACATTTTGCTTATCTGTATGCAACAACAGAACAGCAGAAGTAGGCTTATCAAAAGTAGCGAATATGAAATACTAATCAATACTCAAACTCATTTGAGCAGGTATCAGTACTAAAAAGAAAGTTTAAGTGCACATAGATGAGTATACGCCCATGGACCACAGAGGGATTACACAGATATAAGGCCACATTGTATTGTCTTAAGAAAGAGTTCATTGCACTTTAAAAAGTCTATGTAAACACTTAATTCCTAATGAAAATTATTATTTGGAATTAAACTTTTGGTCAAAACTGTGAAGTTTTTATTCATTTTGGCCTTTCATCAACACGGAGCCGGCATTTCAGGCAAAAACGGGTTCCAGAGAGGAGAAATCTGAGAACGCTGGCGTGTTGTCGTGTGGACGAGCAAACCGCAACTTTTGGAAAATGATGTCAATGCTACCCCGTCATTGCCACATGACCAGAAGAAAACCCCGCTCAACAACCGGAACAACCATGACAACAACCACGGCGAACAACGGAGCTGAGTTTGTGCTGCGGATGAGTTTATTTGCTGTTGCATCAAAACCATGGAGACGCACACACAATTACACATGTCAGATTATTTTAAACCCACGACCGTGTAGAACTAGAAGGGCCAGCAGAAGAAGATTTAGGGTGTATCCTGTTTACAGCACCACATACAGGTGTGGCATATGTGTTACATCGTTTTCACTCAGTGCTCTGTTGACGTCTGGAAGTGAATATTTGTTGATCATAACCATTGTGTGGACGTTGACTCAGTTTGTGTTCCTCCTTCTCCGACACTCTTCCCTTCTCCTCCTCAGCTCACAGACGTAAAGCGTGAGGAGAGAATTCTCCAGCTGCTGCTTTATTATCATCGGAACGGCCGCGGAAAAGGTTTGGATCGTGTTTGTGTCGGCGGCGTAACGACAAACCGAGATGACAGAAAAGCCAGTAGCAGCTGAAGTGTGTGTTTTCTTCCCAAAGACGTAAATACGTTTGTGTCTCTATCCAATCAGAACCCTTCCCCACCCCCAGATGTTGACCGGAATTAAATAAAGGCAATTTAACGTGTTTTACATGTAAACCTCAATTCAGAATTATTATTTCCATGTAAACTCGAAGGAGAATATTTGAATTTCTAACTATTTAATTCAGAACAATGCATTCGGAATTAAAAACATCAGTATTGAGTATCGAGTCTATTCCTTAGTATCAAAATGAAGTTTGAAATAGTTGTACCGTGACAACATTGAGCCGAAATCCTTCCAAAATAAATGAAACAAAGAACAGTGCATTGAAATAACTATCTTGGCGGTACATACAAGGCGAGTAAATTAGGCACTTGTTGATGACAGAAAACAATGCAGAGCCGGGGGCCATTCTGGGGCTGCCTCGTCACTCTGCTTCATTTGCATACATTCAGATGCAGACCTTTTGGAGCGGGGTTTTGTACTGTGTTTTTGTGTTTCGAGAAAAGCTCTTGTCACCGATTTCCAGCTGTTCCATCACACCGCCGCCAGAACTCACAGTGGCAGAGTGGTTGGCCCCCTTGACACCTTCCAGCTGCAGGTTGCAGGTTAGATTCTGAGCTGAAAGTCTTTTTATAAGTGAAGAAGTGATTTTCTGTAGGTGTTTCTATGTTATGTAAAGGGTGGTCAAATATGAATGGTCGTTCTTATTGAAATGGGCGTACATTTTGACACCTTTCAGACTGTAATCCAACCACTGTTACTGTAAAAGTATTGAGATACTAATCGATAAACTAGTTTGAGCAGGTATCGATACTAAAAAACTCCCATTCACAGGACAGAAATTAGGCTTTAGAATGATCTTCAGTAGACGTAACAATAACCGAAATATGGTGATATCGTATCGTCAAAGGTCTCACAATAATATCGTGGAGCATCACAATATATCGAATCCCAAGTCTCTTTGCTTAAATGAATAGTTCTGATGCAGAATAGCTTAAAAAACAGAGGGAACTACATAGACCATGATCCTTTGCTCCCTTTCAGTGCAGACGACATGAAGAAATAACTGTTCTAAGCACTTTTACATCTTTATTCTTTGGATTAAGTCTTGTGAAGGTGTTTTTAGAGGAAAAGGGAGCAGATTCAGTTTTGTGAGCCTCCACAAAATATTGCAATAAATCATACCGTTGGATGTATATGGTGAAAACATGGTACAGAGAGATTTGGATATCGTTACTACGGAAGCTGGGAAAGGGCTCACAACAACACACCAAAAAAAAGCAACGGAAGTGACCGCGGGACTTTATTTTCCACCAGACGAGGAGGATCCACCAGACGAGGAGGATCAAGCGGGAAGTGAACGGGAAAAGTTGAAGAAGAAGAAGAATGTGAAAGTAAAGGAACGGAGAAGTGAACAAAGTTGGAGACATAAGTAAAAGCAATTTATTGTTTTGTGGCAGGATCGATGACACTGTCTGACTGTCATAAATAATTACCTGCTTGATCCTCCTCACTTGGTCCATCAGAAAATAGAGTCCTGCGGCCACTTCTGTTCTGGCTTTTTTGTTGTTGTGCTGCAGCGTTTGCATTTGTGCGGGTTCCATATGTTCCATCCCTAATGACAATAAATGTTGTACCAAATGACTGGTCAAAGCATTTTATCATGTCAGTCTTGTTATTATGTAGAATATCGTAATATCGTGAGCTTTCCCACGATATCACAATAAATATCGTACCGTGAAGTTCATACTGTGAAGATATGGTATTGTGAGACTTGGATATCGTTCCACCCCTAATCTTGAGCTGTATCAGAACAAGTATAAGAGCAAATAGACTAGTTTATGCCCATGGACCACTGAGGGATTACACAGATATAGGACCACATGGGAACAGAAAAGTACTATGATTTAATGCGGAAAATGCCATTCTACAGTCTAAAGAAAGTGTTTTTATTATCATCATTGTATCAGAATCAGTATTGAGCATCGAGTGTATTCCTTAGAACTGAAATACAATTATTATTACACTACTAAACCCATTTGCAGAGTCCCCATCTCTGCAGAACCACCCCATCACCTGCTAAAAGCCTGAGAGAGCGGCCAGAGGGCAGAGCCAAGGCCAAAGTCCGTCGCCTCCATCAGGCTTAGCAGTGATAGATGAGGCCTTTCTACATGCAGAGATTGCACTCCGCCACAGACAGATAACACCAGGAATTAGTCTGCAAATCCATCTGCACAGAAGCAAACACGACCCGTACAATTAGCAATGTCAACACGGCCAATTAAAACACGAAACCCGAATCTGTTTTGAGAAATGTCTCTCTGTGCGGTAATGAAAAGTATGACATCTGATATTAGTCATTTCTTTAAAGGGAAACTAAACACCAAAATCACTTTTTCTACTGATTATCTGTGTAAATGTATCTAAAATAGGAGTGTATACCTATCCCTGGCCTTATTTTAGCCTTATTTTGGCCTTAAACGGACTCTTGGGTCAAAGCCGTCTCTGTAACGGCCTCTTTAGGATCAACTACGGCAGGACATTTTAATTTTCGTGTTGGACTAACGACCCCAGTGAGTCAGGCGCAGGTTATTACTTGACTAGGGTGACCAGATTTTCTAAATAGAAAACTGGGACACCCCCGGTTTGTGGTGGCTGGTAATAATAAAATTGTGAAATGAATGCATAATTAAAGAAAACTCTTGCACTCGGACCATGCACGACTAACATCTGAGTCAGTATAGTCACATTTTCTTTGTGTTTTGGTGATTTTTAAGTAACGTTTTCTTTATTTTAGTTAAAAAAAATAACAGTTTATGCCTCTCTTTACTGTTGGCAGGGATCAACCTGGTCAAAAATAGGGACACCTGGGACATTTCTTGTATAAAACTGGGACAAATCACTAGTTTTGTATAAATCTGCTGAGACAGGGGACACAGGGCTCAAAACTGGGACTGTCCCGGTTAAATAGGGATGTTTGGTCAACTCATACATGACGAGCGCAGACACTGACGTCTACGGGCAGTATGTCAGGAGCCCCTCTCAGCCCTGTGTCTGGATAAAAGGGAACCGGTGTGATCCGAGCACAAATCTCTGCTCTGTTTCAAAGTCCAGAGTCCGGTCCTCGTTGTGTTGGATTGTTGACTGAAAGGTTTTCATTTTACATTCCGCACTCTTCTCTCTAATTTAATGTCTTGTTCTTTTTAATTTTATGATGATTATTTATGTTTTCATTTCTTTGTATTGTGATTTTAATGTATTTCCTATTCTGTAAAGCACTTTGAATTACTTTGTGTACGAATTGTGCTGTACAAATATACTTGCCTTGTTGTAGCTGTCAGTCGGCTGTCAATCATCGCTCCACACCCGCTCCCCCCAACCCGCCGGGTACTTCCCACTCTGGAGGATTTTTCAGATTTTGCTTAGTGTAAAGAGTAGAGTAAAGCTTCGGGAAAGTGTTTAAGGGCTCTTTAACTATGGGGTTACCATTGAAAATCAGATACTAGTCGATACTAAAACTAGATGCTCATTTGAGGGCGTATCGATACTAAAAAAGTTACATTCACAGGACGATCACATCTTCTGTTTTCTGCATTTATTTGATGGAATAATATATCTGACTGATCTCAATGACCTGCTCCTCCTCCTGACACTCTCATGTTTGTGTGTCTGTGTGTTTCTGCCTTGTTCCCCACTCCTCCCTCTGATAAAAACGTGCCCTCCTCTCCTCTTTTCGCCACTAAACATGTTATAAGACGTAAAAATGTAACACGTCATTTAGTCAAAGTGAAGAGATGGTGTTTAAAAAAGATTGCGGTAACGTGGGTTGTGTGTGAAATACAAGTTTATTTGATTAAGTATTTAAAATTTCATATTTTTGTCAATGGACTGTAGTCACGCTCACATCACAGAACTGGAAGACGTTTGGAAACACGCAGATGACGACTTCCCTTGGGCTCTGTTGGTGAAAGAAACTCAAAATCTGGGAAAATTGCCAGTTTTCGTCATCAAGATGTCACTATACTTTCTCTTTTCCTTTCATAAATTGCCTATTCATTTGTTTATTATAATTTGTCTAACTTAATATAAAAAATAAGATGTCAATGTAGCGTTTTGTTATGTTTGACAGATCAACAATGGAGATCCGATCAGAGTCCCGTCTCCCATGGAAAGCTTTGGTAGATTGTGAAGACGCTGCTGCTGAATCCACGGTTTTATCACATGGCCAGAGTCGGGAACTATACCGGAAGTCGTCATCCACATGTTACCAAATGTCTTCTGGTCAGTGTGAATGGGCCTATAATGTCTAAAGACGCTATTTCAAGGTTCTTTGTTTGTCATTCAAGTGTACGAAAGAAACACATGACAAAACAAAATGTGTTCCTCAAGGCCCAGTGTCCAGCAGGCAAGTACAAGTGAAACATGTGGCAAGACAGAGAGGCAGCCTAAGCAGGAAGTCAGTGTGCACTTTTATAAGTCACTCATAGCTTGTCACTCCAATACCGGACCCACTCCACAGCCTCAGGGGTACAGGCTCTGAGGTCCTGGTCAGTGCAGCTTGGTCCACTCTGGCAGTCTCTGAGGATGTGCTCCATTGTCTGCACCTGGAATCCACATGTACACTCGCCAGTTTCAGCTAGCCCCCACTTGAGTAATGTTCCTGCTGTTCTGCCGAGCTTTGCCCTTGCTCTGTTCAGTGTGACCCATTCATTTCTGGGGAGCTCTGTTCCACTTGGCAGTTCTTCCGTGGGGTCTTGTACAGCTTCATTGATGTGGTTGTCCCACTCCTTCCAGGTAGATAGTCTGAAGGTAGATGCGTGGTTGGGATCAATGCTCTCCTCTGTCATGAAGCACTTCCTTGATTTCAATCTGCTTTTTGCTGGGCTGTGATCATGGAGAGGGTGCCTCGGGTCTGTGGCCTGTTTGTGTTTCTGGACCTTCGATGCAGTGGCTCTGCGAATGTGCGGAGGTGCAATACCAGCCAAGCGGTGAAGAACTGGAACTGCCGTTGGTTTCAGGTTTCCTGTGATGATGCGGCAGGTGTTGTGTAGCTCTGGGTCTATCTTTTTGGCATGACATGATCTTGCCCAGACTGGTGAGGCATATTCTGCAGAGGAGTAGCAGAGGGCTAGTGCCGTTGTCCTGACTGTTTTAGGGTCTGCTCCCCATTTAGTGTTAGCCAGTTTCCTCAGGAGGTTGTTTCTAGTGGCCACCTTTGCTTTTACCTTTCTAATGTGTTGTAAGAAGGACAATGTGCCATCAAGAGTGACACCGAGGTACACAGGAAATGTGCTGTTCTCTCTTTTTTAAGTCAAAATGTGGAGATGTTGTTTAAAAAAAGGTTGTGTAAAGCCAAAAAGCAGTTCTAGTGTATTTAAAAGTTCATATTTTTGTCAATCCAGGTTCATATTTTTGTCAGCGTAAAATAAGAATTTGTCAGGACACACCCAGTTTTGGCTGGTGGGTATAAATAAAGCTGTGAAAAAAGCGTGAAACATTGGTTCAGTGTATAATCTGAGAGACAAATTACAGAAGTGCAGTCTTCTGGATTTTGGCTAAAAAAATGCTGGTTTAGACCTGAAATAAGATATGATAAAGTTTAGTCTTAGTTTAGACCTGGTTTAAACCTGAAATGGACCTGCTAGTCTTGGTTTAGTCCTGGTTTAGATCAAATTGGTCCAATATAGGGACATTTCATGTATAAAACTGGGACAAACCACTGGTTTTGAATAAATCTGATGGGACAGGGGACACAGTGCTCAAAACTGGGACTGTCCCGGGTAAATAGGGACGTCTGATCACACTGATTTTGGTAACTATGAGGTGGTAGTTCTGAAACTAGATACTCATTTGAGCAGGAATCAATACTAAAAAAGTCACATTCACATGACAGAAATGAACCTTTCTTGAATGATCTTGAGCTGCATCAGTACAAGTATAAGAGCAAAAGACCAAAGGCTTCACTCATGAATACGTACACAGGATGGGCAAAGTGTCTTGCTCAGAGACACAATGGCAGCAAGCAATTTAGCCGGGACTGAACCTCCAACTCAAACCATTGAGTCAACACTGCTAAACCGTATTCAATACAATTATTAAAACAAAAATGGATGTTTATTTAAAGCTGCACTGTGCATTGTGCAACTTTTCTAGTGAAAGGTCGGCTACCTGTGTGTCTCTATGGTAATGTTATTGCGTTGCCTGGAATGTTCCGTAGTATGGCATTAAACATCTCCATATTGCATTTAAGCATTACAGGTCCTCAAAAATACAATAACTCCTTCTGTGAATAGGGGTGCCTCTCCACAGATCTGAACTGTAATGTGGCATAGTGCTGTAACCTGATCGAAGAAGAAGAATATAGCCGCAAGAGGCAATGATCGGCCCTCACGTGTGCCTACACCGCACCCCACAAACTCCATGCCCCGCAAACAGAGGGCCCTATAAACACTGTGCCCAGTACATCGCGCCGTGCAAATGTCGCGCCCAACAAATGTCACACCCAGCAAACGACATGCCCCACACTAACCCTAATAACAGTAAACCCCAACCACACTTTTCATATGCTTTACAGTGTATTTTATTCAGGCCGAGATCACGTATTAGTGATTCAAATTTCCCAGGCCAACACATCCTCCATCAGAAAAATTACATAGTGCAGCTTTAAATGATTTTTGAGGAGTCTTTGCGCCCCTGGTGGCTAACAGTGAAAAATTCACTATTTCCGTAATGTATTTTTTTGCTCGTAGTCATACATAGAATTTAATTCCCAAATTTGGTACAAATCCGATAATGTTGGCGTTTCATTATACTAGGGGGCGCTATAGTGTAATTTTCCATATGCTTTATAGTGTATTATATTCAGACCGAGATCAGCATCAGTGGTTCAAATTTCAGCACGATCAGACTAAGCCTGTGCCAACGGGAGCAAATCTTGACATTGAATATTGTCTAAATTTTGACTTTGTGGCTTCGCCGCACGTAAACCGTGACAGTTACCAAAAAAATGGAGGTAACGCAGCCGCACTTCTCTAGATGATGTACGGTGATTTTCAGCCCTGTGGGTGAAGCGCCATCAGAGGAGTGCGTTCAAACGCAACATGAGCGAAAATGCGAACTCTGCATTTTGAAGATTTCAATCGAAGATGGCCGCCTTCTGCTTTGTCAGGGGGCGTGTCCATAATAATATTTTTTGTTTGTCTTCATGTGACGAATGTGTGCACCGAATTTCGTGGCTCTATGACAAAGTTGAGCTGGGACAGCTCCCATAGGAGTGGGAAGAGTCTAATATTCAAGGTGGTGTATTCTCTCCATTTTTTGATCCCCACGCATGAAACCTATATTTTCTCGAATGTCTCATCATTTCTGAACTTTTGGCAAAGTTTGGTGAGTTTTTGAATGTTTTTGAACGTTTTTCAATGTGTTTGCGAGGTCACGTTTTATTTCCATCTGTAGGGGGCGCTAATGCACCAAATAAAGTTTTTCACATTCAGTCGCTTTAGGGCAGAGAGTTTAAGAACTGTGTCAAATTTCATTGAAATCAGAGTTTGTTTGAGCAAATAGGAGAAATTTGTAAATTTCCAAAACTTGTGTTCATTATTTGTGGCTTCACTGCTCAGACGTCAGACGGATTTGGGATGTGGATATGTTTTGACGTTTCGCCCCTGGAGATAATGTGGACTAAATTTGAGGCCGTTCAGGTGATGCCCGCAGAGGAGTGCATTTCAGCTTCACAAACTTTAATCCAAGATGGCCGCCTTCTGGTGTGTCAGGGGGCGTGGCCATAATAATATTTTTTACTTGTCTTGTCATGGTCGACTTCTGTGTTAAATTTCATGATTCTACGTGCAAGTTTTTTGTGGTGTCATTCGTATTCCCTAATGTGTCGTTGGGGGGCGCTGATGAGCCATTTTATTTATTTTTTGAAAATGGAAATAGACAAAAGTTAGAGATCCGGAGTCTTTAACAGGTGACAAAATTTCGTGAGTTTTCATCATTGTTCACTGGGTGAAAAATTGGTGAGTGCGTTAGGAGAAAAATAAGAAAAATAAGAAGAAGAAGAAGAAGAAGAAAAAGAAGAAGAAATGTAAAAATAGAGTCCCATGGTCACTTCCATTGTAGCTTTTTTTTTGTTGTGTTGTGGCGTTTGTATTTGTTATAACCCCCCCATCTATAATGTGGAACATTCTAATCAAAGCAATAACATCTCCATGGAGACAAGCAGATGGCGGACCCTCCACTAAATATTACGCAGTGCACCTTAAACCTACCAAAAAAAAAACATTTATTTTACTTTTATTTAATTCTTTTTTTTCTTCCTCTTTTATGTATATCTTGTGTCTGAAAAGCGGACAAGACAAAACTGAAAAAAGGTGTTTTCACTTGAACGGAAAATATCATTTCATTTAAAAGGATTTATTTCAAATTTAATCCCAATAATACACAAAAGCCTCGTTCAGAATCTGTTTTGTGAAATCTCTGCGTGCGCTGTTGAAAATCTGACATTGGATATAAGTCATTTTGATAAACTCGGGTTGTGTTTGGCGTCAGTAATAAAAACGTCAAAAGTGGATCTTTCGGATATAATTATTCTGTTGTAGTGTCAAAAACATATTCAAAAAACATGATCAAACCTCTAAAACAACACGTCTTATCTGTCGAGGTGTCTAAGTCGAGGTTGTGAATGGAATGTTCCACAGTAGGGCATTAAAGGTGGTATATTACGCAAAAAATACTCTTGACTCTCTTCTGTGTTTATATAAAACAATGAAAGTAGGAAGCATTTAATAAAAATATTAAATGGGAGGGTGTGAACAAACTTTTGACAGGTAGTGTGGAAGGTCCAGTCCCTTCTACATCCTGTTTGACTCCAGAAAGGTCTGAAACTGGACCACAGAGAACGAAAGAACTCTGTCCAAACTTGAAATGATCCAACCACAGCCATTCATTTGTACCATGTGTGTCTCTAATGCAGAAGACATCTCCTTTCCTAAACAGACCTTTTTCACAACATCCGGAAGTGGCAAAATGTGTGTGTAAATGTGACGTATTCTCCACCAGCTTCATAAATCTGCCCCATCACCAAATCTTCAACCAACGAGGTCCACAAAGGAGAAACATTCTTCATGAAGAATTTATCCACAACTATCAAGGGAAGAATGACGAAAACTTATAGGAGAACGACGACGAGCATTAGTGAAACTACTGAGCAAAACTAATGTTATGGTCATGAATAAAACTAAATATCTGGTTCACTGAGATTAATTCTACAATTAAAAATAAAAATTGATTTCATGATGTCGATGAGATGGGAATTTCTTACTTTGTTAAGCTAAAGAGTGTATTTTATGGGTTTAGTCACTATATGTTCTGTATTTATCCATCACTGGCAAACAAGTTGTTGCTTTGTTCATTCTCATCATTTAGAAATATTGGTAGCCTTGGGTTCGATCTGATCAATGCCCCACCTGACCCAGACAAGTCGTCTCCTTTTGAGAATTGTTTAGATCAGTCCTGTCGTATGTTTTACCTCATGTTGGTTTGTCAGCTGTGTAAGAAGCCTGTTTTTGTTTTGCTGCTCAGATTAGGGAGAGACGGACCATGTGTGAGGGACAGAAGGTTTTGTTTTCATTATTTCTCTGTAATTGTGTGCATAATTGCTTTAATAAAGCCAGACTCTTTGATTTAAGACAACTTTGCTCCAGTTTTATTCTTCTCAGACTTAGAAACGTCAATATTAGCATAGATAGATAGATTTGCACAGGATGGGAGACCATAACATTAGTCTCGCTCAATAGTTCACTAATGCTCGTCGTCGTTCTCTCCTTTAAGCTCTTTCTTCCCTTGATCGTTGTGGACAAATTCTTCATGAAGAATGTTTATCCTTTGTCGACCTTGGTTAAAGATTTGGTGATGGGGCAGATTTATGAAGCTCGTGGAGAATAAACATTGCTCACTCCTGAAAAAAAACCCAACACATTTACACACACATTTTGCCATTGAAAACCAGTAACCAGAAGTTCCACAAACCTACAGCGGTGCACTTCCGGATGTTGTGGAAAAAGGTCTATTTTTGTAACATTCAGAACAAAATTATATACCTTTTTTACCTGAGATAAATAATTGTTTGGTGTTTCAATCGTTGATTCTGTAAAAATCCATGCAGTTTTTCAGTCTTGGTATGTTTTTCTGCTCTTTTACGTATAAGCAGCCGTTTGTTTTCGACGTGAACTGATTTTAAATATTTTAGGATTATCTCACTGTAACTTTCCTTTAGACTATTGAAGCCTCTGTCACTTTACTTTTGAAGCTTTGAGTCTGAGTCACACCATCTGTATCAAACTTCACACATCTGTTAACGTTAATAAGCCGCTGTTTCAAGAAGTTACTCAAACATAGGGCACATCGGGCTTTTTTTAACATAAATTCACAAAGTTTCTCGCGTCAAACACTTTTTCAGGTGAAGATTATTCTCAACACAGGAAGTCTCCGTTAAAGGTTCTCAAAGTCACTGCAAATTTCTCTGATCAGACCAAGATTTTAAAAGTTATATCAGGTTATTCCTCTTGTTTTCAGATTTATTATCAATTTACTAGTTGTGAGAAAGCTTCATTCTAGTCTAGAGGTCGTTTACTTTAAGATAACTTGTCAAGTAAAATGATCTTACTGCACGGACAGATCATTTCACTACTTTTAAGTCATTTTCTGATAGATTTAAGTGTTTAGATCAGGGGTGTCAAACTCATTTTGGTCTGGGGGCCGTATGCAACCTACTTTGATCCCAAAAGGGCCGGATCAGAAAACTCAGTTCTCTCTTCAAGTTATCGTATTTTTCTCCGTGTCTCGTAGTGGTGTTTAAGATTATATTCCTCGAGCAACGCCACTTGTTCCAAACACACTGAGCACAGATTTCCCATTCACCTCTGTCAACAAATAAGAATTAGACTATTTTTCTTGGGAAATCCTGAACTCAGCATCTGCTTTTCTCATTTTTTGACATTTTGCTGATGAGAGTCACGGTCGACAGTCAAAACGATCGTCCTTTAAGAGCGTTTGGAAAGAGGAAAGTCTTCATTTGTGCTGCTCTGGTGGGAGTCGCAACGTACAGAAACGCCGGAGACGCTGCTATGCTAAACGGTGCAGAAAATTAACAGAAAAATCTGAAAATTTTAAGTATTTTAATAGAAAAATCAGCCAAGGGCCAGATTAAAGGTCTTGGAGGGCCGGATCTGGCCCCCGGGCCGCATGTTTGACACATGTGGTTTAGATGTTAAATTTTGGCCAAGCTTTGTTGCCATGTATGATTGCTGTGCCTGGAATGATCAAAGATCTGCTTCGCCTGACAGTAAAAATACGTGTTTCAATACATTTTTTGTCAGGAAATAAGTATATCTATAATCGATTAAATGCAAGGCGGTTACATTTAATGCCACAGTGAGGAACATTCCAGGAAAAGCAACAACATCTCAAGATTGAAGAACGCCCTAGAAAGTTACTTTAAATGACCCATATTACACCATTTTCTGATCTATGTTATAATGTTCTTCTCTCAAACAGGAAACACTCTGTTCCACCTTGTGATGTCATGTGGTGATACAGGAAGTGCTCCACTGTGTTTTTAACTCCACACGCCTTCACTTTGCCTGGAATTACCCGCCTCTACTGAACGAAAGGTTAAAAGTAGATGTTAAAAGCTGCATTGTGTAACATTTCTGGGTCCGTCAAATGTTTGTTTCCAGAGATGTTATTGATTGTATGAAATGTTTCACAGTGCAGCATTAAACCTTTTTATCGTCATGGAGACCAAACTAGACCAGGTTACAGGTGTTGTGGAATTTCTAAAGTATAAAGAATAAAACTGAGAAGTTGTTTTAAATCAAAGAGCCTGATTTATTCCAGCGATTGTGTGCACGATCATGATCCTGCCCGGCCCTAACAGAGCAGTGCCTCCCTGCTTTTGTACTTACAAAAAAATCATGCCGATCGTATATGCCACCCAAAAGATTCACAGACAGGAGCTTAGTTCCCAAACAGCATCAAAGACGAGTCAGACACAACACGGGGTCATTAGAGGTCAAAATAACATATGGAAGAAAGTTGAATTCAAAAAGATGGAGACACATAATTAAAGGAGATATGTTATGACTAAAGGCCGCCACACACTACAGGACTTTTAGGTCTTAAATGATTTTTAAAAGTGTCAAAAAGCGCACATCACAGACACGAGGAGAAACTTATGAGACTAAAAATCTCTGATCTCACAGACTGCAGCAGGATCTGTCTGTGGACCACAGGATATAAAGCTGTGAGCGCGATGGCGTCAGCTGTTTCCTGTCTACAGTAAAACCACTCGCTCTGAGACTCTGAAGTGTTCAAAGATCAGAGCTCTGCACTTCTAGTTTAGACACAAGTCAAAACTGGGTTATTATTATTTGTGAAATGTGGAGCAATACTTCAGATACAGGATTTTTAGGAGGAAATAAAGTCCACAGGAAGTAGAGTCACCATAGTGGATCTGTAGCTTTACACTCAATAAACTTTCATCTTTTTACTTTCAAAAAACGCTTCAAACTGGATTAACAGAGCAGTTTTGTGGACTGGATGTCATTACTTGTGGAGGATAATTTCTATGGATAATGTGGATGAGACGCTGCACTTTAAATGTACCACTTACATTAGGTGAGTAATAAAGTCTTTATTTTCGCTATATCCCGAGTTTGTATGTTGTGTCTCTGTCACTGCTTTGCCCCTGACGCTCTGTTTTATCGGCTGTTACCGTAGCACTGCTGAGGTTTGGTGGTTCTGATCTGACACTAACAACGCACACAAGGTTCACAGCAGCTTCAAAATCGCACACGAAGACAAAAAGTCAAGTCACGCCTCCTTGAACTCGGGAAGAAGTGTGGCCTTTAGTGGTCTGTTGCAGTTTGAGAGTCCTCAAGCAAACCCTCCGTTATGATTATAAATCATGAGGTTAACTTATGCACTAATTATCAAATTATGGAATATACACTACTTATATAAGTGCCTACATAAAAATTAAAGATGATTATGTAAAGATTTCCATAACAAAGGGCAGATCTGTGGAGAGGCGACCTCCCTCACAGTCAGAATTCCAGTTTTTCTAGGTATTTCTGAGCTATAAAGCCACTTGTAATTGAATAAATGTAAAGTAGAGCTGTTTAATGTCATACTGTGGAACATTCCAGGCAGAGCAATGACATCTCCATGGAAACAAGCATGGAAACAACAGAGCCCCCCAAAAAGTTACACAGTGCACCATTAACTTAAAACCTATCTGACCTACTACAAGGTTCTTTGAATGTCCAGAAAAGCGCAATGTAAAACTGATCCATTATCATTTTTATTACCCCTTTGTGACATCACAAGGTGGAACAGAACATTTTAAGCTTTGGAGATGTAGACAGACTAATAATAAAGTGTTATTCAAACATGTGTGAATGAAACAAAACACAGCTCCAGGTCTGTTTTTGAGGAGGAAACAGCATTATTACATGGCTTAAAGCTCCATTTTGCGTACCCAGTGTGCAGCCTAAACCATCATCAGCCTATAATTATTTTCTATTAACCAATTTTCCATAAAACGTTTAATTTATTCTATAGCGGAGGGCTAATCTTGTAGTGTCAGAGAAAACATGAATCCAACATGTCCGCCGTGTGCAAAAGAACAGAGGAATAAGGCGAGTGGCTCTAATTAACTGAACCAATCAATGAGCAGAGATAAGAGAGGACAGAGGACAGAGGAGAGGAGAGGGGACGGACTGCGGCAGTGACAAGAAGAGGAAGAAAAAAAGCTGTTTAAAGGACCCAGACTGCACTATTTTCTGATTTTCTATGTCATAGTGTTGTTTCCTCGTCACTAACAGCCCTGGAGTTGTGTTTTGTTTCATTCGCTGTTTAAAACCGTTCCAGACCTAAGGGCAATTTCAGTACATTTGTCCTCATCTGGATATTTTTTCTTAATTTTGCGATTAAAACTCCTCCTTATACCTCCTAATGAAGTGTTATACAGTAACAATATTTCAGTACATCCTGTTATTTCACAATCGGCTGCTGTAGTTGTGTCATATGGCTGTAATAAAAGCACATCACTTCCTGCATTTCCATGGTGTTCATTACATTTGGATTTGTGCATTCGGAGTGAAATAAACCTTTTAAATAAAAATGGGATGTGCAATTACGCAGGCCAACATGTGTAATTTGCTATTTATTTGAGAAATAACTGCACCTTAAACCGGATTTTTCAATTGTTACGAACACAGACGCTCTGAGCTTCGACTATCTTGACTCATTTCACTCTTTGGCAAAGTTTGATCCAATCAAAAAGGACAGAGCGCAATGTTTCTATTGGACACTCGTTTTTTTTTTAGAATAATGCAGGACATATGCTTGTAACGCCGCTTTCCTCAACTTTTCAAGGGGGAAAAAAGTAAGTTTCTATCTTTTATGGTTGGAAAGTTCTGCGCGGTTATATAAAATATATTCCCCGGTATCGTCTACGATACCATCGGTCTGAGTTCTTCTCTCAAACTGAAAACACTCTGTTACACATTGTGGAAGCTGAAAGTGAAAACCTCAATAGGTTTACTTTAACTTTAAAAGTCTTTTGTTAAGCTGTTTTGTTGTTAACTTTGTAAATTGTTTGTTTTTCAAGTCTTGCTCGTCCCTATTTGACTGAACTTCGGTCTGTCCACATCTTAAACAGGGTCTTATGGTCAAGCAACCATCTTCTACTGAAGTCCCCTGAGCCAGACTCAAACCCTGGGCTGTTTGGAACAAACTGCCCCCTGATTTGTGCACTGTCACAGACTCTGGCGAGTATAAATCCAGCCTCAAGACTCATCTGTTCAGTCTGGCTTTTAACACTCAGGAATGTAGTGACACTTTGCACAATTTGTTTTATTTCATTGTTTAAAAATTCAATGTTTTTATATTGAATTGGTTTTATTGGAAAGCAAGTATTGGGTTTATGCAACACAAGGTCACCTTGAGTGTTGCAAAGGGATAAATAAAGTTCGATTGATTGATGTAACAAAAGAAATCCTCTCCGTGTTATAAGTACAGACACACACACAAATCTCTTACACTCCACACATCCTTACTAGAATTATTTGGATCATTTCAGCCCTGGCATTACCAACATTTCCAACTCTCCTTTGATTTCTGCCCGACTTCATCAGAGCCTTTCCTCTGCCTTCTCCCTGCTGTACAAGACCTCCTCTTCATCACTGTCACAGAGCTGAAAATTCTCATTGGCACAAAGCGTCCCATTTGTGACAATACAGGAGTGAGTCACGCTCCGTGTCAAATGACCAGAGACCTGAGTGCTTCTATTGTGAGGAGAAAGGACCGGGGATTTGTCAGGGATATGTTTGAAAATAATGTTAATATAATAAGGTAATACTGTTAAGTAATTGATTCGTGTCATTTCATTTGGTTTCCCTGTCTTTGAAAAATACAGATGAGAATTCTTCAGATTCTTTGCACTGACAAACAGGTTTTAAAATTGTCTGAAAACAAAAAATACAAAATAGATTTAAACAGGACATTTTCAGGTCAATGCAAGCGTTCATTGTGCTGTATCACCACATGACATTGCCGGGAGTGTTTTCTGTTTGAGAGAAAAACTCAGTCTAAATATGCAGGTTTATGTGTTAAACATGTGAATGAAACAAAACACAACTGTTTGTGATGAAGAAACAACATTAGAACATAGTGTAATATGGGCATTTTTGTGCAAACTTTTATAATATTTTCAAGTTCATACCAGTGTTTTGAGTTTTGATTCTGCTACACTCCACATTAGGCCCTTTGGTTGACTCTGATCGGCCCGTTTAAGCCAATTTGAAATGACAAAATAAGTATATTTTATCATTTTACCTCATCCCTGGAAGAAAGCTGCATTGCTTTTATTTTAGAGGTGTTTTTATGACATTTCTTGTATGGCAGCCTCACTTTTTCATTGCTTAGTCATAACAAACTCCGACCACATTGCATAAAAAGAATATTTAGTCAAGTTAAGATGACTTGAATTAAGAACGTCTGAGTCTGATTTAAGTAAATTTCACTTGACACGTAAAATGATCTGCCAGTGGAACAAGACTTTTAGTACTTAAAATATCATATTAAATACATCTTACTACACTTAAAATAAGAAAAACAACAACTTTTTGCAATTAAAATGAGAAACAAAATCAAATGTTGCTTGAATTAAGAAAAACACTCTTATTCCATGGGTAGATCATTTTACTTGTCAAGTTGAAGCTGCTCAAATAAAGTAAAATGTTCTTAATTTAAGCCATTTTAACTTACATAGATATTGTTTTGTCTGACCAGCGCATCAAAACAATGATATTTACTGCTTTTTATAAAGAAATACAGTTAATATTATGCAGGTCCGGCCCTCTACAATATTTCCTGTTTCTCATGTGGCCCCTCGGAAAAAATAATTGCCCACCCCTGTGCTGGACGGTCACACAGCAGTTTGTCAGGTGCAGTGTTCTCTATTAACCTGCCACAGCCTTTTCAGTCCTGAGCTCTGGACCTGCCCTGACAGGTGCAGAGACAGGGGCAGAGCAGGTGAGCACCCTGAGGCGATCGGCGCTAAACCCTGTGTGTGTGTGTGTGTGTGTGAGGGCCCCTGTCACACACACGAGGCAGGGGGACTAGAGGAGTTTAAGGTTTCAGCAGAATCTGTGCCATGTGGAATAGTAATGGTCACATTTTTATTCAGCGCTTTTCCACCTTCAAAGTTCTCAAAGCGCTTTACAACAAGGAACCACTCACCCCTTCGCACACACATTCATACACCAGTGTACGCAGACAACCAACAATGTTTATGTCGAGAGATCCAACTTTCCAACGCTTTTACCAACTGAGCCACTGCCGTCCAATGTATTTATTAATTTTCTTCTCTAGTAGTAAAAAGTAGTAAAAATGTCATTATAAATAACAAATTGTGACACCTTTAGGTTCAAGCAATTGACAACCAATGAAATCTTGGTGATGTCATTTTATAGGCTTTTAAAGGTGCACTGTGGAACTTTTGGAGGGTTCGGGTTAGGGTAGAGGGTCTGCCACCTTCAGTCATCAACATTTCCCGGTAGAGGTGATTCAACTGAAGGTCCTACTCCGTCTGTGCTCTGTTACTCACGTTTGACTTTGATCTAATCTTTATTAGAACACAATCTGATGAGAAAGAGCTGACTTAGTTGGAATTATAACAGGTGAACTGATTTGTGCTCTTAAACACGTCTCTTACACATAAAATTTGCATTAATCTACAGTTTTTTTGTTACTCACACTCACCTTTGCTGAAAATCAAACTCCTAAACAGGGCGATGAACGCTCCGACTGATCACAGGCTCCTGAAAATGTGCTGTTTAACTTAATTTTGCATTTTTTCTTTAGTTTTCCGACTACTTTTCACCTTTAACTGATTCATAAATACAAGATAGCTGAGTTTTTTATTAGGCATAGGAATAACTCACCCATGGACATTATTAATAAGCAACTGGGAGACACTCCATCAAATAAGTTCTGAACGCCTGCAAAAAACACCTATAAAACTTTGCTATTCCAGGGTAAAGGTCCTTATCTCCTGAGGGTTTTTGAGGAATTGTCAGTGTTTATGAAAACCTTAATATCTCAGCATTTGAAGCACATAAAAACATTTTAAAAAATGCATTTAAACAGTAAGACTCTCAGCTTTTATGAAATTTGATGAAATGAAAAATGAAATCAACAATGCAGCATAAATAGGTTAATACCTGAACTACTTTGAGATCAATTCTAACGATATCAGTTGGCGGGTTTACATTGTTGTAGAAGTTTTCAGCCGAGTAAGGGTGGAAGTAAAAGGCTGGAGACCAACTGGACGTCTTAAGCAGAAGTTTATTTACCATCATTAATACAGACCCGGGGGGAACATAGTATGATTCCAAAAGTGAACATAAATATAGCTTTTGTGAGTAAATGTTAAACTGAGAGATGTACGTGGAGGATAAATGACTTAAATTCTCTTATATACATTGGGTCGACATTTGCCTGTTTTTAGCGTATCAGCCTTAAATCTCCAGGAGGGCTTGATATTTTTAGACAACCAGCTGCCTAAATATTGCAGAATTTGGACATTTTAGAGCAAAGAGGACACAGCACAAAAGGTGAACGAGCTGCTCCCTTATCCAGTCTGTAGTAAAACCGGTGAAAGATGAGTTTGTAATCAAGATAAATTGTATATTCGGAGAAAAAAAGTGTTAAAATCTGCACTACATATCAGACAAAACATATCAGCAGACTTTTCTGGATTCTAAGCACTCATTATCAGCAGCGACCTTGAAAAATCCTTCTCGATCTCTAGTCCTTTCTTATACTCGGTGAACTCACTTGTTTATAGTAGTTGTATTTACTACTTCCAGCTGTCAAAACATATTTTTAAAAGAAACTCCAATATCAGTTTTATAGTAACCTTTTATATTGATACCACAAAGCTACGGGCCTGTGGAGACGCGTGCACCAAAGTTATAGAGCGTATATTTGAAAAAGGCCAGAGATGTCAAGGAGATGGTTTAAGTGTCGTTCCCATGACGATAACATCCACCCATCAGATCTGTGAAATAATAATCCGCTTCCTCTCCATCCGCCCGGTCATAACAACGTGGAAATGTATAACCACTGTACAACAACGACGAGGGTTGGTGTTGTTGCTACTTGTGCAGTGGGGGTGTTCCACATGTGTCTCTACGGGCGGAACGTTCAGCAGTCACCACAGAGTAAGCCAACACAGTCACAAAGAAGTTTTAAGAGTGTCGCAAAACTCAAGAAAAAATACAAAATGGATTTAAAGAGCACATTTTCAGGAGCCAGGGATCATGGTCCGGTTTAGGAGTTTGATTGTCGACAAAAAGGTGAGAGTGACTAACTGAAAAACATGTCTTTCTATAGTAAGATTGTGTTAAAATAAAGATCAGATTAAAGTTGAGTAACAGGGCTTCAGACAGAGCAGTGCTTCCAGCTAGCATCACACCCCCAGGGAACGTTGATGACTTCAGCTGTAAAGTATGAACGTCACACTCCTTTAGTCCACTTCTTCTTCATACAGGCTCTGATTTGGCCTGAGGAGGAGGTGCCACATTTACGCTTTCGAATAAAAATGATTTAATTCTGAATAAAAATTTGTTCTGCTTTAAAAAGACCATGTAAACACAATATTCCTAATGAAAATTATTATTCGGAATTAAATGAATGAAGTAATGAAGTAAGTGGGTGGTTTATTCTGATTTTAAAGCCAAATTCAAGTATTCCTTGATCATGTAAACGTGCATTCTTCTTGAAAATAATTCCGGTAATTTCCTGGTAGGAAAAAGTCCTGGTAGGAGTTTTTCCCAAAATGGCTAAAACTCCTACCAGGACTTTTTAAGTAATAATATTTTATACTTATTTTACAACCAAACTGATTCTGTGAGACTAAAAATTACTTTTACTGAAGCTATGACAGAGCTCCACAGTCTCATGTTCTTAGTTGAA
Source organism: Odontamblyopus lacepedii (assembly GCA_034769755.1). NCBI lineage: Eukaryota > Metazoa > Chordata > Actinopteri > Gobiiformes > Gobiidae > Odontamblyopus > Odontamblyopus lacepedii. The sequence goes on from CM068362.1 coordinate 6,938,073, forward strand.
TGTTTATCTTTTTGTTGTAGTTAAAAACTTGTTAAAAACCGTTAAAGGGGAACTCAGGCACGTTTGAAACTAAAGTCCGTTGCTAGAGGTGGTGGAATTCTGTCAGAAGCCAAAAAACAGCACAGATCAGTGTTGCCACCGTGGAGATCTCGCTGTGTTTTGCTGTGAGTCTGTCAAGGCAACAAACTAGTGTAGTGAAGGGGGCAAGTTCTTAACTTCCACGTAAAACGGCAATTTGCTTCACACTGAAGAAGCTTAACTCCACTTTAACCCATCTTACAACAGCCACGAGTCTAACAAACAAAACGCTCTGCCTGGTTCACTCATTAGTGTCTGGAAACGTTAGAAAACAACTTTATAAACAGCCTTATTTTAGCTTCAAACGTGCCGGAGTTCCCATTTAACTTAATAAAGTGTCTACATGTTTAGCTCCTTGCCATATTTGTGCCATAGTTACCAGAGCAAACACATTAAATTTCCAGGATACGCTGATTCCTCATGTTTATGAGTATCTTGTTTTATCTGGGTGCAGGTAAACACCAAGTCCAGAATACTGTCATAACTGGGATAAGCCTCATAACCGGGATACTCGAGCGCATGTAATTGCACTAAATAAACCAGTAAACAAGTGGTCCAGGGAGGTTCCAGAGTGCTCCATGGGTGTATACTAGTCTAAGTGCTCTTAAACTTGTTCTGATACAGCTCAAGATCGTTCTGAAGCTTCAGGAAACCATCATTTCTGTTCTATCAATGGGATTATTAAAATCTGATTTTGACAAACCTAATCCAGCAACTCTACCACCTCTTTTTCTGTTTGATTTTTCTCTTTTGTCAGACTTACGCCCACTTTTCCACTGGACCAAACAGTCTCTTAGAGTCTGTACAAAACCCAGCTAATTAACCACTGTACGTCGCATTCTACCAACAGCTGCAGTCCATTCAAGCAAGTCCAGCCTCCACTCGCACGAGACGGACCCGCTGGAACTATTTCCTCCAGAGAGGCGAAAGACGAAAGACAGCGCGCGATCAAAAGCGCAATTATGAGGAACATGGTGCTTTCAAGGACCTCCAGTAGGGTGGGAAAAATGAATCAGGAGAGGGGGAATCAAAGGCAGCGCTCGGAGGCACGGTTCAGATGGAAAGAGACCCACAACACGTGCTTCCCTCAAGATATCGGCAAAAATATTCACGGGTAATTGGAATTCACCAGTAGAGATAAATTGACCAGAAAAGGAGGAGAATTGCATTAAGAAATTGAAAAATAATGATGTTTGTTTATGTAAGTGGAATAAATATGGGTAAATGTGTTTGTAGTTTTGTAAAAAATGGTTTTAGATTCGCATAATAGGTTTTTTTAAAGGTGCATTGTGTAACTTTCCTGGTGGATGGTCCCATCAAATGCTTTTCTAAAAGGGGGGTGTTGTTGCTTTGTGTTTATGAGACAACCAGAGCAAGTTACAGGTCAGATCTGTGGAAAGGTGACCCCGCTCACAGCCAGAATGCCTGTTTTTTTTGGTTTTTCTGGGTAATTTTGAGCTATAAAACCACCTGTAACTGAATAAATGTAAAGTAGAGCTGTTTAATGTCATACTGTGGAACATTCCAGGAAAAGCAATGGCGTATCCATAGAAACAAGAAGGTGATGGGTCCCAACCGAAAAGTTACACAATGTACCTTGAGGTAAGTGGTACGATTTTCATTTTAAATTCCATAAACATGACCCGAGTTTGTTCAGATCAAACATACTGGAGTTTTTACTGATAACTATTGTAATGCTGATTCTTTTGTAATTACAAAAGTGCGATGGCCCATTTATAAGAGTTATAATGGGCCCTATTCATGCTTACGTCACAAACCAGGAGGACGTTTGGAAACATGCGATGACTTCCAGTGTAGAAAATTTCGAAAAACAATAAATTTCAACCTTCACGATTTCAGATACATTCGACCATCAATGTCACTCGAGGCAGCTGTTTCTGCAGGCTCTGGTATTCTCACATATAGAGTAGTGTTTCACAAACTCACAAGTGAAACTGCATTTAGACAGGTAGAATCCTTTCATTTCATACCATCTCTGTCACATTCTGGAAACACAAACTTTTGAGCTTTGAGGATTTCATATATTTCAGATATGGTTGTTCGATATACAAAATACTCCATGGACTTGCACCACCTCCGCTTAGAGAATTTATAAAACTGAAATCAAATACAGGTAGAGCCACTGGGTCTGTGTCAGAGGAGACTGTGAAGGTGGGCAGTCTGTTCTCTCAGTTTGGGGTTCCCACTGACCATCAGAGGAGGTCCCACGTATAACACCTTCAAGACTCAGCTCAAAAACGGCCTTAAATCAAATCAACATTGAACTCATTAGAACTCTGTTGGTCCCAGGGCAGGATTGTTGTTTTTCAGCTGAACTACACCTTCTTAGCAAGAAAGGGTTGCTGCATACTGTAAATAACTATATATAACTGTACATAATCAATTGCATTTTATTCACTTTTTTTTTTAACAATGTTTGAAGTAAATGTGATCGTTGGTAAAGTGAAGACTGCAGACGTATGTGCTGTTTTTGGAATCATCTGGAATTCGTCGCCCTCGTCTCTTCTAAGCGCATGTGCCCCGTGCGCTCGGAGTCGAGCGTCAGTGGGGAAAACTGAGGTACGGTTGGAATTGTTGATGAGCCGAACATAACGGAACGCTACAATGACATGGAGATGAAGAAAAGTGACACATTTCCCATTTTTCCTACATTTTGTCAGACTTACTACAGCGAACAGAGCCCGGTGAAAGTCGTCATCGCATGTTTCATATGTAAACCTGGACTTTTATGTGTCTATGTATATGTGCAGATATACATGCATATATGTGTACATGTGCAGATGTATGTGTATATTCTATTCTACGTACTACTGTATATACATGTATATTACGTAGGTAGGTGTATTCTGTATATGTATATTGTATATGCATATATGTATTCAGCACATGTATTTATGTGTGTGTATTTGTTCTGTCTATGCCCATGAGGGAATTTTAGGGCAGGGGGTGTGGGTTTAAAAAGAAGAAAAATGTTAAGTTCACTGCAACCTGCATAAGTACAAATAACACTTGAATAAAAATTTGATCACCAAAGAAAACAGGTATGGTTGGAATTGTTGATTTGCCAAACACAACAGAACGCTAAAATGACATGGAGATGAAGAAAACTGGGACATTTTTTCATTTTTCCCAGATTTTGTCAGACTTAGTACCATGGACAGAGCCCGCCGGAAGTCGTCATCGCAGGTTTCCAATGGCATCTCTTTAAAAATAAAAAGAAGCACCAGAAAACACTATGCACCTTTAAAGGCCGACAATACCATCATTTTACCATTATCAAAACCTGTTTCTTTCTTGTATAAATAAATGTGCTGCTCCCTTGTGTTCCCGCTCATCTTATTTTAGTCCTGCCTCTGAATATCTTTCTTTTTTACCCGTTTGTACAGAGTGAATGAACACTTTGGCTGAATCTCCTCACAGACTACACAAGCGCTGCCAGCTCCAGACAAAACCTGCCAGGCTCCAGGCAGAAGGGGGCAGAGCTCAGGCCTGCCCGCTGAGTCTCCATTGGAACGCCCCGTGAGCCCGGTGCTATTTTCGAGGCTCCATTTTCACCTCCTCCCCACAGCTCCAGCGGGGCTCGGACTTCTGCCTGTTTCGTCAGCAGCCAGGAGACGCAATAGCTGAGCGGGGAGAGTGTGAGCAAAGACAGGCTTTGGGTTTAAATGGAAAAGAGGTGTTCTTCTACAGTGCTTTAAATATGACAGGTGAGACGAGTCATTTCAATGAAACGTAGCGATAGAACATCAGCCTCACTTTGTCCGTCTGCAATAAAAGATTAGTTTTATGTCATTTATATAATAGCATTGTCAACTGTTCGCTCCATGCACCATTCGTTGTGTTGGATTTCAATTAAGAACGAAAAACAATAAAATGGGAAAACAGTTTGTTATTTCATTATTCCGTTTTAGTGTCAAACAAATTCCAATATTTTGTTTGAAGTTTATTTCACCAATCAAAAAACAGTCACGGTGCCTATTTCAGTTTTGATATTTTATTTCCTCTCGTTTATTTGCTGCCGAAGTTCTGCTGCTGGAAGAACTCACCTGAAAAATCACTGCAGTTTTGTGGACAAACATGTCGTCTTCTTTTATAGCAGCGTGTTTACTTTCATGTCTTAGAAAGTAATTGTTGAACTCCATGACGAGAAACAGGAAGCGGCGATAAACTCTCCTTTGGTCAGTCGACTCTGTGGATTTATAATGAAAATAGTTTTTATTATAGATACACTGGATTCTGAAAGGGCCACTTCACACACACTTTGTCACACATTGTTAGTGCTTTTGTTAAAGTGGAATTAAACACTAATCCACTTTTTATTCTACTAAACTGTGTACTGATGGTTTGCAGTGAGGCTTGGTGGTTCTACATGCATCTCTATGGTGGAATGTTCAACAGTTGCCATGGAGACGCAGTGCACTCTTAAGCAAACAGTCAAAAAAAGAAACTCAAGAAAAAATACAAAATGAAGCCTGTGATGAAGCCTGTGAGTGTTCATGGTCCTGTTTAGGTGATTTTTAATAAAAAGGTGAGCGTGACTAACTAGAAATGGGAAAAGTTTATCTCATTTTTTCGTTTTAACAAAACAAAATAATGAAGTATGAAGTTCTGCTGCTCAGCGCCGCCTGTGAATTCAGTGTCGACCGAACAAAGGAGAGTTTATCGCTGCTTCCCGTTTCCCGTCATAGAGTTCAGCAGTTACTTTCTACACACATTTGTCCACAAAATTGCAAAGATTTTTCAGATTTTTCAGATTTTTTCAGATTTTCCTTCAAGCAGCAGAACTTCCAGAGCAAATAAACCAGAGAGAATAAAACATCAAAATTAAAATAGGTACAGAGACTGGTTTTGATTGGTGCTATTTGAAATAAACTTTAATTAAATCCGTTTTTTTTTTGTCTGTGACACTAAAACAGAAAAATTAAATAAACTGTTTTCCTATTTTGTTGTTTTTTTATCCTTCTGAAATTTGAATTAAAAGAACGAATAGTACACGGACCCTGTTCCTTGTTGTTTTGGCCATTTCTACGTTGCTGCCTCCATTTCCTGTAGTTGGTGACATCACACAGCACTGCCCGGATCAGAGCCACATGTTCCTGTTCATCCTCCTACAGGGACTGTCCAGTTTAGAAGCCACTTTAGACGAAACTCCTCCTCTTCCTCCGCCTTCTCCTCTTCTTTCTCATCCTCCTCGTCTTCATCCTCTTCATCCTCCTCTACCTCCTCTTCTCTTTCTCTCCTCCTGCTCTTTTACCTCCCCTTCTTACCTCCACCTCGTCTTCTTCCTCATGCTCCTCATCTCCTTTTTTCTTCACCTCCTCTTCCTCTTTCACAGCTCAGGGCCACCTTTCCTCTTCTTCCTCTTTCTCAGCTTCGGGCCCTCTCTCCTCTTCTTCCTCTTGCTCCTCCCTCTCATCCCTTCCTTCCACAGCTCAGGGACCTCTGTCCTCCTCCCTCTCTTGCTCCTCTACCTCTTCCACAGCTCCAGGCCCTCCTCCTCCTCCTTTTATCTCCTCCTCCTCCCTCTCTTCCCTCTCTTGCTCCTCTTCCACAGCTCAGGTGCCTCTCTCCTCTTTTTCCTCCTCCTCCCTCTCTCCTCCCTTTCTTTTTTCTCTTGCTCCTCTTCCTCAACTCAGGGGCCCTCTTCTCTTCTTCCTCCTCCTCCTCCCTCTCTTCCCTCTCCTCCTTTTCTGCTTTCACAGCTCCGGGCCTCTCTCCTGTTCTTCCTCCTCTCTCCTTCCTCTCATCCCTCTTTCTCCTCCTTTTCCTCTTCCTCAGCTCCGGGCCCTCTCTCCTCTACTTCCTCCTCTCTCCTCCCTCTTCTCTTCCTCAACTCCAGGCCCTCTCTCCTCTTCCTCCTCTCTCTTCTCTCTCTTCCTCTTCCTCAACTCCAGGCCCTCTCTCCTCTTCTTCTTCTTCCTCCTCTCATTTTCCTTCTTCTCCCTCTCTCTTCTTCCTCAGCTCAGGGCCCCCTCTCCTCCTCATCCTCCTCTCTCTTCCTCTTCCTCAGCTCCAGGCCCTCTCTCCTCTTCCTCCTCTCTCTTCTCTCTCTTTCTCTTCTTCAGCTCGAGGCCCTCTTCTCCTCTTCCTCCTCCTTCTCTCGTCCTCCTCTTCCACAGCTCAGGACCCTCTCTCCTCTTCCTCCCTCTCATCCCTCTCTTCCCTAGCTCCAGGCCCTCTCTCCTCTTCCTCCCTCTCATCCCTTTCTTCCCTCTCTCTCAGCTCCAGGCCCTCTCTTCTCTTCCTCCTCCCTCTCTCCACTTCCTCAGCTCCAGGCCCTCTCTCCTCCGCCTCCCTCTCATCCCTCTCTTCCTCAGCTCCAGGCCCTCTCTCCTCTTCCTCTTCTCTCTTCTCTCTCTTTCTCTTCTTCAGCTCCAGGCCCTCTCTCCTCTTCCTCCTCTCTCTTCTCTCTCTTTCTCTTCTTCAGCTCCAGGCCCTCTCTCCTCCGCCTCCCTCTCATCCCTCTCATCCCTCTCTTCCTCAGTTCCAGGCCCTCTCTCCTCCTCCTCCCTCTCATCCCTCGCTCCTCTTCCTCAGCTCCAGGCCCTCTCTCCTCCTCCTCCCTCTCTCCTCTTCCTCAGCTCCAGGCCCTCTCTCCTCCTCCTCCCTCTCATCCCTCTCTCCTCTTCCTCACCTCCAAGCCCTCTCTCCTCCTCCTCCCTCTCATCCCTCTCTCCTCTTGCTCAGCTCCAAGCCCTCTCTCCTCCTCCTCCCTCTCATCCCTCTCTCCTCTTCCTCAGCTCTAGGCCCTCTCTCCTCCTCCTCCCTCTCATCCCTCTCTCCTCTTCCTCAGCTCCAGGCCCTCTCTCCTCCTCCTCCCTCTCATCCCTCTCTCCTCTTCCTCAGCTCCAGGCCCTCTCTCCTCCTCCCTCTCATCCCTCTCTTCCTCAGCTCCAGGCCCTCTCTCCTCCTCCTCCCTCTCATCCCTCTCTCCTCTTCCTCAGCTCCAGGCCCTCTCTCCTCCTCCTCCCTCTCTTCCTCCTCTTCCTCAGCTCCAGGCCCTTTCTCCTCCTCCTCCCTCTCATCCCTCTCTCCTCCTCCTCCCTCTCATCCCTCTCTTCCTCCTCTTCCTCAGCTCCAGGCCCTCTCTCCTCCTCCTTCCTCTCATCCCTCTCTTCCTCCTCTTCCTCAGCTCCAGGCCCTCTCTCCTCCTCCTCCCTCTCATCCCTCTCTTCCCTCTCTTCCCTCTCTTCCTCAGCTCCAGGCCCTCTCTCCTCCTCCTCCCTCTCATCCCTCTCTCCTCTTCGCTCAGGTCGGCACATCAAAGCCGAGCGTGGCGCACAGGTTTGACACGCTACACATTTTTAATCTTCTCTTTTTTCCCCTCGTGTTTTCCACCCTCCCTAAAGGCCCGTGACACCGTACGTCTGGTTTAAGGGCTCGGACAGAACAAATCAATCATTTTCATGTCAGATTTTGCAACTGAGATTAAATTTTATTCCAAACTTGTCCAGGAGAAGAAATATTTGTGGGAAGACTACGATCTGAACAACAGGAATCGCAGGCATTTCAGGACATGTTTGTAAAGGTCTAAACTACAGGGTTATTGTCACAGTTCTGCCTATTGTCTACATGTTCTTCCCCAGTCCAGCTCCAGGTCTGTTCCAGTCCTCCTTTTGCTCCCTCCCTGTTCTCCGACACCCATTATAGCAGCTTTTACAAAGAATAAAACCCAGTGGAGACACAGGGAGGGCATCTGGCACACTTCAGAATGTGTTTGTAGAAGTCTAAATTACAGGTTTAGGAGCTTTTACGAGCAAGAAAAATAACTGTTATGCCGTTCTGCCGTGGTTTCTCGTATAGTTTTAGATGTTATGGTTGTCAAAGCCCTTGATTTTCTCGTTAAAACTGGCTCACGATATTTATTCACATGATAAAAGAGGTCTCAAATACCCCCAAAATGACATTAACTCATTTTTGAGGAAGCATGATATGGTGTTCTGACTTTGTAGGGCAGAGTACCTTGGGCTTAAAAATAAAATCGGTCCAAAATCAGTGTCACAGTTCTCTCAGGTTCCACAATCACAGCTGACTCTGTGTCTCTGTGTCCTGAATATTTCCTCAACAAGCTGAACTTTGACTAACAGTGTCCGACTGCCAGATCCTTGTGCGATCAATGAGTAAAACTTTAAAACTTTAGTCCACCGGTAGAATATCGATTATGACAACCACACAAACAATCAGACATTTTGGAGTTGGAAATGTTTTTATCTCCGTCTTCTGTCCGTGTTCACTCTGAATGAATGGGGAACAATGCCACTTCTATTGCCAAAATGTGTGCGCAACTTTTTTTAAAATCACTTTAATCCCGTCCTAAAAGGGTCTATCGAGCATGGAAACCCGTCCGAAGAAAAAACACACGCACTTTGAGACTCTGGAGTGTTCAATGATGGTGTTATTATTTGGGAAATGTGGGGCGATATTTCAGATACAGGATTTTTAAAGCGTAAAAGATTGGAGATAAAGTCCACAGGAAGAAGAGTCACTATCGCGAACCTGCAGCTTCACTAGGGCTGGGCGGTAATACGGTATCCCAAAGTATCAAAAAGTAGCAGCGGTATCAGTTTCATTACCGTCATTTAAAAAATCTGCAGCGCATCAGGACCTAATATAATATTCGGCAGCATTTTGGCTTCAGGGGAGAAACAGCAAATGTTGAGGAGCTACGACCCTGCGTCAGGCCAGAGATCCCACCACAGTCGCTTCAGACACGGGACACAGCTGGACTTTCTCCCCTCCGCTCTCTCTCTTCTTCAAACGTCGTTACGCTCAGAGATTTCCATCCACACGCAGCGAGGAAGAAGAAAAAAACCTGACTGACGCTTCGTGTGTGATGTTGAGCCCAAAAGTTTTGCGATGGAGACGTTTTATTGAACGCCGAGAGTCGAGAGGGGACGAGGTGCTGAAGAGGAGAAAGTTCCCGCTTGAGGGCGAAGTCAGACTTTCACGGAGGAGACGGTAACTTCTCCGAGTGCCGAGAGCGCAGGTCTGTCAGATGCAACATGCTGCAGTGGGAAATATCACACGCCGTGGACTGTCACCTTTTACTTTTATTCCAGAATCTGCCTCTTCTGTGCTTTTCTTGTCTTGGCGTGTCCCACATCATTAAATGGAGGGAGATACGCGCTGGTGAAGTTTGGTTTGATCACGACTTGTGCCTCACCACGCCAGTAAAACGCTGAGAAGGTTTAAGAGGATCAAAATTTGGACACCGCCAAACCCTAAGCTTCACCTCGACCAGTGCGCTGTGTGGACATAAACAGACACACGTTCACTTTTTTACTTTTAAAGAACAGCGCAAACTTCACAGTGCTGTTTTGTGGACTGGGGCTCATTATTGCAGAGGACAAATTATAGGAATAATGTGGATGAGGTGCTGCACTTTAAATGCATCACTTTGCGAGAGGCGAGCAATAAAGTCTGTCATTATTTTCACTATATCCTGAGTTTGTATTTTGCATCTCTGTGTCCGTTAGAGGCGACACAAACAATATCCTATGTGTGTCATTAGTCGGCTGGTGAAAATAGTGTGATTTTAATTGCGTTGGGCTCGGGTTGGACTCGATCACTGCTCTGTCGGACTGCACGGACTCAGAGGCTGCACTAGCTCTGGTCCTGGGCTTTAGGTGGTGACCATTCAGATCAGAGAGTGGCATTTTAGGTTCAAACCGCATTGAAACTGACAACTCAAATGAGAAAGAGGTTCATTTTCTGGTTGGATAATCGTCTGGAGAACCACAACACCAAAATTATCAAACTAAAACCACTTAAAATCATCCACCACAGCTTCTATAACTTAAATATATGTATAATGTATTGTTCTCGGCATGTTCACAGCGTTATTTCTGTGCTGATTGTAGAAAAGGAGCTCCGCTTGCTCCAAATCACTGGTGTCTGAGCTCATTTCACGCTGTGCTGGTAAATAATAATAAGCACGGAGCAGATATTAGGAGCCTCGTGTATTCGTCTAAAAACAGCTCAAAGAAAACAGGGCTGTAAAAAAAATTATGCAAAATGGACTTTTTTTTTTTTTTTAAAGCTTTTAATCATGTTATAATGTTGTTTCCTCATCAAAAACGTTTGTGGAGTTGTGTTTTGTTTCATTAATCCAGAGTCGCCTTCACTCGAAAATGCGCTGTTCAAATTTTGCCCTGATTGTCACAGGTAAAATTCTGGGCTTCGTTTCATTCACACACGTTTGAATAATCGTTTATGATTAGTGTGTCTACATCTCCAAAGCTCCAAATGCTCTGTTCCACCTTGTGATGTCATGAAAAGTAAGCTTTCAAGTTAACAGCTCCTTTCACCTTTAGTTCAGTAGAAATTGGCAATTCCACTCAGTCAGTTCAACAATGCACTAAACCTACAGCATCGTCGATTAAGATTTTAAGTTTGACAAGCAGATAAATGCAGTGGTTAGAAGTTTCTATCACCTGCGGTTTTATCCAGACTCAAACCGGTTTTATCTTGTAGTGATCTGGAGCGGGCGATTCGTGCTTTTGACTAATGTAACGTCCTGTACACTGGTATGAGCCGAGCGAACCCGTCACATTTACAGTGAGTCCATAATTCTGCAGCACGTCTTTTAACCGCCGCACGTCATAGAGACACATCACACCTATTTTCTCCTCATTGCACTGGCTTCCCGTTCATTTTAGAGTTGATTTTAAAATTTTATTGTTTGTTTTTAAGGCACTTTTTCTCACCGGCTTTTACCACGGCATGAGAATTGTGTGGTCCTCTGAATGTCTTTTATTGATTTTCTATTTGCTAATTTAGTATTTTAGTTTATTTAGCACTTTGGAGACTTTGTGTTGGTAAAATGTGCTGTACAAATAAAGCTGGACTGGATTCCAGGTTCCAGTGGAGCACTTCCTGTATTTCTGTTTGAGAGAAGAACTTAACGTAAATATGCAGGATTTGTGTGTTTAACGTGTGAATGTATTTGTGTTTTTGTCACATGTAAATTTGTCTCGGCGCTTGTACAAGTGTTTCGTGTTTTGTAAATTTGTACATTTGCAAACGTGTTTTATGAAACCTGGAATTTGTTTTCAAGATGTAAATACATGGTGCACGTAGGTCTCCAGGGAGAATAGCTGATAATAAATTAGAATCAATCAATTCAAATACTGTCTAATACATTACTAAATACTAATAAAATACAACACTAAATCCAATACTAAACACAATCAATTAAATACTGTCCCACTTTAACTGTGGCTTTTAACTCTGTTTTAATCATATTTAATTTGTTTATGTTGTTGTAAAGTGACCTTGGGTGTCCAGAAAGATGCCTAATAAATAAAATGTATTATCATTATTAAATATGTACAGCGGTTCCTTGTTTATCGCGAGGGTCATATTCTAAAAATAACCCGCGATAGGCAAAATCAGCTTTATTTTTTACAATTAGTATATATGTTTTAAGGCTGTAAAACCCCTCTGTGATCTGAGCGGGGAGTGGGTGAAAAACATTATGTGGAGTTGTTGGTGCTGTTTTTTACTCTTATAAACAGACATGCCACCTTCAGTTACATAGAAAACAATGTGGAGAATGTGTGTCAGAATATACAATACTAAATACAACACTAAATATGATCAATCAATCAAATACTGTCCCACTTTAACTGTGGCTTTTAACTGTGCGTTTTAATCGTACTTAATTTGTTTATGTTGCTGTAAAGTGACCTTGGGTGTCCAGCAAGGCGCCTTAGCCAATCAAGGCAAGTTTATTTTCTATAGCACAGTTCGTACACAAAGGAATTCAAAGTGATTTACAGAACAAGAAGTACATCAAAATCACAATACAAACAAATCGAAACATAAATAACCACAGAGAGACGTTAAATTAGAGAGAATTTGCACAGCTAAACAGTTCTGAGCCTGAATTAGAACGCAGAACACAACGCACTTTCATTCACTGTTAAAAAAAAAAGTGTAAAAATGTAAAATGGCACCAAAAAAGAATTGTGCGAAACAGCGAGGCCGCGAAAGGTGAACCGCGTTAAAGTGAGAAACGACCGTATTCTAAATGTAATTTTGTTTCCAATCTTGTTAATGTGTTTTGTGAAATGTAAAAGTGTATTTTCACTCGCCGGCCGCGGTGTGAACGAAACAAAACACAACTCGGGGTCTGTTTGTGAAGAGGAAACGACATAATAACAGATCAGAAAATAGAGTCATATGAGCCCTTCGAGAAAACAACGTACAGGAGGAAATGTTCTTTAAAAATACATTTCCAGGTGGGTTTAGTTTTCATGTTGTTGCTCTAAAACACAAGGCTGGTGTAGATGTGTTATCAGCAGCTGTCCTCTCCTCCTCCTCTCCTCCTCCTCTCCTCTCCTCCCTCTCTCTCGCTCCTTACATCTAAATTGAATCTCGACACCTGTTTGAAGACCTCTGCTCTTATCTGTTCTCTTTCACTCTCCCTCCTCTCCCTTCATCGCCTCTTACTCCCTCTCCTCCCTAACGTACCTCTCCCCTCTCTTTCTCTCTCCCTCTCACTCCCACCTGTCTGTCCTCTAACTTCATCCTCGCTCACTCTTTCTTCCCTACCTCTCTCCCTCTCTTACTTTCTCCCTCTACTTTCTACCTCTCTCACCATCTTCCTCTTTTCTCTCTGTCCCTCTCACTCTCACTCCCACCATCTCTCCTCTAACTTCATCCTCTCTCTCTTTCTTCTCTACCTCTCCCTCTCTCACTATATTCCCCTTTCCTCTCTGTCCCTCTCTCTTCTCTCACTCCTTCTCTCTTCTTTTCTCTCCCTCTCACTCCCACCCATCTCTCCTCTCCCTTTATCCTCTCACTCTTTCCTCTCTGTCACTCTCTCTCTCCCCTCTCTAAAAGCTCTCCTCTTCTTTCTCCCCCCACTCCAATCAGTCTCTCCTCTCCCTTTATCCTCTCGCTCTTTCTTCTCTACCTCTCTCCTCCTTTCCTCTCTCCCTCTCCTCTCTACTTCTCTCACTATCTTCCCCTCTCCTCTCCATCCCTTTCTCCTCTCTCCTCTCTCACTCTCTACCTCTTTTCTCTTTCTCTCTTTTTTCATTCTCTCACTCTTTCTTCCCTACCTCTTTCCCTTTTCATCTCTCTCATTCTCTCCCTCCCTCCCCTCTGTTCTCTCGCCTCTTCTCTCCCCCTTTCTCCCTCTTTCTTCTCTGTCCCTCTCTCCTTCCTATCCTACCTCTCCCCTCTTTCTCTCGCCCACTACTTCTCTCTCTGTCTCACCTCTCCCTTCATCTTCTCACTCTTTCCTCTCTCACTTTTCTCCCTCTCTCCCCTCTCCTCTTTCTATCATCTCTACCTCTCCCACTATATTCCTCTTTGTCCTTCTCTCCTTTCTCTCTCCCCTCTGTCTCATACTCTCCTCTTCTCTCTCGCTCCCTACCTCTCCCCTTATTCTCTCTCCTCCCTCTTCTTTCCTCTTTCACTCTCCCTCCCCTCTCTGTTCTCTCTCCTCTCCTCTCTCCCCTCTTCCTCTTTCCTCTCTTTCCCTCTCTCCTGCCTACCATACCTCTCCCCTCTTTCTCTCGCCGACTCACTCCTCTTGCTCTCTCTCCTCTCCCTTCATCCTCACTTCATTACTCACTTTCTATCCCATTTCTCTACCTCTCCTCTTTCTCTCTTCTCCTCTGTCTCATACTCTCTCCTTCTCTCTCCCTCCCTACCTCTCCCCTCTTTCTCTCTTCCCCTCACTCCCACCTGTCTCTCCTCTCCCCCTTCTCTCTGTTGCTCCTCTCTCTTCATCCTCTCTCACTCTTTCTTCCCTACCTCTCTCCCTCTTTCCTTTCTCTCCCTCTTTTCCCTCCCACCCCCCTCTCTTCCTCTTTCCTCTCTGTCCCTTTCTCCTCTCTCACTCTCTCTCTCCCCTCTCTGTTCTCTCTCCTCTTCTCTCTCGCTCCCCCACCCCCTTTAAATCTCTCCCCCTCTCTTCCTCTTCCCTCCCTACCTTACCTCTCTCCTCTTTCTCTCTCCCCTTCACTTCGGTTTCTGTCTCTCCCCTCCCTTCATCCTCTCTCTCGCTTTTCTTCCACTCTCCCCTCTCTGTCCCTCTCTCCCTCTTTCTTCCTTCCCTTCTCTGTCTCATACTCTCTCCTCTCCCTTCATCTTCTCACTCTTTCGTACTTACCTCTCTCCCTCCCTTCTTTATAATCTCTCCTCTCTACCTTTCTCACTATCTTCCTCTGTCCTTCTCTCCTCTCCCTTCATTCTGTCTCTCCTCTCCCTTCATCCTCTGTCAGTCTTTCTTCTCTACCTCTCTCCTTTCCTTTCACACTCTCTCTCCCTTCTCTGTCTAGAGCTGCAACTATCGAATATTTTTGGAATCGAGTATTCTGTCGATTATATCATCGATTAATCGAGTAATCGGATAAATCACACTTTTTTGTTTTTATACAACTATATCAATAGTGTGTAACGCAACATGAAAGGCCTCTTAAAATGAGCAAGCAATTGCTGTTATTCCTCACAAAAAGGTTTTTATTTAAAGTCAACATTTTTTTTAAACAAGTGTAAAACCTTTGGCTTATTGGCTTATAAGACAGGAGTTTTCTAAGTGACAACGTTAATCCTTTAACTAGCCTAATTAATAAGCTAAATATAGAACTAGCGAACACATAAGTGTTAAATAACGTCGATAAAATAGTTCCTTTCTCTGATATTGGAATTGATGCCAGCGGTTCTAGATTAAATCAGATTTTTGGTAAAAGTAGAACAACGAACTAGACGTTTCTGATATGGGAACACCGAGTGTGTGCGTGTGTCTGTGTATACGTGAGGAAGGGAGCGATTTGAGTGAGATCATTTGCTCTCTTGCTGCTCATTATGCCTCGTTACTATCGACTCATAACACAGGTTACAAATAATTACAAATACTGTACATTCTAATAGGCGTTACTTTTCATTTCAGTTAGCAATCGTAAAGTATATTACCTCGTAGATTCTCCGACTCCGCTTAGAGAAGTACAGTTCACGCTTTAAGTTTCGCTTTAAGTGCTGCAGCATTGAAGACGTACTGTTGTGGTACATCAGGTTGGCTTTGCCAGTGCACACTGGCACCGGCCACATCATTATCTGCCATTTCCACACCGTGGAATAAATCGCGCCGCTTCAAATCTTTGAAATGTACGTCATTGATAACTGTCCGTGTGAAACAGTGATCCCAGACTGGCGCAGCAGTCTACAAAGGAGGAGTGATACGATAGCAGAGACATTTTAAATAAATTGACTTTGGTGACATGAATTAAACGAAGCCTCGAGGCAAAGAATTTGCCCCGAATATTTTTTGTAATCGAATTATCCGAGTTACTCGAGTAATCGTTTCAGCCCTATCTCTGTCCCTCTCTCTCTCTCTCTCCCACCTGTCTCTCCTCTCCCTCTTTCTCTCTGACTCCCTGTAGCAACTCATAACGTAATAATGGCTCTTAACGTAATAACTGAAATGTAATAAATGTTCATAACGTAATAATCGACTTTTAATGTAATAAAATCATGAGCGCATAACGTAATAACATCTTTGCGCATAATGTAATAATGTCTTATACTGTGAGAAAAGCTGCATTAACACTGTTTATCTAAAAAAAAAAGAATGGTTTTCAGTATATTATATGTAAATTAGAGAAACTGAGTAGCCTTTTATTTGATAGTTCTGTATTCTTACATTTTGTATGGCACCGATGAGCTTTGTTTTGGGTCATTGAGAATACTGCACTCACATCTACTGACTACTGCAGGTAAGCAGAACTTTTTGTAACCTCTAAAGTTGAATTAATTGTTAAATGAATCCATCCACCATGTTTTTAATTGCGTGGTAAGCAGAACTTTTTGTAACCTCTAAAGTTGAATTAATTTTTAAATGAATCCATCCACCATGTTTTTAATTGTGTGTTAAGATGCTTCTTTGCACAATGTTTTAGTGAGCCACTACTTGTTGTACTATTATTTGTATTTTATCTAACAGCTCTTTGTTGTGCCTTCACTAGGAGCTATTTTAGCTAGCATGTATTATAGCTAGCTAATGGACATGTTGGACTTAATTTTAATGCAGGAAGTTGTTTCTCTGTCTGTGTTACATTCTGAAGTTAAAGTAAAATCCACAAAAAAACATTTGTTGATACGCTTCCCTACTTTAGAATGTGGCACCTTGTCTTGTGTGTGTGTGTGTGTGTGTGTGCTGTCTGCATACCTCACCCCAATGTTAATTGAATCAATGAATTTTGTTTCAATTTCAGAAAATGAACAATGAGATTGCTGAACTGTATCTTGGTAATGTACACAATGGGCCTTTTGGTCAGTGACGTTCAAGGCCATGGAAACAAAATGATGGATGATGAAACGTATGATGTCATCATTAAAGCACTGAGAGGAGAATTTCACATTCCTGTGAAAGAAAGAACAAGGCTCCAACGCTCTGTCCTGGTTCGTCTCTGGAGGAATAAGCACTTGTTTCGGCTATCAGATGACAACAAATCATTACTGTACAATGGAAAATTGGTTGTGAAAAAGTCATGCCTTAAAGGTATTGTGAAGAAAGGGCTTGAAGAGACTGTAAGCTTCTGGTTCTTTAAGGCACCTCAAACAAAAGCGTAGAAGGCATGGAGCAGTTTCAAAAGGTTCTTTATTCGGGCTACAACAGGATACAGGCCTTTATGGTGGGTCTTCACTCCTCGTCTCTGAAGGGCCTCCTTCTGCGAGACCTCTTTATAGTTAAACTCAAACATTATCCCACCTGTTGATGCATGCAGCTGCTATTCTATCCTTGTTGTCTATGTATAGATCCTATATGTTAAGCTTCTAGCTCACCATATAAGGTAACACACAAGTCTGTACAGAGCCATCTCACTTCTTTGAATAGCCCACTTCAAGGGTCACAAGGTCAACAGGTTAAACTCCATTTGTCATAGGGTCCATATGTTCAAGTTAAAATAGAATCAAAGCACCGATGTGTTTCCTTCAATCATTCCTTAATATTAACACAAGAAAACAGTTTGAAGAAAATAGTTCACAAGACCAAGGGATGTAGTGCCCGAAAACTTAATGTGTACTTAAGTGATCAGTATTGTGGGATCAGCACAAGAAATGTTCAGAAAGTATTGGACAGGTCCAGGCGCTATCATCTTCACAGAGCTACTTTTCGAAACAAGGCCATTCCCAAGCCCATTATGGCTAAAACAGTCCAAGACCATCATCAAATCGACCTCCGAGACATGGGGAAATGGGCTGTCAAACTTAGAAATGTTCGCTATAGGTACATCCTAACCATCCTTGACGTATGTAGCAGATATGTCTGGCTACGCCCACTGAGGAGCAAAGAGAGCAAAGAGGTTGCTAAACATCTTGCTGAAATCTACACTGAACATGGCCCACCTAAAATTTTGCAGCATGATCAGGGCAAAGAATTCAAAGGTGCAGTCAAAAAGCTGATGGAATCATATCATGTCAAAGTCATTCAGAGCTCTCCCTATCACCCCCAGAGCCAAGGTAAAGTTGAAAGAACACACCGGGTGTATGATTTTGTACATTTCAAACAAGGAGGTGTTAACTGGGTAGCACATACAGTATGCCAGCATATGCAAAAGTAATGAATCTGGACAAAAAAGAGGTTCTAAACTGGATGTCTCCTTTCGAAGTGTACTATGGACGAAAGAATAACATCAAGACTCATGCCTTATCCAACAATGCCGGTGATGCTAGCCCCGACTCAGTTTCTGAAGACTTCAAAGAGAACATGGCTGAGTTTGAGGAAAAGCGGAGGAAAATACGAAGGTGAGCACTAAAGGCTACAGAGCGTTGCATGAAACGTTTAGCTAAACTCAGGGTAAATCCACCTTCATCAGTTTACAATGTACAGGACAGAGTGTTGGTGAGGGTCAGCAAAGGGCCAAGATTTTCAAAACATTATGCTGTGGTACCAGGTATAGTTCTCCAAAGAAATGCTGATCGGTCAAAATATAAAGTCAAGATCCAAATACCAGGCAGCCCAAACCACCAAGATATCAAATGGTTCTCAGTGTGTGATTTGTCAAGTGCCACAAGAGAGCAGGAGAAGCAGCGTTTCAAGCACAAGGCCAAAAAACATCTGCGCATAAAGTTGCTACAGCCCATCACACATGAAATTAGGTTGGAGTCGCTACGGTTTCAGGACTCTGACCCAGATGGCAGCTGCCAGTTTGCAGCTATGGCTGACCAACTTGCGAAACTTGGAATTTTTTGGTCTGCAGATTCTCTAAGGGACCAAATTGTATCTGATCTAATGCTTCACCCACATGCCATGAATGGAATTCAACTTTCTAATTATGTGGCGGAACAATGGGATGACTATGTGCAAAGAATGCAGTACAGTGGTACATACGGCGATCATCTGACTCTAGAAAGAGCGACCACAATATTCAATGTGCAGTTTATGATTGTGTCAACACTCGGTGCTGATGCAACAGCAATACTATCCCCACAGGGTCACTATAATGAAAGTCTACCATTGCTGATCCTAGGGCATTTCGCTGAAGGTCATGTGGACCATTATGTGAGTCTTGATGGTCCAGTCAGACCATTGATAGAAAGAATACTGGAAGCAGAGAAGCAGAGGGTACTTCTTAATGATTCCGACCACCATTCAGACCCTGATTCTAACCACAATTCAGACCCTGATTCTGAGCACGATTCAAACCCTGACCCTGACCACCATTATGACCCTGACCGCCATTCACTCTCTGACCGCCATTCACACCCTGACTCTGACCGTCATTCAGACTCTGACTGCCATTCAAACCCTGACTCTGACCGCCATTCAAACCCTGACTCTGACCACCATTCAGATCCTGACCATCATTCAAACCCTGACCCAAACCCTGACCGCCATTCAAACTCTGACTGCCATTCACACCCTGACTCTGACCGCCATTCACACCCTGACTCTGACTGCCATTCAAACCCTGACTCTGACCGCCACTCTGATGTTAACTCCATCCATCACTACATTGATCCTCATGATGACATGGTTTTGCAGGCACCAAATGTGGACCTCAACACTGTCCATCACATTGATCCTGATATTGTTCCTGCTGTTCCTGCTGAAACTCTCTCTCTAACTTGCCTGTGCTGATATTATCATCAATCATCCAGTATAGCCTGATGATGGATATACCAATGATGGGCACATTTAACAGAGTTTCCAGCTTATTCAGAGAGTTAACCCTGCCCTTTCTTCCCAGCATTTCTATCCGTGATTCTTTGGTTGAATCTTTACACATTGAGAAGGATAATGACTACCGTATCAGTATTAGCAACCTATATAAAGCAGCTGGACGCAACAGCGGCATGCGATCAAGATCAGGGAGCTCTTCAGCCAAAATGCCAAGTGGTTTACAGCATGGATTGTGATTCGCACATGTCGTCTGGGTGGTACCGTATCACTGATATATATTGGACAAAATAATGTTGGAATACCATTCATCTGTTGAATCCCTTATTTTTGTGATCACAAGCGCAATGCCTGAAAACTAGAGTGGACTGGACTGTATTTTTGTTGGTTATATATTTGAATTATAACTATAATTTCTGAATGTGCATTATTTGTATATATTGTTTAGTTAAATTATATATATTTTTACTTGGGAATCCTAACAGGCTGTTTATAATTGTTCCTTATAACTGAATATTTTCAAAGCGCATTCATGTTTTGTGTGATCACCATGTTTCAGGTTAAGTGTCAGTTTTACAAGTTCCAAAATAAAACTAGATTTAATGTTTTCTGCTTGTATCATGTATTTAATGTAAGTAGTAAGGACATGTTTAAAAGGCATTAACTTAATGAATGCATTATTAGTCATTAACTAACATTAATTGATTAAATAATGTTGGTTAGTTGATTCTTAGTTGTTGATTCATAATCATGATGAATTATTAAACATTAATTAACAGTTATTAATAATATTATTTAGTTATTATGAATTATAACAATTATATCAATATATAATAACAATATATTATAACATTTATCACAATTATTCTTAGGTACTTCGACCAAGGGGGGTTATGTTTTTGCCAGGGTTTGTCAATACTTTTATATGCTATCAGTGGTTACAACACCACCAACAAAAACCAGACAAACAAAATAAACAGAAACTTCATTACCCACAAGGGGTGACTGAACTGACCAGATGGATATCTAAGCTCAAAGTGCATTTTGAGTTATTATAATGTATTGCTTAACATTAATTAACATATTAGTTATTCCATTACTCAGAAGTCAATTAATTTCTTCTGATTAGAGTAAATTGAAATGTCAAAAAATAGAAACTTGCTGTCTATGGCCAAATTTGAAAAATGGAGAAAATCGCGGTTTTCATTTATGAAGTTTAATTTTCCCAGTCACAATGAGTACTTAGAATTTGATGGTTGTGGCAAGTATTCATGTAAAAGGTCACATTTGTTAATGGGCAGCATGAATTCTGGACATAAACTACTACAAATATTACACAGTGCACCTTTAATAAACAATAGGATTGCTTCAAAAGCGCTAGTTAACCGTTAACGTTTCACCTTGCAGCAATGGCAAAGGTAAAAAAAAAAAGATAATGCAAATTTAAGGCTACTAAAATAAAAGGCTACTCAGTTTCTCTAATTTACATATAATATACTGAAAACCATTCCTTTTTTAGATAAACAGTGTTAATGCAGCTTTTCTCACAGTATAAGACATTATTACGTTATGAGGTTTTATTACATTATGAGTTGCTATATAGTGGAGCTCATAACGTAATAGGTTATTACATTATTACGTTATGCGCAAAGACGTTATTACGTTATGCGCTCATGATTTTATTACATTAAGAGTCGATTATTACGTTATGAACATTTATTACATTTCAGTTATTACGTTAAGAGCCGTTATTACGTTAAGAGCCATTATTACGTTATGAGTTGCTACACTCCCCTCTCCCTTTTATCCTCTCTCCCAGTTTCATCTCTCTCACTCTCTCCCTCTCTCCCCTCTCTGTTCTCTCCCCTCTTTCCCTCTCCCCCTCACTCTTCTTTCTGTCTCTCCTCTCCCTTCATCCTCACTTGGTCTTTCTTCCCTATCTTTCTCCCTCCTCCTCTTTTCTCCCTCTCTCACTATCTTCCTCTTTTCTCTCTGTCCCTCTCTTCTTGACTCTCTCGCTCTCCCTTCTCTTTCCTCACTTTCTCTCCTCTTCACCGCCTCTCTCCCTCTGTCTCATAATCTCTCCTTCTCTCACACTCCCTAGCTCTTCCTCCTTCGCTTTCCCCCTCACTCCCACCTGTCTCTCCTCTCCCTCTTTCTCTCTGTCTCTCCTCTCCCTTCATCCTCTCTCGCTCTTTCTTCCCTCTCTCTTTTCTCCCTCTCTCACTATCTTCCCCTTTCCTCTCTGTCACTCCCTCACCTTCTGTCTCATGCTCTCTGCTCTCTCTCTCTCCCTTCATTCTCTTTCCTCTTTCTCTCCTCTCCACCATCCCTCTCAGCTCTCTCCCTCTCTCACCCCCTTTCTCCCTCTAGTTTCCTGTTTCCTCTCGGCCCCTCTCTCCTTCCTCCCTTCTTTCCTCTCTTTCTCTCCTCTCCACGGTCTCTCTCACCTTTCTCCCTTACCCCTCCCTCTCTCTCCTCTCCTCTTTTCCCTCTCTTAAAGCGCTCCATCATAAGCTGTCTGGAAGCTCCTCTTTTGTTCTCTCTATATCTCCTCTTGATTAAGTTCACACACACACACACACACACTCACACACACACACACACACTCACACACACACACACACACACACACACACACGTTTATTCAGAGAAATCCTCCTCTTTTCATTTTTCGTTTTACAGGAAACAGATGTAACATTTGCTCCACTGGTTTATAAAGCAGCAAATACACAACTGAGCCTGGAGTCCATTATACACTGACGATGCATCATTTCTGCTTTTTCTTTTTGTATCTGGCAACCCAAAGTGAGCTCATTCTGTTTCCCACCCTCTCTCCTCTTTCACTCTCACTCTCTCCTTCAGATATTTCTTACTGTAAACCACTGGGGTGTGTTAGTTTCAGTGTAGTTACCTCCTCCTCTGTTTTCTGATCCATGCTATTGGCCACGTTTACATGATGTTTTTTAATTGTTCTGAAGTAAATAGTTCGGAATTCAAATATTCTCCTTCCAGTTTACATGGAAATAATAATTCTGAATTGAGGTTTACATGGAAATCACGTTAAATCGTCTTTATTTACGATAATTCCGTTCAGCGTCTGGGGGTGGGGAAGGGTTCTGATTGGACAGCGACACAAACGTATCTACGTCTTTGGGAAGAGAACAGAAAAGCCGAGTTAGGCGATATCGCTCTGATGAATGGCTCGCTCGCAAACTAGCCCCACTCACGCTCTAACTCGACTATTCTGTACAGAAGCACGACGAAATTCTGAGTCGAGGATGTAGTAGAAGAAGTATTATGAGCTTGAATGAAATTTGACACCCTATTTGACAAAATCTGGTGCACAGAGCTTCATTAACCGTCATTAACTGAGGGATATTTATTTATTTATTTTATTTAACCTTTATTTAACCAGGTAAAGGCCCATTGAGATCCAGACCTCAGTTACAAGGGTGACCTGGCCAAGTTATCAACAGCACAAGAGCAGAAAACAACTATCATTTAAGATAAACAATTTAAATAAAAAATAAAAACAAAAAAGCAACAGTCAATTAAGATAAACATCAATTATGAAGGTAAAGTGCAGTGAGTGTAGAAAATATTTCAATAATAACAGCTACATGACACATTTGAATCAGTTTTGTCTCCGTTTATTTTAGTTTTAAAGGGAATAAATGGGAATAAGGGAATAAATGGGAATAAGGGAATAAATGCTATGGGAATAAGGGAATAAAAGGGAATAAATGGGAAAAAGGGAATAAATGCTGTTCTCAGTCTCTACACTTGTATTGTTCAACATCCGTTTTCACAGATACTTAATGCTAGAGAATCGGAATCGGATCAACACTAAAAGCTGGATCAGTTTATCCCCACTTGTCACCTTGTCATTCTGCTGTAATGTGATCTGTGTTTATTCATGTATTTGTTTGTTTCATTCATAAAGTATAAAAAGACATTAACAGCGTCCTAATGTTAAATATACAAGAAATGAATGAAAAGGAGGAGAAAGAAGTGAGCTTCTGTTGATCTCTTCTTTTTTTCCAGACAATAACCTGTTTCCTTGTGTTGTGTATTTTGTTTTGTTGGACTTCAGAGCTACAAACTCCTCGTCGTGCGTTCAGGAGGTGACGAGCTGTTTTGAGTCATTTCTCCACAAAACTGCGGGACTCTTGTGTTCTCGGTGCAGGTTTAGAATCTCTCCTGGGGTGTGGCCCACGGCTCTGCGCCCACACCCCAGACACACGGAGTTCTTATGGTCTCAGGGGTGTGAACACGGGGGTATGAACGCCGGGGGGTGAACGCCGGGGTACGGACGCCGGGTAAAGGTCCATTAAGAACAGAGGATGGTGATGATGATGAAGAAGAGCGGGGTCCTCAGGCGTGTGAGGTGCAGACGGGATGTTACAGAGACCCGCTGAGAAGACATGCACCACCGAAGAGGAGGTATAGAAGGAAGAGAGGGAGAGAGGGAGCGGACACTAAAAGGAAAGACAGAGAAGATGTGAGAGGGAGAGAAAATGAAAGATTAACATCAACAGAGGAGGAAAAGGAGTGATGGGGGAGAGAGGAAGGAAGAAAAGAGAGAAGGGAAGCAGAGAGAAGGCGCAATGAAGGAGAGACAGGGAGAAAAAGGGAGAAAAGGAAAGATAGGGAAAAGAGCAGAAAAGTGGGAGGGAGAGAAAGGGAGAGGGAAGAAAGGAAGGTGAGAGACCAGAGATGAAAATGGAGGATGAAAGAGAGGCAAAGAGGGAAGAAGGGAGAAAATGATGGAAAAGAGAGGAGGAGAGAGGGAAAGGGGGAAGTAGAGACAGAAGGAGCAGAGGAAGAGAGAAAGGGAGGAGAGAGAGAGAGAAAACGAGATAAGAAGGAGGAAAATCAAAGATGAGGAGGAAAAGCGGAGAGAGGGAGAGAAAGGGAAAGAGAGAAAGGGACATGGATGGAAAGACAGAGAGAGCAGATGGAGAAATGGGCGATGAAAGAGAGGGGAAGAGGGAGAAAAGGAAAGATGGCAAAGAGAGGAGGAGAGAGGCAGAGTAGAGACAGAAGGAGCAGGGAAGGAAAGAAAGAGAGACGAGGAGAGAGAGAAAAAGAAGGGAGAAGGAGGAAAATCAAAGATGAAGGGGAAAAGAGGAGAGAAAGGGAGAGGGATGGAAAGACAGAGAGCAGATGGAGAAATGGGCGATGAAAGAGAGGGAAAGAGGGAGAAAAGGAAAGATGGAGAAGAGAGGAGGAGAGGGGGAGAGTATCAACACAAGGAGCAGGGAAGGAAAGAAAGAGAGAAGAGAGAAAAAAGAGGGAAGAAGACAGAAAAGGAAAGATGAGGAGGAAAAGAGGAGAGAGGGAGAGAAAGGAAAAGAGAGAAAAACAGAGTAGACAGAGAGAATGGGAGACAAAAGCGAGAGAAAGAGGGAAGAAGAGAGAAAATGACAGACGGAGAAGAGACGTGGAGAGAGGGAGAGTAGAGACAGAAGGAGCAGGGAAGGAAAGGAAGGAAGAAGAAGGGAGACAGAAAGAGAGGGAAGAAAGGAGTAAAGGAAAGATGAGGAGGAGGAGAGAGAGCAGAGAAGGGAAAAGGGAGAAGAGAGAGAAAAAGAGGGAAGAAGGGAGAAAAGGGAAAATGGGAAAGAGAAGAGGAAAAGGAGAGAGAGAGAAGGAAAGGAAGCAGAGAAGGAAAGACAGGGGGAAGAAAAGTAGTGAGAGGGAGAGAGGGACGAAGGGAGAAAAGGAGCGATGGCAAAGTGGGGCTCCAGACTCCCTGTTCCTCTGTGGTCCATTAAACAGGAGCCTGCAGGGGCCCATCAGCGCTCAACATCACCCTGAGATGTTTCTGTAGAAAAGAAAAGCTTTATCTGTGAACCACCTCTTCACTCACAGACAAAAGACTCTTCTCCCCCGGGGCCCGGACAGTTTTACGACGTTTACAGTAAACAAAAGGAACCAGGCCAAGTCCAAGAAGTGGTTTAAACCGAGCGGGTCTGAGGACTGAGGGGCCGAACAAAACCAAACACCGAAATACAGAGAGTGGACGGACCGAGGAGTCAGAAATCACCTCTCGTTCTGAAAATATCCACACTTAAAAGGTGCATTGCGGAACTTTTTGTCAAGTGCTTGTCATTACTCCGCCTAGAATGTTCCACAGTGTGACATTAAACAGCTCAACCTCACATTTAGTACATTTTATAGTTTCATAGCTCAAAAATACCTAGAAAAACAGGCATTCTGACTGTGAGCGGGGTCGCCTCTCCACAGATCTGACCTGTAACTTGGTCTGGTTTGGTCGCCATGAAGATAGAAAGGTTTAATGCCATACTGTGGAACATTCCAGACAAAGAAATAACATCTCCATGGAGAAAAGTTACACAATGCACCGAAAAAACAACAAAACCTAACAAATAAAAACAATAAAAACAACACATAAAAAATGAATCGATTTGCATATTAATTCCTTAAGATCGATTCGTACGTGCAAAGATCGATTTAATTTTGAATACATTTCCCCCCGGTGAACTTTAACCCCACTCGTCGCGTCACTGGATTGCCGCAGGTCTGACTATATCAAAACAGTAAACACGCCGTCGGACACTAGTGGCATCGTCAGCTAAGTCCTGGGTTTGAAAACGCCAGAAACACTCAAAGCTCCGTCTGGCTCCATTTCAGGCTCAGAAACGATAAAAACAAAGATGCGCCTGACAGAAGCAAAGAGATTTACTAGACAAATGGAGGTGAAGCACAGCGGAAACACAACCAACCTCAGGAACCACTGTAACAGCTCAGGGAACAGCTCCAAAATGGTTCTAATAACACTAACCCGAATCAAGATCAGATCAAATCAAATCGTGATGATTGATTCAGAATCTTAAGAATCGGAGTCGAATCACTTCTTGGAATTTGAATCAATACTCAGCCCTCGTATAAAAACAGAAACCTTTTTTTTTATGTGATAAAATGTCAACATCTCAAACTGTCAAAGCACTGCGCAGCTTTTCTGGTGGAGCATTCGCCACCTGCTTGTCTCCATGGAGATGTTATTGCTTTGCCCGGAATGTTCCATGTTCTATCCAGCGTTTATTCATTACAGGTGTTTCTGTTAATCCCTTCTGTGAATAGGGGCGCCTCTCCACAGATCTGACCTGTAATGTGGCCTAGCGCTGTGCCCCTCGTGATATATGGGTTTAATCTATACTGTGGAACATTTTAGACAAAGCAGTAACATTTCCATGGAGACAAGCAGGTGGCGCACCTTTAAAACACACGTTCAGTTTGAGCTTTGACACTTTGAGATGATCATTTTTGGTTTTATCAGTTTCTGTTTTTACACATTTTGTTTTTAATTGTGTTGTGTTACGCTGCGCTTGTGTTTTTTAAAGGTGCATTGTGTAACTTTTCTACTCGAGAGTCTGTCAAAGGCTTTCCAAATTAAACCTTTCTATCTTCACGGAGACCAAAACAGACCAAGTCACAGTAAGAGTGTGTTTTTCTAGGTTTTATTGAGCTATAAAACCATCTGTAATTGAATACATGTAAAGTAGAGCTGTTTAAAGTCACACTGCGGAACATTTCAGGCAAAGCAATGATATTTCCATAGAAAAAAGCAGGTGACGGACGCCCACTTCTAAGTAGAGATTTAAAACAGGTACAGAAATGTCCTGGTAAATACAAAGCATCATTTTTAGTGTCATTTTTAATGCAAAAACAAGTCTCCTCATTGTCAGACACGGTTTTATTCTCATTTCTAAATCCTGCTCTTTATTTTGACATCTCCATCCCCCCGACACTGTCCCGCCTCCCGCCTCCCGCCTCCAGCTCACCCGCCGCCAGCTTTTAAACAAACACTCAAGACTCTAGTTCAACTTTGGAGGAGTTTTCATCTTTTCATTTTAGAATTCAGGGTTTGAAAATTGTAAAAATCATTTCCAGCAGGAGGATTGGTGAAGGGACGGAAGTAGCAGAGGGTCTGAACACCGGGGCTGGAGAGGAGGAGGAGGAGGAGGAGGTGGTGGTAGATAAAATGGAAGGATGAAGGAGGAGACGGAGCAGGAATGATTCACTGATGCATTTTTCAGGTCCAATTTCAGTCCCAGTTCCCTGTTTTCGATACTGTAGCTTTAAAGATCACATATTGTCCTTGAAGCCGCTATAGAGTTAAAATGTACAACACCCGTGGATCATTATGTTGTTCTTTAAACAGTTTGAATTTCAATAGTCATCTAAAAGGACTTCATTAAAGACTACCTAGGCCTGGGCAAAAAATCGAGTTGGCAAGTCAAATCGATTAGGGTTTTTTTTGAGAAATCGATATTTAAGATTTTTTTAATACAGCGCGTACATTTCACATTCACCAAGACTTCCTGTAGTCTTTCCGTAGTCACTTCCTGCGTCTTTCACTTTCCCCAAGAGCGACACAAGTACAAACAAATCTGACACAGAAAGAACTCATATAATCCACTGAGTCGTGTCCTTTAGTCTGACAGAAGCTGAAGCACCAGCACAAGGAAAGAGCTGCTTTTTTTCAGCTTTTACAGTTTATGCAAATGAGCCATGTGGTTTTAAGTTTAGTTTCTGTAAAACGTAAACAAATGTGCCAAAGCTGCATTGAACACATTCTAATCTCACTCTGTAGTGGTTTGTATGTTGTAAAGTTTATTTCTGCAGATTACGAACAGTAATAATAAAAATGATCATTTTCACCTTTTGGAGCTGTCCTGTTTGTGGTGCTAGAGGTATGTGTGTTCTGTATGTGTATGTGTTGTATGTATGTATTGTTGATGTGTTACCAAGTCTGCACGGCTGTTACTATGAGTGAGCCTGAAAGCTTGTAAATAGTGTAAATAAATTTGTATGTACATTGTTTTAACCTGTTTTTTTCCTTAGGGTGACAATGTAACATCTGTCCAGGGACTGCAGATGGAAACTAGCCTCTTGGCTAAATCTGGTGCATTTACAGAAATGTTCATTAATGTACACTGTACCTGTCAAATAAATAAATAAATACATAAATAAATACATGAATACATGAATAAATAAATAAATAATATAAACACGTTAATGATTAATCAATAACTTGATTGTTTATTTTCCCGGCGATCGATTAAGAAACTGCCCCTACTGTGAACCATATGAAATGCTCCAGTTTATTCGGTGGAGAAGAGAGGTTTTCACACCATGGTGAAGGTTTTGGATGCTGCTATATGGTCGAATTGAATCAAAATGTGAATCAAGTTTTGTTTTTGTTTTTAATAATAATAATAATAGTAATAATAATAATAATAATAATAATAATAATAATAATAATAATAATAATAATAATAATAATAATAATAATAATAATAATAATATATTGTATTTATTAGGTGCCTTTCTGGACACCCAAAGTCGCCTGACAACAACATAAACAAATTAAGTCTGATTTAAACCACACAGTTAAAATCCTACAGTTAAAGTGGGACAGTATTTCATTTCTTAATTGTGTTTAGTATTGTATTGATTTTTATTAAAATATATCCTCAATCCTCAATATCGCTCAGGTCTAAGCCTACAACTTTAGAAAGACACGGTGCCCAGTGGGAGCTGACGTCAGAGTCGGTGTTACAGATCTGTTGGAGCCGGTGTGTAAGTGGTTCATATCGCGCACACCACCAAACGCTGCACCGGCATCTGCACAGACACCTGCCCCAGGACCTCTGGGGGGCGCTGTCTAAATAAAATGTAGACGGGGCTTCGTTTCCGCCCTGTCTGAAGTGAAGATGTGGATTTACGCACTCGTCCGCATGAAAGGAAATCAGTGAGAACAATGTTTGCGTATCTGTGACCGACGGTGAGTGTTTTGTGTCTCCAGTGAAGTGGAGGCAAACGGGCCGTGTGAGTCCAGAACACTGAGCACTTCTCGCTACTTTCACGCTCAAACGAGCTCACACGCCCGCCTCACCTCATACTTATCTCTGTGATGATTTAATGACATGATACGCACTCAAATGAAACAACTGAAACTCTCTCGATTTTGCAGAATAGGTGCCCTTTAAGCATCAGTCGATACCCGATATGAACTAATGCCAGAGCAGAGACTGAAAACAGCATTTATTTCCTTTAAAACAAACAAGACTAAACTGATCCAGAAGTGTTATGTCACTCATTTATCTCTTTTTATCTTGAGTAACATTGTGTGATGTCCCTGGGTTGTGTCTATATGATAGAGCTGCTGTTTCAATCAAATCTAAAATGACAGAACAACTTTGTACAAATAAAGGACATTATGAGACTTTCAGAGCCGCCTACGACCCATAAATACAATTAAATTACATCAATTTGTATGCCCAGATATGATATCGACTCAATGGTTATTTACTTCGACAAATATTCATCTTTTTATTACAGCGAAGAACCTCCTGCCTTCATGGTCAGTGCCATTCTGACGAGCCACAACTCTGAAATCTCAAAATCTTCAGCTTCCATCCATTTTTATAACCTTTTCTCTTTCATTTAAGTAATTTAAACTGATGCATTTTTGGAAACAGGTATCTGTTTTACCTCCTTGCACGGTATTTAAACCTGTTATGATTTTGATGTAAGATATAATGAGCTGCCATTATGAAATTTGCTGCTTAATGAAAGTGTTTTGTTGTGTTTTGGTCCAATTCACAAACAGCTGGAGTTTCAGCACCATGGACAGAGATGAGGGGTTTACAGCGTCAGAGGACAGGACCACTCACAGTCACAATGCCTGTTTTTCTAGGTATTTTTGAGCTATAAAACCACCTGTAAATGAATAAATGTAAAGTAGAGGGAAAAAGTCTCTAAAGTAAAATTAAAAGAGTAAAAGTATGCTGCTATAAAAGTACTCTGAAAAGTACAAATTCTTTAACAGGTCAAGTAAATGTAGTACAGTATGACCCACCCCCACCTATACCTTTTACTGCTGGGATGATTTCAGCACCCTGGACAGAGGCAGGTCTCTTACTACAGCCAGGATCACATGAGTTTCAGGACCTGTTGTACTGTATTTGTCGTTTTTTTGTGTGTCTGCTTTATACCATCTCTCAGGTTTTCTGTGGTCACTGTGGTTGAAACTACAAAATTAGAAAGATTTACCTGAATTTTAGGTTTTAAATTTACTTTGAATGGGATTTTTTGACTAAAAATATGAATAATCACATGAGGGACATTAGTTATCACATAGCTCGTTTGCATCTTCTGTTAATATTAGAGTTCTTAAAAAGTCTTTGGGACATTTACTTTCTTCCCCTCAGTGGCTTTGATATGGCAGAATTGAGCTGGTGATTACTGCAGTTTTTCAGCAGAGACAATCTACTGCAGAGAAGGTTTCAGCACACAGACAGAGGCACTCTGATCTCCAATTATAAGAGTATAGAATGTGTACAGCAAGTGTTTCAGGACCAAGGACAGAGACTCGATCACCTGACTCCTGTACAATTTACCGCAGAGAACAGCAGACTTCAGCACCACAGACAGAGAAACATGCACCAGATAGCTTTCCAGTTATATTTACATTTGTAGCAGTGATTAAAGCGTTTCAGAACCAGATATACACCACTGAATTCTGAATTTTCCATTAAATGTACACAGAGCTACTACAAGAGGTACTACTAGTGGTAATTATGTTGTCCCAGTTTACAGGACTCTTGGTCAGTCTCTTTCTCTGCCAAAGGGGCCAAACTATGGAACTGCTACCAGCTGATTTAAAATGGGAAATTAATAGCAACAAATGTAAAAGTAAATTAAAATGACTGAAAGTTTCCAACCAAAAATGCACTTGTACGTAACGTAAATATAATCATGCTGTATGTGTATCTGTATGTAACTAATGTGTTTTGTCTGTTTTTATGTATGTATTTAATATTTTTTACAGAAAGGTGCTGAAAACTTGCAACACTTAAAACACTCAAAGCAAAGCATCTAACTTGTCTAATGCAACTGTGATGTCCTTAATAAACAGGAATACAAAAAATTTGAGATATTATTACTCAGAATTGGCGGGTTTCAGCACCATGGACAGAGACACATGTATTTGGTAGCTCTCCAAAGCCAATTTTACACTGTCAACTTTAAACAAACAAACCAGAACATGACTAATAGAAATATAATAAGACACTTTTTATTTTGTTTGAATAATATTTAAAGTATCAGAAAAAAATGTTTCTTGCGTGTAAATTGTGCTGAACTTTGGATAGAATTCTATACTTACTGTTACTTTCTTTTTTAATTTTCTTTTTAAGCACACAAAAACAAAAATAGACCAAAAATAAACAAAAATTTAAAATTAAAATAAAAAACTCCCATCAAACTCAATCTTCTTGTAATTTTCAACATATTTTTCTTTTCCTTTTCTTCACAAATTGCTTCCTAGTTGGTGTAAAACTCCAATTTATATTTACAACAGGTATTATCTCCTAGAAATGAGAGAATCATAAAATCCTGTCCAGTCACACTTTTAATATTTAAAAGTGTTTAATATTATAGAATGCTAGAAAAGAGGAGCCAGTTTTGATGGACGACATACAAGAGTAGTATTTGTCTAAGGAGGATCTGTTTTAAGCAACTGTGAAAAGCACTATTACATATAATTTGTAGCAGTGATAAATCGTTTCTGAACCAGATATTTAGCAGAGATATTATAGCTGAGAATTAGAGGATTTCAGTACCATGGACAGAGACATGCACTAAGCAGCATTCCCACTTCTACAGCGATCAGACCAGGTTTTCAGGACCACGGACAGATACAGGTGTAGTGAACTGGAGCCAAAGATGTATTCCAGGACCACGGACAGAGACAGCTTCCAAGTCCCTCTCTATTAGGTCTCCATAAAATCTACAACTAATCAGATTGTGGTTATCTATGGCCGCTCTAGAACTATGCTGGTTATTTTAGTATAGTACTTATAGTATTATATCATAGTATTTTCTGATCTATGTTACAATGTTGTTTTCTCATCATAAACCTGGAGATGTGTTTTGTTCAGCTTTTCTCTCAAACTGAAAACACTTCATACATTTTCGCTAGACATTTGGATGATTTCAGACCTGAAATTGCCAATCTCTACTGAACAAAAGGTCAAAAGGAGCAGTCAATTTGAAAGCTATCACTAAATGGCATTGCAAGGTCGAACAGAGCATTTTAAGCTTTAGAGATGTACACAGACTATTCCTTAAACGTGTGTGAATGAAACAAAACAACCCCAGTTATGTTTTTGACAAGGTAACAACATTTTCACATGGCTTAAAGCTCTCAAGAGTCAGTTTTGTGTGTGTGTGTGTATATATATATATATACATACATATATATAGGTCTGTCACGGTAACACATTTTGAAGTGTGATGTACTCAAGAAAATGTATACAATAAAAGATAATACTGAAACTGACATAATACACTTAAAGGCAAATGATCTAAAAACACCAAACTATAACTTATCTCAGGTAAAAGAAGTTATGTATGTTGTTCTGAATGTTTTGGAGATTAGATTTCTTCTGCATTTGAGAGAAACATGATATAAATAAGTGGATGCGTTTGGATCGTCTCAAGTTTGGATGGAGGTTTTTCACGCTCTGTGGTAGGATTGGGCGGTATCCAGATTTTGATACCATTAAACCTTCTCAGCATTTTACTGGGGTATACAGTATTACCTTGGCTAATTAAGAATTATTTTGTAGCTTGTGCCTAAACCGTTCAGACAGCTCCAGCTGGACGTAGGTGCACTGATCAAATTTGACTGGGCGTGTTTAGCCACTTGTATCAGGTCTATAGTGAAACTAACAGCAGAACAGGCTTGAATTTACCGTATTTACAGGCTGATCACGGGAAACAAGGAGTTCAAAAGTACATTTCAATTTGGAAGCAGCTCTGCAGCCATGTGTAAACCACCTAAGAAGCAATTTACGAAGAAAAGGTCAAGGAAAATATGATGAAAATTACAGGAATTATGAGTTTGAGTGACTGAATTTTGTCTTGAGTGTGTGGAGAGAGGGGTGGGGCATGGGAGCTTTTTATTTTTATTTTTAATTTTTGTTTTTGTGTGCTTATGCATTAAAAGAAATGTATGTATAGAATTCTATGCAAAAGTTCAGCACAATTTACACAAAAAAACATTTTTTTCTGATACTTTAAACATTATTGTACCAGTGGAGCCTTAAGATGCTGTGTAAAGCTCCGCCCCTCCACCACCTGCTCTAAGCTCCACCCCCTCCACCACCTGCTTTAAGCTCCACCCCCTCCACCACCTGCTCTAAGCTCCGCCCCCTCCAACACCTGCTCTATCTGGGCTCAACCCTTTGGTCCAGGAGCAGTAGAGATCCCATTAGTCCAGCGTATGCAGTAGAGACGCATGGATGACTTTAACGTGCTGAGGATAAGGATGAGGAATAACGTAGTAACTTTGAGTAACTTTAGTCGATCTGTGAAACAGCAGCTTCTGGACAATCAGACATGTAAACACAACTAACCTGGACATGTTCTAACATCACAGCAAATGTCTGATTGTAATTTGTGTCCATTCAGGGCTCTACAGTGCGCCCATTTCACTCGCATTTGCGAGTAAATATTTCGTTGTGCGAACGAGGAAAATAAAACAGTCGCACCAGTGCGAGTGCTTCTGCAGCCACAATAAGGAGAACTGCGCACAGACGTAACGTGACAAGTTAAATGTTCTAAATGTATCAAACATTAGGGGCAAACTCACACTAGGACTTCAGAATCGTGCCCAAGCCTGGATCGCCCCTAAAGCGCCGCACGCTTTCCCAGCGCGAGCGCTGACCCCAGCGTACGAGCTCCGCATGTGGCCGATATCACTCATACGAACAAACTCCGCTTCAAAACACACCCACGCCCCCTTCAACGAGGAGCGCCCCGCAGCAGGACCCACACCTGTCCCACCACTCAGTAAACACCCCCACGCCGCTGGACTTCCTTCTCAGCTAAAGCGAGAGCTTTGTCTTGGTCTTGTCTCGAGCGCATTTGGACTCGGTCTTATCACGGACTCAAGGTCTGAATACTGAGTGTGATCATATTTCATTACGGCCGCTGCAATAAACTTGTACCGGTGTGCGTGACCACGCGGGACGTCTCTCTGCGGCCTGTGCACTGGAGCCCGCAGACACTGTGCGGCCCGTCAGCACAGACTCCGCAGCGCGCGGCTTGTCCACAGCGCGCACCCTTGTGTACCAACGTGCGTCACAGGGCAGATATCCCTACCTGTCCTTCCGCCTCACGTCAAATACGCCAATACTAATTTTCTGTCAGTGTCCGCACAGAGCAGACCCACAGCACAGAGCAGGTGATATGTGGGCTGAAGTTTGCCTAATGTGCGTTTAGTTTGGTAAATGTGCAGAGGCTAAAAACCACTGTAAAACCAGTAAGAGAAAGTAACTTCACCTAGGAATTTGAAAATACAGGTTTAAAAATCTTACCTATGTTTTTCACTTTGAAGCAGTTTTGTGTAAAGTGCCAGTGGAAGTTCTCTTAAAGAAGAGGTTCTTAAACTGTGGGTGAAGGTCCAAAAAGGGCCACAGAGTGTTTCAGTGCAGTACAGTTTGTTTGGCTTATTTTAAGTCTAAATATTAATCAGATAAAATGAAGATATATTTATAAAACACTGCGATCATGCAGGAAAAGTACAGTCATAATAATTCTTTTGTTTTTTGTATTAAATTAATTCAAATAAGTTGGTGTGCGCAAGTTCTGCACTGTAATAATCGTTGGAAATGAAAACCTATTTGTGCCCCCATTTTTTTTCTGTGCTCCTAAAATTTTTAACTTAGGGGCACATGTGCTCCTGAAAAAAAAAGTTAGCGTAGAGCCCTGTGTCCATTGTTTTTAATCTATGTGCTGTGTGCGCTTTTAGCATGTTCCCATTTTACTAATATGTTACTATTAATATTCACTGATCTGTAATGATGTGTCACGTGTGATGGACTGAATGTTTTTGTGCCTATGTCCTGTTTCTTGTCTCGCCATCGTCCTGCCAGTGGGACTATGGATGAAAACGATCCTGCACAACTCCTTTACTCATTTACAGCTGCACTAACATGTGTTGATTAATGTGCACTGTCCCACATTTAATAAACAAACAAGAACAAGAAAATCTATGCCGTGTCATTAGTGGCGTATAAATATATACACGCCACAAGTGCCGAGCTGAGAACCAGGACTGAACCAGGACTGAACCAGGACTGAACCAGGACTGAACCAGGACATTAGATTAGTTTATTTGTTAGGGGACAATGCAATTTAATAAAACACATGAACAAACATGAGTAAAATTGCCAGAATTAGCCAAAAGGCTACTTTTCATCTGTAGTCCCCTGGCCATGATGTTAAAAGGCAGATAAAACTGATACAAAGAAAAACATTGTTAAAACAGAATTAGACACTGAAAATACAAAGATGAAACAGATAACAAATATTTACATATCATAGACACAAAGTTCTAGTTTTTAATGCTGGCAGCTGTATGTATTTACCATCCATTCTCTTAAATGTTTTGTG
The DNA here is from genome assembly GCA_034769755.1 of Odontamblyopus lacepedii. NCBI lineage: Eukaryota > Metazoa > Chordata > Actinopteri > Gobiiformes > Gobiidae > Odontamblyopus > Odontamblyopus lacepedii. Next base: position 6,973,804 of record CM068362.1, read on the forward strand.
AATGTCTTATATGAGGTTTGTTTTTTAATAACTTCAGGTAAAGAGTTCCACTCTCTGGCTCCTCTCACAGACCAGGCCGACTGACTAAAGCTGCTCTTCCTCAGAGGAATCACACAGTCTCCTCTCACTGAGCCTCGAGTCACACGGCCACTACTGTTTTTTTGGCTGATGAACTTAATAAACCATACTTTTTCAAGATTGTACAATGGTGGTAATGTTTAGTTTTTTTATCCAAGACTTTGATAGCTTGTTTATATAATGTTTCCAATGATCTTAAAGTGCTCTGATTCGCTTGAGACCAGCTCGTTAAGCAATAATTAAAATGACTAAAACCATGGAATGTAAAATTGTTTTTGCTGCCTCAGTTGACATTTCATTTGAGATGTAAAGGAGAGATGAGAATCGACTATCAGTCCAAGATATTTATACTGAGTTACAATCTGAAGCTTTTCCCCTGCAACATATATTTCAGGATCACGGGAAACCCTGTTGGTTTTACTAAAAAACATACCCATTGTTTTAGAGATGTTCAGCTGCAAGCAGCACTCCTTTAGCCAAGATGTAACATGATTCATTGATTTGGTGAGTTTGGCTGCAACAGCGTCTTTGGAACTACCGTGTGAAAATAGAACAGTATCGTCTGCATACATTATGCATTCTACTTCCGGGCAAACTGCAGGCAGATCATTTATATAAAGGCTAAACAAGAGGGGACCCAAAATTGATCCCTGAGGGACACCAGTGGCTATTGTACACGACTCCGATCTCCAATTATCAAATGACACAATTTGAGTGCGGGCATTAAATTAGCATTAAATTGAAAATACAACCACATATTCATTTGTGCCAAGCAAACAAATTTAGGTATAAATACATGATATTATATTAGGTCCTTATGCGCTGTAGATCTTTTAATGATGGTAATGAAACTGATACTGTTGATACTTTTTCTGTGGTCTGGTTCCAGTTCCTTCTGGGTTTGATCAAGATGTGGAGGAGACTGACTGGTGAGGAAGGACGTGTGCAGATTGTGTTGTGGACATAAGCATAGGTAGCCTTGTCTCTGATCAGATCTGAAGGAGACTGGTCCTGATTCTGAGCCTTGGCCTGATCCTGGTCATGATCCTGGTCCTGGTCCTGGGCCTGATCCGTCCATCACGGTGGAGTGTGAGGAGCAGCAGGACGTGACTCACTCAGGCTGCTCTGAGGACAGCAGCAACTCAACACACACCAGTGTAACACACACACAGACCAAACACACACACACACAAACCACACGCACACACATACACACCTTCTTTAATATAGATCAGATGTGAGAACGCAGAGTCACACGCGTCTTTTTCCAAAAAATGAAAACTTATCTGCCAGCCTCTTTGTTCTACACTCTTTATTTCTGTCACACATCTCATAAAAACAGTTTCCAAAGTGCTGCACATAGAAATAAAAAATCTACAACTTACTGTTTACGTTGGCACATTTTTGTTTTGGTGTCATTCTTACACAAAGTGGAACAGAGTGTTTCCCATCTGAGAAAACAACTCAGCTGAACTATGCAGGGTTTGCGTGTTAAACATGTGGAAATGAAACAAAACACAACTCCAGGTCTGTTTGTGAGGCGGTAACAACATTATAACACGTCGTAAAGTTCACAAGAGTCAGTTTTGTGTAATATAGCATCTTTAAATGTGCGTTTGGACTGTTTTGGAAAGGGTAAAATAGAATCTATATTTTGGGGGGGTCAGATTATCTTTGGAGTCTCACATCAAATTACTATTCTAACGCTTTGCACTGTCTTTAGAAGGGAACTATGAAGCTCTCTGCTGCTTCTGAGACTTCATGCTTCACTCTGATTGGTCATATCTACCTGTCACTCACTCAGAATATGACAATGGCTGACCAATAAGAAGAGTGGGCGGGGTTTAAACAGAAAAGCTTCAAATCATTACAGATTTGAACACAAGCACTCCCCAGTAATAGCAGAAGAGCTCCTCTGTGAACTTGATCATCTCTCTTCTTTTCACTTTCATTTTCTAACTTTTACTAACAGGTTAAAGTTGGGTGGTAACACAGTAATACAGTATACCGCGGTATCAAAGAGTAGCAATGGTATCAGTTTCATTACCATCGTTAAAAAAAAATCTGCATAAGGACGTAAAACAACAGCCACACACAGCGAGGAAGAAGAAAAAACCTGACTGACGCTTCGTGTGCAATGTTGAGCCGAAAAGTTTGTGATGGAGACGTTTAATTCAACGCCGAGAGTCGAGAGGGGACGAGGCTGAAGAGGAGAAAGTTCCAGGTCGAGGGCGAAGTCAGACTTTCACGGAGGAGACAGTAAAGCCCAATTTATGGTTCTGCATCAAAACGTGTTTGCGTCGACGTCCAGCGTCCGCGTCAACCAACATGGACCTCTGAAACTTTCTAACTACGTGTCAAAATGAAAATTAAAAAAAGCAACGCAGACAATAAGGGCTGTGATTGGTCCTCTCCACTGCTCTACATTTCCGCTGCTCCACTCATTATAGACTCTGACTAATAATGTGTTTAATGCAGCTTTGGCACATTTGTTTATGTTTTATAGAAACAAAACTTAAAACTGCATGGCTCATTTGCATACAGTATAAGTGCTGATTAAAACAGCTCGTGCACTGATGCTGATGCGATCGAACGCACTGACAAAGTTTGGTTTGATCAGAACTTGTGCCTCATCTTCAAATATAATGCTGCTCTTCTGTTTCTGAATGCTACAAAATAATTCTTAATTAGTCACGTTAATACTGTACACCCCGGTAAAATGCCAAGAAGGTTTACCGATATCAAAATTTGGATACCGCCCAACCCTAGCATGTAGCACTATCTTTAATTAAACTTTGTAATGACAGATGTTAGTGCACAGACTGGAGTCTGATACTCGCTCAGACCTGTCACAATAACAGTAAATAGTCACATTTTTCTATAGCGCTTTTCCACCTTCAAGGCTCAAAGCACTTTACATCAAAGATCCACTAACCCATTCACACACACACAGTCACACACCAGGGTACGCAGACACTGAGGGAGAGGTGGGTTAAGGCACAATAACAGCATTCATCTGTGGGAGCTGGAATCGCACCGCCAACCTGTGAGTCACTGGATCTGAACGCTCAACCAATGATGTTTATGTCGAGAGCAGAATTCAAACCACCACCCCTCGCATCAGTGGACAAATGCTCGACCAACTGAGCTTCTGTCCCATTTTTCACGATACGTCGCTACAGAGAAATACTTAAAGATGACTTTGGGCCACTGATACAATTAAAATAAAGCAGGATAATCCCAGTGAACTGTTTTTAAATCGACCTGAGCTGCAGCAAAGAGATAACAGAACGAACCAATATTTAGCCAGAGCCAAGTCACCGATTTGACCTTTTACACCTCAAATCTCACTAGATTAAAAGAAAAATACACCAGATCTCCCCAACTTTTACAAAGACACACGATAAATACTGAGTAGGGAAGGATCAATAATTGAACATTTTGAAGGATCAGATTTGGGTTTCCAAAGTCTTGGTTCAGCCGATCTCCCATTTTAGTCGAGAAATGTTTCATAGTATTTTACACAGCTGCTCTTTTGTTACAAAACACCTTTGAATCACTTTTACTGTGCAGTGTTGGTGTTTAAAGGAAATAAATGGAGTCATCAGCCTCTGCACTGGTATCGATAGAGCCTGAACGTGCAGCTGACGATGTTGTATATTTGTTTTCACGGTAATAAGTCAGAAAATTTTTATTATTTTATCCGTTCAAATATTAAGATGTGTTAGAACACTACTGCTATTTATTTGCATTTATTTTATTTGGAAAAATTATTTACCTTTGAGTCATGTGACCTTTTACTTTGCCCCGGACGTAAACAGAGAGTGAGAAATAGTCGAAAAAGACGACAGAAACGCAGAAAAGACGTCAAACTTAAAGGAAATGCTACTAAACTACTATATTGTTTTGTATTCTGTATTTATTTTTAGTTTTCAGTGTTGATGGAGTTAAAGTTGAACAAGAACAAATATTGACACACAGAATCCTCAGTACGAAGTGTGAAGTCCTTTTATTTGCGAAGAAAAGGCACCTACATAAAGATATCTCATCCACATCAGTATCAGAACTGAAAAAGCTGAATCAATGTCCTGATATTGACCCCGAAAAATATTCTCCCAGTTTTCATACATGAAACAATAAGTCGATATTCTGTAGTGGGCTAACATAATAAAATAATGTGCAGTGGACACCAGGCTTTAGAGAGAACGGTCTCAGCTTTAAGCACTTTTCAGAATCGCAGCTTTAGTTACAGACGAACACGATGAAAATATAAGTGCTTTGTGAGTTCTTTGTAACTTGAAGGACACTTGGAGCTGCGTTTGTGAAAAGGCTGTGAGGACACGATTGTGGTAAGGTCTGTCCCTGTCTCACCCTTCTCTTCTTTCTTTCCCCTCCTCCCTTCATCGCTCTTTCACTGGCAGCACAGAGCGTTTCTTTGCTGAGTTTGCATGTTCTGCCTGTGTCCGGGGGGCACTCCAGTTTCCTCCATCAAGACAAAACCTGCACCAGGTCAAATCCTCCAAATCCTCCAGTTAAAATGTCCTGACCAAGACTAACTCAAGATCTGGAAAGAGATCCCACGGCTCCTGAACTCTCCTCCTCTTCCACTCCTCTTCACTTCACTTCTTCCTCCTTTCTCCTCTGTCCTCTCTTCTTCCTTCTCTCTCTTTCATTCCTCTCTGTTTCCTCCTGTCTCTTTCACTCCCCTCTCCTTCCTCCCCTGTTTCCTCCTCTCTTTCACTCCTCTCCCTCCTTCCTCCCATTTCCTCCTCTCTTTCACTCCTCTCCCTCCTTCCTCCCCTGTTTCTTCCTCTCTCTTTCACTCCTCTCTCCTTCCTCCTCTCTTTTTCACTCCTCTCTCCTTCCTCCCCTGTTTCCTCCTCTCTTTCACTCCTCTCTCCTTCCTCCTCTCTTTTTCACTCCTCTCCCCTTCCTCCCCTGTTTCCTCCTCTCTTTCACTCATCTCTCCTTCCTCCTCTCTCTTTCACTCCTCTCTTCTTCCTCCTGTTTTCTCCTCTCTTTCACTCCTCTCTCCTTCTTCCTCTCTGTTTCCTTCTCTCTCCTTCCTTCTCTCTTTCACTCCTCTCTCTTTCACTCCTGTGTTTCCTCCTCCTCTCTGTTTCCTCATCTCTCTTTCATTCTTCTCTCCTTCCTCCTCTTTGTTTCCTCCTCTTTCTTTCACTCCTCTCTCTTTCCTCCTGTTTCCTCCTCTCTTTCACTCCTCCATCCTCTCTCCTTTCTTCTTTCTCCCATCCTCTCTTCTTTCTCTTTTCTGCCTTACCCTCCCTCCTCCTCTCTCCCTATGTTTCACTCTCTTTTTCACTTCTGTCACTCCTCCTCTTTCCCTCCTCCTCTGTCCTTACCTCTCTCTCCTTCCTCCTGTGCTTCCTCCACTTTCCTGTCTACCTCTTCTTTCTCCCATGGGTGAAAACCCTCTCTCTCCCTCCTCCTCTTGCCTCCCCCTTCTCTCTCTCCTCTCTCCTCACCCTTCTCTCCTCCTGTCTTCTCTCTCCTTCTCCCGCTCTCCTCCTCCTTTCCACTCTCTCCTTGTCCTCCTCTGTCCCTCCTTCTTTCTTCCAGTTTCTCCTTCCTACTCACTCTCCTCTTCTCCCCTCTCCATCTCTTCAGTCACCCCTCCTCTCCCTCCCCCTTCTCTTTCCTCCTCTCTTCTTACCTCTTTCTTCCTCCTTGTCCTTCTCTCCCCTTCACCCTCTCTCCCCATCTTTCCTCTTTCCTTCTCTTCTCTCCCTCCCTCCTCCTCTCTACCCTTCCATCCTCCTTGCTCCTCGTTTCTTCTTCCTCCTTTTTCCCTACTCTTCACTAACCTCCTTTACTTCTGTCAGCCCTCGTCTCTCCCCTTTCCTCTTCCTCTTCTCGCCTTCCTCTCTCCCCTCTTACCCCTCCATCCTTCTTTCTCACTGATTCTCCCTCCTCTCATCCTTGGCAGAGGAGTGAGTCTGCTGCAGTGGTCAGTGCTGTGTCCAGATGACAAGGAGATAAATGGAGCTCCGGGGGAACAGCAGCTGAACCGGACGCCTCCTCACACGAGTCCTGCTCCTGACAAATATCTCCACTTTTTACACTCGCATTTGTCGTATCTGTACTTTTTAGCCGTGTCCACGAGTACACACGTCAGAGGGAAGACTAAAATATTAACTGAAATAATAATACAAGAATCTCATTTATACCAGAACGTGTTTGTAGAGGTCGAAACTACAGGGTCAGCAGCTTTTACACAGAATAAAGCCATTCGTACACTGTGATTTTTGGCCCTTTTTGAGCCGATTTTTCACTCGTGCGACTGTTTTTGGGATCGGGCCAAGTATTCGGCGTGTGTCGTGCTTCGTGTAGTAAACATGAGGTAACGAGAATCGATTAATACCTCACAACCAGCTCCAAATCGGCAATCGTAGGTCACAGGAATATCAAACTTGTTCAAAATCCAGTCGCCTCTCGTTTCACACTGTTGAAGTCGTTCGTATATTGTGAAAACATGAATCCTGAGCTGTGAACTTTTAAACCCTGAGATTTGGTCGTACGGTTTGAGCTGGGGCTGAGTGAAACCATTGGAAATATCGCACAGTGTACCGGGAGGGAGGGCATCTGACACACAGGGACATTTCAGAACATGTTTATAGACAGGGGTGCACATAACTGGTACGCTGGTACGCATGCGCAGTAAAAATAACGAATGCGTAATGCCACTTCAGTTACTGAGCGCCTTTGCGTTAGAGGTAAGATCTTAAGCCCGAGCCCGAGCCCGACCCGACCCGAATGTCAATCATTGCTTCGGGTCGGGTCGGGCCGGGCTTCTCTCTCGCTGACTTTTTTAAAATAAATAAACAGGTAAATTCGTGCGCAGAGCATGAGCCAGAGCCAGAGCGGCTCCTGTAACTGGAGCCGCAGAGCCAGCGCATGCTCTGCGCACGTGAACGACGCCCTCTTAATAATCTTACCCTCCGCAGGTCCGCATGAAATTTCGGGTTTGCTTCGGGCTCGGGCCTGCGAATCAAGTTAATTGGTCGGGCTCGGGTCGGGTCGGGTTTTAATACCCGCGGGTCGGGTCGGGCTGGATTTTTTAGGCCCGATCTTACCTCTAGTGCGTACCAAACTCCATCTCCTGGTACTCACCTGAGTAACTCACTGAAAAAGTTATGTGCACCCCTGTTTATAGAGGTCTAAACTACAGGGTTAGCAGCGTTTGCACAGGATTAAAGCCCATGGAGATAATGGGAGGGCATCTGATACACATTTATTTGCTCAGAGACTAATATACGCCCATAGACCACTACAGAACTTACCTGGACCACTGACGGATTTCACAGATAGAAGACCACGTGGGAATAGAAAAGAAAGTCCTGACTTTGGCTTTTGACACTCTTCAGGGCCTATGCCATTTCTAATTTCTTCCCCTTCCCCTTGAAACTGAGCAACAAGGAGTAGAGGTTGAAAGTCGACCCTTACAAATTGGGACGCCCCTTCAACAATCACATACGTCATCAGAAGTCTCCACCAGCTTTTACGTAAACTACTGTCAGAGCGGAATGACACGCAGACCATTGGAAAGAAACAACCTGAGCTTCTCTAAAGGTTAAACCAGTGATATCAATTACTTTCACTTACTTGGGTTGCAATATCCAAATAACAACTGTGTAGCATCAACGCTCGCAATTCATTCACAACTTTATTTCCAGCATCAACCGATCACTCAAGTCACAAATAACGTGACACTGCTAAACGTAATACTAGTGATTTTTTCATGTGCATTTTATGAAGAAAATGACCATTACACATTGGAACAACGTTAAACTTAAGACAATACAGCGGTTATCACAAATTTTAAACTCTAAATAATGGAGAGAATGTGTGAACTTCTTTGGTCTCAGCAGTGATCTTGCCGGTGATTCACAAGGCATTCTGAGAAATTGCTCATACCCGTCCGTTTAGAGTGCGCCTCTGAAAAATCTTCGTTTGGAGGGGTATAAAGCCCGACCACTTTCCCCTGCCCCTCTGCCATAACCCTAACCATAACTGGGACACTCCTACCCCTACACGTGAATGCACAAAACTGAGGGGTAGGGCAAAGTGGTGGGGCCAAGGGGTGTAATGGGATTCAGCCTAAGTCTCCCCTCTCTTCTCTGCGTTACTCCCCCTTCAGAGCGCTACCACAACACAACATGCACCTCGCTAATTAAACTATTGCACCGCACACCAGGTCTGTGAAGTGTTTAGTTTTGTGTCATGTTTTTGTACATTTATGGAGTTGTGAACAGAGTTTTACACAGAATCTTCCAGCTAACCTTCAGGAGGATTTGAATAGGGCCTGGGAGAGATCTCTAGATTACTCAAACATGCATGGATGACTCGAAAACCTCCCCAGACTTGGGTTTGATGAGGAAAAATGTTTTAACACGGCAGAAAGCTACACAAAGTCCATTTAACATAATACCCTTTAATACCCTCTTTAATAAAATTCTCCCTCATCAAAGACAAAACTTTAGACTTTGACATTTAACAGAGAGCGCACAGATAAGGAGAGAAATGTGAATTAAATAAAGGCTGACGGCCGCTTAGCAATTACTGAAAAGTCATTTGTTTGAACAGACTTGGTGTTCTATTGTCTAGGGCTCCAGGACAGTGGCTTTGGGCTTCTGCTGCACCAGACCTGTTCTTTTAGCCTTTTATCAGTTTTAAAATCTGTTTCTGAAACTTTAAATGATCACTACCACTAAGTTGTTTTTTTTTCTTGTGTTAAAGGTCCTATATTACACATAATGGACTCTTGAGAGCTTTAAGAGGTGTTAGAATGCTGTTACTTCGAGAAAAACAGACCTGCAGTTGTGTTTTGTTTCATTCACACATGTGTGAGTAACAGTTTATTTTTATTTTCTAGGTATTTTTGAGCTGTAAAACCACCTGTAATTAAATACATGTAAAGTAGAGCTGCTTAATGTGTGTTTAATATGTTTTTAAACTTCAACCTACTCCATTTCAGCACCAGAAATGGTCCCAAACATCTACATGTCGTTATGTTTGTAATGTACCTTGCTCAAACAGAAATAAAAAATGAAAATTAAATGATCAAATGTCATGCTGTGATGTCTTATTCTTTCTTAATTGTATAGTGTTTGTATATGTATCTTGTATTATATTGTATAAGTATTGTGTGCTCTGTGCTCCCTTAATCGTTTGTTAAGTATGTTATTTGTTACATTAGCGTCTAGCCGTGTTTTTTCCCTTTTTTTTCTTTTCTTTTTTCTTCTTGTACAGATGTATTTTATTGCCTTTTTATATCATGGCCAGGGGACTACAGATGAAAACAGCCTTCTGCCTAATTCTGGCATTTTTAACCATGTGTAATTATGTGTTTTATGAAACTGCACTGTCCCCTTTCAAATAAACTAAACTTAACCTCCTGAGACCCGAGCTTTTGTCTGGTGTGCATTTTTCATTTCTTCTTGCTATTTGGGATAAGTAGGACCTACTAAGTAAGTCTTCTGTATGACACCATTGGTTAAAAAATGTAAAAACATTAAAATATATAAATAAATTACAAAAAACAAACAAACAGCAATTAGCTGTTTATTTCAAGCCCTAAACCTGCCAAATGTGACATAGGTCGACCGTGAGCGGGTTGGGGTTCAGTGAGTGAGGTTAAAAACACACAAAAAGGCCTGAAAATGTGGTCCACAGTTTTAATTTTTTCTGGTTTTCAATCGTTACAAAAAAAGTAGAGGTGCAAAAAGTGGAGACAGGCAGCAGTTTCCCTATAGCAGCAGAAACGTCCAGCAATTTATAACTGTAAACTCATCTAAATATTCCCAAGTTTACCTAACAACATGTACAATCAATAATATAACATAGTCCCAATGTCTTCAAACGAGGACATGACATTTACTGATGCTCTCGTCTGCTGTGGTCAATAAAATGTGTCAAATTTTAATGCCAAATGAAGATACATTAAGATACATGAAGAGACATTATTGTACATAAATACATTGGTTTTATTCATAAATTTTGCATCTAAACTTTACCATGCAGTTTTTTTTACTTTCGGGAGCTGCTGTAGAGGTTTTTAGTTGATTACAGGTGAAAGTTTAAAATAATTGAAAATCATGGTGCTAAGAGGCAAAAATGTAATGTCCTCGTATGGGGCCACAGGGTCTCAAGAGGTTAAATGAATGTCACACTGTGGAACATTCCAGGCAGAGCAATGACATCTCCATAGGAACAAGCAGGTGAGTGCACCTTTTAGTCATGTTATAATGTTGTTTCTTCCTTAAAAACAGACCTGGAGTTGTGTTTTGTTTCATTCACATGTTTGAGTGACCCTTTATGATTAGTCTGTACATCTCCAAAGCTCAAAATGCTCTGCTCCACCTTGTGATGTCATGTAGTGGTATGTGTAAAATCCCTCAGTCGTCCAGGTAGAACCCATGGCAAAGTAGAGAGTTAAATTTGTCAACTGGACAAACTTTATTTAGTTGAATATGAAGAATACTTCTTCAGTTCTGGTCAGAATGCTGGAGTGCAGTGCCTTATATCTGCCTGTCAGGAGGAGTTGGATATCAGGAATTAATTTGAAACCAACACCCTACTTATTTACAGTTTCCTTGTTAGCTCGGCCTATAGAAATTGCCCTGAGAAGCAGCTTGGATGAGCAGTGAAACGTATTCAGCTAAACTCTCCTTTGTCATGAAGTGGTACCAGCTTTAGTTTAGTAGAAATTGGAAATACCAAGGTAAAAAAAAGTATCCAAATGATTCTAGTGAAGGTGTGTGGAGTTTAAAAACACGGCGGAGAACTTCCCGTATCGCCACATGACATCACAAGGTGGAACGGAGTGGTTTTTTTTTCTGTTTGAGCGAAGAACCTAAATAAGCAGGATTTGTGTTTTAAACGTGTGAATGAAACAAAACACAGCTCCAGATCTGTTTGTGACGAGGAAACAACATTATAACATGTCTTAAAGCTCTCAAGAGTCCATTTTGCATAATATACAACCTTTAACACAACAATGTAGTGTTAGTGATCATTTAAAGTTTCAGAAACAGATTTTAAAACAAAAAAAAGCAGAAAAGAGAAGACCATTATATATACTTTTGTATTTTCTTGTAAATTTGTACATTTTTGTGTTATATTATAGTTTATTGTTTTCTGTTTTATTTAATTCTATTTTATTTGTTGCATGTCTATGTTTCCAAGTACCGCAGCAAATTCCTAATGTTGTGATCCTGTTCCCTCATGGCAATAAAACCTTTCTGATTCTGATTCTGATTGAAGTTGCAGGTCAGATCTGTGGAGAGGTGAGCCCACTGATTGAAAGAATGGATGTTTTTCGTAGTATTTTAGCACACCTGAAATAACAACACTAATAAATCACATCTATTTCTATGCCATACCTACAAACAAACAAAAGAAAAGTTATGCATTGCGCCTTTAAGCTGACAGGTAAAGTCTTGCTTAGAGGCACAACAGCAGCTGGATGGATTCAGCGCATACCTAAAAACCCAAATCTTTTTTTCCCTGTCAAACCAAGAAGTAAACAGCGTAAATAAAACATGAGAGAAGTGTCGAGACATGGCAACCTCCTCCAAAATCCCTAATTACAGACTCCCCACCGCCAAGTTACCGCGTCCAGCCGCCGCGGACATGCACAACTCCGCGTTTGCACCGCACGTCCATCAACTCCCGAGAGGCGTTCAAAGTTGTACCCGCGCCACGACAAACCCCGCGGTACTTACGCACGGTGCACGTCGGTCGGTTGATCAGTGGACGGAGCCCATCAGCATCAGGGGTGACGGCGGAGAACGCGGTGCCCGGAGAAGTGTCGTCGGAGCGGTGATCGGATCCGGGGTTAGTCCGAGGGAAGGAGGGGACGCGGTGCGGTAGAGTCCCGGTGTAAATCCGTGCGTAGAGAGCGCGGAGAGGCGAGTGGGAACGCGAGCTGCCCCGGTATGAAGGAGGGAGAGATGGAGAGATGGACAGAAACAGAGAGAGAGAGCACGTTCCAGCTCACGCACGCACGCTCGGACGGTGTGGGGCTCTCCGCGGCGCGTGTCTCGCTTTTTCGCTTGGTGACGTCACGAGGGGGGGGGCGTACGCGGTAGGTGGGTCGGTGGGTCGGTGGGTTGGTTGGTGGGTATCACGCCATTCGCAAATACTTTTCTTGGTCCAGAAATAAATATCCTATGGCGACCCGTTTTAACATTTAAACCCTTAACTTTTATATTTATTGATTTATTTTCTTATTTATTAGGACAAATCACCTTTTTAGAATATTTTCTCTTGCATTTTTTTTATATCCCTTTCCTTTAACTCTGGTCTTGTATGTCTTGTATGTCTTGTATGTATGTCAATTACTCATGTTGTTTGTGGAATATATGTTGCTGTTACTACTGCGACACATGAATTTCCCCACTGTGGGATAATAAAGGGCATACTTACTTACATACTTACTTACTTACTCAGATGTATATGTATTTTTGCCTGGTCAAAAGGAAAATGTTGGATATCTGCAACAATATTCTTCCCATCTGTAATTGTCATTTTAGAAATCCACAACATTCTTCCCAGTGCAAATCATGTCACCTTTGCTATTCATTTGTATGAGTTTCATAATTATAGACATCCACAATTAATTTGTGGATATGACAAATATCTGCAACTGAATTATAAATATCTGTAATCCCAGTTTGAGATATCTACAATTTGATTCTGACGAGTCATAACTAAAGTTCAAGATATATTTAATTCACCTTAATTAAAGATATTGACGTGCTTCTATTCAGATATCTTCAATGAAGTTTTGACGAGGCCAAATGACGTTGTAGACTCTCTAACTGGAGTTTGGGAGAGTCATAACTTTAGCATAATTGCCTAAGTTTTGTTCTTTTTTTTTTTTTTTTGCCAAATTGTGATATCTGCCTAACTTTATTCTTATTTGATATAATTGCAGATATCGTGAATTGGAGGTTTGACGAGGTGAAATGACATTGCAGATATCTGAATGCAAATGATCCACTTTAGGCGGGAGTGCAGCATTCCCACATGACACCTGTGGTGAGCCGTTTTAACATTTAAACACTAAGATGGATATGTGTGGCAGATATCTCTAACTCAGTTGTGCCTCGTCAAAAAGAAAACTTCAGATATCTGCAATGACATTCTTCCCAGGACAACCTCACCTTTGTCATTCCATTGTAGGGGTTTTATAATAATGGAGATCCATAATTTATTTGTGGATAGATATCTATCATTCCGGTGTGAGATAACGACAGTTTGTTCATTTTAACACTGATGATTGTTTAGCTTTAGGGAGAAATGTTTTTTTGGACGGATTGTGCACTGTAGCCAGAGACAACATGGTGCTTTCTGTGTCATGATGTCATGACGTTTGAAATATCTTTAAAGGGATAGTTTGAGGCGGCACGGTGGCTGAGTGGCAACACTCACAGCAAGAAGGTTGGAGTTTCTGTGTGGAGTTTGCATGTTCTTCCCGTGTCTGGATGGGTTTCCTCTGGGTACTCCGGTTTCCCCATCAACCCAAAACATGCCCGCACCCCTATGAACTAACATCAAGGACCATGTTGTCCACCCTCCTGTGGGCTCACCACCCGCAGAGGGGTTCATAGGGGGGGTCAGGTGCTATGAGTATTGGGCAGCAAACTGCCCCCGTAACCCAGCCGGATTAAGCGGGAGAAGATGGATGGATGGATGGATGGGGATAGTTTGGGTTTTTTGTCATAAATCTGTACGTCCCCATCAGCAGTGTCGCATCAACACTGACTTACCTCCCGACAGAGTCCAGTGAGCTGAGTTCTTGCCCCGTTTCGGTGTTGACGAAAGTGTCCGGCAAGTTGGTTGGAGTCACGAAAATTTAAGTTTTTCTTCTCAAAACAATATGTGTGTTGAAGGACAGAACTATTTCAGCTGGGTGTTTGATTGACAGACATTGTAACCAATCAGAGGCTTTTCAGTTAGGTTGACAGCGCTGTGTGTTTTAGTTGTTTTCAGTGCGTTGTGCAGAGCTCGTGGGTGCAAGTCTTGTGTGCGTATTAAAGAAGATCACACACACCCACACAAAGTTCAACATTTTTAATAAAAGTCATAAAACCATCATCCCATCGTGGATTCTTATGGATGCCCCCTGGCGGTCACAACATGCAACTAGTTCTCTCCAAAACAATGTGTTCAAAGAGTGATACATTTGTGTCCCAAAACGTGAACCACGAAAAAGTCAGACCTCATAACAGCCATAGCCTTTGACAAGCCATACCTCCCTGTCAAAGCCTGATCCCGTCAGATCTCAGAAAGTCAGCAGAGCAGGGCCTGGTTAGTCCTTGGATGGGAGACCGCGGGGAATTCCAGGTGCCACAGGGGGGCGCCAGTCACAAAAACGGCTGCTGTGTCCTTAGGCAAGACACTTCACCCACATGGCCTAGTATGAAAGTGATGTGTGCATGGCAGGACTCCCTCGAAAACAAGATTAGTAACCGCAATGAGACTTTCCTGGGTAAATAAAAAAAAAAATTGTACTTTTTTTCCCCGCTCATATCACTGCGCGCTGCCACCACTCTATGCCTCCAGGTGAAGCCGTGCACGAATCCAACACTTTTTTCAGTCATTCGGCAGTGTTTACGTGCTCAGACTGATGACTGTCACGACGAAAGAGAGTTAACGTGAGAGCTACAGTAATAAGTATATATGGTTGTATAAGATATATAAGAATATATATAAAAATGGTGCAGACTTGTGATTATCCAGGACATTTGTCGGTCTCCTGGTCTCTCACGGCTCCAGCTTCAGCTTGTTCCTCTCTGTCCCTCCTCTCTCTCTCTGCTGTTCTGACTCCATCTGCTGAATCTGGGCATCAGTATATTCAGGTTCATAAAGATCTCCCCTTGGCTCTGTGCTAAAGGCCACGTCTTCATCGTCGGTGTCGTAGTTACACATGTTGTCATTACTTTCCAAGCAGTAAACACAGTGAAACAGGTGCGGCTGTTGTTTCATTCACACATTTAAGTAAGACCTTTTATTGGTAGTCTGTGTCCAGCTCCAAAGCTTAAAATGCTCTGTTCCACCTTGTGACATCACAAAATGTTGGTTTTCAAGCTCCTTTTACCTTTAATTCAATAAAAATGATCAATTCCAGGGCTGAAATGATTCAAATGATTCTAGTGAAGAGCTTAAAAACAGTTCCCATACTACAACATGATGACATCACAAGGTGGAACAGAGTGTCTTCAGTTTGAGAGAAGAACTCAGGTTAAATATACAGGTTTTATTCATGTGTGAATAAACCAAAACAGAACTCCAGGTGTGTTTGTGATGAGGAAACAACATTATAACCATTACTTTGTGGGAAATTACCCGATTTAGATACTGTTAAAATGACAGAAAGAATATTTTGTTCTTTGGGGACGTTCTGTTATTTAAATGGGCCTAATTACAGCCTTTGCGATTTCATGATAATTATTGCGCCCACTCCAATTATGATTTCAGTTTGATCAGAGTATTGTGCAGCCTTAGATCCAGGAATACAACTTTAAAGAGAAGGTATTTCACTTCTATGGGCTATTAGCTGCTAACACATAACGTATTTAGATCACTAGATTACTTAAACCTGCATGGATGATGTCGAAAACCTCTTCTCTTCTTCTGTTTTTGATGAGAAAACAGTGTTATAACATGGAAGAATGCTCCAAAAAGCTGATTTTTCATGTTAACCCTCTTTAAATGAATCTGTTTTATATGTATATAGGCCTATCTATGTCTTACTTAAAGCCACAGTATGTAACTTTTTATCCCAAATAGGCCTGGTATCATTAAAAAGTTGCTGATACAATACATACCTCAATACATAGACCACGATACAATACATACCTCGATACATAGGCTATGATACGATACATAGGCCAGGATACGATACGTAGGCCATGATACGAAACATACCTCGATACATAGGCTATGATACGATACATAGGCCAGGATACGATACGTAGGCCATGATATGAAACATACCTCGATACATAGACCACGATACAATACATAGGCCACAATACGATACATACCTCGATACATAGGCCAGGATACGATACATAGGCCACAATACGATACATACCTCGATACATAGGCCAGGATACGAAACATACCTCGATACATAGGTCACGATACGATACATACCTCAATACATAGGCCAGGATACGATACATAGGCCACAATACGATACATACCTCGATACATAGGCCAGGATACGATACATAGGCCACAATACGATACATACCTTGATACATAGGCCAGGATACGAAACATACCTCGATACATAGGTCACGATACGATACATACCTCAATACATAGGCCAGGATACGATACATAGGCCACAATACGATACATACCTTGATACATAGGCCAGGATACGAAACATACCTCGATACATAGGTCACGATACGATACATACCTCGATACATAGGCCAGGATACGATACATAGGCCAGGATACGATACATAGGCCAGGATATGATACATACCTCGATACAGTGCACTATCGGTTCGATATGATATATTTCAAATTGATTTGATACAGTTCAATAAAAAAAGACTAAATCTCGCCTGTGATACTAAAAGTCTTTGTTAAACCACTTCAAACCAGGTTCATATGAAACACAAACATTTTACTCATCAAAACAGTGAAAATGTCAAATGTGTCACATAAACGAGTTTCTTTCCAGTAAATAAAACTGTAGCTGCAACAAAATAATTTAGTAAAATACACCAAAAAATCCTCTTGGCGATATATCGATACAGCAGCCCACGATAGCAATACTGTATCGTCACATTAAACAATACGATATATCGATATTATTGCATACTCCTGACCCCAAAATAGAAGTATGTTTTGTATTACTGTGAGCGAGCTTGCCTCTCCACAAACCTGACCCTTTTGTTTGCTCTGGAGGAGGGTCTCTTTCTGCTTGTTTCTATGGAAATGTCAGCCCTTTGGCGATAACATTCCACAGTATGGCATTAAACTCGTCTATCACCATTGAGAATGTTTCAAAGTATGGCTTTAACTTTCTATTTCTATGGTAACACACATGTAAGTTTAGTAAGTTTTTAATTTATATAGTGCTTGTCACAGACATATGCCACAAAGACGCTTTACAGAGCATAATTTATTCACTCTGCACTTGGTGACAGATTCAGAAAATTACGTACTGGATCATTATGAGTAAACAATATTTGGGTGCACAGTTTTGGAATAAAAAATGTAAGTGCAATGTTTTCTAATAAGCAAAACAAAAAACAAAAGAGAAGAACGCTGTTGAAACAACAGGATATGTTGTTCTTTCCAGAGGACATTCTGTTATCTAAATAATTAGAAAAGTGTTTGTGTAAGAGTTTTATAACATATTGTTGAACATTTCAGTTACATTTCCATGGAAACGAGCAGGTGGGGAGCAGTTCACCAGAAAATTCAGAACATTTAAAGGGCACATCTTATACTAGGGCTGTAACGATATCCAAGTCTCACGATTCGATATCCAAGTCTCACGATACGATATCCAAGTCTCACGATACGATACGGTCACGGTATGAACCTCACAGTACATTTCCTGAAACAAACTCCTGATCCTAATGTCCAGTGTGGAGCGTCTGCGTACAGAGGGTCATTAGAGGACCAGGACTGCACCAGGACTGAACTAGTTCCAAACCAGGTCCAAACAAGGTTAGACCAGGTCTAAACCAGGACTAAACCTGGACTGAGCCAGGCCGTTATCCGTTTTTTCCATTATTCATTTAAACACAAACTCAAAAACTGAAGAAACGAATCCTTATCCATTTTTTTTTTATTTTGGATTTGGAAACAAATAATGAAGGAAAGAGTTGGTTTTTCGTTTTCTTATTTTTGGTTTTATTTTGAAAAACGAATGAATGAATGATCCACAGATTAACCACCAACAGTGTGTAGTGGCATCATCCTTGGGGTGTTCTACATGTATGTCTATAGCAAAATGTTGGGCAGCTATCCTTAATGACACAATGCACGTATTAGCAAAGGTTTTAAGATTAGTTATTTCCCTCGTCTTTCCTCGAGTGCTGCAGCCGGTAGAGCGCGTGGAGGCTCTTCCTGTTCCTCCTAAGCCAAACTCCGGTAAACTGTTCCCCCGTAGTCCTTGTGCCCCACGGCCTCTTCCCTCTACTGACATCCTCCCAGGGCCTAGACTCGATTCTACCATCAGTCTGTCCAGTGCACACCCGGGGTTACGCGCCCACAAGCTCTTACCTGCAGTGTTCATGCGGATCTCTGGTTCACGGGCCAAACCAGAGCACTTCCTGATCGCACTTTAAATAGTGTTTGGTGACGCGCTTTTGGACACCACATGACCACGGACTCTACCCTTATTCATCATTTGTGTGGGCTTATTTACTCCCTGATTCATTCATAAAGTAAAGCCACATTATTTGGCTCATTTTTATTATGTAAATATAAAAGTCAGTCTTTAAACCTGATGATTTGTGGGAAAGGAGAGGATTCAATATGTATTTAGTCAAATACGTTTCGCGGTTCATCCGAGCTGCTAGCTTGAATGAACCGTAAAACGTATTTGACTAAATAAACTCTTGTCCAATTGACAAATTAAATTCTCTCCTTTGCTGTGGATTCTACCAGGTCGACAGAGGGATTTTACACACAACATGATGATTTGTTAATTGGTCAGCCCAGGGGTGGGGCTAGGGGGTATTTAAGGGGTGCTCTGCTAGTTCTGGGGGCTGTTGTTGTGGGTACTGACTGTGTGTGTGGCTTTTGTCTGCTTCCTGCACTGTAAATCCTGCACTATTTGAACAGTTTGGGCTGTGGTAAAAATAAAAACACTGAAGTGAAGTTTTTGTGGCTGCGGCATCATTTGTTTTCATTCATATAAAAATAAACCAAGAAAAAAATACAAAATTGATTTAAACAGCACCTTTTCAGGAACCTGCGATCATTACAAGTGTTTATGGTTCTGCTTAGAATCTTAATTTTCAGCAAAAACGTCTTGGTTAATGCCAGTTTGAGATTGTAATGTTATTTGAGAGACTTGTTTAACAGCACAAATCATCTCACCTGTCGCTCCAGCTACGTCAGGCCTTTCTGGTTAAACAAAGATCAGGTTAAGAGTAACAGAGCAGTGCCTCCAGTTAGCGGCACACCCCAGGGAACATTTCTGACATTAACAGAGAACAATATTCAGAGTCTCCTTCCGAAGAGCTCATAAAGCCGCGTACTCCTGACATAAGCTACTCTGTACATTAACACGTCCGTCTTTCTTTCGGTCTTTTCTGAGCCTCTTACTGTTTTATTTTAATGCGCTCTCGTCTTCTCTGCGTTTGTAGGTTTAGCTTTTTTCCCTCTTTTTTTTTTCCTCCCTGAAAATAATGCGCTCCGTTCATCATTTCTGACAACGGCGACTTCCAGAGAGACACGTTTTGGAATGGTCAGATCTATCAAGCTCGGAAAGATGACAGCGGCAATAATGGCAGGATTTATGGAGGGAGGAGACGAGAGGGGGAGTAATAAAAGACGGGAGGAGAGGAGAGAGGGGGGATAAAACGAGGGAGACTGTAAAGGAGGTGAGAAAAGAGGATGGGCAGGGAGAGGAGTGAGAGGTAGAAAAGGGAGAGAGGAGGGAGAATTAGGAGGAGAAAGAATGAAGGGGGAAGAAGAAAGAAGGGTAGAGAGAAGGAGAATGAAGAGGAGAAAGGACAGGGGGAAAGCGAAAGAGAAAAGGAGGTGAGGAAGAGATAAAAAGGCTGAAGAAGAGGAGGAGAGGAGACGGGAGAGGAGGAAATGAGAGGGAAGAGGACACAGTAAATTTTCAAGTGCTTAAAGAGTAAAATTTGACTATTTTCAAGTGTATTTGTCCTTATCTGCACAGTTTAAGATTTACTTGAACTTCAGAGTAAAATATTCAGTGTCAAATTTACATTTATAGAGTAAACTGATGTAGTTTATGTACTATAGTGTTTTCAGGATTTTACTCTAGCGGATTATTTACTCTACATGGAGTAAATAGTATTAAAAGTAGTGTTAATTTTTTACTCTGTTGTGGTGCTAATAATGACACTCAGAGTGATTTGAATAACATGTATAACACTACATAAGAGTAAAAATGACTCTTTATAAGGGTCAAATTTAATCATCATATTTACTCTTGCAAGAATTAATTTCAATAATTTAGTAGTGTAAATTATAAACTGCGACTAAATAATCTATCCATTTTGATCTATCCATTTTCTTCATCTTTATCTGGGGCCGGGTCGCGGGGGCAACAGTCTAAGCAGGGACAGACGCTTCCTCCAGCTCCTCCGGAGGGACCCAAGGCGGTCCCTGGCCGAGAGACAAAGTCCCTCCAGCGTGTCCTGGGTCTTCCCTGAGGCCTCCTCTGGTGGGACATGCCCAGAACACCTCCTGAGGCATCAGAAGAGATGCCTGAGCCTCAGCTGCTCCTCTCAACGTGGAAGACAGCGGCTCTACTCCGAGCTCCTCCCGTGTGACTGAGCTCCTCCCCCTCTCTCTAAGGGAGCGCCCAGCCACTCTGCGGAGGAAACTCTTTTCGGCCGCTTGTATCCACAGCCTCGTTCTTTCAGTCGTTCCCCAGAGCTCATGACCATAGGTGAGGGGAGGAACATAGACTGAGGTAAATCGAGAGCTTTGCCTTTGGGCTCAGCTCCCTCTTCACCACTACGGTCCGATAAATAAAACCACAAGTTGCAAATATAAATGTGAAACCTAATTTCAATAAAGCACTGACCTGAGATACAAAACAGTATCAATAAGGTCAGGTACAGCATACTTGGATGAGTCCAGTGTTCCACACTTCATCAAAAGGCTCATAGTAACAACTCATTCACTGTAAACACTATAACTTAGAGAGGAGAGAGAGAGTTAGAATGAAGCAGGAGGCGGAAGGAAGAGGGAGAGAAAGTGAGAAAAGAGGAAAGCAGAGAGTGAGAGGTAGCGACGGAAGAAAGGGGAGGAGCGGAGGGGAGACATCAGAGAAAGAGGGAATGAAGAGGAGGTGTGAAGTAAAGAGTAAAAAACTAGGTAAAAATAAGCCCAGAAGAGCAGGAAAAATGAAAGAGGAGAAGGGAGATCTCAGATTGGCTGTGAGAAAACGTGATAAGAAATAGCAGAGATCTACTGTATGAAGTGTCTTGCCCAAGGACACACACTGCAAAAAACTTGGCCATAATTTAAGATACAAACCCTTAAATATCAGAAAATGACTTAAAAGTAGCGAAATTATCCGTCTATGCAGCAAGATCATTTTACTTGACAAGTTAACTTAAAATAAACGACCTCTAGACTAGAATGAAGCATCTCAGAACTAGAG
This sequence comes from Odontamblyopus lacepedii, assembly GCA_034769755.1. Lineage (NCBI taxonomy): Eukaryota > Metazoa > Chordata > Actinopteri > Gobiiformes > Gobiidae > Odontamblyopus > Odontamblyopus lacepedii. Next base: position 6,995,258 of record CM068362.1, read on the forward strand.
AGAAGATGAATAACCTGATATAACTTTTAAAATCTTGGCCAGATCAGAGAAATTTGCGGTGCAATGACAGCAGGGTCAGATTGAACCGTCGACCCTGGAGTTGGTGGGTGAACTCTCTGACCACCGCTGCACTCGAGTCTATTAAAGGATCAGTGCATCATGTGGAGGAGGAAATTACAGTAAACAGAATGAGAATAATAATACCGGAGACTGGACTGACCTCTGGAGATCTGGAGAGTTTAGTCTGAAGAAAAAAGCAGAAATAAGGAACTCTTTTTTCCCTTTTCAGGATGTCCTAAAAATTTCACATCATTTTACAGGCCAATCATTTTGCCAATTCTTATGTTATTTTGGTTCCGTTTTCAGGTTGAAGTGTCATTTTGCGTTATAGAATCTGCTCAGACACAGTCGCCAAAGACTGTGCAGGGCTTAAGGATGTGGTAGACCAACATCAGCATCACCATTAAGCTGGACTTAGTAGTTTTCATGATAATTGTCTTTAAAATTATGTCAATTTTGGGGGGGACACTGTATATTGTTACTGGCTAAAATATTTTGGTTTCACTTTATATTAACAGCACTTTAAAGGGTCCATATCACACTATTTTCTATTTTATGATCAGTTCTAATGTAGTTTCCTCATTACAAACACACTTGGGGTTGTGTTTTGTTTCATTTATATAAGTTTAACACACAAACCCTGCATATTTAGGCTGATTTCTTCTCTCAAACTGAAAACTCTGTTCCACCTTGTGATGTCATGTGGTGATACAGGAAGTGCTCCACTGCGTTTTTAATCTTCACACACTTTCACAAGAATCAATTGGATCATTTCAGCTCTGGAACTGCCAGTCTGTACTGAACTGAAGGTGAAAGGAGCCGCTTCATGACATCACAAGGTGGAACAGAGCATTTTGAGCTTTGGAGATGTAGACGGAAAATAAAGGATTACTCTTTACAGTATCTTTTACATGTTACAGCATGTAGTTACTTCTCCCCAAGATGCTAAATTAACTAAAATGTGTCAAAATAAAACACCTCTCTGTGTTGTTCAGCAAAATTAGCATAACCCTAGAAAGTCTAATCTTATCTTATCGTCTTTATATAATGGCAAAACACACACCTAAGTATGCAAGTTGTGAGATGCAAAGTTTTAAAGTTGGGAGTAACTGTCAGACCATGCCACAGCCAGAAGTGACCCCTTGACCCCGTAACTTAAAGGACGTCGGGGAGATCGACCCGCCAAAATAAAAGCGGACTGGAATACAGGGCTCAGATGTGTCAGGGTTTGGTGTGTGTTATGTGTTCCCCCTCCCTTCTGCGTCTGTCTGCTCCACTCCGGGGGCGTGGCTGGGCTCATGCTGCAGTGTGGTTCACCTGCCGCTCATTGTCCAATCAGCCGCAGTAATGAGTCCCGTCCTTGTCCTGTGTTCCTTGTCAGTTCATTCCTCGTCAATCCCTTGTCTACGTCCTCGTCCTGCTTGTCCACGTCGTCCAGTCTGTCCACCCGCGAGTCTACCCCAGTGTCTTCCCTCCGTCCATGTCTCCAGCCAGCTGCCATCACCACATCCTGCAATCCCGGCAATAAACCTGTTTAACATCTACCTGCGCCTCTGTCTCTGCTTTGGGGTCCTCGACCACACTCTCCACATGACAGAATGAACTGACAAGGAACACAGGACAAGGACAGGACTAAGTAGTGGGGCTGATTGGACAATGAGCTGCAGGTGAACCACACTGCAGCATTAGCCACGCCCCCATAGAGGAGCAGACGGACACAGAAGGGACAAGATGTGTGTTACACGTTAATTAAAAAAAAAAAAAAAAATTGGCTACAATATTTTGGTTTCACTTTATAATAACTACACCTTAAAAGATCAATATTCCATTATTTTCTATTTGATATTTGACCTCACCATCTTGTACAACTCCCTCCATAACCTGTTCAAAACTGCATCTTCTGTTTATCTGTTTCTTTCATATGTGAAGCGTCTCTGAGTGTCCTGAAAAGCGCTGTAAAAGTGTTATGTATAATATGTATTGTATTATTGTTTTAATGTTAATATAACTCTTGATTTCGGGGTTAAACGGGTTTTCTGGTCCAGTGTTACGTCATTAACATCTCCAAAAATGTTAAATTAACTCACATAAAGTGTTAAATTGATTCTGCGAGAGTCTCTGTACTGGACTCTTTACTTTTTGCTGTGCACTGGCATTGTGCTGTATGAATGTTTTATAATTAGATGCAAACAGAACACAGAGAACTTATTTTGACCTCAAGAGCTGCTTATATAATGCATCTGTACTGGGGCAAGGCAAAAGTTGCCCAGACACAAGGAAAGAATCGGGGACAGGCCCAAGAAAAGCCTGAAGAATCGCAGGAGGAGCTGGAGTTTGGAGGGAGTCGCTGGAGTTAAGTGGAATCAAATAGTTTCTGTCCTGAATCGTTCTTTAAACTTTAATGGTTTTCTCAGTCATGTTTTGGAGCAATTTTAACTCACTGCTTTTCGCTGAGAAACGTGTTGAGCTGAAACCATCTCCTCCCACCTTCTCTTGCGTTTGGCAGGTGCACTGAGCCAAAAAACTCCACAGTGAAGCTTTAAACACGACAGGAACATGGGGACTGAAAATACTTGCATGTTTTAAGCAGTTTTAGAAGACATTTTGCAAAATCAGACTTTTTTGTGATTTGATTTGAGCTAAAACCAATCTGTGTCTGCCCCTGTCTCTGCTCCTGTTTCTGCCCCTGTCTCTGCCCCTGTCTCTGCTCCTGTCTCTGCTCCTGTCTCTGCTCCTGTCTCTGCTCCTGCCTCTGCTCCTGTCTCTGCCACTGTCTCTGCTCCTGTCTCTGCTCCTGTCTCTGCTCCTGTCTCTGCTCCTGTCTGCTCCTGTCTCTGCCCCTGTCTCTGCCCCTGTCTCTGCTCCTGTCTGCTCCTGTCTCTGCTCCTGTCTGCTCCTGCCTCTGCTCCTGTCTCTGCCCCTGTCTCTGCCCCTGTTTCTGCTCCTGTTTCTGCTCCTGTCTCTGCCCCTGTCTCTGCTCCTGTCTCTGCTCCTGTCTCTGCTCCTGTTTCTGCTCCTGTCTGCTCCTGTCTCTGCCCCTGTCTCTGCCCCTGTCTCTGCTCCTGTCTCTGCTCCTGTCTCTGCTCCTGTCTCTGCTCCTGTTTCTGCTCCTGTCTCTGCTCCTGTCTGCTCCTGTCTCTGCTCCTGTCTCTGCTCGTGGGAAGGAGACCAGACTTAATCCTGGTCTGTTCCTCGGTGCCAGGTCTGGATCTGGATTATGTTCAAGCCTAAGATTTGGCACACACTTCTTCCTTTCTTTTTTCTATCCCTTTCTCTCTTCTTCCTCCTCTCTCTCCCTCCATGTCCTCCTCCTTATGCTCTTTATATTTCTTTCTCCCTCTCTCTTCCTCCCTGATTCTTCTGTTTTCTCCCTTTCTCTCACACTCTCCCTCTTTCTCCCCTCTATTTCTTTACTCTCTTTAACTCTCCTTCCCTCTTTTCCCTTCTCTCACCTTCTCTCTCTTGTTACTTCACTCTCTCTCTCTCTCCTTCTCCCTCCTCTTCAATCTCTTTATCTCCCCCCACCTCTTCTTTTTCTCTCTCTCTGCCCCAACCCCACTCTCTCTCTTCCTCCTTCCATCTCCCCCTACCTGACTCAATCCCTCTCTCTTCCTCCCTGATTTTCTCCCTCTCTTTAAGCCCCCACACTTCTTTTTCCTCTCTACATCTCCCTCCTTCCCTCCATCTCCTGCTAACTGCCTCTCTCTTTAACTCTCTCCCCCTACTTCTCTATCTCTCTCCATTTTCCCTCCTTCCTTCTCCCTTCTCTACTACCCTCCATTCATCCGTCCCTCTGTCCCTCCATGCCCCCTCCCTCTCCTTTTCTCCATCTTTCTTGCTCCCCCTCCATACCCTGTCCCTTTCTTCCTCTCTCCCTTCATCTCTCTCTCCCTTTCTCTCTTTTTCCCTCCCTCCCCCTCTCTTTCTCCCTCTCCCTCTTTCCCCCTCTCTCCTTCTCTCTCCTCATGAGAGTTTTCTTTGGTTTCTACTTTTGCACTTATCTCCAGTGAACCTCGTTTATTTGGCTCTCTCTCCTGCTCTCTCTACCTCCTCCTCTCTCCCTCCCTCTTCCTCTCCCTCCCTGCCTTCTTCCCCCTCTCCATCTCTCCATCCTCTCCTTCCCTCCCTCCCTCCTCAGATGAGTTTTCTTTGGATTCTAGTTCTGCACTTTTCTCCAGTGAACCTCGTTTATTTAACTCTCCAACCTTCCCCCGTCCCTCCCTCTCTCTTCCTCTCCATCCCTGCCTCCTTCCCTCTCTCTTCATCCTCTGGATTGTAGTTTTGCACATTACTCCGGTGAACCTCGTGTGTCTGGTTCTCTCTTGGAGCAGAGCGCCGGAGCGTCTCAAACAGGCGTCTTTAGCTTCTGTAGCTTCTTTATCGCCCTTTGAAAAACTGTCAGGAGCACAGAGCTAAACACTAAACGCTAACGCAAAGAGAAGGCTGTGGCAATGGGATTAGCCGTAGCTTAGCACGTAGCAAAAACAACGTTGATAAGTCAAACAGACTTACGGTTTAGCAGCCAGGATATTATGGAGTATTTACTTCTAACTTTAACACATCACATATTTAGATCACCGCGTTACCTTTTGTGGTGGTCAAAATGATTCACCGAAAACAAAGTATTAAAGTATTATTTTGATGCTCTGAGTCCCCACGCCTATTTCTCTCCACGCTAAGTCACTCCCCCTTTGGAGCAATATCACAGCACAATCAGCATACACTGCAAAAGAGCTTGGCCAAAACTGAAGATATAAACACTTAAATCTATCAGAAAATGACTTAAAAGTAGTGAAATGATCTGTCCATGCAGCAAGATTATTTTACTCGACAAGTTCTCTTAAAATAAACGACATCTAGACTAGAATGAAGCCGTCTCAGAACTAGTAAGTCGATAATAAATCTGAAAATAAGACGATTAACCTGATTTAAGTTTTAAAATCTTTGCCAGATCAGAGAAATTTGCAGTGTGCATCGACTACTATTCACAGATGACACTGTGGCTGCTGCTCAGCGGCAATTTTCTCTGCAAAAATCTGCCCCACTGGACTTTAGATAAAACTACGGTAGTTTGCAAATACTGCAGCGATGAATTCTCTTTCCACAGAAACACAAGTATAAAATACCATCTTAAAGCAAAACACGGGTTTGATTCAGTGGCAGCAACGACGCTACTTATACCAACAACAAGCCGAGCACGACAAACCCGCGACAATGTTGTCAACATAACTACCAGTGGTAGAAAAATATCAATAATATAACTTTTTGATTAAAAAATTGCATTTTTGTCTCAATATTTTGGTCTTTTTTGAAGAATAATTAACTGTGATTAATCGTGATTAATCAAAATTTTAAAGTGTGATTAATCTGATCTGAATCTGAAAAAAATTTATTGTTTGACAGCACTAATAGAAACGGATCAAGAGTTCATATTTAATGTTTATTTTTGTTCTGTTTTCAGGTTGAGCCATTCACTCCCAAAGAGAAGCCATTTTGCCTCTGCTCGCACACAGACACCCAAGACTCTGCAGCCTTCAGTGTAAAATATGGAAAAACTTCACCAACTGACAAACAAACTTCCAAAAATGTAAAGAGGAAGGTGGTTATGCTGGGGTGAAGGTGAATGGCACAGCTCAACCTGAAAACAGAACCAAAATTAAACATTAAATATCACATCTTGATCTGTTTCTATACATTCTGTAAAAATTTGAGGTTATTTCAACAAGAATTATTGGCCTGGGAAATGATGTCAAGTATTTGGGAACTGGGTTTGGGTCTAGTTTAAACTCAAATTGCCCAAAAAATGACTAGAATCATTAGACAATGCTTTTAAAACACCATATAAATCAGGTACAGGATTATATTGTGTTTAAACATGTGGAATTATTAATTACGATAACACACATCAAAGCCCAGTCTTAATACATTCGTCCCATCGGCGTTTTATTATTAAAGCAGAAAATGTGATCAGAGCGTAGTAACGAGCTGCTGTGGTTCATCATCCCATTAGCTCCACACCAGCCTCTGTCAGAGACTCATTATTTTACGCTAATTAAACATGCAAATAACCCAACATCACCCACAAACCGCTCGGATCCAGTCGTTCACCACAGGCTGCTCAGCACTGCTCTTGTACTGGAAGGTTGACGGTTCAATCCCAGCCGCAACCCATTTTATTGTAAGCCTGGTGACTACATAATTAAAGGGATAGTTTGGGTTTTTTGACATGAATCTGCAGAGTCGTGCATCAATACTGACTTACCTCCCGACAGCGTCCGGTGAGCCGAGTTCTTCCCCAGTTGTGGTGCTGACGAAAGTAGTCGGGCAACTTGGCTGGGGTCATGAAAATAAAGAGTTTTTCTTCTCAAAACAATATGTGTTCAAAAGAGTGACACATTTGCATCACAAAACGTGAACCATGAAAAAGTCAGACCTCATAATCGCTTGGTACTATTTTCTCTCTGGTCATATCACTGCGCGCTGCCGCCAGGTGAAGCCGCGCACGAATCCAACACTTTTTTCAGTAGTTCGGCACATAACATAATCGGAACATAATCGTCGTCGCTGAAGTGCGCACTGCACAAATGAAGCTGTTTTTTATCTTTGATAATTTGGTTTCCACATTGAAGCTTATTGCAAGAAGCCAAAGTTTCCTCAGAGCAATGTCCATGACAGGAAAACAGAGAAATGTGTGCGGAGATTCCGCCAGGTTTTTGTTGTTCCAGCCTGGATAATCACAAGTCCGCACCATTTTTATATAGATTCTTATATAGCTTATACAAACTTAAATACTTATGGCTGTAGCTCTCACGTTAACTCTCGCGTCGCGGTGGTCAAAACTCTGAGCATGTAAACACTGCCGAACTGCTGAAAAAAAGTGTTGGATTCGTGCGCGGCTTCACCTGGCAACAGTGCAGTGATACGACCGGAGAGAAAATAGTACCAAGCGATTATGAGGTCTGACTTTTTCGTGGTTCACCTTTTGTGACGCAAATGTGTCACTCTTTTGAACACATTGTTTTGAGAAGAAAAACACTTTATTTTCATGACCCCAGCCAACTTGCCGGACACTTTCATCAGCACCGAAACCGGAGAAGAACTCGGCTCAGACGCTGTCGGGAGGTAAGTCAGTGTTGATGCGACACTACTGACAGGGACAAACAGATTCATGTAAAAAAATAAAAAAAAAAGTCCCTTTAAGGTGTCGGAGTTAGAAGTTGGAGTTAAAGAGGGAGTATTCTGCAAAGTCAACTTTTTCGAGCTTTCTACCATGTTCTAACGTTGTTGTAAGATTTTAGGTTGTCCATGCATATTTGAGTAATTTAGCGATCTCTCTCCTAGGCCCCATTTAAACCTCTCCAATTCTCCATAAATATACAAAAACATGATGCAAAACTGTTCACAATAACTTTACAAACCTTCACAAAATGAAAGTGAAATTGGGTCCCAGAGTCTTAACCTGCAGATAGAGGACACATCTAAATTTGCCTCATTCTCAGTGTACGGACAGGCCTCGTGAAAGCTCAGTTATCGTTATTTCCTTCTCATTTACCCTCTCGAATTTGTATTTAGAATTATTCGAGCATGTTTGAGTATTTTTTATTCTTTTGTGTTCAAGATGTCATTGCTCTGACCTACCCGTTTTCACCTCCACAGCACAAACCCACTGTGACGTACTTACTTCATTCTCCAATTTTATTTTCTTAATCGGTGATAAAAAAGGATCCAGCAGCACAATACTGTGTGTCTTCATTAAAAAGATTATTTCAGCAGGTGTCACCAGCTCCTGATTCTGCTTTCCAAGAAACACACTGAAGCAGTGAAAGTAAAAACTAAAATCAGAAGATAATGACAGGGTCCAATCAGACACATTGTTCACTAAGAATCAGAAAAAGAAGAATTGGAACCTGGTTTAGACGAAGAATTGGACTAAATCACAACTGAAAAATGAGACTAAACCGGAACTAAATCAGAATAAGTGGAAACAAAAAAGCCTGACATTATACCAGACACTTGACTCTTTGTCATGGTGCAAGTCAAAGACAGACAAAAAAGCTAATGTAGCAGAGACTGGTGTAGCAACTGCATCACGGAAAAGTACCCTAAATGGACAGTTCGTGAGCAATGTACAAATAATGGAATGTATAATATTGTAATGGACTAGCGACTAGAAGACTAAGGTTCGGCTCAAGGAGGGAGTGGCAGGAGACGGAGATTGCTTTGGTTTGGCACCATATATTGTGGAATTATTTACAGTGACAGACATGTAACCCAACAGTGTAAACAAAAACAAGGTGAATGGCCATTCAAATATATACAAGCGCTTCAAAGTTCATGATCCAGCAATATGTAATTGCAGTATTGAGAGTCCAGTAATAGTTGACTCCACCCCTGGGAAAAAAACAAAAGCCCCAACCCGCCCACAGTTCATTGGGATCCAGAGGACGGTAAGTGCACTGGAAGTTGGAACAGTTCAGTGGGCAAATGAGGTGAGCGTAGTGGGGTGTGAGTTTTAAGTGGGATACTAAGAGCCCCCTACCGGCCCGGCGGAAGGATGCGACTCTTCGACACTCTGTAGCTCTGTAGATTCAGTTTTCCGGGTTCTAGCTCGCCATCCTGGACCTGGCCTGGATAACAGGGCCAAAGGTCCAATGTTAACATTAACCCCATAACCAGTAAGCTTATGTCATATCATTGTCAGTGTGCACACGTCATAAAATACAGCACCAATTGCACTACACTTACAGCAGCGGGAACAAGGTGACCAGAAATGCGAAAAACACAAAGGGCAAGGCAGGCAAAACAAAACCAGCATTTTCCACCTGGGTTACACTGGACACAGACTGAAGTAAAACAAGGTCCCAAATGAGAACTAAACTAGAACTAAACCATGTCCAAACCAAGACTAAACTAGAAGTAAACCAGAATCATTGTAAACACAAGCCTGACACCATCCCAGACACTAGATTCTCTGTCACTGTAAAGTTTTAAGACAGACAAAATAGGAAATAGTGGGGAGAGATGTGTGATTTGAGGAGCTGTTCACCTGAAAGCTACCACTTCATGACATCATGAGCACAAGTTGGAACAGAGCATTTTGAGCTTTGAAGATGTAGACAGTCTAATAATAAAAGATGACTCAAACATGTGAATGAAACAAAACACATCTCCAGGCATGTTTCTAATGAGGTAACAACATTGTAACATGATTAACACCTCACAAGGGTCAAATTTGCATAATATTGAACCCTTAAAAAATTAGATCCAGCTCCAGAAGTTCACATTAAGGAACCATAAAAGATCCTGTATATTTCACCATTAAAGGGGAACTCCGGCATGTTTGAAGCTAAAGTCCATTGCTAGAGGTGGTCAAATACTGTCAGAAGCCAAAAAACCGCACAGATCAGTGTTGCTCAGTGGAGATCTCACTGTGGCAGTGAATCTGTCAAGACAACAAACTAGTGTAGGCAAGTTCTTAATTTCCACATAAAACACCAATTTGCTTCACACTGAAGAAGCTTAACACCACTTTAACCCATCTTACAACAGCCACGAGTCCAACAAACAAAACGCTCTGCCTGGTTCACTCATTAGTGTCTGGAAACGTTAGAAAACAACTTTATACTTAAGTCTGCTGATTTCCCACTGCACAGGCCAAAGCCCAAAAGACTCGATTGTCGACTCCAGCGGCGGCGAGAGGCTCGAGCCGCCAGAAGCAACAAGTGAGGATTGACTACTGACGGTGAAGAAGAAGAGAAACTGAAAGTTGTTGAATGAAAATAGGTCGGGAATGTATTTTTTTTTTTGCGTTTTTCAAAAAATATAATTCACTCGTAAATAAATGGGATTAGAAATGACATCTGCGATCGAGTCTTTTGGGCTTTGGCCTGTGCAGTGGGAAATCAACAGAGGGAAGTGTAAGGTGCTTATAAAGTTGTTTTATAAGATTTCCAGACACTAATGAGTGAACCAGGCAGAGCGTTTTGTTTGTTAGACTCGTGGCTGTTGTAAGATGGGTTAAAGTGGTGTTAAGCTTCTCCAGTGTGAAGCAAATTGGCGTTTTATGTGAAAATTAAGAACTTGCCCCCATCACTACACTAGTTCAGAACTTGCCCCCATCACTACACTAGTTCAGAACTTGCCCCCATCACTACACTAGTTTGTTGTCTCGACAGACTTACTGCCACAGTGAGATCTCCACCAAGGCAACACTGATCTGTGCCGTTTTTTGGCTTCTGACAGAATTTGACCACCTCTAGCAACGGACTTTAGCTTCAAATGTGCCTGTTCCCCATTAAACTCACGCTGTCAAAGCCTCTGTTCTGTTAATCCACAGTGTAGCTCTTAATCTGATGAGAGGAGGGAGGCCCAGATGTCCACCCGGCCCCACCACCACCTCCTCCACAGCTCTGGGTCAGATTTAATCCAGAGGAGGAGAGGAGGGCTCGGTCACATGATCTGACACTGAGCTAAACAACTAAAGATCATTATGGAGGAGGGACATGTAATTGTGTATTAAAGGCCACATCTCGTTTCTCTTTCCTTGCTTCCTTCTCCTTGATTCCTCTCCTTGAACCCCCATTTTTCAGCTGTCAATCAAATGTGTCGTATGAAGCCTTGTCCCAAAGAAAACCACAGAAGGAAGGAGTGAACATCAGAGAAAAGAATCAAACTTTATCGGTCTAACTGAGGGGTTTAGATCCTCTCTTCACTGTGTCTCCTCTCCCATTTCCCGCAGAATCGAGGAAAGGAATCAAGGAGAAGGGAGCGAGGAAAGAGAAATGAGGCGCGGCTGTAGTGTTAAGGAAAATAGATCTCTAATTACGGGGTCTGTCCACATGAAACAAAAACATTCACAAATTAATTCACCTACTACTACTATTACTACAATATGGACTATGGCGTCATTTCGTGTCCCCTTATTTAAGATTTGTCCTCTGCATTTCACCCATCCTTCAGTGACCCATCTCCAGCTCTACTATAGTACTACAAGAAACTGCTACTACTTCTAATACTACTACCAGCTACTATAACATTAACTTTTGATTTATTCTGTTTATTTGACAGATATTGCGACTTAACCTGAACTGAGCTGAGTTCTACACATCGGTCTGGAACGGCTCAGAGATCAGAAAACACAGAACTATTTGAATCTTTCCTTCCACAAACGCACGAAGATTACAGATAACAGATAATACTCCCTACAACTACAACTCACCCTTATGTAACAGATAATACTCCCTACAACTACAACTCACCCTTATGTAACAGATAATACTCCCTACAACTACAACTCACCCTTATGTAACAGATAATACTCCCTACAACTACAACTCACCCTTATGTAACAGATAATACTCCCTACAACTACAACTCACCCTTATGTAACAGATAATACTCCCTACAAATACAACTCACCCTTATGTAACAGATAATACTCCCTACAATTACAACTCACTCTTATGTAACAGATAATACTCCCTACAACTACAACTCACCCTTATGTAACAGATAATACTCCCGACAACTGTACAACTCACCCTTATGTAACAGATAATACTCCCTACAACTACAACTCACCCTTATGTAACAGATAATACTCCCTACAACTACAACTCACCCTTATGTAACAGATAATACTCCCTACAACTACAACTCACCCTTATGTAACAGATAATACTCCCTACAACTACAACTCACCCTTATGTAACAGATAATACTCCCTACAACTACAACTCACCCTTATGTAACAGATAATACTCCCTACAACTACAACTCACTCTTATGTAACAGATAATACTCCCTACAACTACAACTCACCCTTATGTAACAGATAATACTCCCTACAACTACAACTCACCCTTATGTAACAGATAATACTCCCTACAACTACAACTCACTCTTATGTAACAGATAATACTCCCTACAACTACAACTCACCCTTATGTAACAGATAATACTCCCTACAACTACAACTCACCCTTATGTAACAGATAATACTCCCTACAACTACAACTCACCCTTATGTAACAGATAATACTCCCTACAACTACAACTCACTCTTATGTAACAGATAATACTCCCTACAACTACAACTCACCCTTATGTAACAGATAATACTCCCTACAACTACAACTCACTCTTATGTAACAGATAATACTCCCTACAACTACAACTCACCCTTATGTAACAGATAATACTCCCTACAACTACAACTCACCCTTATGTAACAGATAATACTCCCTACAACTACAACTCACCCTTATGTAACAGATAATACTCCCTACAACTACAACTCACCCTTATGTAACAGATAATACTCCCTACAACTACAACTCACCCTTATGTAACAGATAATACTCCCTACAACTACAACTCACCCTTATGTAACAGATAATACTCCCTACAACTACAACTCACTCTTATGTAACAGATAATACTCCCTACAACTCTACAACTCACCCTTATGTAACAGATAATACTCCCTACAACTACAACTCACCCTTATGTAACAGATAATACTCCCTACAACTCTACAACTCACCCTTATGTAACAGATAATACTCCCTACAACTACAACTCACTCTTATGTAACAGATAATACTCCCTACAACTACAACTCACTCTTATGTAACAGATAATACTCCCTACAACTACAACTCACCCTTATGTAACAGATAATACTCCCTACAACTACAACTCACTCTTATGTAACAGATAATACTCCCTACAACTCTACAACTCACCCTTATGTAACAGATAATACTCCCTACAACTACAACTCACCCTTATGTAACAGATAATACTCCCTACAACTACAACTCACTCTTATGTAACAGATAATACTCCCTACAACTCTACAACTCACCCTTATGTAACAGATAATACTCCCTACAACTACAACTCACTCTTATGTAACAGATAATACTCCCTACAACTACAACTCACTCTTATGTAACAGATAATACTCCCTACAACTACAACTCACTCTTATGTAACAGATAATACTCCCTACAACTACAACTCACTCTTATGTAACAGATAATACTCCCTACAACTACAACTCACTCTTATGTAACAGATAATACTCCCTAAAACTACAACTCACCCTTATGTAACAGATAATACTCCCTACAACTACAACTCACTCTTATGTAACAGATAATACTCCCTACAACTACAACTCACCCTTATGTAACAGATAACCCTATGTTCTGTCAATCATATCATCTTTGCAGTTTCTCTTTATGACCTCTTATATAGAGCTGAGATATATTTACTTGTTTTTCTATTTTATTTGTACTTGTACATTCACATTTATATAATTATGCCTTATTTAACACCAGCCTATTTTTTTTTTGTGCTACTTTAGAATTTATTATTACCATTTATATTTTTTATATACTGATGCTAAAATAGGCTGAAGTAGGTGTGTTGGCGTTGTCATATTTGTTTTGGTTCGTTTGGGCGCTTCACCTTTGGCTTCAGCACAGATCTCGATGCGATGTGACTGGTCGCCCGTCCAGTTAACCTCACAGCGGGTGCGTTCCAAGATGGATTCTCTGAGTTTGTGAACTCACAAATATCGTGAGAATCCATCTTGCTGTGAGAGCTTATTTGCCCCTGAGATTTAGAATCTCTTTTGCAGGTCAGATCTGGCCCCAGATTATTGCTCTTCTTGTCAGATACTTGACCTTTTCCACATATTTGAGCCAAATGTGTCCTGCCCCAGAACAGAGATACAGGCCACGTCTCATTTCTCTTTCCTCGTTTCCTTCTCCTTGATTCCTCTCCTCGATTCTGTAAGAAATGGGTGAGGAAGTCCCGCCCACAAAGGAGACACAGCGAGGAAAGAGGATCTAAAGGCATCACCAAAAAAGCCCCTGACTGTGATGGGGGCGGGATCGGGTTAGGCGGGTTTCGTAGTGACAATGCAGATTATATTCTTTAAAAAACACCCCACTTTCTTTACATATCAGACAAACTGCACAGTCCTTACCCTGAACAAAAAAATAACCCATCGTACATTGTCCAACTTGGCGCTCTCTGTCAACTTTTCATACTTTAACACAAGCCATTCTGCCGTCCTTAACTGCACGACAGGACTGCGCGTCACTGAAACCAATAAAGTTTGATTCTTTTCACTGTCTGCTCCTGAAGCCTCCCTCATGTTTGCTCCTTCCTTCTGTGGTTTTCTTTGGGTCACCACTTAACACGACACATTTGACTGACAGCGGAAAAATGGGGGATCGAGGAATCAAGGAGAAGGACGCGAGGAAAGAGAAATGAGACATGGCCTAGTATTGTATAAGCAGCACTAGAGGTCAAAATAAATCAGCTGTGTACTGACTGCATGTAAACAGAAAACATCTGATTCTTGTCTTAGAATCCAGCACCTTTAAAAATAATAATAATATGACAAAGCTTTAATCAGTATTTGTTTTATTGAGCTTGAGTTTGGTCAGTAACACTTGTGGTGATAAACGATACAGAATCTGTCATGTGACTGGTCATAACATTAGAAATAACTAAAACTACGACATCAGTGCGTTCAGATCACATGAGCGGGAATAATCACATTAGAACATCAGGTGTAAAATCACATGTACAGCTCTATGTTACAGCGCATTCGTTTAATGCACATTTACAGTTGGTCTGACAAGTATTACATTTGAGAATTAGGATCCCATACTGTGGCACGACACTGCATTTCATAAAATATAAATAAGTTATTATAAAAATTATTTAAAAAAACTAAAACACATTAATAAATTACCATTACCAAAGACTTGAACTAGTGACTGTTACATCACTGCACAGTACGAGCTGCAGTATCTGTTCAAATGACAATAAAAACAGAATTAAATAAATCTGAAATATTTGTTAATTACAGATAAAAAATGTACAATCAGTTAAGAAAAACGCATTCAGTTCTTTACATACATAATCTTCACGTACAGATCTGACCTTTACGTATGGATCTAAACTTTATGTATGGCCCTCACCTTCATGCAAGAATCTAACCTTCAGGTACAGACCTGGCCTTTAGGTATGGACCTAACCTTGACGTAAGGACCTAATATTCGTGTAGGAACCTGACCTTCACATATGGATCGAAACTTCTTGTAGGGATTTAACCTTCACGTCCGGACCTAACCTTCACTTAACCTTCATGTATGGATGTAAACTTCGTGTACGGATCTGACCTTTGTGTAAGAAGCTAAACTTCATGTATGGACCTAACCTTCGTGCATGGACCTAACCTTTACGTATGGATCTAATCTTCATGTATGGATCTGACCTTCACGTATGGACCTGGCCTTCAGATATGGACCTAACCTTGACTTATGAACGTAAAATTCGTGTAGGGATCTAACCTTCGTTTAGGGACCTGATCTTCATGTATGGATCTAAACTTTGTGTGTGAATCTAACCTTCGTGCATGGACCTGACCTTCGTGTACAGACCTGACCTTCATGTAAGGACCTAACCTTCGTGCATGGACCTAACCTTTATGTATGGACCTAATCTTCATGTAAGAATCTAACCTTCAAGTAAGAATCTAACCTTCATGTACAGATCTAACCTTCATGTATGAACCTAACCTTCACGTATGGAACTAACCTTCACGTATGGAACTAACCTTTATGCATGGACCTAAACTTTACATACAGAGCAGAGGCACTTGTAGAAATTAAAAATAAATAAATAAAATTCTAGTGATGGGACGAAACACAATTTCCACAAGACGAGAGATGGCATGAGATTCAGCTCACAAGACCGAGACGAGACGAGATTTTACAATTTTGAATAAATAATTGTGCCATTCAGTTCATAATTCTGGCTTCAAAATGTTTTAATTGCATTTAATTTTACAGTTTTGGAGCCATTGTAGCACTGCATTTTGGTATTACAGCTTCTCAAGAGGAGTTACTCTGCAAAAAATGTGGAAAAAACTCTCACGAGATCATTTTTTGTGTGCACAGTCTTGTGACAATTTTGTCTCGCGAGATCTTGTGGCATCTGTTCCCATCTCAACATTAGATTCCATTTGAGTTGAGTTCAGAATATTCTGTTTATGGCTTTAGACTTGACAAGGCGTCAACTCACTACGACATTGGGAAAAAAGCGGTCATTTACATAGGTACAAATGTACAGTCTGTTAATATTGTACGGTTCCTTCTTAAAGTGCATTACAGATCAAAACTATTCATTTCACTAAAACATAATGCAACATAATTATCTTTTAGATTTGACTATAAACTTTTATTGTATTTTTATTAATAATGAAAGTTAATTTTACTTCCTGGTTGGGCACGGACAGTATGGAAGATAATTTGCTATTAATTAGATTTTCAATTTTAAATCAAGCAGAATTCCTTTATTTTTTTTAGAACTCTGAAAAAAGATGTTTGATGTTTTATTCTGAATTTTAGAATTTTTAAGTGTACATTTTTTTCTCAAAATGTTTTTCTTGTTTTCAAATGATCAAATATATACATACAACTGGCAGGTAACAAATTCACAGACGTCACAATTTTGCAGAGCTGGGAAAAAACATCCAAAATGCGAGTCCCACACCAGAACAGATCCACATGAAGAACAGCAGGTGCAAAAAATAAGTGCAAAAAGGCTTCACTGCACCATTTCCTGCTGTTACTTAATTAGATCGGATCACTTTGGATCGATTGCTTCTGCCTTGGCATCTTGGATTTTTGCTGCAAATTTTACATTCTGAATTTGACAGCCTGAAAATATTTGTCCTAAATATTTAAAAGGCGATTTTTTTTATTATTGATTTTTAAACACTTTGAAAATGTACACTTAAAATTTCACCAGCTGACATTCATAATAAATAAAAATAAAATACAATAATTCAAACATCTTTTTTCAGAGTTCAAAAATTCAAAGCAAGAAATTCAGCGGCGTTTAAAATTCATCTTCGGCAGATATGGCATACGTAGATTTAACTCCAACTATTACCTAGCAATAATAATGCTGACAAAAGTTAAAACTTTAAAAACAAGGGCAGGAAGTGCTGCAATGTTGAGTTGCGCAACTTCCAGTCAGTGCTTTTCTACGGCAAAATCCCTGTGGAAAAGTGTCGCATATTTTTGACCAGCTTCATAAATCTGCCCCAACACCAAATCTTCATCCAGCAAAGTCGACAAAGAACAGATTTTATCCACAACTATCAAGGGAAGAAAGACGAAAACTTAAAGGAAACAACGAGCATTAGTGAACTACTGAGCAAAACTAACATTATGGTCATGAATAAAACATAAATAACTTGTTCACTTAGACTGATTCTACAGTTAAAATTAAACATTGATTTTGTCATGTCGATATATTAGCATAGACAGAGATTTGTGCAGTTTAAATGCTATAGATCAGGCATGTCCAAACTATGGCCCGGGGGCCAAATGTGGCCCTCAGACCAAATTCTTTTGGCCCTCAGGCTTCCAGGTGAATTGACCCATAGTAGTACTTTTTACTGCATGTTTTTGAAATCTATCTTGATCAAGCAAATTTCATGTGTCCTTTTGAGGGCCTAAGCCTGAACAAAGGTCTGGAGGGTCATTCAAACCTGTTATAAATGCATAAATATTTGAATTCCTCACTGTTTTGAACACCAGTCTGTGACCCTCGATCGGCCCTCATGCTGGGCTGTGTTTTAATATGTGGCCCTTGAAGAAAAAAGTTTGGACACCCCTGCTATAGATGTTCACAGATTAAATGTTGAGTTTTGCTCAGTAGTTCTCTAATGCTCGTTGTTCTCCTTTAAGTTTTTGTCTTTCTTCCCTTGACAGTTGAGGATAAATTCTTCACAGACAGAATATGTTCTTTGTCGACCTTGTTGGATGACAATTTGGTGTTGTGAAAATAAAAAATCTGGTTGAAGCGCTGCACGAGACCTTCAGTTTGCGGGCGGTAAGGTGTCGTTTTGAGGCTGGCGGTAGAACAGCTGCGTCAGTCGAGATGCAAAGTTTCCTCGGTCCGTGACGATCTCGTCTGGAATGGCGACTCCTGAAAACACCTGGACTCGAGCTCTCAAAACAGCAGGCAGGTTGTGGAGTGGAAATGCCTCTGGGAACCATGTGGCGCAGTCAAAGAGGACTAAGATGTACCGGTACCCGCTGCTGCTTTTCACCACAGGGCCGACAAAGACCACTGCGATTCTGCGGAAAGGGGTCAAGATCACAGGCGGTGGTTGAAGGAGAGCGTGATCAGACTTGTGCAGCTTTTGACAAGTGGGACAACTAGCACAGTTCTGTTTTAACTTGATTTCTTTTGTTAAATGAAGGTTTAAACTGTCAGAAAAAGTCCTTCATTGTGCGTAAACTGTCTCTACATTTTGGACTGAGTTTCCCTTTGAAGACCCAGACAGAGGGATTCTTCTACTTCCTGTATTTTTGGAGTTTTCTTCTCTACTTTTTTTTTCTCACAAACTGCCACTTAAAGGTGCACTCTGTAACTTTTTGGGTAGTGGGCCATCATCCATCCATCCACAATCTTGTTTCTACACAGAAAAAACGGGAGGGTTAAAAGATTTAAGAGTTGTTTTTAACACAAAAAGCGTCAGAAAAGACCAGTTTTGTACACAATTTCATCTTAAATTAACTAAAATAAAGTGTAAAAGTAAAATACCTCTATATGTTGTTTAACTAAATCAAATCACTACTATAACTCTTGAGTTACTCTCAAACATTAATATAACTCTTGATTTACTCTCAAAACGTTAATATAACTCTTGATTTACTCTCAAAATGTTAATATAACTCTTGATTTACTCTCAAAACGTTAATATAACTCTTGATTTACTCTCAAACGTTAATATAACTCTTGATTTACTCTCAAACGTTAATATAACTCTTGATTTACTCTCAAACGTTAATTTAACTCTTGATTTACTCTCAAAACTCTAATATAACTCTTGATTTTGCAGTTAAACAGGAACTTTTGTCCAGTGTTACTTAATTAACATTTCCAAAAATGTTAAATTAACTCTAGAACAGATTGGACTCATAAACTAAGAAAATGTTCAAATTGATTCTGTGAGAGTCAATTGTAACACTCCACTTTTTGTCATTGCTCAGCCTGGAATGTTCCACAGTGTGACTTTAAACAGCTCTACTTTACATTTATTCCATTACAGGTGGTTTTATAGCTTATAAATACTGACACCTCTCCACAGATCTGACCTGTAACATCTGTCAGAATGAGAAGAACATGAAAACCTGTGATACCCTTTAAATACATGATAATATTATAGGGCATTTTTAATTAAGTACCGAAATGATCCCTTATGTCATGATTTATGCATGTTAGAGATAAGGAGACAGTGTTGTAGTAGTAGGCTCAGCATTAACCACAAACCAAAAAGTAGCCAGTTCAAATCCCGCCAAAGCACCCGACTCGGTACTTGTGTCTCTGGGCAAGACACTTTTAGCCAGTGTTACGCAGAGAAATAATTCACAACTTCATCTGAGTATATGTCAGAAATACAAAAAAAGTACTGGGCTACGCTTTCACCCATTAACCATGAAGTTGCCGATTCAAATCAGATTACTGTTGTTGTGTCCATGGGCAAGACATCCTACTTCATCCTCTGATTTATGTTAAAATGTTGTCTCCTCATCAAAAACATACCTAGAGTTGTGTTTGTTTCATTCAGGAACTGCGGCGATGTTGAGTTGCGGAGCTCCTGGTCGACGCTTTTCTATGGCTAAATATCTGTGGAAAAGTGTTGCATATTTTTGAGCAGCTTCATAAATCTGCCCCAACACCAAATCTTCATCCAACAAGGTCGACAAAGAACAGATTCTGTCCATGAAGAATTTATCCACAACTATCAAGGGAAGAAAAATGAAAACTTAAAGGCGACGACGACGAGCATTAGTGAGCAAAAACTAATGTTATGGTCATGAATAACACATAAATAACTTGTTCACTGAGACTGATTCTACAATTAAAATTAAAAATCTATTTTGTGATGTCGTTATTAGCATAAACTGAGAGATTTGTGCAGTTGAAATGCTGTAGAGGTTCACAGATTAAACGTCGACCATTTAAACTGCACAAACCTCTCTGTCTATGCTAATACGAACATCACAAAATCGATTTTGAATTTTAATTCTATAATCAGTCTGAGTGAACAAGTTATTTATGCTTTATTCATGACCATAACATTAGTTTTTGCTCACTAATGCTCGTCGTTGTTTCCTTTAAGTTTTCATCTTTCTTCCCTTGATAGTTGTGGATAAATTCTTCATGGACAGAATCTGTTCTTTATCGACCTTGTTGGATGAAGATTTGGTGTTGGGGCAGATTTATGAAGCTGCTCAAAAATATGCAACACTTTTCCACAGGGATTTTAGTAAAAGAAGCTGTAAACTTGGAAAAAACTACCGCTTCATGACATCAAGGTGGAACAGAGCATTTTGAGCTTTGAAGATATAGACAGACAAATAATAAACGTGTGAATGAAACAAAAACCTCCAGGTCTGTTTTTGGGAGGTAACAACATTATAACATGACTAAATTTCACAAGAAGTTTAAACTATGCTGCCAATTTTGTTTTACAATTTGTGATTTTTTAAGGACGGGGACATAATTACATAAAAGTAAAAATAATTAGTTCAAATTTTGACTTTGAAATCCTCCTAACCTCAGACACAAATCTCGAGTGACATTGGAACGCCGTGTTTAAACATTTCCCGGGGCTGGACGAGAGGAGCGCTGAATTTTAAAATGAAAAATTATTCCCATCGATCTGGATTTGAAATTAAAATTTTGTTGCAGAATCCACTTTGTATGATCAGCCACACGTTCCTTTTGATTGCAATTCACGACCGGTGTGTGAGAGCCGGTGCCAAAGCTGTTTTCAAGACTGACAGAGAAAGACAGAGAATTCATTTGGGTTTGATGTGAATGTGAAAGTGTTAATTAGCTTCTATTACCTGCTGTTTGGTTGGTCATTTCTTTTTAGTGCTGGTCAGAGAAGGTCAGAGCTTTTTTGTTTGCAGCCTCATTAGTGAGTTATGTAAACGACTGTTGATTGTGAGCGTTGGTTAACTCTGTTCACTTTTACCACTGGTATAAAGGGCAAGTACGTTCATGGATATTATAGTTTCAATAGGGACATATGTTGAAGTAGACTTTCTCAGTTTTTTATCAAGTCAGATTAATTATGTACAAAAAAACAGGGCAATTTGTCCAAATAAAAATATATTTCAAAACTATTAACCCATTTACACCTAAAACGCCTGCAAAAAATGGCTATAAACGCCATTGCTATTCTAGGGTAAAGCTCCTTATCTCCTGAGGGTTTCTGAAGAATTGTCAACATTTATGAAAACCTTAATATCTCAGCCCCTGAAGCACATAAAAACATGAAATAAATTGGATTTAAAAGGTAAGTCTCTCAGCTTTTATTAAATTGCGTCATGAAGTTTGTTGAAATGAAAAATGAAATGAAATTTGCGTCATGAAAATGAGGACAAATCGACAATGTTGCACTACGCCGCAGCAGCATAAATGGGTTAAGGCCGTCACACACTACTGGAGAATTTGCCCAATTTTGGCTGCGATTTCTTCTTCCCGAGTTAGAGCAGGCGTGACCTGACTTTTTGTCTTCGTGTGCGAATTTGAAGCTGCTGCTCCTCGTGTGTGTGGAGTCAGTGTCAGATCGTAACTACCAAACATCAACAACGCGACGGTAACAGCCGATAAAACAGAGCGTCAGGGGCAGAGAAGTGACAGAGGCGCAACAAACAAACTCAGGGTAGAGTGAAAATAAAGACTTACTCACCTAATGTAAAGTGGTAAATTTAAAGTGCAGCATCTGATCCACATTATTCATAGAAATTGTTCTCTGCAAATAATGACTCCAGTCCACAAAACCACGGTATTAATCCAGTTTGAAGCGTTCTTTAAAAGTAAAAAGACAGTGTTTCCTCACGTGTGTTTGTTTACATCCTCAGCACACGGATTGAGGTGAAGCTGCAGATTAGTGATTGAGCCTCTACTTCCTGTGGACTTTATCTCCAATCTTTTATGCTCTAAAAATCCTGTATCTGAAGTATTGCACCACATTTCACTAATAATAATAACACAGTTTGACTTGTGTCTAAACTAGAAGTGCAGAGCTCTGATCTTTGAACACTTCAGAGTCTCAGAGCGAGTGGTTTTACTGTAGACAGGAAACAGCTGATGCCATCGCGCTCACAGCTTTATATCTTGTGGTCCGCACACAGATCCCGCTGCAGACTTTGTGATCGGAGATTTTTAGTCTCATAAGTTTCTCCTCGTGTCTGTGGTGTGAACTTTTTGTCGCACGTTTAAAAATCTGAAAAATCCTGTAGTGTGTAGCCTTTAAAGAGGAGGTATTTTATGGGGATTTAGTGGATCCAACATCTTATTCTGGTCTATAAACTCATATAAGACTATTTACGAGCCACTATTGACCCAAAACTTCTTCTCATATTAACCTTGTACGTCTACAAAGCTTTTTTCATTTTTAACCATACTTTGTTAGTGTTTAAAGGAAATAAATTATGTTTTCAGTCTCTACACTGGATTTTCTGTTAGTTTTTTATGCTCCAAGTCTCCCCTCCCTTTGCTCTCTACACTCATTCCCCCTTCAGAGCGCTATCACAACACAATCAGTGTGCGTCCCGCTAATGAAACTACACATCAGAGTTTGTTTTGTATCATGATTTTGTATATTTATGAGAAATTGGATGGTGTGAGCTCGTGGGACAGGAGTTTACTGCTAAACATGAGGAGGGCTTGAATAGGGAGAGATCACTAGATTATTCAAACATGCACGGAGGACACCGAAAACCTCTTCAGGCCTGTTTTTGATGAGGGAACAGCGTTATAACACAGCAGAAAGATCCAAAGAAAGTCGATTTTGCAGACTACTCCCTCTTTAAACAAAACAAAAATGCAGAATACTTGGAACTAATTTTGTGTAAACTGCACATAACTGTTTTTAAGAAAGTCGTAAGTTTGCTGGTTGATGCTTCCCAGGTTATTTTTCATAGGGAGGCGGGACTTAAAGAAACACTGCCGTCTGATTGGCTAAAAAACAAGGACAGGAACACATTCGTTTGGGCACTAAATCACAGAACTAGAGGTCTACTGTTTGTTTTGTTTTAATTATAAAGTGGATTTTGCATGACATTTTTTGTATTTCACAAAAAGCTATATTGTGTCCATGGGCAAGGCACCTTATGTCATCCTCTCTGATCTAAATGTTAAACTGTTGTTTCCTCATCAAAAACAGACCTGGAGTTGTGTTTTGTTTCATTTACACATGTTTAACACACAAACCCTGCATATGTAGACTTCTTAGAGTTCCTCTCTCTGAAAACACTCTGTTCCACCTTCATGTGGTGATACAGGAAGTGCTCCACTGTGGTTTTAAACTCCATACACCTTCAATAGAATCATTTGGATGATTTCAGCCCTAGAATTGCTAATTTCCACTGAACTAAAGATAAAAGGAACTCATGAAGTGGTAGTTTTCAAGTTATCACAAGGTGGAACAGAGTATTTTTAGGTTTGGAGATGTAGACAGACAAATAATGAAACAAAACACAACTCCAGGTCTGTTTCCGATGTAGTAACATTAACAAATAGTTAATTTGCATTTTTTTTATTGCAAAGTGTATTTTGCCTAACATACAGCGCTGAAAAAAAAGAGACCACTGCATTTTTTTTCCTGAAATCAACGTCTCTACATGTGTGACGGCCGTTTCATTCCAGCGTCTGTTGAATTCAACACAAACACACCTCATTCTGCTTCATGAGACACTGATGAGGAGATCACCTGAACCAAACCCGATTTAAGGAGGAAAAGGAGAAAAACCACTGCAGGAAAGCTGTGATTAAAAAAAAAATAAAAAATCAGGGTTATTCCAACAAATATTGATTTCTGAACTCTTTCCAAGTTAAAACATTAGTATTGTGTTGTTTTAAAATGAATATGATCTTGTTTGAGGTCTGAAAACATTGAATCTTTTTTGTTATTTTGACCATTTGTCATTTTCTGCACATAAATGCTCTAAATGTCAATATTTTTATTTGGAATTTGGGAGAAATGTTGTCAGTAGTTTATAGAATGAAACAAAAATGTTAATTTTACTCCAACACAAACCTATAAGTAGTAAAATCAGAGAAACAGATCATTTTGCAGTGAGCTCTTATTTTTTTCCAGAGCTGTATATCACAAAAAGTGATATTGTTGTGAATCAACTTAATACGGCTATGATTTTGTTTAAAAATTGACATTTGAACTATTTTTCATTCTCACCCGACTAGATTCCAGGGACCTACTTTTACACTGCACCTTTTGGCGTCATGGCAACAGTTGCTAGGACAGGTGATTCTGAGCGACGTCTGTGTAAAGGGGACATGGGCAGGGGCAGGACCGGGGCACTGCTGTTGTTTTGTTGCCTACCTTGTGTCCGCAATTATTTAACACATCGTCATTAACATCCACCCTCGGCTCCCTGTCCGCTGCCCGATCCGTCTGTGTTTATAGATTACAGCAGGTTCAGTCACAGGTCAGATCTGCGGAGAGGTGACGCTGCTCCCGGCATGAGTGCGTGTTTTTCTCTGCAGTTTTTAAGCAATAACATCTGTAATTATTGAACACGGGGTCATTAACGTTCACCTGCAGCTTCCTGTCCGCAGTCTGATCTATATTTATGTTTTTAGCACAACTCTGCAAAAACCCCACAGAGCTCTCACTGAGGTGGAAATGATCACGATTACAGCCCGGAGCCGATGAGAGCCTGCCACATTTACATCTCAAACACAGACTCTATAAAGAAATGGATAAATGAAGCTCATTGAGGCTAGCCGTTACAGGAGGGAATTTGGAGGCGAGTGATTTACGGACAAAATAGTAAAATAAAAATGCCAGGATCATGTACAGTTATTACGAACTAGGGATGGGCATTTAATTACATTTTCTTAATCAATCGTTGGGAGGTTTAACAATCGATTTTAGATTAATCATTAACGTTTTTATATTAAAATTATCATCATTATTATTACTACTCAACTTTACAACATATAAACCATAACGACTATAGAGCCACATCAGCCCATTTGAGATTATATGCAGCTTGGAGCTAGAGTTGGGCGGTAATACGGTATCCCACGGTAATAGAAAGTAGCAGCGGCATCAGTCTCATTACTGTCATTAAAAAACCTGTATAAGGACCTAAAACCACAGCATGGACTTTCTCCCCTCCACTCTCTCTCCTCTTCAAACGTCGTTCCGCTCGGAGATTTCCATCCACACGCAGCGAGGAAGAAGAAAAAAACCTGACTGACGCTTCGTGTGTGATGTTGAGCCAAAAGTTTGCGATGGAGACTTTTTATTCAATGCCGAGAGTCGAGAGGGGACACACTGAAGAGGAGAAAGTACTTGCTCAAGGGCAAAGTCAGACTTTCACAGAGGAGACGGTAAAGCCCAATTTATGGTTCTCTGTCAAAACGATGCGGACAGCAAAGGGAAGCGACACAGACAATGAATTGGTTCTCTCGACCACACCTCTACATTTCCGGTGCTCCTTTGTGTAATAATGTGTTTAATGCAGCTTTGTGCACATTTATTTACGTTTTACAGAAACAAAACTTAAAATGGTATGGTTCATTTTCATAAACAGCTCGGCCTGTGCCCTGATGTGGTCAGCTTCTGTTGGACTAAAAGTTTCACGTTTCCATGTTTCAGTGGAATATGTGTGTCTTGTCTCCTTACGCTACGTACAGCAACCTACATTTGGTTTGGTTTATCAATTAGTCGACTAATTGTGCCCATATTATGAACATTTTAAGACCAAAATGACGAGGCTCACAGCAGCAGTTACAGAGGGGGGGGGGGGTTTGAATACAAAGTGAATTGGAGTTGGAGTCGATGGAGCCAGAAGTGCGCCCATGCTCACTTCCTGTATAGGATTCATATAAATACACAAATACACTCTCTCCTTTTCTTCCTCCTTCCTTCTATTTAACCCACTCTACATGATTCTGATGTTTTTATTTCGCTGTTTTGTCCGTAAATCAATTCCTATTCCTAATATGGAACTCAACTGCAAATTCACCCCTATGGCTGCCAGCCTCGGTGAGCTTCACTTGACTGGAATCTATTACGATACAGACATAGATACATAGGCCACGATACAATACACATTTCAAGACAATTAGCTTTCGGTTCGATATGATATATTTCAAATCAATTCGATACGCTTCAATTAAAATCATGGCTGTGATGGTAAAAGTCTTTGTTAAACCACTTGTGCAAAAATATGAAACACAATTATTTTAAATTTAGTCAAAACAGTGAAAATGTCAAATGTGTCACATAAATGTTTCCATCCTCTAAACAAGCAACAAACTGTAGCTCTGTAACAAAATAAATTTGTAAAATATACCAAAAAATACTCATGATATCGATACTGTCATCACATTAAAAATACAATATTTCAATGTTTTTGCCCTAGTCTATGCTATAACCACAATCCTGTAATCTCATCACCACCTGGTAAATAACTTTCTTCTACTTGAAAATGGTTCTGTAAAGCTTAATTAAAACCATTACAGCCCGTCTCCCTCATTTTGTATGTAAAAATTGTTCTAAAACACGATACCTGATTTTCAAAAATATGTATTTACATAATCATTTGCCATTTCCCATAGTACCAAAAGGCTAAATTACTGTCTCATTTCTCAGCTACTGTTGGTGGCTCCATCTACCCAAGGCTAAAAGCAATAATTGATACTAATACACATAATTATGATGCATTAGTCTTATAGAACATTTTAACAAGTCTCTTTAGAGTTTCACAGTTTCATGCATTATTTACTCACTGCTCAGTTCTGGAGCCACAGCTGCCCTGGGGCAGACAGAAGAAAGTGTCCACTGCAAAAAGTTTGGCCAAAATTTAAGATATAAATGCTTAAATCTATCAGAAAATGACTTAAAAGTAGAGGAATGATCTGTCCATGCAGCAAGATAATATTACTTGACAAGTTATCTTAAAATAAATGACCTCTAGACTAGAATGAAGCAGTCTCTGGTCCAGTAAGCAGATAATAAATCTGAAAACAAGATGAATAACCTGATATAAGTTTGAAAATCTTGGCCAGAGCAGAGAAATATGCAGTGTGGGCGCCTCACTATATTTACGGGCAAGGTTATGTGTCAATGCTTTGGGGAGACATTATACTACCAGGGTGCGGTCGTACTTGAAATCTGAACTGGTTCTAAACTAGGGTTGGGCGGTATCAAAATTTTGATACCGTTGAATCTTCTCCGCATTTTACTGGGGTATACAGTATTACCGTGACTTATTAAGAATTATTTTGTAGCTGCACCTAAACAGAAGAGCAGCATTATATTTGAAGATGAGGCACAAATTGTGATCAAACCAAACTTTGCAGCGCGTTCGATCACATCAGCGCACGAGCTGGACTTGAACCAGCAACCAAGCTCACAGCAGCAGTGATAGAGAGCAAGTTTCGGCTTTCACTAAACCACGTCAATAATTTAATACTGAAGGCAGGATGGGCGAGGTGTCTTGCCCAAGGAAGCAATGTTAGCATAAAGTTAAAGATGGATTTACACCGGCGACCTTCGAGTTATTGGGACAAAGTGGGCAAGTTGGATGAAGTGTCTTGCGCAAGTAAACTATGTCAAAGATGGAATTGAACTGGTAACCTTTGAGTTCTTTGGGTAACTGTGAAAGCTGGGTGAAGTGTCTTGCTCAAAGACACAATAACAATATAAACTGGTCAAAGCTGGAATTGAACCAGCAACTCTTTGATTTTTGGGACAAACTGTAGAGAAAAAAAATGACAACACAAACGAGCTAAAGTGGGAATTGATTCGGCAACTTTAGAGTTTTTGGGATGAAATGGGCAAGCTGAATGAAGTGTCTTGCCCAAGGACACACTGGCAACATAAACGAGTTAAACTACCCAAAGAAACTGGCAGTATAAAGTGGTCAAAGCCAGAATTGAAACGGCAAACCTTTGATTTTGGGACAAACTGTATCGTGTCCCAAGAAAAACAACCTTAACCCAAATATAAACAAGCTAAAGTTGGAATTGAATTGGCAACTTTTGCGTTTTTGGGACAGAGTGGGCAAGCTGAATGAAGTGTCTTGCCCAAGGAAATACTGACAACATCAACTAGTTATACTGCTCAAAGAAACTGGCAATATGAAGTAGTCAAAGCTGGAATTGAACCAAAAACTGTATTGGCCAAGCTGGATGAAGTGTCTTGATCAAGGAAATGCTGACAACATAAACTAGTTATATTGCCAAAAGAAACTGACACTATAAAGTACTCAAAGCTGGAATCGAACCAAAAACTGAACTGGCCAAGCCGGATGAAGTGTCTTGCCCAAAGAAACTGGCGATATAAAGTGGTCAAAGCTGGGATTGAACCGGCAGCCTTTGAGTTTTTGGATCAGACGCTCTACATTACCTTCCGGAGATAAGAGCGCTATAGGCTGACGCTCCTGTGATGCTGTTTGACAAAGCTCTCTCTCCGCTCCGTCCTGACCGGCGTGGGCTGCTCCGTGGGGCCCCTGAGCGCCAGCCCCTGGACCCCCCCCGCAGGCCCCCTCTCCACTCCCACAGCAGCAGCAGCGGTGGGGGGGAGCAAGGTGCTGAGGGGGCGTCCATGGGGGATCCCTCTCCTCTCCCAGCCGCCTTCGCCCCGCACGCTGCCACAGTCGCTCATGTCGCCCAGGTGCTCCACGGAATCGCACTTCTCCAGGTCGGAGGTGATGGTCTGCAGGCTGATGACGGAGAGGCGGTCGGAGCCCTCGGGACCCTCGGGACCCCCCTCCTGCTCCGCTTGGCCCCACCCGGTCTGACGGTGACGCTCCACCCACTGCTGCGCCCAGTCGCTGTTGGCTCCTCCCACCTGCAGGACGAGTCAAAGCGTCAACCGTGTAACAATGACAGTGGCCATGTTTACATGATGTTTTTTAATTCCTAATTAATTGTTCTGAATTAAAATATTCTCCTGCAAGTTTACATTGAAATAATAATTCTGAATTTAGGTTTACATGGAAAACACGTTAAATCGTCTTTATTTAATTCTGCTCAGCATCTGGGGGTGGGGAAGGGTTCTGATTGGACAGAGACACGAACGTATGTACGTCTTTGGGAAGAAAACACACACTTCAGCTGCTACCGGCTTTTCTGTCATCTCGGTTTGTCGTTACACCACGAACACAAAAACGATCCAAACTTTTTCCGCGGCCGTTCCGATGATAATGAAGCAGCAGCTGGAGAATTCTCTCCTCACGCTTTACGTCTGTGAGCTGAGGAGGAGAAGGGAAGAGTGTCGGAGAAGGAGGAAGAAGACAAACTGAGTCTGAGGCTGCCACACCTCAGCCCACTCCCACATCCTGCTCACAAATCCAAAGAGCAGAGGAGGAAAGTCCGAAGAGACGACTGGAGGAGTCGGATCGTCCAGATCGCGTCAGAAGGATGAGCCAACGAGCATGAAGGACCGGGATTATTTTGAAGAAGAATAAACATTTACATGATGAGGGAATAAATTAATTCAGCTTTAAAATCAGAATAAACCACCCATTTACTTCAGAATTAAGTTTAATTCTGAATAAACATTTTCATTAGGAATTAAGTGTTTTTAAAGCAGAATTAATTTTTATTCAGAATTAAATTATTTTTATTTGGAATTAAAGCTCTCATGTAAACGTGGCAAGTGAGAAGAAACATACAATGTCTAGAGAAGTGATGGTTCTCAGTGGGGTTACTTATTTACTTACTACAAACTTAAATTACTTAAAGACTACAATTTCTTATGATATACAATGCCGGAAAGAACTAAACCAAAAAATTTGGACTATTACAATAATAACGTGTCCTCATAAGGTGCACTGTGTAACTTGTCTGCTTGTCTCCATGGAGATGTGCCTAGAATTTTCCACAGTATGACCATAAACTTAAGAATCTCCATGGAAACTTGCAACCCAAATTCAGGTCAGGTCAGATTTGTAGAGAGGCGACCCCACTCACAGTAAGAACGGATGTTTTTTTAAGATATTTTGAAAACTTAAACACCTGTAGGTAAATAAATACAAGATTAGTTTAATACCGTAAACAATTTAAACCAAAGCATTAACATGTCCTTGGAGCGAAAAGTTACCCAGTGCAACTTTAAATTAAGTATTACTACATCTAAAAACATTTTCTGACAAATACTGAGAGATCTTTAATCAAAAATCCTTCTAAAATCCACTGACACAGACTGGGCTCCCACCTGCACGCTGATGCTGGCCCTGACCTCCGCCTCAGCCCCCACGGGAGAGCTGCGCCCCCCACACATCACGTGGCTCCCCCTGGTGGTGGCTGTGATCCGGCCTCTCTGCGCATGGATCTGTTCGCTGATCTGCTCCAGGTTCCTGAGGGCCACAGAGTAACGCGTCTTCACCTTGGACACCTGCTCCTCCAGATGCACCACTTTAGCCTTGTGCTCCTAAAACAGAGGAAAGGAAATGTGTTGAGCTCTGGCGAGGAAGTGGGGAGTTCATATAAGAAATGTTTTTGTCAAGTTTACGATTTTGTACGTTATAGAGACATACGGACATTAAATATTAAGGAGGGGATGAGACACAATTTCCACAAGACGATATATAAGATTCAGTCCATGAGAATAAGATGAGATTTTAACATAATTCATGATTCAGTTTCCAATTTTGGCCTCACATTTTTTTATTTATTTGATTTCATAGTTTTGTTTCCATTATAGTACTGCTGTTTTGAATAAGAAATGTAAAGGCCGCCACACACTACAGGATTTGCCCGATTTTGGCTGTGATTTCTTCTCCCCGAGTTCAGGGAGGCGCGACCCGACTTTTTGTCTTCGTCTGCAATTCTGAAGCCACTGCGCTCCTCGTGTGTGCAGTGTCACTGTCAGATCAGAATAAACCAGAGCGTCAGGGGCAGAGGAGTTACGGACACAGAGACGCAAGATACAAACTTGGGATTTAGTGAAAATAATGAGGCGACTTTATTACTCACCTCTTGTAAAGTGGTAAATTTAAACTGTAGCATCTCATCCACATTATGCATAGACATTGTCCTCTGCAAATAATGACACCCAGTCCACAAAATCGCAGGGTGAATCCAGTTTGAGCCGTTCTTTAAAAGTAAAAAGGTGAGAAAGTTCCTCACGTGTGTCTGTTAACATCCTCACAGCGCACGGATCGAGGTGAAGCTGCAGATTAGTGATAATGATTCTACTTCCTTTGAACTTTATCACCAAATCTTTTATGCTTTAAAAATCCTGTATCTGAAGTATTGCAGCACATTTCACAACTAATAATAACACAGTTTTGACTTGTATCTAAACTAGAAGTGCAGAGCTCTGATCTTGGAACACTTCAGTCTCAGAGCTTTATTGCTTTATCTCAGAGTTTTATTGCTGATGTGATCGCGCTCACAACTTTATATCCTGTGGTCTGCAGAGATATCCCGCTGCAGTCTTGGTGATCGGAGATTTTAAGTCTCTTTAAGTTTCTCCTTGTGTCTATGGTGTGCGCCTTTTGTCGCACATTTGAAAATCATTTTAGACAGAAAAAGCCTGTATTGTGTGGCGGCCTTAACTCACCAACATGTGACCCTTTTTTTGTCCAATCCAAATGTAAACACTTGGGAAAAAATATCACGGGATCTTATTCCATCCCTATTAAATATATGGATCAAGCTGTATGGAATTATATAGCAAAGATGAAAAGAAAACAGTTCCTCAAAGCAGCCACCCTTTGCTTTGTTCACACTGCTGCAAACCCTTCAACCTTTGAGCTTTTGGCTTTTTGTGTTATGCCCTACCACTACCAAATGTGGCCCTCAGACCAACTTTTCTTGGTCCTCAGGCTTCTTCTGCAGTACTTTTTACTGAAACTGTAATTCTGAATCTAAATCTGTTTGAGTTTTTCTATGTAAATAGTCAAGGAAATAAAGAAAACTATTGGACGTAAAAGTACGTTGTTGCAAGTATTTTGAAGAGTCCCATGAGAATAAATCTGAACCTTTCCATAACTAGACCATAACTAACAGAAGTGCTGCAAAACCCTGGCAGCAGATCTGAGAGGTCTTTGGCTCAGTAGTACATTTGGATGCAGTTGGCAGAGTCAGAGGAACAAATCATTTCACAGCACTCCAGCAGAACCCAGCCTGCTACAACAACAATATGTAGACTTATGAACCAGAAATTATCTGGTCAGGGGGAAATGCCTAGCAACTGTGCCACCACGGGACTAAAATGGGCTAGAATTGGCGAGGATTAGAATTTTAAGGTCCTATATTATGCAAAATTGTGATCTTTAAGCCATGTTAGACAACGTCCACAACCAGCCCGTGAATGCCGAAAGTTGGTGCCAACCAAAGCTTCTCAGGGCAAGAGAGCTCTTTTTTCAGCTCTTATAGTTTATGCAAATTAGCTATGTGGTTTTAAGTTTCGTTTCTGTAAAACATAAACAAATGTGCATAAAGCTGCATTATTAAACACATTGTAATCTCAAATGAGCTGATGTGGCTCTCTAGTAGTTATGGTACGTATATATGTTGTAAAGTTTAGTAACATAAAGTTTATTTATACAGAAGATTTTAATTAATAATCTGCCACAGTGTATAACTTGTACAATAGTTTATTTTACATTTAAATTATTTTTGTATACAGAATTTTTTTGTTTTTTTAATGTTGCAGAAGCACTTCTACATGAACTGTGTTTGCACTTCAATAAAAAAACACCTTGTGGAATTTGGCATATTTGTTTTAGCAGTAGTTTTTGGGGGATTATTTTTCCTGTACAGATATCGAGATATATATTGTATATCGAGATATAGCAAAATATACTGAGATATATTTTTTGCTCCATATCGCCCAGTCCTACCTGGAGTTGCATTTTGTTTTGTTTCATTCCCATTCGATTGTAAACTCATCGTGGTGAATGATTAGGATGATCTGAATGCATATGGTCAGTGAGGAATAACTTTGGACCACTGCAAATGATCTAGTTCTGTTTTTCAAGTTTTTAAAGACTGGTATATAAAGCAGTGGACTAAGAGAGCGTTCAGACAAACCCCAAACCCCAGGATCATGTAGAGTAGGTTAGAACAAACATTTTAAGACCAAAATGAGCAGCAGTTACAGAGAGGGAAGAGATTTTTCAATACAAAGTGAAATGGAGTTGATGAAGCCAAAAGTGCGCTCATGCTCACTTCCTATTTAAAGCGCTGCGGCTAGCAGGTTAACTATGTCCATTTTTATTTGCTGTAATATCGAATCATTCAATACTGGTGTCACGATTCGATACACATGTTCAGTCATTTATGTCATTTGTCATTCATTTTGGTCCGAAAGGAAAACAGTTACCACACAGTCCTGCTCATATGCAGCAGAAAAACAGTTTTAGTTTACGTTGATAGCCCAAAAAATGACAAAGATATTAACTTTGAAACACTTTAGAATCCCCTTTGGCTTCACATCGGCTTTGATCAAATGTGCTCATATACGCACACGCAGTACAACTCATGATATACGCATTCTATTTCTCAGACTCTATCTCATAAGCTTTGGTCAGAAAACAGTCTACTGAGACCTTTCTATGTAATATAACATGGCTTGAGTGTCCAGAAAGAGGATGTGGGAGCGCTGTGTGTCACAGACTGTAGCAGGGCAGTGTGGGAGGAGCTACGAACTGTTTCTGCTGGAGGAGGCAGAGCAGCACCAACACAGGACTCAGGAGGAAAGGAAATCATCAAATCACCACCAAAAAGGAATTGAAAGAAATCGAATAAGTATTGTGACCCATGTGTCAAGATACGTAGTGAATTGTGGGGAAAACCATATTGTTTCATCCATCCATCCATCTTCTCCCACTTAATCCGGCTGGGTCGCGGGGGCAGCGTGCTGCCCAATCCTCATAGCACCTGACCCCCCCATGAACCCCTCTGCAGGTGGTGACAGGAGGGTGGAAACCGGAGTACCCAGAGGAAACCCATCCAGACACGGGGAGAACATGTAAACTCCACACAGAAAGGCCCAGGCGACCCGGGGATCGAACCCGCAACCTTCTTGCTGTGAGGCCTGAGTGTTGCCACTCAGTCACCGTGCCGCCTCGTTTCATCCATATTATATATATTGTCTATGGTCCCATCTTTCTTCTAAGCTCTAAACCATGAAACTGTCCTGTTTTTCTCATCAAATATTTTTCCTCAACTTATATATTTTAGTTATACTGCATATAGTGATTTGAACTTTTTACAGTTTCGGGCTCTTCAGTGAGTAATAGTTGAACAGTTTGAGTTGCAGTTTTCAAAGCCCTGGGTCGTAAATATGAGCGGTGCTTTGTGCAGCAGCAGCACTCCCAGAGCAGAGCCACATCAGCAGCCCGAGCAGCCCCCCTCCAGGACCTGCTTCAACTGGAGCTTTGGGTCGAACCAGGACTCCAGCTCAGATATCGCCCGCCCCTGTAGATCCATCCCCTTTTCGAACCATGAATGTTTTTATCTGTGTCTGGAATATTAAGGTTTTATATGAATTATAGCTGCAGGTTTGAAATTAATATTCGATCTACGTACACTGGTGGATTTCAGATACCATCACAGCATTCGATAGGGCAATTTTAATTTACAGAAAATGGCACTTCTTTGCTTAAAATAATTACACAAGAGATTCAATTGTGTTATGTAACTGTTAATTATCCTTCACATCATACTGAACAGCTTTGTCTGAAGTTCAAGTTAAAAGTTCTTACATCCAATTAAAAGCCTAATCACAATATCGACTTAACTGATATTATCTAACCGATACCCGATCCAGGAGTTTTTTTTTGTCAGTATTGCTGGGTTTAGATGACAGTACAACATCCTGTAGGTCAGTAACATCCATCCATCCATCTTCTCCCGCTTAATCAAGCTGGGTCACGGGGGCATCTTGCTGCATCTTGGAGGGTGGACGTCATGGTCCTTGAGTTCATAGGGGTGCTGCATGTTTTGAGTTGATGGGGGAAAGCGGAGCCCGGAGGAAATCCATCCAGACACGGGGAGAACATACAAACTCCACACAGAAAGGCGACCAGGGGATCGAACCCGCAACCTTCTTGCTGTGAGGCATGAGTGTTGCCACCATGCCGCCCCAGGTCCATAACATTTAATACAAATGGGAGCAGGTAAAATGAATATAGTTAAAACACAGATTTTTGTTGTAATACAGAAACAATCAGATCCAACAGTTACACAAATGTTGAACTTGTCCATTTTGATTTTTGACTAGACCAAGCTCTTGCTATATTACAACTAAAACCTGCATTTGAACAATATTAATTTTACCTGCTCCCATCTGTATTAAATATTATTGGCCTATAGTAATACAGTATAATAGTAATAATAATGATGACAATTTTAATATAAAAATGTTAATGATTAATCGATAATAGTCGTTAATTCTCTCGGTGATCGATTAAGAAAATCTAATCAAATGCCCGTCCCTACTGTGAACCATATGAAATGCTTCCAGTTTATTCAGTGGAGAAGAGAGGTTTTCACAACATGGTGAAAGTTTTGGATGCTGCTATACGGTCAAATCGAATCATGAACTGAGTTTTTTATTTAAAAATTTCTATCCAGATCCAGTCTAGATGGTGAGGTCTCCCAGCTCTACTAAAACCTAAACCTAAAAACCTAAAGTTGTTCATGGGTTAATTGTTTACTGGAGAGGCTCAATGGCTTCCTATTGGGGTATTATCTGTGTGTTGCCAATATATTTACATACCTTGATACATAGGCCATGATACGATATGTTTTTCAATACAGTGCACTTTGGATTTAGTGATTCGATATGATATATTTCAAATTGATTCGATGCAGCTCAGTAAAAAACAAAGGTTAAAAGTCTATATTAACCAACTACTAAGTTAATAGGAAAAACGCCCATTTTACTCAAAACAGTGAAAATGTCAAATGTGTTGCATAAACAAATTTCCTTTCTCAAACAAGCAACACAACTGTAGCTCTTTCACAAAATAATTTGGTAAAAGATACCAAAAAGATACTCTTGGCAATGTATCGAAACAGCAGCCCACGATATCGATACTATTATCCAATTAAACGATACGATATACTGATATTTCAATATGAGCCATGAGCCTGTGTGTGTGACTGACCTCCAGGATGTGGTTGAACTGGGCCTTGAGTTCGAAGTACGGTTTGGACTTGAGGATGACCTTCTTGAGGGCCTTCTGCAGAGTCTGGACCCTGGCCTCAGCCTCCTGACACAGCTGAGTGACCCTCTGGTGTTCCCTCTCACTGCGGAGACGCTCCTCCTCTGCCTCGTTCACCTGCACATGCACAAACGCATAAATCGGATTTAATTATTGAGCTAAATGATTACTCTAGTTATCTGATTTTACTGTCCATTTAAAGTTCCAAAGCTGTTTGGGGTGAACTATAGTGACACAAATTTGTTGGTTTAAGCCTCAGCTCAGTGCGGGAATTCTGGAGGGTCTAACCATTCACATGAGGTCTGTCCATATACTTTAGCTGTGAATGTATTTTTAATACCGTATTTTCTGGACTATAAGCCGCTACTTTTTCCCCAGGCTTTGAACCATGCAGCTTTTACAAAGGAGCGGCTAATCTGTGGATCTTTCTTCCACCGCTAGGGGCGCTCTAACCGGAATTTCAAAAACAAGATAGATGGAAAATTAATGCAAAGAAGAATACACTACTTTTTATTTAGCAGATATAACACGCACGACAAATTACTAACTGGTAATTATTTTCAAATCCTCGCCCCTTGAGGAAAAGCACACGAAGGAGTTTGTATGATGCAAGTTTTAAGTTGAAGGCCATCGATCTTGGTCCAGGAAGGAAACTGTGCTGTAGAGCCCTGCACTCGCGGGACCCAAAACAAAACACATTCTGAAAGATTATTGCGGGCGCGGGCAGGAGCGTGACTGCACGACGCAGGATCGGGACTGAAAATTCTGTCCTGCGCAGACCTCTGCT
This sequence comes from Odontamblyopus lacepedii, assembly GCA_034769755.1. Lineage (NCBI taxonomy): Eukaryota > Metazoa > Chordata > Actinopteri > Gobiiformes > Gobiidae > Odontamblyopus > Odontamblyopus lacepedii. The sequence goes on from CM068362.1 coordinate 7,032,389, forward strand.
GTGCTGCTGCCGTAAGCTTGGCGTCAGTGGTTTCAACGAAGATGATTAAAGTGACTTGTGGTTTCACTGCACAGGAGAAATTAAGGTTCTTTTCTGTTTTTGACCTCGTTTTAATCAGCACAGTTGCCATGCCATGTTAAAAGGCACTGTTCGGAAAGAATCTGTTCAGGTACATAAATGTACATTTACAGTACAAAATCGTTCTGTATATGTAGTAAATATCTAATTTTTCAACATGGATATCAGCGGCTTATAGCCTTGTATATCTTTTTTAAATAAAAAAAAAGTGGATGTGGCTTATATACAGGTGAGCTCTATAGTCCAGAAAATATGGTATATTGTTGCTGCTTTTTACAGTCTATAGGAAAGGGGTCTCCAAAAGTTTTTCCTCCGGTGAGCTCCTTTACAAAACAAAAATGCCAGAGAGCTACTCATTTCAGCGGTCACAAGAAATGGAATAAATAAAAGAGCTATGGCCTTAGATGAGGTACAGTTAAATACGTATCAAACATAACCCATTATCCAATTATTAGTGCACAAAGTTAGGAAACAAAAAGAAACATGTACAACAGTAAAATGCATTTAATTAATAAAATTTTACTTATTCAGCACAGTAAGTATTATTCAGAAATCACTTGGCGAGCTACTTGGAAGGAGGTGGAGAGCTACTGACAGCTCCTGAGCGACAGGTTGGAGTTCGCTGCTATTGGTGAATCATATTTAATACACATGGGGACAGCTATAATGAATATTATAATATAATAATAAAAATAATATAATAAAAAAATTCTATCATTATTATTAGGCCCGAGCGCCTACAAGGCGTAGGAACATAGTGTTAGATGAAAGCAGACGAGAGCACCCCCTGCTGGTGTCCAAGCAGGCAGTTGGAAGCGCATTGCAGCACCACCACTGACTTTCCAGTCAGTGGTGGGGGACTCTCACCAGTGCATCAACTCTCTCTGCAGAGGGTTGATTGCAGAGGTGACGGGCCATGTCAACTCTGTCCTGGACCACAGCCAAGTGCAGGACAAACATCTGGTGGTCCCCGAGGAAGGGGTGACACAGACTGTCTACCACCCCCCCGAAAAAGGACTTGAAATGCCTGGTCCGCCACGCCGGAAAAATGCTGCGCTTTTTCAAAGACAAGGTGAGGCGGGGATGTGGGGGCTGTCTTCCAACTAAAGAGCCCTCTGCATTGCTTGAGCCCCAGGAAGAGGTTCCTGAGAGAGGAGAGCTGGAGGTAATTACTCCTCCAGAGGTAGAACAGGAAGCTCCCAGCAGCACCAAGCTTTCCAGCCCCAGTATCCAAAAGGCCACAGCAGAGATGAGAGAAATCCTGATGACCGAAGCCTTGATGCTGAGCGGTGAGGAGGAGAGGAGCCTAATTGACGAGAGCCTCGAGGAATACAGAGCGACTTCAGACATGCTGCTCTATCTTCAGCCTTCTCCGGCCACTCTGGAGCGTGTGGTCCCCTCCGAGAGAGCGGCTGAATCTCCAGTGCCCGCTCCAGATGTGCCCAGGGCTCCTACATCTGAGAGGCCTGGTCAGTGAGGTCGTCAAGAAGAACTTCCGGGCAGAATTGCACCCTGTCAGTGCCCCTCTGTCCTAGGACCTGCTGGCACAGCTGGAGGATCAGGTGTCAAAGTGGATTGTTTTGGTGAAGCCGAGCAAATATAAAAAAGTGGCCTCTGCCGTGTACAATGACCTGTGCAAAGGCAAAAACAAGGACCATGTGAGCCATGCTACTGTGGCCCAAAAAGGCTTCCGCTCCACGGTTCTGGAGGCCAACCTGGAGACGCCCAAGGAGAAAAGCAAACTGAAACGCATACTGGATCGGTGTGCACCTGCTACAATGGGCGCTAAACCAGCCATCTGGTAATCACTTCCCCACCCCCCCATCCCCTTCCCCCTACAAACACCTGACAACCCCTCCCCACCCCATAAACACATGACAATATCACCAACCCCCCACCTCCAGGAGCAGACAGGCTGGCTCTTGATAGACCTCCTGGGTCTTGATAGACCAAGAGGAGCTCCTCAGCAACGAGCAGTTCAAAGGCTCGATGAGGAGGAGCAGACAGAAGGAGTGTAGGACAAAAAAATCTAATAAATTTAAAGTTCTTCACACAAAAACTGCCTTGCAGCTGTTTCTTGTTACATTTATTGTCTTGTGGAGGTGGAGCAGGTCAGCAGCTTCAAGTGCCTCGGTGTACACATCACTGAGGATTTGTCCTGGACACTACATACAGACACTGTGGTAAAGAAAGTCCGACAAAGACTCTACTTCCTGAGGAAGCTGAGGAAGCCTGGTATGAACACCAGAATCCTCACAAACTTCTACAGGTGCACCATGGAGAGCCTGCTGACGGGCTGCATCACAGGGTGGTATGGGAACTGCACGGCTCAGAGCCGAAAGGCACTACAGAGGGTGGTGTGTACGGCAGAGGACATCACGGGCAGCAGCCTCCCCTCCATACAGGACATTTACTACTGCTGGGGTCTGCGTAAGGCACGCAGCATCACCAAAGACCACACACATCCAGCACAAGGACTTTTCCATCTGTTGCCCTCTGGCAGACAATACAGGAGCCTGCAGCATGCGTAAAAAGAAAGAGCTACTATCTCCACGCTGTCAGACTACTGAACTCCCAAAAACACTGCACTAAACTACTGTCTGTGATGCATAATACTCTTACTGCTACTGCTGCACTATATGAATGTGTCATGGATGTCACTACCTCACTGTCACTGTTATCTGTGCAATAACCTGCTTCACAACCCACGTGCAATACCATTATGTGCAATATGGAGCTCATCTGTGAAATACTCTACCTACACCTTATTTAATCCTACCTGCACCTCGTATGTTATTATATTTTTATTATATCTGTATTTTATTATATTTTTTACTATAGGGTGTAGGGCCTATTCCTTTCGCAACGATTAATGCATGGGCGTTGTCAACTTCGCGCTCAACTTCGTCCCTCGATCGCCCCCTGCGTAAACAGCAGTATCCTAGCAACCCATGCCAAAGGCATGGGACATGCATATTTGTTCTTCCTAATAAGTCATAGTAATAATGTTTAAAATGTATGTATGCTTTAAATAAATAAAAACAGTGAATTCTTTGGTCTTGTCTATTGCTGGGTTTCAGATGATTTTACTAAATTCCATAGGCCTATATTGTCCGACGGGATGTTTTTAAAATTAATACTGTTCAGCTGCAGATTTTCCTCATAGTATAGCATGGTCTTGGGTCTAGTCAGAGCCAGTTCAAACCTCCATGGGGCCCTAAGCAAAATTCTGCCAAGATGCCCTCCTAACCAGGGGTGGCACGGTTCACAAAATTCACGGTTCGGTTCGTATTGCGGTTTAAGGTTGCAGTTTTCGGTTCTGTATGGTTTTTGTTTTATTTATATATTTTTTTAAAAACTCACTCTCAGTACAAACATAAAGGTGCCAGCCCAGCAAATATCAGCAATTTCTGATGGTTTTTTTTACTCAAAATGGTGTGGAATCATCAATCAATCGCAGTCTGCACTGAATGGTTTAGTCCCGGTTAAAACCTGTTTTAGACCTGGATTTAGTCCTGATTTTAGTCCTGGTTTAGTACTGATTTTAGTTCTGGTTTAGGTCTGGTTTTGTCCTGGTTTAGTACTGGTTTTAGTTCTGGTTTAGTTCTGATTTAGCCCTGGTTTTAGTCCAGATTTTAGTCCTGGTTTAGTGAGGAGACGCAGAGTAGGGGAGGAGGTGCATACGGTCTATGGGTCCACGCAGTGTATGCAAGAAGTGGTAACATCGAGTTAACTGGTCTCTGTTAGTTTGCGGGGCCCTATGCAATGTGCGTAGTGTGCGTACTAGGTGAACTGGTACTGGGTCTAATCAATAAAAGAAATGATCAGGTTTTAAATTAAGGAATTTACAACCCCAAAAACATGCACCAGGGACTACAGCTGGAAACTAGCTCTAGTGCTACAACCTGGCGCAATGCATCTCTTAATGTAGCTCTAAATGAATAAACTTTTCCGATATTTCCTGGCAAAGAATGATGTAATCAATAGGAAAAATTGGCTCTTATGCCCCATCTGAGAGTCCAATATCTGATACATTACTGCGCTCCCCCCAAACAACAAGTGCTTCTGAGATCCAGCTCTGAACACCAGCGAGTGTTTTTAGTCCTGTTTGGATCACGATGGCGGTACTTCATTCTCAAAGTGCTGTTCTTTTCAGCTGTCATCATGATTTCAGGTTGAGGATGTGAATGTAAAAGTCTGCTGTACTGAGTCACACCTCTCCACCACAGCCCCAAATCTGAACTTTTTAAGACGACATTTCAACAGGGGGAAAAGTGTGAAGAAAAAAACGATCCTCAGTGTGGTCCTTAGGCAAAGGTGTTGCTCAAAGGTCTATACAAGAATGGCACAGAGTTTAAGTTCATTATGGGTTTTTGTTGTTGTATACACATGAATAGGAAAAGTCTGGATTTATAGGGCTGGTCATTTTTATAGTTTTTTAATTAATGTTTAAAAGAAAAGCTACTGACTAAGGGTGTAACAGTACATGTATTCGTACCGAACGTTTCAGTACGGGACGTTCGGTTCGGTGCAGGGCTGTGCGCGAGTGAGTTCACGCAATTTGTGTCGACTTAAGGTGACAAAATGCCGCCCTGAATTAAACAGATGATTTTGTCAAATAGAGTGTCAAATTTCATTCAAGCTCCCCTGCACTACATGGCAGACATATCCCTCTTTCGTCATGCTTCTATACAGAAAAGTCAAGTTAGAGCGCGTTGAATCAGCACAAGTGGGGCTCATAGACTGGATGGTGGGGCTAGTTTGCGAGCGATATTGCGATACATCAGAGCGATATTGTCTAACTTGGCGGGGAAAGGACAGCCACTCGGTGCGGGCGGATTCCCTCGAGGTGTCGCTAGCAGCTGATCCCACAGCCCCGGGAAACAGCGAGATCCGGGCGAGAGGAGCTGTAAAGCGCGCAGCCGCCTGCACCTCTCCGCTGCCCCGGAAAGCGGCGTGGGATCAGCTGCGCCGTCTCAGCCCCCGGGCGCTCCAGGAGCGACTGTCCACTAAACCAGATCGTTTGAAGCACCCGGACAGACCAGGCCAGACCATCACTGAGCCAAGGGGGGAGCACTATTTAGTTTGTTCTGTTAAGTTAGTTTAGTTAATGTTACTTTATTATTATTAGCATTTATTTTCTGTAGTATAATGATTCGTTTTTCTGTTGCTTTAAATAAGTTTGTAGTTTAGTTAATTGTTTAATGTAATTTCCCCCTCCTTTTTGTGTTCAGTTAGTTGGCTCCTGGGCTATTTAAGAAGACCTGTTCCTTGTCTGGGGGGTTTGTTTTTTGGTTGTGTTCAGTTCACTTTAAGTTCCCTCAGTTTGGGCCCAGTTTTTGTTGGTGGTTTGCTTGTGTTAAATTACTTTGGACTTTATTAAAATTTAAACTTCTTTTTATACCTTGTCTCTTGTTTTCTCTGTTTGATCCCTGACAGGGGGGAAAGAAGTGCTGCATTTTATCATTCAAACATGGGACATTTTTGCATTTTGTTCCTGCACTGTACCAAGGCACGTACTGAACCGTGATTTTTGTGTACCGTTACACCCCTACTACTGACGCAAACAATAAGCACCAAAATCCAAGTCATCATACTGGCCTAGTGCTCAGATGCTAAAAACTCATTAACATGAAGTATAGAGTATTAGAATTACTGTAGGAATAAGAGCCGCAACTTCTCAACATAAAAACTAAATAATGTGCAAATAAATTTTCTTGTGGATCCATAAAGTTTGTCTAAGTCTAAAAAATTGTTAATTCCAAACGCCAATGCCTCTAAACTCCACCAGATGAGCTCAGGCTGCTGCTGTCTTTTATTGTGATGTATTTTTAATGTGTTTAATGTCTCTTATGATGAATGTTGTGCATCTATCTGTCTATTTATCTTTATTTCTGTCTGTCTATCTATCTTTCTGTCTATCTAACAGTAAATCATGTGCCAACACCCACTAACAGCACATGTTATTTTTCCATTTGCACTTGTGGTTTATCTTCTGTCTTGATAAATCCCCCTGAGTGCGCTAACAATGAGAGAAAACCTGCTCTAAAGTCAATAAAAGATCATTTTTGCAAGTTCCAGCTGTTTTTGATTGATGTATTTACAGTATATGTGATAGAGCCCCATCTACACCTCTCCCATCTCAGCTCTTGACGTGGAGGAGCAGCGGCTCTACTCTGAGCTCCTCGCCCTACCTCTATCTCCTTTTGATCATTACTCAAAAACTCGTGACGACCACAGTCTTTAGATCTTTGGTCTTTGGAAAGAAACAGGACTAAAAAGGGATAAAACAGGGATAAACCAGACCTAAACCAGGACTAAACCAGGACTAAACAAAGACTAAACTAGGGCTAAAACAAGACTAAACCAAGACTCAAACAGAACTAAACCAGGGCTGAAACAGGACTAAACCAGAACTAGATTAGTACTAAACCAGGATTCAACCAGGACTAAAACCGGACCAAACAGGACAAAACAAGACTAAAGCATGGCTAAAACAGGACTAAACCAGAACTAAACAAAGACTAAACCAGGACTAAACCAAAACGAAAACAGGATTAAACCAGAACTAAAGCAGAACTAAACCAAGACTAAAACAGGACTAAAACAGAACCAAACCAGGACTAACCCAAGGCTAAATAAAAACACTCAAAAAGGACTAAACCAGGACTAAAACAGAACTAAAGCAGGACTAAACCAAAGCCCACTGGTGAGAGTAAAAACATATATTTACAGATTAACCTCACAACCACACTCACGAAACAATAAAAATTTGTGCTTTGTGTTGCATTTTTTGTATGAAAAAGTGCTGTATAAATAAAGTTTGATTGACTGATTGATAAAATTCTTGCGTAGACGGAGCATGTTTTTAATGTTTGAGTGTTTTTGAATACACTCTGAATGCACATTTTGGCCTATGCAAATGTAACAGTTGCTTACGCACAAATCTGCAGTTTTTCAGACAAATATTCATGATCCTTCATTACAGACGGCCGAGTACACTCACAAGTGTGTTTACAGATTGGGGCATGGCTGGAATCTGCTAGAATCTTGACAGCTGTCGGCTCCTCATCAGGGCTCCGCTAACAGGCTCAGAATAGAGTGACAGTGCATAATCCTCAGTACTATTTTAAGACCAACGCTACAAGTGAAACGAGAAAGACACGTTCACCGAAACACACTGAATATTTATAACCCAGGTACTTATAGGTAATAGCTGTAAGTTGGAGTGTAATGTAACAGGAAAAATGCAAGGTTTACATCAGACGGATCTTGTATTAAAGCTGCGTTATATAACTTTTCTGTCCTATATTACGTAAAATTGACTCTTGCAAGCTTTAGGTCATGTTAGAATCGTGTTACTTCCTTGAAAACAGACACGGAGTTGTGTTTTGTTTCATTCAGTTTGAGTAATCCTGAATTATTAATCTGTCTACATCTACAAAACTCAAAATGCTCTGTTCCACCTTGTGATGTCATGAAGAAGTACAGTAGGTTTCAAGTTTGCAGCTCCTTTTACCTTTTGTTCAGTAGAGACTGACAATAAAATTATCCAAATAATGTAAAATTGGAAGGTTCACATCAGATGAACCTTGTATTAAAGCTGCATTGTGAGCTTTGAGTCATGTTAGAAGGTTGTTACCTCCTCAAAAACACACCTGAAGTTTTCTACTGTTTTATTTCATTCACACATGTTTGAGTAACTTTATTATTAGCCTGTACATCTCCAAACCTAAACATGCTGTGTTCTAGGACAAGGTTTTTTGGTCGTGGCACTTTGTGGTTCAGTGGCAGCAACATCCGTAGAAAGGAATGATAGGTTGGAAGTAGGTCGGATTAATGCGACCCGGCCGTTCAGACTGAAGTCACATGTCAAAAGATCGAATATGTATCGGTATTAGGAGCACATATCCAAGTGGCCTGGGTCACATTTGAAAACATTGGTTGGATCTGTGTCATTAAAAGATCAAAAACAGGTCACATAGGGGCGAAAAAATCGGATTTGGGTCACTTCAGGCTGCAGTCTGAACATAGCCTATGTCACTTTCCCTTCACAACACAACAGCGTGCATCTCACTAACGAAACTACTGCACATCGCAGGTTTGTGCAGTTGTAGCGTTTTGTTTTCTGTCATGTTTTTGTATATTTATGGGGACTTGTCATGTGGGTGTATTAGGCTTGTGGACAGAGCATTAAACAGAATCTTACAGCTAAATGTAAAGAGGGTTTGAATAGACTCCATAGAACTATAATAAAATCTTTGGTGAACCCAAGACGGCATCGTATTGTTTTCAGTGGCCTGTGCTCATTGGCGCATGGGCCCAATGAGATAATTTTCTCTTCTGTATTTACTTCCTCAATATTTTCTCTTCCTCATTTACATTCTCAATATGGAAAAGCTCCTTTCCTCCGTGTGACATCTGTAACATGCACGGTGTGTAGCGTTTGGACCAATCAGAGCGAGAGCTGCTAGAGCGGAGCTAGAGTGGGCTCAGAGCGTGGCTAGGCTAAGTCTTATGATGCAAACCTTTAGGCGCTTTGAGGATTTTAAATTTTTTAAAAGTATATGTGTTGAAAATAGAAAAGAATTCTACAAAATCTGACCTTTGTGAAAGTTGTGGATGCCCTGACAGCCGAACATGGGCAGTCTGAATTCCCAAAAAATGCATCACTTTCTTCTGGGCTCGAGCTTCCTGGTGCTGCAGTACCTGGAGCGGCCAGTAGTCGGTCTCGAGCCAGGACAGATTATCCAGTTTGATAGAGCCCAGGAGATATTATTACTCAAACATGCATGGATGACATCTAAAACCACTTCAGGCATGTTTTTGAAGCAGAAACAACCTTATAACATGACAGAAAGTTTTTTTTTTAAAAGCCAGTTTTGCATAATACCTCCCCATTATCATTCTGATAATGTAATCCCTTTGTATGCACCAGACTACAGAGCCGCACAGTGGTAAATCTGCAATAGGTCTGACAGTGTATGAATAGAACATGGAGGCTGGGTGATGTAGTGGCTCAGATCTGCACATGAATGCAGGCTCCAGCTGAACTCTGCAGTCACAATCCATCACCTCCACCCCCTCCGCCTCCCCCACCACACCTCACATCACAGCAGCGCTACAGTGACCTTTAAAGTTGAACAAAGAAACAGGCCCAGTGATCTTGAGAACCTCCCAAATGTTTGCCAATTACCACCAAACAAGAGCCTGTCCTTGTCCCTACAACAACTACTTCATTTCGTACACCGATCCAGCTGGATTAATCATACCGTTTAAAGGTTAGCTCTGACACCGGGGGAATATTTAAAGAGGGTTTTTTTTATTTCTATGAGGTTTTAACTGCTAATACTTAACATATTTGGATCACCATGTTGCCTTTTATTGTTTTGAAAATGCTATAATCACCTAAAACAATGTATTAAAGGTCCTATATTACACAAAGTTGATTCTTCTGAGCTTTAAGTCATGTGAGAATATTGTTACCTCTTCAAAAACAGACCTGGATTTGTGTTTTGTTTCATTCACACATGTTTGAATAACCATTTATTATCAGTATGTCTAAATCTCCAACGCTCAAAATGCTCTGTTCTACCTTGTGATGTCATGAAGTGGTTGTTTTCAAGTGAACAACTCTGTTTTGTTCAGTAGAGATTCGCAATTCCGGGACTGAAATCATCCAAATCTATCCATTCTAGTGAAGGTGTGTGGAGTTTAAAAACACAGTGGAGCACTTCCTGTATTACCACATGACATCACGAGGTGGAACAGAGTGTTTTCTGTTTGAGAGAAGAACTAAGAAGTAGAGGTCTGCGCGGGACAGAATTTTCAGTCCAGGCATTGTACAGTCTCGCTCCCGTCTGTTTCTACAAAGAATTGTAATTTTCATTCCCGCTCCCGCCCACAAATCCCGCAAGATGGGAATTTTCTCTTTCTTTCTTGATTTCTTCGTAAGGTTTCTTGATTTTTTGATGGTAAATGTACCTCTTTAAAGAAAAGCTTACTTCTGAAGCACTGTGAGATTCATTAGAGGTGCTCTGTTCTTCTAGTCTGATTCATCAGCTGGTTTCACTTCGTGGAAACTGTCTGACCTCGCAGCATCAGGATTCATTCACTCAACGGTAGGCAAGTACTTTTTTATTTAACCAAGCGCTGCTATTTGGTCATGTCTGCATGGCGTATGCAGTCTGCTATCTCGAGTTGGTTCTGCCCAACAAACCACTTCACTGATTGGCCTGTGCGCCAACTACAACTTCCAGGGTGTTTGTGAATCGTATAGTGTACTGTGATCCCTGACCTAGTCGCTGGAGAGAAATGAAATTGAGCGGAGGCACTAGGTGGTACCAGCCTGGCCACTGCTCTTCTGCCATGTCATCGAAGCTCCATAAAACATGGAGAAGGCTGCTTAAAATGTTTTTTATTAGCCTAATGCCAAATAAAATATCCAGCACAAATGATGTATAACAGACAGACGTTAATGAGTTGAATATTTTACTTTACACTAGGGCTGGGCGATATGGACCAAAAATATATCTCGATATATTTTGCTATATCTCGATATACAATATATATCTCGATATCTTTACAGGAAAAAATACAGCCCCCCCAAACTGCTGCAAAAACAAAAAAACAAATTTTATCTGATTAATATTCATTTAGTACTGCACTTAAACACTCTGCACCCCTTTTTGGACCCTCACCCACAGTTTAAGAACCTCTTCTTTGGGTCCCACGAGTGCGACTGCAGGGCTCTACAAGAAGCCTAAATATGCAGGATTTGTGTGTTAACGTGTGAATGAAACAAAACAACTCCAGGTCTGTTTGGATGAGGAAACATTATAACATAAATCAGAAAATAGCGTGATATGAGCCCTTAAACTTTTTATACGTTTCACTTTTTGTTTTTGATGCTCTGAGTCCCCCGTCCCTTTGCTCGCTCTCTGCTAAATCACTCCCCCTTCAGAGCTTTGTCACAGCACAATCAACATGCACCAAACTAATGAAGCTACTGCACATAACATCTGGTTTGTGAAGTTGTGTACAGTTTTGTATCATGTTTTTGGCTTTAGTTGAGCTTGTGGGCGGAGCCTTGTACTGCTCACCATAAGGAGGCTTCAAATAGGGCTGTAATTGAATAAAGAAATTCTTAGTTAACTGAAGAAGTCAACTAAAAACAGGGTATAACTCTCAAAACTATTATGTATCTGTGTATCTGACTGAAATTGCACTCCCAACACTACACCTGCAGGGGGACCTCATACAAAAACAACAACATTTATGCAGAAAAAATGTATTCATCAATGTGTTTTTATTTATTTACTGCTATTCTATGGTTTTGTTCTTATTTTACTTAGCTGGTTTTATATTGTATTATATATGTATTAACCTGCTCTACATGATCCTAGTGTTTTTATTTTGCTATTTTGTCCATAAATTAATTTCTACTCCTAATAACTCAACTCCAAGGGGTACCTTAGATGTGGCGTGGTTGAGCATCTCTTGCCAGGTGGGGTCCATGGTGTTCCGGTCGGCCAGCAGCCCCTGTTCAGCCACATAAACCATCTCCCTGGCAGCGGAGTGCATGGACACGGCCCGCTCGTACCTCAGGGCAGCCTTCTGGGTCTCCTGCTGGGCCTGAAACGCAAACACCATCACTCAGAGTCAAGCGCAAAACACAGAGGAGACACGCTGAGGTGAGACTGGCCTGTTTATTCTGGGTTATAAAAGTGGGTTGACAAGCTAAAGCGTGTGTGAGTTTAAAGGGTCCATATTACCGTGTTTTCTGATCTGTTAAAATGTTTTCTCGTCACAAACAGACCTAGAGTTGTGTTTTGTTTCATTTACACATGTTAAACACACAAATCTTGCATATTTAGAATGACTAAACCTTTCTAGACCAAACCAGACCAAGTTACAGGTCAGATCTATGGAGAGGAGACCCCGCTCAGTCAGAATTCTTGTTTTTCTAGGTATTTTTGAGCTATAAAACCAACTGGAATTGAATAAATGTAAAGAGTGGTTTAATGTTACTCAAACATGTGTGAATGAAAGAAAACACAACTCCAGGTCTGTTTTTGAGGAGGGAACAACATTATAACACGACTTAAAACTCACAAGAGTCAATTTTGCATAATATAGAACCTTTAAAATAAGTCATAATTCTGTTATGTCACAATAACAAATTATATTACTGAAACTAAATAACCCTAAATCAAGATTATTCCACAAAAACTATCCTAAATGTACAAAATGATCAAAAACATGAATTGCAATAAATAAAAATAGAAGAATGAATCACTTTAGTACTTGTCTGTGTCTGTAATGAGTCATAGAAGTTATTAATACAACTCTCTACACCTCAAATCTGATCATGGAACAGAAAAATAACAAAATGTTCCACACTAGTACAAAGAAAAGGTGCACACGATAAACACTGACCCCAAAATATATATATTGTTCCATCTTTTATATATTAGAGTGGTCAACAAGAATTATTTTACATAGAAGATGGGTATAATAATGTATATAGCAATTTTATATGACATTATCCACACACAGGAGCTCAGATCAGTCCATGTTCTTTTTTTTTAGACTATCAATGTTATTTTAGACTGACCCGTATCACACATACGGATATAAGGCAGGTCTGTCTCAGTCAGGTCTCTTCATATATGCCTCATTGATGTAAAATTCTAGAAGTACCTGAAATCAGTCTTGCAGGACAGTAGTTAGTCCATTCACACTAATCACACACTAGTTTTATCTAGAATCTAGCAGAATTTAAAGCATTTTATCTAGAATTTGGCATCTGTGAACTTATTATCAGACCATGAACACTAATTACACTAGAAAAATGACTTAAATTAAGAACACTTTACTTTATGGGAGTAGATTCAACTTGACAAGTGTAATTATCTGCCAGTGGAGTAAGTACCTTTTTCTTAGTTCTGCTTGAACTAGACTAACATTAGATTCTGTTTCTTATTTTAAGTGCAAAAAATTGTTGTTTTTCTTATTTTAAGTGTAGCAAGATGTATTTTCATATTTTAAGTACAGTGTTGCTCCAGTGGCAGATCAGTTCAAGTGAAATTTACTCAAATAAATGAGTGGCCATTGGCTCGTCAAAGCCTGAACCCGTCAGATCTCAGAAGCTAAGCAGGGCCGGGCCTGGTTAGTACTTGGATGGGAGAAGGAATTCCAGGTGCCACAGTGGGGCGCCAGTTGCAAAAACTGTCGTAGTGTTCTTAGGCAAGGCACATCACCCACATTGCCTAGTATGAAAGTGGTGTGTGCGTGAGCGTTGGTGGTGATCGGAGGGGCCGATGGCGCAGATTGGCAGCCTCGCTTCCGTCAGTCTGCCCCAGGGCAGCTGTAGCTACAATAGTAGTTTACCACCACCGGGTCTGGAGTGAATGAATAATGCTCTGTAAAGCGTCTTTGAGTGTCCAGAAAAAGCGCTATATAAAACTGATGCATTATTATTATTATAAATGACTCATGACTCATGATACTTTGCATCTCTAAAATTATTTTCATGAACACTCAACAGAGACACTTCATTCTAGTCTAGAGGTCGTTTATTTTAAGAGAACTTGCCAAGTAAAATTATCTTGCTGCATGGACAGATAATTTCACTGCTTTTAAGTCATTTTCTGATAAGATTTAAATGTATATATCTTAAATTTTTTGGCCAAGCTTTTTTGCATTGTGCACACGTCTAATCCGACCCTGTGGACTGAGTGTTCCTCTTTATAAAGGAAAGGTCAAAATGTGCAGTCTGACAGGGTTTGGCAAAAAAGAATAGCTTTGTATCGATCACAGTTTTTTATTTAATTTTGTTTCCTGCCCTCCATCAGTTATTGGCACAATGAAATAATGTAATGGACTTCTTCTATGTGCCAAATTAGAAACATTTAGATAGATTAAATAGTTGTAAGTAAGTAAAAAAGTAAAAAGTAAGTAAAAACCGGAGGAACTACACAGACCATAATCCTTTGCAAAATGTTGCCACAGGGAACAAAAATTACTGTTATTAAAATGCGACTAAACATTAAAAGTACAAATGGAGGGTCCATCTCCTGTCTCCATGGGGATGTGCCTAGAATGTTCCACAGTATGGCCACAAACTTATGAATTTCCATGGAGACTTGCACGCCAGATTACAGGTTAGATGTGTGGAACGGCGAGCCCACCCACAGTAAGATTGGATGTTTTTCAAGATAGTTTTGGCCAATAAATAACACTTGTAGTTGAATAAATGCAAACCCTCTCCAAAAAAGTTACACAGTACTTCATTTTGAACATTTTGCTACTAGACCGTGTATATTTAAGGCTTTTGTGTAGCATTCTCCACTGTTTTAAATCCATTTTTGCCCTTTTAGTTTAAACTAGGTTAATTTGCAGCTCTGAGGTCTGAAACTGTCAAAAACTGTGTGGGTGCTGCCAGCTCTGGTTAAACTCTGGAGTTTGAAGGCCAAGTGCAGACCTGTTGGTCCAGAACCCATCATCCCTCCTCACTCTCACTCTCCCCTCTAGTCCCCTCCTCCCTCCATCCCGGTTACGTTTACACTGAAGCAAATCACCATATCACCTTATTGGAAACGATTTGCGTCGTCTGACACGCTATTCGCATGACTGTCATAACACCACAACACCATGTGGGCGGTAAAAACAAGAAGCAGAGCACCGTATCTGAAGTTGCAGCAGCTGATTTCGAGTCGAGGAAGATGGTAAGCGTGAAAACAGTCTTTTCATGAAGTGACGCTGTTTCGCGTTTGTCTAGGGTTTGTTTAAACTGTTTTCCGCAATAGTGTCGCATGATCGATATCACGAATCCAGTGAATCAGGAAGGTGCAAGTCACAGTGACATGGTCCAATAAGAACGGCAATTAGAGCTCCTATGTCAGTGTATCAACGTTTTCAGGTGTCCATACAGCGCCGGATCAGATCTGTGCTCAGGTAAATACGTCGGAGCTGGCGGCTCCAGATCGTTCCATCTCCAGAGCCTTTTTCCATCGGATTAGTCTGAACAAACACTGCATCCACAACAAAAACAGCTCAAATACATTCTAGTGTGGATGGGGCCCCAGTTTCGGGCACAGTTTACTGAAAGGTTCACAACTTTTCAGATGAAGAGTTTGCCACCTGCTCTGCATTGCTTTGCCTGGAATATTCCACAACAGGGCATTAAACTTAAACTTAAACTCCACAGAGATGACCAGGTGACGCCATGAGACCAAGTTATAGGTCAGGTCTGTGGAGAGATGATGCCGAATTCGCTTAGCTTTTTCTAGTTTTACAGATCAACTGACTCAAAATCATTAGAAATTATGACCAAAATAAAAACACCAGGATCAAGTAAAGCGACTTAATATGAACAATTTAAGACTCAGTTTACTTAAAGATGCACCACGTAGCTTTTCCACCTCCATAGAGACAAGCAGGTGACGCCACAAAACCAAGTGACAGGTCAGATCTGTAGAGAGGTGGACCTTTTGTCTTATCTCACAGCTCTACACACTCAAAATCATTAGAGAAAAAGGCATTTCCATTTCCATAACAGCTCTAACAGTCAGACCATATGAACGTCCCATTATGTGTTACTGCTCTGATTAAACGTGAGCTTGTCTCCAGGCCCTTCTCATCAGACACGACATTTTCCACAGAGACCTGATTAAACACCACGTCTGTCATTTAGCTGCACTTATGTTCACTCTTATTCTTGCAGACACAACAAAGACGAGACTGCAGAGATGGTTATTTGATGGAATAGTGAATGTTTTTGTACACCCTTTATTATTACACGGTTCTTCAAGTTAAATTCAAGACCTTTTGAAGACCATTTATATATAAACTTGATATCTATTTCACGCCCTATTTAATAGACAAAGAAAAACAACATTCTTTAATTTATGTTCATTTATTTCTCAAACAAATGAATGTGGGGAGTAAAGAGACTCTTCCCCATAACTCCAGCATGAAATGTGTCGTTAGGGAACATAAAACCAATGTAAAAACCCAACATAACGGCATTAATCAAGCTTTGTGTTATGCTGAGATTTTCTTTGATTTTATGTTTCTCTTCAGGTTGTTCCTTGTGGTGCTGTGGCGTGTGATCGTCAGTGACATGTTTGGAGTATTTGGACCTGGGGCTGCGTTGCGTTCTCAATTATTGGTTCCACCGCTCGTTATTTAGGCAAAGTTATTTAACCAAATAATGGTGGTTGGCAAATTCAACTTTTGAGGAGAAATGCGATACGGAGAAGTGACGTACTGCACAAATTTTAAGACCCAGATATAAAATTTCAAGACATTTTCCAAGTCTTTTTAAGGTATTATTTCCAAATGCATAAACTGAATACTTTTAAGACTTTTTATGACACCGCAGGAACCCTGTATTAAACTTGATATCCATTAGTGAAGTCGAATTAGAAAATGAGCGACAATGTTTATATAGTATTTGGATATCTTGTCTCTCTTGAGAGTCCTTACTATGCCAAAATTAATTTCAGATTTGATCTCAACATCTATCCAAAACTTTTACAAGCAACTCTGAGGCTACACCATAGACTGTAAATGGACAAAGCTAACCCGCAAGTTCCAAACAGGAAGTGAGCATGGGCACACTTCCAGCTCCAATTCACTTTGTATTGAAAAAAAGCTGCCCCTCTCTCTGTAAATGCTGCTGTCAGACTCCTCATTTTAGTCTTAAAATGTTCGTATTAACCCACTCTACCTGATCCTGGTGTTTATATTTTTATTTTGCTATTCCTAATATAAATTACTACTACTAATCATCCATGTTTAAAAGAGCCCTGAAAACCCATCTCTTTAAAACCACCTTTCATTATTAACTGTCTTATTTCTTTTGTTTGCCTTTGTTTCTTCATGTAAAGCTCTTTTGAGTATCTTAAAAAGATGCAAGTGTTTTATATATTATTATTATAAAACTCAGCTCCCAATTCGCTCCTATAACTGCTAGCCTCGGTCAGCTTCATTTGACTGGAGTCAAACGCTATGGGTGACATCACTGCTTTAAAACTAGATCCATAAGAGAAGATAAAGAAGCCTTTATAGTCTTCAAATGTAGAAATTTGTCAGGGGCACAATGAAAACAAAGACACAAAAAAGCTCGACACTCCACATGATGAGACGTGTCGAGGTTCGATCCATGAGATGGAGACAAGGCGAGATTTTGATGTAGTTTTTGATGAATAAACTGTGGCATTCAGTTCACAATTTTTGCTTTATTTAATTTTACAGTTTTACTGTCATTTTAGCACTGCCTTTGGGTTTTACAGCTTCTCAAGAGGAGTTACTCAGCAAAGTTGACCCCTTTTTTCACCCAAGCAAAATGGCAAAATATGAGGAAAAAATCTCACAAGATCATTTTCCTGTTGTGGCACGAGATCTGGTTCCATCCCAGGCATTACACAAGAGCCCTACAATAACTTATGTCAGGAAACAGTACTGTGAGAAAGTCAGCAGGAGCCTCTGTATCTTTGGGGACTCTTTAAATTATGATAAACAGATAATATCATTACTGTGCCTAAATATCTTGGGTACAATAAAATCGCATATTGCGTGAAAAGTGAATGGACTGTTAGGGTAAACACAGCATTACAGAAAGATTATGTGTTTGTCCTTTTGTATTTATCAACTTTTTGACAATGTTTCTTTTTGTTATGGGCTTAATTTTACGCTCTAACTTTGCATATCTTAAAACAGCTATTTCAGTATTGTTCTCTTGTTGAAAATATTCCGCCCACCTCGACTCCAGCACTGAAAACATAAGTATACACCGTCACTCACTACGTTTACACGAACAGAGAACTTCAAGGGGTATATTTGCAAAACATAGGACAAGATAAAAGCGAACGCAGTGAGGTTAGAGTCATTAATCGATGCTTTACAGATAATGCACACGGTTTGCTGCTGGGACCAAATGAATCAGCAAAAAGAAAAAAATGCAGATGAAGAAAGTGCATTATGAGTTTAAAGGTGCTTTGTGTAAATTATCTGGTGGAGGGTCCATCAAATGCTTTAGTCCAGGAAGATGTTATTGCTTTGTCCACAATGTTTCACAGTATGGTTTTAACCTTTCTATCTTCATGGAGACCAAACCAGACCAAGTTACAGATCAGATTTGTGGAGAGGCGATATGATTCGATCAGAGCTCTGCATTTCTAGTTTAGATACAAGTCAAAACTGTGTTATTATTAGTGAAATGTGGTGCAATAGTTCAGATACAGGATTTTTAAAGGATAAAAGATTGGAGATCCACAGGAAGTAGCTTCACCATCGTTAATCTGCAGCTTCACCTCAATCAGTGCGCTGTGTGGGTGTAAACACGTGAACTACTTTCGCCTTTTTACTTTTAAATAACAACTCAAACTGGATTAATAGCGCAGTTTTGTGGACTGGACGTCATTATTTGTGGAGGACAATTTCTATGGATAATGTGGATGAGATGCTGCAGTTGAAATTTACAACTTTACAAGAGGCGAGTAATAAAGTCTTTCATTATTTTCGCTGTATCCTGAGTTTGTATTTTGGGTCTCTGCGTCCGTTAGAGGCGACACAAACAATATCCTACGTGTGTCATTAGTCGGCCTCTGAAAAAGTGTGATTTTAATTGTGTTGGGTTCGGTCGGGTTTGGACACAAATATCTTAATGCCTGTCGGGCTCAGGTCAGATTCGAATACTGCTCTGTCGGATGAGAGCCGGGCTTGGACAGAAAAATTGGGCACGATCCACACTCTATTCACTAGGTATTTTTTGAGCTACAAACCACCTAATTGAATAAATATAACATAGAGCTGTTTAATGTCATGCTGTGGAACATTTGAAGGAGAGCAATGACATTTTCACAGAAACAAGAAGGTGACAGACCCACTACCAAAAAGTTACACAGTGCACCGTTAAATTTCAAAATAATTTAAATACTTTGTTTCCTAATACGTTTGTGTTTAAAAAGTTCAGGGTTCCCATTCATTTTCACTGACAAAATTTCAACATTTCACACTACATGTGTAGAATTGAGCAGACTTTTAGGGCTAAATATGAAATGTGAACCCTTTCCACTCACCTTATGGTTTGGTATTTTAGTTTTTTAACAATCAGCGCATTTATTGTCATCTCTTTTAAACAAAACACCTTATTGTGTATTGTCTCGCTGGAGCGGCGGTCAGAAATAATCGTAATAGCCGAATGAGAATTGCGTGAAAGAGATACTAAAATTCCATGATTTTTCCAAAACTTTCAATGAATTTACACATTTCCATGACTTTTCCAGGCTTTCCGTGACTGTGGGAACCCTGATAGTTGTTTTGGATGAACTCCTGCAGGTGTAGTCTTCTGAGTGCACTTTGTGTCAGATACATTTGATTTGAGAGTTGTTTTCCATGCCTCCTTTTGAATCTACTTTTTTATCAGCAGGACAAAAGACACAGAATTGCTCCAAAGCAGACAATCCACCAAAGGCTAAATCAGAACTGTGAAGAGTGTTCTGTGCCCCTGTGGTGTTATGGATGGAGCCTGGTCCCTGGTGCAGTGCTCAGCCTCATTCACTCTGGTCATTACGCCTCACCGTGAGCAGAGCCATTAAGGGGGCCGGATTTGGTTATCCTAAAATAAAGATGGATTCAGCACCTTGGACAGCGACTCTGACAGGTTCACGGGTTATTTAGTTATGCCCAAATAATGACAGCACTTTCACAAAGCAAGAGGTCATACAGGTCTAGAAATATCTGAGCAGTTTTTGAGAGAAATGCTGCAGCACTGACAGAAGTGATAAGACATAAGAGAGGGGTTAAGATAGACTACATTTGACCCAGCAGGGATAATTCTCCAGTTGTGCACGATAACCATCTAACTGAAGGATTATTTTATTGTCCAGATTTTAGGTTGATGGAGAAAATCGGGGTGAACCCATTAGACACAGGTAGAAGATGCAAAGGCTCCATTTGGGGATTGAATAAGACATTTTTGTCCTGTTTTTGTACAAGTATTCTGCCCACACATGGTGTCAAACCCTATGTACTAAAATATATAATGCGTATACATCTACATCAGGGGTGGGCAATTATTTTTTCAATGGGGCTACATGAGAAACAGAAAATATTGTGGAGGGCCAAAATGCTTAACTCGGTTCTGCATAATATTAATTGTATTTCTTTATGTAAAGCAGTAAATAGCTTTGTTCTGACACGCTGGTAAGACTGGTAAGAGTTTATGTTATGACTAAGCAATGAAAAAGTGAGGCTGTCATTTAAAACGGGCTCTTGTAATCTTAAACGGACAGGTCATAGTCACCCAAAATGCCGTATGTGGCCCAGGAGCTGTATAATGTCCAGATCTGATCTACGGTGTAATACCATTAAGTACTAGTGAAGTTCTTTGTCTGGCAAGTCGATCCTGCTGCATCTGAGGTGACAACTTCCCGGTACCCATATTATTAAAGTTTTGTGTATCCTTTCTGAGTCTGAGTTCTTCTATAAAAACCCATCACTTGATATCACAGAACATGTTTTAACCCTATTCGTGAGGTTCAATTTCCTGTTATATGCAACATTTTGAGGACTTTTCAAAAGATATGATAACTGATCTGGGGGTTCGCGGTTAGAATCCCACTCTCAATGTAAAAATATAAACATCACTGGTTGAGCGGTCAGATCCACTGACTCACAGGTTAGCGTGTGATTCCAGCTCTCACAGATGAATGCTGTTGTTGTGTCCTTGGGCAATATACTTAACCCCCCTCACCCCCAGTGTCTGCGTACGCTGGTGTATAAATGTGTGTGTGAATGGGTGAGTGGTTCATTGATGTAAAGCTCTTGGAGGTGGAAAAGTGCTATGTAAAAGTGACCATATACCATAATATTTAGTTAAATGTTTAATCGCTATAGCAGTGGTCCTACTTTTTCATCATTCTGAAACCCAATGGACTGCAAATTATAAAAACCCCATGGAAAAAATATATTTCTTTTCTAATTACATTGCTATCCATCCATCCATCCATCCATCTTCTCCCGCTTAATCCGGCTGGGTCGCGGGGGCAGCTTGCTGCCCAATACTCATAGCACCTGACCCCCCCTATGAACCCCTCTGCAGGTGGTGAGCCCACAGGAGGGATTTTACATTGCTAATTAATTAAAAAAACATACTTTTTATGATATTCTAATTGCAACCATTTAAATGATTAGAATAGATTAGAATCCTTCAGCCTGGGCCACTTGTCTCCAGCACCTTGGACAGTGACACAGCTCTGTCCTCAACACTTTCACATAAGACAGCAGGGATCGGGCTCACAATGGCTGCAGCTCCTCCAGACAGTGACAAACCACGCCACAAGGCCAATGTTATGTTGCAAATAGCACTAACAATGTGCTTGGTGGACACTGTTGGCCAGACTTCTTTACAAAATATTACTTCTTCTAAAAATACCCTAATTACAACAACTTTCAGAAGTAAATAGATCTCTGATGACTAGTGATGTAACAATAACCATCACAATATATCAAATCACATCCTCTTTGCTTAAATGTATTGTTATGATGCAGATATAGCTAAAAGAAACAGAGACCATGATCCTTTGCTCCTTTGTTTCAGTCCAATTTACACAATGAAATAACTGTTATTAAGGACTTTTAAATCGTAACTTATTGGTTTATGACAGAACTAAAGGTTTTTCAAGGTATTTTTAAAGGAGAAAGTATATTCACAATTTTGTTCTACAAAAAAATTGCAATAAATATCGTACCATGAGATGCAGATTGTGAAAACATCGTACCGAGAAATTTGGATATCGTTACTACTGATTACTATAAATTAGCAAAATAAACATTATTTCTTTATTTTTATTTATTTAACCTTTATTTTACCAGGTAGGTCGGTTGCGAACCAATTCTCATTTTCAACGACAACCTGGGTGTGGCACCTGGAATTCCCAGTGGTCTCCCATCCAAGTACTAACCAGGCCCGGCCCTGCTGAGCTTCTGAGATCTGACGGGATCAGGCTTTGACAAGCCGGTATGGCCTGTTATAGCAGGTGATCTGCTGGACACACAGAGCTCATCTCGGGCTTCATTTGAAGATGACTAATTGGGGAAAGTTTTCTATTTACATATGAAACTATAATTCCATGCCAGTGTGTCACAATTGGTCAATTGGTCAGTTGGTTTGTGGGGAGGGTTTGTGCTTGAGAATGCAATTTTTTTTATATTTATTTCTATACATGGTCTAACAACTGTAAATAGAAATACAGAAACTCCTGTAACTTTATATTGTTGAATTCCTCATCATGTCAGGATTCTTTGTTCCAAATTTCACCACTATATGATACTGTATGTGATTATAGCATCACTTTTAATAGTCATTTTATTTCACACAAGGTGGGTCCCATAAAAAGGGTTTTGCAGGTCTTGAGATCAAACGAGGCCGAGTTGAAACTAAAGACCCTGAACTCATAATGACCTGAGGTGTGTACTAGCGAAAAATAATAGTAAGAAAAAGGTAGCAAAAATAACCGCCTGGAGGTGTCTGGCTCCCAGACTAAAAAGGAAATATAACAGCTCAAGAACTAATTTAAAAAACATGAAATCTTCCCACTTATTAAACATTCAGTGATTGAGCCTAATTTAGAAAAAAAAAACAGCAAAGGTGATTCATAAACCAAGTTTTACTGGATTTGGTTCACATGTGATCTGCGTCTGTCACCAAAATGTGACATTGCATTAGTATTATGGATCAACTACAAGTCACTAGGGCTTGTACTGTGATCCTAACACTTTATTTTCATATTGTAAAGTGTTAGATTTAAAAAACAAAACAAAAATATCATAATTTCTAACTGACTACTGCCCAACAATGCTCGTATAACCACAGTGAAAAGAGATGCTAACTAACAGTGTACTTTTCCAAAAACAGAACAGATGTTGAATTTCCACATCAATGAGTATAATATTTCACAAAAAAGCCAGACTGCACATAACAATACATCAGTTATTACATTCTATTCAGTGGAAATGCTAACTGCTAACCATTAACCACCGTGCTCCCAAATGTCAAATCTTTAGATGGTCAAACAGCTGGGCTAACGCAGAGGGGAGGAGAGGTGTCATACATAAATTCTCATGTTCTGGAATCAGCACCACGGACAGCAGCGTGTTCCTCAAACCAGTTCATTTCTTCCTTATTTTTTTAACACAGAAAGGTACACTGGTTTATTAAGGATATTATTTCAATTTTGCAGTCAAAATCCTATTATTCTAGCACATAAAATGGAACTTAACAACTTTAATCATTTGTCGCATTGGCGCTAAATCAGGGTCATGGTGTCTTTTTTGTGCGTACCTAAAGCTTCAACAATAAACTGTACTGTGGAAGTGGACCAGAAGTAAAAGCAGCTGTTTTTTAATCTTATATAAAATAATTTAATTCAACATAAAATCATCCATTATTATGTTAAATGTACATTATAAATAGATAATTTTATGCTTTTTATTATTTGGTAGTAAACTATGGCATGTGAAGAGCCTATTTTACATTTAGAAGTAGATCTAGCGTGCTTACAGACATATTAATTAATGTAATGCAATGAATTTTTCGGTGAGCACAAGTAATTACAGGGCAGAGGACGGAGATACAGAAAACATTTCAGAGCACTCAAGTCTCAAATGCAGCATAATAAAGGTTTACTCAGGCGTCAAAATACTATTTAAGAGCGACGATGGTACGATTAGGGAACGTCATTATAACATGTTTTATCAAGCTCAGATTATGAACATAAACATCATATGTGCTGTTTAAAATATAATGATTATCACATGATTACGTGGAAAAAGGTGAGATGATATCAGTGGTTGCGTTAGACTTTTTCATTGTCCGTCATTATGACGGACAGGGTCGTAAAACTTCCGTCATTGTCCATAATTATCCGTCATTTTATTTTAACATTTAAATGACAATGTATATAGGCTATACATGCTATATGTTTAATAACTTGTGTTTTCAGGGGCCCATTTTAATTTAAAAATTAATGCATAGAACAAGCTTATATTATTTAATCATTTATGTATGTATTGTTATTGCAAAACGATGTACAGAGATTCTGACGTTCGCTCACTCCGCTAAAAAAAAAACATTGCGGTTGTTGTGCCTTAACGGCCATATGAACAATATTATTTGACAACGTAGTTTAAGAGAATTGCAGTTAAACTATGAACCGTCCACTTACAACGAATAAACTGACAATCTAATTTGACCTGTTGTAGCCTGTGTTTGCGTGAGCTCACACCTTCCTTCTGGCCCGCATGGCTTTGAATTGAGAGCTCGCTTGTGAATAGTCAAAGTCATCAATGGAGAGTGTTGCCGAGGCTACTGTCATTAAATTTTGCGTCTTTGCCTCGGACAGACGACTTCTCGATGCCGTTTTTTGGTTTGGTTCTGCAGGCTGAACCCGCGCTCTGCTGCGACACTTGAAACTGGAATAACCAGCGCCACTTCAGCCAAGGTTCTGAAGTCGGGAAACATTTCTCCCAGGGAAGTGATCAGAAGCCGGCAAGAGCCTCTGAAAGTGGGATTCCCTGACCCTGCTAGTACTCTTTTCATAGGGAGGAAATCCTGCAACATGCGGTCTTTCTGCACCAGTGGAGCAGCTGCACCCCGCGATGACCCATAGTGGTCACAGACGCGTTCCAACGCATCCAGTCCATGTCTCTTCAACACGCTGTCGGCACCCGGATAGTTCGAGGCGTTGAGTACAGTGTCCAGGTCAGCGATGATTCCTAGATGCTCTGCCGGGAATCTTTTTTTGATTGATTTTGTGATCTCCTCGAGGTACTCTGCGCAAATTTGAAAATGCCTGCGCATCTGGCTGCGTCCGTCAAAATGACTTTTCCGTCATAGCTAAAAAAAATCCATCAATGACGGACAATTGTCGGTTAACGCGACCTATGGATGATATATTTCTGTATGTAGTGTTCTTGTGTAGTACAGGTGCAGTACAGGTGTAGTACAGGAGTAGTACAGGTGTAGTACAGGTGCAGTACAGGTGCAGTACAGGTGCAGTACAGGTGAAGTACAGGTGTAGTACAGGTGTAGTACAGGTGAAGTACAGGTGTAGTACAGGTGCAGTACAGGTGCAGTACAGGTGCAGTACGGGTGAAGTACAGGTGTAGTACAGGTGCAGTACAGGTGCAGTACAGGTGCAGTACAGGTGCAGTACGGGTGCAGTAGGGGTGCAGTACAGGTGTAGTACAGGTGTAGTACAGGTGCAGTACAGGTGCAGTACAGGTGCAGTACAGGTGCAGTACAGGTGCAGTACAGGTGTAGTAGTGTTCTTGTATAGTACAGGTGCAGTGTGAGACCTCCTTGGCCAGTCTGCGGGCCTCGTAGTACGGTCGTGCTTTCTCGATGCAGGCGCCCAGAGCAGAGCCCTGAGCGTTCAGCCTCCGAGCCGAGTCTGTGAGGATCCTCCTGTAGCTGGAGCGCGCATCCTACAGAACAACACAACATCAGCAACAACACATCAGCAACAACACAACATCAGCCACAACACAACATCAGCAACAACACAACATCAGCAACAACACAACATCAGCAAAAACACAACATCAGCAAAAACACAACATCAGCAAAAACACAACATCAGCCACAACACAACAGCAGCAACAACACAACATCAGCAACAACACAACATCAGCAAAAACACAACATCAGCAAAAACACAACAGCAGCCACAACACAACATCAGCAAAAACACAACATCAGCAAAAACACAACATCAGCAACAACACAACAGCAGCCACAACACAAACATTTCATTGAGATGGAAGGACACTAACCTTCCTACACATTCATAGTTGTTACTAGGGATGTCCCGATTTGATATTCAGGATCGTATCGGTTCCCTATCCGGCTCTTTTATGAGTAATGGACAGCATTGGATTCAGTCACGTGATTGGACTGATCCAGTTTCACATGTTTTTGCGGCAACAACGTGCTTTACGGCAGCCGTAAATCAAAACGCCGCCATGTCCGCTATGTGGGACTTTTCACTACAACAAAACGAGAGTCAAACAGCAACATGTAATCGCTGTAAACAGTTTCTCCAGTAGAGCTCACTTTAACACTACCAATTTGATTCCCCACTTACAAAAGAATCATCCAGACGAGTTTGAGATTTAGAAGCGCAAGACGGCAAGGCCACAGCAGCGAACATTGGAGGAGGCATTTCAAAGAAGATAAGGTCAGTAAGGCTTTTCGTCGTCTAATGGACTTAGACGGAGCAAAGGTACGAACTTCCTTCATGACACTACATTACAGAGACGGCGCTACCGGAGCTATAAAAAAGGTATCAGATCGGTATCGGAAAGAGCACTCCTTAAAAAAAATCACATCGGATCAGAAGGCAAAAAATCTTGATCGAGACATCTCTAGTGGTTACATTCTAGGCCTTTTCCTACAGTTGTATTCAGCTATTTAAAAATGTGACATCTGTGAGTTTGTTACCTGCCAGTGTATATATGTATATGTATATATTTGACAATTTGAAAACAATAAAAACATCTTGATAAAAACAAAAATCTACTGAAAGGTTTTCATTCTGCATTCTCTCTCTTTTTAATTTTATGATGATTTATGTTTTGATTTGTTTGTATTGTCATTTTAATGTATTTCTTATTCTGTAAAGCACTTTGAATTACTTTGTGTACGAATTGTGCTGTACAAATAAACTTGCCTTGCCTTGTTATCTATTCAGACTGGCTTTCAGCACTCAGTAATGCAGGGACACTTCACACACTTTGTTTTATTTCATCGTTTAATGTTTTTATACTGTGATGATTTGACTGTAAAGCACTTCACTTTATGTGTTGTAAAGGGCTCTATAAATAAAGACTGATTCATATATTTCAGTAAAGTAGCTCACGTCCAGCTGCAGCTCCAGTTTGTTGATCTCTTCACTGGCCTGGTTCAAGTGCTCCAGCTCCTCCTACAAACAGCAATCAGAGAGGTGAGTTACAGTGCGTTAGAGTTTAATTCTGAATAAATACACTTAGTCAGCTCTTATCTCAAAGCTGTAAAAGTTATTAACGTTAATGGTGCATTGTGTTTTGTTCTTTTCTCCATGGCAATGTTATTGCTTTGCCTGGAATGTTTCACAGTATGGTATTAAACCTTTCTATTTTCATGAAGATATGTGAAATCCCTCAGTTGTCCAGGTAGGATCCAAGGCAAAGAAGAAATTAAATTTGTCAACTGGACAAAAGTTTTGATTTTTTTTTTTTTTTGTCAAATACATTTTGCAGGTCATCTAAGCTGCTTCTTCAATTATGGTCAGATGCTGGTAGACACTGCCTGAAGAGGGCGCTAACTTCACTGTTTTAGAAAGGTTGCAGGGTAGTTAGCTCCTCCCTTCAGGCAGATATAAGGCAGTGTCCACCAGTGTCTGACCAGAAATAAAGAAGCAGCCTGGATGAGCTGCGAAAAGTATTTGATTTAAAAAAAAAAATTAATTGCTCAGTTGACAAATTGATTTTCGCCTTTGCCATCTTCATGGAAACCAAACCAGACCAAGTTACATGTCAGATTTGTGGAGAGTAGGTTTGGGCGGTAATACAGTATACCGAGTTATCAAAAAGTAGCAACGGTATTAGATTCATTACCGTTTTTAAAAAAATCTGCAGCGCATAAGGACCTAATATTAATATCCTAATATTAGGAACATTTTGGCTTCAGGCTGAATCACAGGGGAGAGACAGCAAATACGAGCTACGACCCTGTGTCCCACCACAGTCGCTTCAGTCACGGGGCACAGTGCCGACTTTCTCCCCTCCGCTCTCTCTCCTCTTCAAACGCTCGGAGATTTCCATCCACACGCAGCGAGGAAGAAGAAAAAAATCTGACTGGCGCTTCGTGTGTGATGTTGAGCTGAAAAGTTTGTGATGGAGACGTTTTATTGAACGCCGAGAGTCGAGAGGGGACGCACTGAAGAGGAGAAAGTTCCCGCTTGAGGGCGAAGTCAGACTTTCACAGAGGAGACGGTAACTTCTCAGAGTGCCGAGAGCGCAGGTCTGTCAGATACAACATGCTGCAGTGGGAAATATCACACGCCGTGGACTGTCGCCTTTTACTTTTTATTCCAGAATCTGTCTCTTCTTGGCGTGTCCCAGATCATTAAATGGAGGGAGATACAAGCTGGTGAACTTTGGTTTGATCAGAACTTGTGCCTCATCTTCAAATATAATGCTGATATTCTGTTTCTGAATGGTTTAAGTGCAAGATACAACATAATTCTTAATTAGTCTTTGTAGTACCATAAACCCCGATAAAATGCTGAGAAGGTTTAACGGTATCAAAATTTGGAAACCGCCCAACCCTAGTGGAGAGGCGACCCCGCTCAGTCCAAATGACATTGTTTTAATTTATGAGCTATAAAACCACCTGTAACTGAATAAATATAAGGCAGAGTTGTTTAATGACATACTGTGGAAAATGTCAGGCAGAGCTTGACATATCCAAATAGTAGAAACAAGCAGGCGATGAGTTACATCGTGCACCTTTAACTAGGACTACAAAATGCAAAATGTAATCTGCAAACATTCAGCAGTGACACATCGCGTTCCATTTTTTTCCCTTTTCGAGCTGTTTCTCAAAGGGCCGGTTGCTTGTTCCTCTCTGAAAATCTGGCAACCCTGCAGATGAGACTTTCAGCTTCTTTGTCACAGCCTTGCAGTCGAGTCTCCAGATGGTACAAGGACGCTGATTGAATTTTGACACCGTGTCGAGAGTTTAGAATTGAATCATCATTGGCAACATTAACAGTCATATCGAAAGCGCTCCTCGTGCTCATTCTGAAACCATGTCATGTGACCACTTTACAAACAACAGCAGGTTCATTTCATACACTGAACCAACATCTCAGTGGGCTATATGTTGATTATAGATGAAAAACAATCAGCTCAAGAGTGAAAATACTGGATAAGACTTAAAGAGGACATAATATGAAATTGTCTGGAACTTAATCTGACATAATGTGGTCTAAAACAGCTTAGTAATAGAAACAGCTCTATTGACTTCCTGTTCACAACTGCAGAACTTTCATAATACCATTTCACTGTAGCAGCAAGCGGCGAAATTTCACGTAGGTGTTTTTATTTTTTTAAGAATGTACTGAACCCAGAATTACTCCTACATGCTTAACTCAATGGAAATACTACTTTGAGTCAGCTAACGATAAGAGAACAGCGTTTTAAAATGTTTACAAGCTTGTAAAAGTTCATTTTGCTTGATATGTAAGTAAAAGATATTTAAGATATACATAAACCACAATGCACACATTAGCAAACATTAGCAAAAAAGTTGTAATACTGTTTGGAGTTCAAGAAAAATTACAAATTGGATTTTCAATAGCCTGTGATCAATACAAGCATCCCAGAGCTCCAGATAAATCTTTTTTTTTCTGGTCAGATTGTGTTAAAAAAAAAAAAAAAAAAAACTCAGATTAAAGTCTAACTTGAGTAACAGAGCTTCACACAGAGCAGTGCCTCCAGTTATCTTAATTTCGATCAATACTTCCTGTGTATTCACTGCAAATTTCTCTGATGTGGCCAAGATTTTAAAACTTATAACAGGTTATTCATCTTGTTTTCAGATTTATTATCGACTTACTAGTGCTGAGAGTGCTTCATTCTAGTCTAGAGGTCGTTTATTTTAAGATAATTTCTCAAGAAAAATTATCCTGCTGCATGGACAAATAATTTCACTACTTTTAAGTCATTTTCTGATAGATCTAAGTGTTTATATCTTAAATTTTGTCCAAGCTTTCTTGCAGTGTTTGTACTGGGACAAATCACTGGTTCTGGATAAATCTGCTGGAACAGGGGACACAGGGCTCAAAACTGTGTAAATAGGGACGTCTGGTCAGCGAAACTTTTCTCCTCAACTTTTTTTCCCCCCCAGAAGCCATTGTAAAACTATGATAAATATTGACCACATGTACAAACCCAACAAACCAAGTCATTATTAGAAGAAAAACATGAAAACCTTTAGTATGCACTTTACAAATGTATTATTTTAACATAATTCTGATTTTAAAACAAACCTATTAGCAGGTGTTAGCTTTGTTTACCGTCTGTTTATTCCAATTTAAAGAGTAAACAACTATCTAATAATAATAATAATAACCATATCGTGCCTGTATTCTCGGATCCAGCTCCTCCTCGTATTTGCCCTCCTCCTCCGCCTTCCCCCGGGTCTCTCCATCCTCCTCCCCGGCCTGCCTCGCCTCCTCCGCCGCGGGGCCGTCCTCTCCTCTCCGCTTGGACATCGCGGTGCTCCCCTCTCCGCCCTTCGCTTCTTCCCCCGGAGTCTCCTCACGCACCCCGGCCGACCGAGCGCGCCCCGAGCCCGCGGAGCTGTCCAGGCCAGTCCCCGGCTCCATCTACGGCCCGCGGAGGATGTGCCGGAGCTCCGTGTCGGGTTGTGTTAAATCGAAAATAAATAGTTTGGAAATGTTTAGCTGTGAAAAGTGTGTAAATGAAAAAAGTCCTCGGTTCACATGATGCTAAATAGCGGTTTGTTGTGGGTGTAGCAGGCGGCTAACTGTTAGCATCTGCACATCAGCATCACAGTGGGCGGGTCTGCACCGCACTTTGGCTCTCACTGACTATTTATCTTACAAATCTTTTATTTTAAAGGCTCTACATCACTTACAAATGTTTAAAAAATGGACTATATCATCTGTTATGTGAATATGAAAATAAATGTAAAATGAAATGCAATGATAATGTATGAGTCTGCACTTGTTTTTACTGTTTGTTGAATTTGAGATGCTGCCAGATGTGATTTGTGAAGAAATGAAAACACCAGGGTATGTCAACCTAATTACACTATTATGTACAAAATTAAAATGTGACCGGGCCGGATTATCCATAAGAGCCAGTGGCACATTGCCCAGGAGCACTAACCATTCACAACCAGTGGGGGGGCACCACAGACTTTTTAAATATTTTTCGCAAAATTTATATGTTATTCAGTTAAAAATGTTGAATGGATTACATAACTCGTCATTAACACTAATTTCATAATAACAACAACAATAATAAAGATTACATAGGCATAGTTGGATGCTGCTGTTATTTTTGACTGGGATGATGTAGTTAGTCAATTACATATGAGAAATGCCCTTGTTTATGAGTACTATTTTTGACAGGAAACAGGGGTAAGGTGTGTGCATGTGCATGTGTGGGGAGGGGGGAGGCACCCATGGGGTATAATGCCCAGGGGCACCACATTGGCGTAATATGGCCCTGTGTCTAACTTTGGGGAAATTGAAAAACATTTACCGCCATGGACAGTGACTGACAGCACTCAAAGTCTCCAGGTGTTCAATTGAACAAAAGAAAAAAAACACAGAATGTTTACATTTTGAAAGTTTTAACCATAGTATGTAACTTTAGCCCCCAAATAAATTTAAATAAAAAATATATACATTAATGTTTTTCATTGATTGCATTTATTATTATAACAAATCCTTACTTACTTGAACGGGCTTGCATCTCCACAAACTTGAGTGTTGTCTGGCCTGGAGGAGGGCCTCTGCTTGTTTATATGAAAATGTTGTTCCCTTGACTATAATCTTCCAGAATATGGCATGTGGGGGCCTTATTAGGAGCCAAGTGTAGCTCCTGGGCCCCTTTTTGGTTCCCCTGGTCTCGATCAAGAAGAGACATTTTCCAGAACACATTTAATTTGTACTTCCTTCCTCATATTCCATTTGTCTTTTAAATCAAGTTAATACCTTGTTTCTGAAGACATGAATACATTTACAGCAAGAAACAAGCACCAAAAACCCAGAGTTTTCTTAGTAGAACATATTTAATAAAAAACATTTGACATAGAAAAGAGTGAATATTTTGTGGCGTTGGTTTGAGGCTACGTGTTGGACCTCTGCCGTTTCCAGAACCTCTTGACTTCGCTGTGTCCCTGAGGCGTTACAACCATCACCCTGTGGGGGGCGTCCTGCCACACCAGACAGCCCAGGCTCTGCAAAAACAAAACACATGTTTTATCAGGGAAAGAACATACATGTAACAGAGAGGAGCAAAGGCAAAGGTGGAAGATCAGCCAAATATTGTACTTAAATAAAAAATTACTTAAAAAAAATAAAATAAAAATACTAGAAGTACAAAATAGTGGTCCAAGAAATGTCTAAAATAAGAATACAAAAGTATTTGAGAAAACTACTACTCAAGTAAGAGCAACTGGAGGCAACATTTAATTTTTGTAACTGGTAGAACAAAACATTAAATAATGCACAAAATCTGGTATTTTTTTCCAAATGATACAAACATAAATGAGATCACAACTAAATCACAAATGTTCAAATTATTTCATAATGTCAACATAAAAATCCTGAGTGAAAAAATGCATGGCACTCACAGATGGCCAATGTCCCAAGACTTTTTTTTTATTTTTAAATAACGTTTTCAGCAAAAAGCCTTCATCAGATCATTTTTCTTCCATATACTGGGCTGGTACACTGTGATCCAAAGCAAGAAAAATGATCTGACGAAGGCTTTTTGCCGAAACGTTATTTAACAATAAAAAAAAAAAACCCTTTGGACATCAGCCATCTGAGTGTGCTATTTTTTCACTTTTAAGTTTCTGCTCCTTGCACCTCTACAAGAACTTGGTGTGCGTTTTCCGTTTCGTTTGATTACGGTAATAAATAAAATAAAACTTCTATCACTATAAACTCTTTACTTTTTTTTTTTACTTTTAAGAGTACTGTTACACTATACATTACAACACATTATTATGAGTAGGAGTAAAAGTATGACCTCTAAAACCTACCATAGGAATTATAATTTTATTTAAAATATGTTACTCAAGTTACTAGGGGTGGGATGAGACGAGACACAAGATTAGGCCCACAAAAACGAGACGAGATAAGATTTTTAAATAATTTATAATAAAATAATTGTTTGCAGTTTTGGCCTAACATTTTCTAATTTAATATTTTTGTTGTAGTAGTCAATGCATTTACCAGGTCTTAACTCTTTTTGTCCAATCTAGATGTAAACTAAATGGAAAACAATCTCAGGAGATCAATTTCCACATGAGCGCAGAATCTTCTGGCAATTTTATCTCACAAGATCTTATCCCATTCCTACAAGTTGCTTAAATAAATGTGCAATACACCTCTGAGCAAAGGTTCAAAAGAGTAAACAGTTCTTGTTAGTTTGACTTTCCATTAAATCATATTTATAACAGGTTTGAAGAGAGTCGAATGCTTTTGAAACTAAACGTCTAACTGCACTTTTCTGCCTGAGACTGTTGATAATAATTGCACCCTTTGTTAATTTCATAATTGCAGTCATTCAAACTGCAGTTTCAAAATCTGATTACGTTTTCAGCTTTGAAGATCTATTTTTACATGAACTATCCGCAGTGACAAAGGGGTAAAAACAAAGACTCGATGAAACTAGAACCTGATCCTGCAGCTGACAATTCAAATGAAAAATATACATATTTATCTTCATTTGTGCAGTAATAAACCAGCTGCAAGGTTATGTATCAGATTCTACTCAATGCTCTCCTCTCTCAGACTTTTTGAAAATGTATTTTAGGCACAACAGAGGTTAACCAGCGCTCACTAATGCCCAAAACTCAGTGCTTCTCACTAATGCCCATAACTCAGAGCTCCCCCCCCAGGACTAAACCCGGACTAAACCAGGGTAGAGCGCTGCACTCCCGTGGGACCTGACACAAAAGTGCAACGCAGGACACATTTTGAAAGCTCATTCCAGGTGCGGGCAGGAGCAGGACTGAAAATTCTGTCCCGCTCAGACCTCTAAACCAGGGACTAATTAGGGATGCTCTGAAGAACCACAGAACCACTACAAAACGTCAACAAATCGCACCCTCGCCTTTAGTCGCCGACATACGAGAGCAAACAGTTTAGTCGCGTCTCCAAAGCGACTCCCGGGTCGCTACCGTCTGTATTCCTCACTGCACTCACTTGCATCATGAAGCGCTCCTGTGTCCTCCTCGTTTTTAAAGATGATGTCCGTGTTATAATTCAGGGCATTCGCGTCATCCAGCATGACAGAAACCATGTCTAATGCTGCAGCAGGATCAGCTCCTCTGCTGTTTGGCTGTTTGTTCCTTATACAATGCCAACAGTGCTCGCTGGTTTACTGAAGAAGTATTCACAAAGTGGGAGGATATTCGGCACATTTTCGCTGAAAAAACTCAAGCGGCTTATCAGCGTGATTGGTGTGTAATGTCTTTAAGCAACACTGTAAATTATTTGGCTTTATGCTGTCGCAGCCAACATTTTTAGACACAGTAAACACAACGTCTTTCTTAGTTTCCACCGTAATCAGAGTGAAGCTGAGCGACTACAGATGCTTTACATACAGTTTGTTCTCTGCACTTTATATCCCTGCTCTGTGCTGTGTGTTTGCTCGGTGCAAAACTACAGCGCAAATACTGCGCACACTCTGACAATGAGAGCGTCTCTGCCGACTACTGTAGTGGATGTGCAATTACACTTTATTCTAGTATGGAAAAAAAGCATGCTCCCTGAGGTCACACGCACCCCACTATTTAAGACTGCCATAACTCAAAGAACAAATGTAAAACTAAACATTTTGCTTCCAAACTGTGTATATGGTGTTTTAATAGAATTGTCTACAGTTCCTAGTCTTTTTTTCCTCGCAATTTTAATGCAAACTGGGTACATTTGCAACTTTCTAGTCTTTCTACACAGAACTGCAGGGGTTGAAACAATCAGGTTTCACAGGTTTCAAAAAGCTTTCACATTTTTTAAATATTCTTGATCTTCTTAGAATTCTAGTCTCAAAAAAATGCTAATACAAAGCTGTGCAGACATTTCTTAAAAACAGTGACATAATTGAGACTTTGTAAACAAATCTCAAACATACGGTTATATAAATAGCATCATATTTTACTTCTACAGATGTTTCTTTCTGTGGTTGTCATGTCTTCGTCTTGGCTGCCCCCTTGTGGCCGTGTATTTAATAGTTTGTGCTGTGTGCAGGTGGAGCTGGATCTATAATAAAAACTGCATAAGGCATTCCCCCTTATCCAGAGACCGTCTAGTGGCAGCTCCAGGTACTGCAGCTCCCGGGAGCTTTGGCCTGAAAAGAATTCTCCCGTAGAAGGGGAATGTATTTATGTGTATTCAAACTGCCCATGTTCGGCTGACGGGGCATCCTGCCTCCCACCTCCAGGACTAAACATAAGATCTCTCCGCTGCTGCCCCCACCCTCTGGAACTCCCTGCCCAAACACATCAGAGACTCATCCACACTCCCCAGGATTAAAAAAGCTCTGAAAACCCATCTCTTTAAAACCACCTTTCATTCATTATCTTATTTCTTTTGTTTGCCCTTGTTTCTCCATGTAAAGTGTCTTTGAGTAGCTTGAAACGCGCTATACAAGTGTTATGTATTATTATTATTATTATTATTATTATTATTATTATTATTATTATTATTATTATTATTATTATTATTATTATTATTATTATCAGGCTTTCATAAAGGTCGGATTTTGTAGGATTCTTTTCTATTTTCACAACATAAACTTTTACAAATGTTTAAATCCAAAGTGCCTAAAAGTGAAGAGTAAGACTTAGCTTCGCCGCACTCTGAGGCTGCGCTAGCTCCGCTCTAGCAGCTCTCGCTCTGACTGGTCCAAATGTTCGGGTCGGGAAAATTAACGATCGATTTTCGATGAATCATCATATTACTGTTACTAATCTGCATAAATAAACTGAACTTTACAACATATAAACCATCACCACTATAGAGCCACATCAGCCTGTGTGAGATTAGAATGTGTTTAATGCAGTTTTACGTCTTACAGAAACGAAACTTAAAACCACATGGCTTATTTGCATAAACAGAAAGCGAAAAAAAGCAGCTCTTTCTTTGTGCGCTGATGTGGCGACTTCGGTTGGACTAACGAACACGACTCAGTGGAATATGAGTGTTCTTTCTGTGACAGAGGATGTGATGAGGCTGGTGAGTCTGTTCTGTGTGTATGTCACGTTGCAGATGCTGCGTATACATGCGAAACCGGGATAATCAAAAAAGAAAAATAAAAAACTGTCATAACCGTGAGACTTATGTGCAGGTAAACGCACTCTGAGGGATATGGTGATCTCCAAGGAGCCAGAGCCAAGACGTGGGACTGTGAGGCCGCAGCCATAGACTGTATATATGAGTCTATAGCCGTGACTCTAGTGTTTGTGCTGTGAGACGCAGCTTCGACTCCTTACGCTACGTTACGCACAGACACCTACATTCGGTTTGTTGATTAAAACGTGATCGACGAAATTCTTAATGATCAATTATCGATTAATCAACTAATCATGCACATCCCTATAGGCTACATTAGAAGACTTTTGGCCCAAGTTTTTTTTCCTTTTATCTTGGTGAAGTTTATAATTTTGCTAACTGGTTGGACACCATTGGCAACCATAATGTAAAAAAGGGCTAAAACTAATCAAAATTGCAAAATAGTTATGGATATCAGTGTTGTCTCCTTTATTTTGTTACATAAAGACTAACACTACATACATATGTTACATAAACTACCAAAAATACCTTTCTTAGGCATAAATTGTTCCTGCATTTTGGATTTCTCTGAATTTCTCAACTTTCTCTCACAAACTTAAAGGTGCTTTGGTGCAACCTGTTTGTTTCTATGGAGATGTCATTGCTCTGCCTGAAATGTTCCACAGTGTGACATTAGAAACAGCTCTACCTTACATTTAATCATTTACAGGTGGTTTTATAGCTCAAAAATACCTAGAAGAAATAGTTCTGTCTGGCCTGAATAAAACCCACCTACAGTCTCTTCCTTGAAATGACAAACCCAGGGAAACGAGCAGGTGACAGACCCCCAACCAAAAAGTTATACAGTGCACCTTTAAACTACACTTCACAGCCCTAATAGTGATGATATTACAGACTCTTACCTGTGCTCTGTCTCGTAGCATCTCGAAATCGGCCTGAGAGAGGAACTGATTGTAGAGAACACCTGAAAACATAGGAGGAAATATTAGTGTACAAGAACATTTGATCAAATAAGGGACACTGGACAAACAACACAGCAAATTTCTCTTATCTAGCCAAGATTTTCAAACTTATATCAGGTTATTCCTCTTGTTTTCAGATTTATTATCGACTTACTAGTTCATTCTAGTCTAGAGGTCATTTATTTTAAAAGAACTTGTCAAGTAAAATGATCTGTCCAAGCAGGAAGATAATTTCACTGCTTTTAAGACATTTTCTGATAGATTTAAGTGTTTATATCTTAAGGTTTTTTGCAGTGAAAGGGACAAACTGATCCGTAAAGCTGGTCGCGGTATCGTCTGTGAGAGGGAGACATTTGTCACAGTGAGAGACAGGAGGACGCTGGACAAACGGCTCTCCGTCACACACTCCTGCTCACCCACAAACAACGTCACAACACTCCAGTATTAATGAACACAGATACGGAGGCGGCAGCTAAAATGAATAATGTTCCAGTTTTCGCATCTTAAAAGATAAGTCCATATAGTGATTATTGTGACAGGCCTGGATATAACGCTTGTGCTTTGTGTTGCATTTTTAATTATGAAAAGCGCTCTATAGACCCTTTTAGTGTTAGTAAACAGAGGTGACGTAGGCTCGGTTGCGCATTTTGGCAACAGAAGTACGGCAGAACTCAGCAGCTTGTCGAGGTCTGCGAAAGGATTATCGTCAAAAGATCGTGAATATTTCCTCAATAAGCCGACTTTGACACATAGTGACCGACTGCCAGATCCTTGTGTGACCAAATTTTAAAACTTTAAAATATCGATTCTAACAACCACACACAGAACAAGCAGACATTTTGGTGCTGGAAATGTTTTTATCTCCGTCTTCTTCTGTCCGTGTTCAGTCTGAATGGGAATGAATTGGGAACAATGACACTTCCGTTGCCAAAATGCGCACGCAGCTTTTTTTTAAATCACTTCCGCCCTAAAAGGGTCTATAAATAAAGTTTAAAAAAAGTTTGACTGATTGATGACGCCTGGTTTTGTGTCTGCTGCAGAATGAAGCACAGACCATAATGGATTTGAATCTGAAGAGACAATTTTCAGAACTTTAGATTAGAAAACTTTCCAAATAAACACTCGTTTGCCTCGTCCTCGTCGACCCAATCTCGTCTTGTCTTTCTTTCTTTATCATTATTATTAGTTTGTACGACCCTAGTATGTAATTTATTTTGCTTTATGTAAATATTTGTAAAGTTCCGTGTTTAATGTACATAAGAAACCACATCATAAGTTTTTCTTCTTCTCACTCCTTTTCGAGAAATGTGCTTTTCTGTTGTTTACAGTGTGTATGTAGTATGTGTATGATTATTGTTTTTCTCTTGGCACAAACTTGAAATAAAAACAAATCAATCCATCCATCAAAAGTCTTGCAGAAATTGTGACTCTTCCCATCCATAATTTTTTGTGAAGAGCTACCACCTGCTTGTCTCCATGGAGCAATGTTATTGTTTTGTCTAGAATGTTCCACAGTATCGATTAAACCTTTCTATCACGTGGGAGACAAGCAGGTTACAGCACTATGCTACATTACAGTTCAGATCTCTGGAGAGGCGCCCCTATTCACAGAAGGAATTATTGTATTTATGAGCAACAGAAACACCTGTAATGAATAAACGCTAGATGGAAATGTTTAAAGTCACAGACAAGTTACTGTAGTAGGGGATCCTCCACTAGAAAAACTACACAGTGCATCTTTAAATTCATTTCAACACTTTTTTTTTTTTAATTAATCGTTTTTTGCCCTTATACTGTATTAAGTAATAACATGTACACAACTGGGACCACGGTGAGAAGCTAAAAAGTCGTCTCACAGCAAGAAAGTCCCTGATTTCCCACTATATAGACCTGCCGAAAGTCCTGGAAATGTGCCCCCAGGTGCTGCTGTGAGGTCGCCCCCTGCTGGTGATAAGGTGGAAGTGTTCTGGAGGT
This sequence comes from Odontamblyopus lacepedii, assembly GCA_034769755.1. Classification (NCBI taxonomy): domain Eukaryota; kingdom Metazoa; phylum Chordata; class Actinopteri; order Gobiiformes; family Gobiidae; genus Odontamblyopus; species Odontamblyopus lacepedii. The sequence continues at coordinate 7,071,516 of CM068362.1, forward strand.
ACCTTCTGTGAACTGCAGCCGGTCCCTCTCCAGCTCCCACAGCCTGATCTGGTCCGTGATGGTGGGAGGCAGCACGGGGGTCTAAAGGCGAGAGGACAGTGCACGGTCACACAGGTCTAATATCATGCACGCTAATGGGAAAAAATTTAATCTCATCTAACTCAATTCAATACCCATGTCTAACGGACTAAGGTGACACTTTAGTTTAGTTATTAATAGCCAACTAAGGGGTAATTGGTACGGTAAGTAGCTGTTACTTAGCTATTAGTTGGCATTAATCAAACGCTTATTAATGCGTATTAAGTATTCAGTGTATGCACAAAAACATCTACTGTAATCTTCACTACTTTAATCGGAAGAAAATAGTTAATGGGTTTGTACTTGCGAAATACGGCCTTAGACAAAAATGAAGTGAAAGTACTTTATAAAAACTAACAAAGCTGTAATCAAGCACTTATAGTGCATTTTACTATTAACTAGCTATTAATATGCGGCCCCTAATCTAAAGTGTTACACGGACAACTAATCTGTTTGTTTTTTCCACCTTATTTCTGTAATTGCATTCAGTTTTACCTCGTTTTAAAAGGGGATGGCAGGGACAGGTAAGCATTTTAACCTTAACTCATATATTGACTGTATTTTTGCAGCAGAATTTTTGACTTTTCACTATAAAGCACTTTGTGACTATATGTCTGTGAAAAGCACTATATAAATAAAGTGCACTTACTTACTAGCACTTACAACTAATGTGATAAGAGCAGAAAGAAGGTCAAGATCTCCTACCTGAGGAGAAAGAAGTTGGCAGAGGCACTCTGATTTGAGGTGTATAAGCACCAGAGTGCTTCTGCCATCTTTTTTCTTCTCAACTAGAATTCAAGCCCTCTGGTCTGATGAGCACCTGTATAAGTTTTGATCCAGTGTAGCACCTTTTTTTTTTAATCTCCTCCTACCTGTTTGAGCATGACTGGGTGAGAGCGCGTCTTCAGAAAGTGGATAATCTGTGGACACAAACGCAAAATTACAAAACACAACAAAGTCATATTACTCTTGGGATAAAGTATTTGTAGATGCTTGATTGTGAGTGCTTTATATAATTAACTAAGACTGAGTTTTGGTTTCTCAGGACCTAAGGTTGTGCTTGTGCTTGGTTTGGACCTGGTTTAGTCCTGTTCTAGTCCTGTTTTGGTCATAGACATTCAGAGTTCAACAGTGACAACCCACTCCCTGGTTCTGGAAGTTCATTTCTTAATTTTTCCCATTAATGGTCACAGGGTAAATTATCACATTTTATTTTTATACAGCACTTTTCCACCTTCAAAGCACTCAGAGCAATTTGAATCAAGGAACCACTCACCCAATCACCCATTAACACAGACATTCACACACCAGTTATAGGTGTATTGTGCAAAATTAGACACTCTGTAAATCATCACGCTCTTAAATTATTGTATAATTCTCTCATTCTTCCATAAGCCATTAGAATTGTCAATTCATAAAACTTTAAAATTACATGATCTTGTTGACCATAACACTGCATTTGTGATGTATAAGGCACATAACCATATGCTCCCTCACTGTATCCAAGAGAAGTTCAAACCAAGAGAGACGGGACACAACCTCAGAGGATCTAGTATTTTTCAGAAAGCAAATGTAAGGACAAGCTTAAAAAGTAGATATATCTCTGTTCGAGGGGTTAATCTATGGAACAGTTTGGGTGAAACATTAAAAGACTCTAAAACAATTTACAACTTTAAAAGAGAATTTAAGTCCAGTGTGGTGGGGAAATATGGAGTGGAATTAATTGTCTAATGAAAGTTGTCAATGTTGAAATGTCTGTGTGTGTGTATTTGGAGGGGATCGGGTGAGTGTGTCTATCTGTGCCATATGACGTTTCTTTGCAATCGTGGTGACTATAGTAGCGATGGTTTCAGAAGTATTGTGAGTTGAGTTAGTTGATTTGCTGCCATCTTGAATGTAATGTTTTAAGTTAATAGGGTTAGGCAGAATAAGTGCTGAACTTCAGCCTAAACCCTTTCGGTCTGTGGGATGTACTGTTTCTGTTTTTTTGTTTTGTTTCTTTCTTTGAGTTTGTCAACTGACCGAAGAAAATAAACAAAAACAATAAACCAGTGTACGCAGACGCTGGGGGTGAAGTGGGTTAAGTGTCTTGCCCAAGGACAACAGCATTCATCTGTGGGAGCTGAAATCACACTGCCAACCTCAACCAATGATGTTTTTTATGTTGACCTTCTGATCAATGGACAAACGACAACCAACTGAGCTACTGTCGTCCCATAAAAACAAACATAAAAAATCTCTGTGGTGACTAATGACCACAAGACCTATAATATTTTGTACAAGTCTATTCCAGAAACTTTATAAACCATTAAATTCTTAAAATGTTTCGCAGAATCTCGAGTTTAAATGTGCTTTTTGGGATTAAATTAATCACATTATATTATGCATTAGTAGGAAAAATGAATAGAATGGAGCTGTGGAGCTACATTTGGGGTTCAATTTAACTTTAGACCGGATTATGATGTGCTTTTAACTGTGAAACAAAACCACAGATATTACAGAGAAGACGGGAAAAAAGCAATATTCAATAACTACAGTCTGCATTTTGTGGAGGAACACCAACAACTCCCCGGTGTGCGTTAAAACTGCATAAAGCACGGCTCCTCTTTGTTTGATGCTTACATATTTGTAGGGATGTAACAATAACCAAAATACTGTGAAATCATATTGTCAAAAGTCTCAAAATAGGCTATTATCACAACAGGTAGAAGTGCCGCGATGTTGAGTTATGCAACTTCCGGTCAATGCTTTTCTACGGCAAAACCTGCGGAAAAGTGTTGCATATTTTTGAACAGCTTCATAAATCTGCCCCAACACCAAATCTTCATCCAACAAGGTCGACAAAGAACATTCTGTCCATGAAGAATTTATCCACAACTATCAAGGGAAGAAAGACGAAAACTTAAAGAAAACAACGAGCATTAGTGAACTACTGAGCAAAACTAATGTTATGATCATGAATAAAACAAATAACTTGTTCACTCAGGTTGATTCTACAATTAAAACTTGATTTTGTGATGTCGCTATATTAGCATAGACACAGAGATTTGTACAGTTTAAATGCTATCGATGTTCACAGATTAAATGTCTACTATTTAAACTGCACAAATCTATCTGTCTATGCTAATATCGATTTACATCAATATCGATATTTATGTTTCATTCATGACCATAATGTTAGTTTTGCTCAGTAGTTCACTAATGCTAGTTGTTGTTCGCCTTAAGTTTTCATCTTTCTTACCTTGATAGTTGAGGATAAATTCTTCATGGACAGAATATGTTCTTTGTCGACCTGTTGGATGAAGACTGGGTGTTGGGGCAGATTTATGAAGCTTGAAAACCATTGACTGGTAGTTGCGCGACTCAACATTGCAGCACTTCCTGCCATTGTGATAATAGCCTATAATATCATAGACCGTCACTATATATCGAATCACAAGTCTCTTCGCTTAAATGAATAGTTATGATGCAGAAATAACTAAAAAAACAGAGGAAACTACATAGACCATGATCCTTTGCTCATGAAGAAATAATTGTTCTAAGCACTTTTATATCTTAGTTCTTTGGGTTTAGTCTTGTCAAGGCATTTTTAGAGGAAAAAGTTGAGTATTCACAGTTTTGTTGAGATGCATATGGTGAAAATATCGTACTGAGAGGTTTGGATATCGTTACATCTCTATATATATGTTAACAGTTTTGACAAAGACCAGGTTTCAGACCAGGGGTAAACACCTGATGGGCGGTGATGCCGTTGGCGATGGCCTGTTGCACAGACTCTCTGGTGACATGAGCCACCACCAGGTTTGGGAAACGATACAACATCTCAGAGAAAAGGGCCACCAGTGCAATCTGCAGCTCCGAATCTGGAACAAGAAGAAGAAGAACTAGGCTGGAGACCATGGACAGACTTAAGGGGCAAATGGTGACAGGTTTTTATCATTCTCTCATTTTTTTAGTGGGATAATACCTGTTGTAAATATAAATTAGAGTTTTATAGAAGCAAGAAAACAGAAAGCAGAGTCATGTCAGGGAGAATTCTGTACAAAAGTGGGACCACGGATCTATAATAAAAACTGGATAAGGTATTCCCCCTCTGTTCCGGCTCAGGACCAACTAGTGGCCGCTCCAGGTACTGCAGCTCCCGGGATCTTGGGCCCAGAAAGAATTATCCCATAGAAGCGCAATGTATTTTTTGGGAATTCAAATTGCCCGTGTTCTGACAGGACATCCACAACTTTCAATGTAAATACAAATGTGTAAGCAATAAACAAAAAGGCAGTTTTACATGAAGGTTTAAACTACCAAAAATATCCTTATGCGTAAATATTCCCTGCATTTTAGTGTTGATGCCCAGGTACAAATATTTCACAATTTTTCTCTGACAAACTTAACTGAAAACTAAGATCACAGGTATTATCCCACCAGACCAAGTCAGAATTAGAAAAACATGAAAACCCGTCATATTTGTGGGTCAAACTGAATACATTTTGTGGACCCGTTGCGCAGACTTACTTGTATACGCATAGATTCTGTAGTTTGTCTCCACCACGATGAAGCCGGCGTCTCCAGTCCCAGGAGCAGAGCTGAGGGACAAAGAGGAGGAGGACGAGGAGGAGGAGGAAGAGGAGCTGGTCACTCCTGCGGCCAGTTGAATGGCCAGACGCGTGGGGTAATACCGCCGGGACTTCCTCTGTAATGAAAAGCACATAAGACTATTGTTTGTTTATAGAGGCTTTAACTAAAACAGATCAATAATAATCTGTGACTGTGACCTGAGACTTGATGTCTGATCTATGTTCTAATGTTGTTGTTTCCTCATCACAAACAGACCTGGAGTTGTGTTTTGTTTCATTCACACATGTTTAACACTTTGGAGAAGTAGACTGGGTAGCATATTTTCCACCAGCTTCATAAATCTGCCCCATCACCGAATCTTGAACCAACAAGGTCCATAAAGAACATATTCTGTCCATGAAGAATTTAACCACAACTATCAAGGGAAGAAAGACGAAAGCTTAAAGGAGAACGACGACGAGCATTAGTGAACTACTGAGCAAAACTAATGTTATGGTCATGAATAAAAAAGAAGTAACTTGTTCACTCAGACTCAGATTCTACATTTAAAATTAAAAATCGATTTCATGATGTCGATATTAGAATAGACAGAGAGATTTGTGTAGTTCGAATGCTACAGATGTTTACAGATTACATGTTTAGCATTTAAAATACGCAAAACATTTCCACAGATATTTTGCCATAGAAAACCATTAACCTGAAGTTACGTAACCCTAAATCACAGCACTACCGGCCGATGTGAAAAAGGTCTCTAAAAATAAAAGATTAGTCAAACATGTGTGAACAAAACAAAACACAACTCCGAGTATGTTTTTGAGGAGGTAACAACATTATAACATGGCTTAAAGCTTCAGATTTGAGTATGTGCTGTTTTTTTCTCGCAAATACATCTGTGGGTGCACTTTCAGGTAGATTAGGGATTAGGGATTCAAATTTATATATTGTATTGTTGAATATTGCCATAAAATGATTACCCAACCAGCCAGAACCACACGCTTTGATAAAACTTTACATAGACGAGTGGATGTGGAGCTGTGTCCCGTCTCCCTGATTTCAGAGGGCGTGATTGACAGGTGGATTAACCAATCAGACAGAAGCATGTTCAGTAGGGATGTGTATTGCCATGAACCTGCCGATACGATACACATCACGATATGTCTGTCACAAGTCAATATATCACGATACATCCCGAAACAAAAACAAAGGACCATATATTGTGATTTATCAAGAATTACATCTAATATTATGGTCAAGTACAGCTTTATGAGGAAAAAAAAAAAGAAATAGTTTATTTACTATTTAAATCACAAGAACAGTAAAAGGGAAAAAAATCAATCGAGACGCATTTTGAATCAATACAAGAATCACGCAATGAAGTACTACGATATATCACTGAATCGATTCTTTCTCACACCCATAACGTTCAGTTCGCGTCACATACAAACATGAAGGTTTATACGTAAAAAAAAGTGGAAAAAACAACATTAAAGGTGCATTGTGTAACTCTTCTGCTTTGTCTGGAATGTTTCACAGTACGGCATTAGACCTTTTTATCTTCATGGAGACCAAACCAGTTAGAATATCTGTTTTTGTCTGTATTTTTGAGCTGTAAACCCGCCTGTAATTGAATAAATGTAAAGTAGAGTTGTGTAATGTTACACTGTGTGGCAGCGCAATGACGTATCCGTAGAAACAAGCAGGTGACGTAACCAGGAAGTTACATGGTGCACCTTTAAGGACTGAGAAACTGAGGATTATTACAGAATCAACAATTGAACCACCAAACTATTTTTTTCTCTCAGGTAAAAAGAAGTTATACATTTTGTTCTGAATGTTACAAGGATTTTGTAGAGGAGATTTCATTTGAGAGACACGTGAAAGAAATTAGAGGCTGTGGTTTAATCCTCTGAAGTCTGGACGATCTGGTTCTGGAGTCAAACAGAATGTAGAAGAGACTGGCTGGTCAGGAACGTAGAATAACAGTATAGAAAACAGTTACTAGAGTAGATATTTCCTCTCATATTTGAAGCGGCCTTTTGAACAGAACATTGTGTGGATAAAAGCAGTTATTATGATCATTAAAAGGAAATGTACAGTCTGAAAGGGCAGCATCTGAAAGGGCTCTCATTAAAAATAATTATAATTTTTATGCCTTTACAATGGACTTGAGAGAAAGTATAAATGAGAAATGAAACACTGTCGTTGAGACTCAACACATCACGTCTGTCTTACTATACATTATCAATACAGTTAGAAGCTACTAGATCAGATACCATGAAGTGGAACATCCCAGGCAAAAGAAACCCCAAATCCTATTTCTGTGAGAGTTAAAGGGGAACTCCAGCATGTTTGAAGCTAAAGTCCATCACTAGAGGTGGTCGAATACTGTCAGGAGACAAAAAATGGCACAGATCAGTGTTGCCTCGATGAAGATCTCACTGTGGCAGTGAGTCTGTCAAGGCAACAAACTAGTGTAGTGATGGGGGCAAGTTCTTAACTTCCATGTAAAATGCCAATTTGCTTCATACTGAAGAAGCTTAACACCACTTTAACCCATCTTACAACAGCCACGAGTCTAACAAACAAAACGCTCTGCCTGGTTCACTCATTAGTGTCTGGAAATGTTAGAAAATAACTTTATAAGCAGCCTTAGCCTTACCTCTGTCGATTTCCCACTGCACATGCCAAAGCCCAAAAGACTCGATTGCCGATGTCGTTTCTAATCCCTAATATTTTTTTTAAAACACTACTAGCTACTAGCCTCTAGCCTCTCGCCGCCGCTGGAGTCGGTAATCAAGTCTTTTGGGCTTTGGCCTGTGCAGTGAGAAATCAACAGAGGGAAGTGTAAGGCTGATTACAAAGTTGTTTTCTAACGTTTCCAGACACTAATGAGTGAACCAGGCAGAGCGTTTTGTTTCTTAGACTTCTTGGCTGTTGCAAGATGGGTTAAAGTGGTGTTAAGCTTCTTCAGTGTGTTTTACGTGGAAGTTCAGAACTTGCCCCCATCACTACACTAGTTTGTTGCCTTGACAGACTCACTGCCACAGTGAGCTCTCCACCGAGGCAACACTGATATGTGACGTTTTTTGGCTTCTGACAGAATTTGACCACCTCTAGCAATGGATTTTTTTAAAGACACATTGAGCTATTTAAATGGCCCATATTGTGCCGTTTTCTAGACAAATGAAACTAAACTCAACTCCAGGTCTGTTTTTGAGGAGGTAGCAGTATTAGAACTTGGCTTAAAGCTCACAAGAGTCACTTTTGCTTAATATAGAACCTTAATAGACTGGCAGCTGTTACGATTCCTGAGGGTTGGGTTCGTTATTTGCAATTTCAGCAACTCCTGTTTTTTATTTAATGAAAGATAAACTTCAGTTCTAATCTAATCAGAAGGTCTCATCAGCAGGACTCACCTTTCTCTGGAAAACCAGGCCGAACTCGCGCAGGTGCTGGAGGAAAGTGAGGAGGGACTCACTCATGCCCTCCACAGAGTAATCCTGCCAGAAACATGTACACAAACACACACACATAAAAATACATTATAACAAAACAGTAAACAAGAGGCAGAGAAACACATTGTGTTCCTCCAACCTGTAGCCTCTTCCAAAAGGTTCATCAAGGGATTTTTTAATTACAAGTATTTTGCTGAATAACAAAAAATAAATTAATTACAATTGTAAATGAATCATATCATGAGGCCAAAATATGGACTAATAAATTACTTTAGTCTTTATTTGAAGGGACAATGTACAGACATTAGGCTCTGTAGCAGTCGATTATGTAATAATGGCCAATAATGTAATAACCTGTAACTAATAATGTAGTAAGTTATTACATTATCAGCTAGCTCTTAATTTACAGTTATTTCTTACATACTGTTCCTTTAAATGATATTAAGACATTATTAAATTATTGGCACCAGCCAAAAAATGCATAATGAAGAAAAAAACATATATAAGTCACACCAGACTATAGGTTTTTGGGGGAAATGTATTTTATAAAATCAGAGACCAAGAAACAGCATTTCATCTTGAAAGGCAAGTTATAGAAGTTGTAGTAATAAAAACAACCGAACAGAGAACAATATCATTCATTAATTTGTTTTTCAATATAGAACCAAAAATAAGAAAATGAAAAAACTTTTTTATTTGTCTCTAAAATCAAAATAAAAAAACTGATAACGATTGCTTTTTCATTTTTAATTCATATATATGATTCATATATATATACACGGCCTATGGACTGTCAGTGTGAAAATGTAATATATAAGTCGCACCTGAGTACAAGTTGCACGACCACCCAAAACCTGAAAAAAAGTGCGACTTATAGAAAATACGGTACATATTACATATACTCCTGTGGGCTCACCACCTGCAGAGGGGTTCATAGGGGGGGTCAGGTGCTATGAGTATTGGGCAGCAAGCTGCCCCCGCGACCCAGCCGGATTAAGCGGGAGAAGATGGATGGATATTACATATATTACTGGCATCAGGTTATTGCATTATTGGCTTTATTACATAAAAATTATTACTTTATAGGAAGTTAGAAACAGAGATTTTATGCACTAGATTATAGCCGAACAGCTTGTTTCCATCTGCAGTCCCTGAGATACAGGTTTATGTTTTATAACTGTTCCAATCTAACTCCTGCAGCTCAGACTGGGGCCAGTCTCAGTGACTCTCACACGAGGTCCAGAGCTCTGTGTGCTGCTGTGGTCAGTGTGTTTAAAGGCTGCACAGAGACACATGTTCATGTGATTACTGTTTGTTTATGAAGGGAAATGGCGCAGTCGCTCTGGCGTTTGGCAAAGTCGAACTGAACTGATCTGGAGCGCCACAGCACCTCCACCACCACCGGAGCTGTACCGCATCTGCATAGAGTCTGAGCATTGCTCTCTATAGTTATGCCCGGTGTACTTTTATATTTTGTGGCTGTGGCTTTAATATTTTCGTGCCACTTCTAAAATGAGCAACTCTCTGGCATTTCTGTCTTCTAAAGGTGACTCGCAGAGGAAAAAGAAAGGAGACCCCTGTTTAAAGTAACAACTCCAAGGTTTAATTTTTTTTTGTTTTTTTGGAGTCACTTTGAGGACTTTAGTCCAATCAGAAAACACAATATTATTTAGTTCCAATAGCTGAACAGGAGGACCTCACTCACCCGTCCCAGAGTGGAGAAGCTGAGCTGGAACAGGAAGGACAGGATCTCCACCAGGTCCATACCTCTCGACTACAACAAAAACATAGCACGCTTTCATGAACACTGGCTAAATTAATCCCACATGCATTTAAAGTAACAATAGCAGGTCAAAATAAGCATTTATGTATTTATTGTCTCAGATTCACGAAGTGCACTGTCAGCATGCTAGTTGTTGTTAGCATTATAACAGAAAAAAAGGGAAAAGTGCTCATAACCTCATCACGGTGAATAATTCGAATGCTCTGAATGCATAAGGAAAGTGAGGAACAACTTCAAACCACTGCAAAATGTTTAAAATGAAGTAGATCTGCACGAGTAAAAATCAGGTGCAGCATCTTTAAGCGAAAATGGACATGTTTTTAAACAGCACTTTTCCACCTTCAAGGCTCAAAGCGGTTTACAACAAGGAACCACTCACACACACATTCATACACCAGTGTATGCAGACACTGGGGATGAGGTGGGTTAAGTGTCTTCCCCAAGGACACAACAACAGCATTCATCTGTGGGAGCAGGAATCGTACAGCCAACCTGTGGGTCACTGGATCTGACCAATCACCAATGATGTTTATGTCGAGAGCGGGATTTGAACCGCCAACCTTCGGATCAGTGGGTAAACACCAACTGAGCTACTGTGTACTGGGTATTTTTATTTCTTTTTTTATCTTTACAACCCCTGTTAAAGACACCTGAAAAATCTGGTGTTAAAAGGTGCACTGTGTAATGTTTCAGCTGGGGGTCCGTCACCTGTTTCCATGGATACATCATTGCTCTGCCTGGCATGTTCCACAGTGTGACATTAAACAGCTCTACTTTATATTTATTCAATTACAGGAGGTTTTATAGAACCTTTTAGTGTTAGTAAACAGTGATGACGTAGGCTCAGTTGCGCATTTTGGCAACAGAAGTACGGCAGAACTCAGCAGCTTGTCGAGCTCTGCGAAAGGATTATCGTCAAAAGTTCCTGAATATTTCCTCAACAAGCTGAACTTTGACAAATGATCAATGGTCCGACTGCCAGATCCTTGTGTGATCAGTGAGTAAAACTTTAAAACTTTAGTCCGCCGGTCAAATATCAATTCTGACAACCACACACAGAACAACCAGACATTTTGGTGCTGGAAATGTTTTTATCTCCGTCTTCTTCTGTCCGTGTTCAGTCCAAAATGCGCATGCAACTTTTTAAAAATAATTTCCGTCCTAAAAGGGGTTTACAGCTCAAAAATACAGAGAAAAACAGGCATTCTGACTGTGAGTGGGGTCGCCTCTCCACAGATCTGATCCTGTAACTTGGTCTAGTTTGGTTTCTGTGATGATAAAAAGGTTTAAAGCCATACTGTGAAACATTCCAGACAAAGCAATAACATCTCCATGAAGAAAAGCGTTCAACGAACCCTCCACCAGAAAAGTTACACGATGCACTGTTAAGTCAAGTTAAAAAAGTAACTATCAGATAACTAGAATAATCAAATAACCCAATAATTAAATCTGATTTTCGATCAGAAAAAACTTTTTTTACCTGCATAAAATGAAACTATTTACATAACATGTCAATCTTAATCTGATAATTCCAGAAATCAAATAATCAGATTTTTGGTCCCCAGAAAAATAAACGTGAACCACAGAAACGCATGAGATTAACCATGTACTTTAAGGTGCACTGCGTAACTTTTCAGATTTGGGGTCTGCTACCATGGAGATGCTATTGCTTTGCCTGTAATGTTCCACAATATGGTATTAAATGTGTATAAGCTAAGATGTTCAGGGGGGTCGCCTCTTCACAGAGCTCACCTGTAAATTGGCCTGGTGGCGTCTCCTGCTTGTTTCTATGGAGATAAAAGTTTAATGCCACACTCTGGAATATTGGAGGTAAAGCAAAAGTTACACAGTGCACCTTTAAACCCAGTTAACTGGGAAAATCCTCAGTTAAAACCTTCAGTCGATCCTTTTATAAGTGACTGCCGGAGCTTTGTCTCTTAGCAACCGAGTAAAAATATTTCGTGATGTAATTTAAGAACAGTACGTGTTCCCAATAAGCACCTAAAAGGACGATAATGACTGTTATTATTCCATAGGCCGGGTTACATCAGTGCGGTGGCTCTACAGCTGTTGTCCTCGTGGAGAAAGTGGAGCGTGACTAAATCCACTCGGGTTTAAATGAGCCTCGTCCAATCAGGAGAGAGGAAGCGAGGGCGGAGCTCCATATTTGGGTCGAAGTGTAATGCCCAAATATGGAGTGTGTGGGGCGAGAAGTTGAAACGTTATCGTTAGGGTCGGGTGTCATCACGTTGCCAATACATAGGCCTCGATACGATATGTTTTTACATCCAGTGCACTAGGGGTGTTCAAAAATATCGATATATCGTATTAACTAATGTGATGAGACTCTATCGATATCGTGGGGCTGCTATTTTTTTGGGGGGGTATATTTTACTCAATTACTTTGTTACAGCACTGCAGTTTTGTTGCTTGTTCAGAGGAAGGAAACTCGTTTATGCGTCACATTTGACATTCTCACTGTTTTGATGAGTAAAATGTTTGTGTTTCATATGAACTTTGCACAAAAAGTGGTTTAACAAAGACTTTTAGTAACACTGCCATGATTTAGCCTGTATCAAGATATATATTGTATTGTGGCCTATGTATCGAGGTATGTACCGTATTGGCAACTCCTTAATGATACCCAGCCCTACAGTGCACGATCAATTTTGATATATTTCAAATATATTCAATACAATTCAGTGAAAAACAAAGTGTAAATCATGGCTGTGATACTAAAAGTTTATGAAGTTTATGCAAAGTTAATATGTAAAACACCCATTTTACTCAAAACAGTGAAAATGTCCACACAATTGTAGCTCTTACATAAAATAATTTAGTAAAAATACTCTTGGCGATATATATCGATCATCTAATTAAACGATACGATATATCAATATTTCAATATTCTTGTACACTCCTAGTCATCGTATTTGAGGTTTTGTGTGTACTTTTGAGGTGCTTTTAGTTGTAGTACTGTGTGTACTTTTGAGGTGCTTTGAGTTAAAGTACTGTGTGTACTTTTGAGGTGCTTTGAGTTGAAGTACTGTGTGTACTTTTGAGGTGCTTTGAGTTAAAGTACTGTGTGTACTTCTGAGGTGCTTTGAGTTGAAGTACTGTATGTACTTTTGAGGTGCTTTGAGTTAAAGTACTGTGTGTACTTTTGAGGTGCTTTGAGTTGAAGTACTGTGTGTACTTCTGAGGTGCTTTGAGTTGAAGTACTGTGTGTACTTCTGAGGTGTGTTAAGTTGAAGTACTGTGTGTACCTGGGCGGTCTTGAGGTACTGCAGAGTGAAGTACCAGAGCTGGGAGGCCGTGTCTAACAGGAGGAACTGGAATCCTGCAGAGGTGATGTAGGGAGCCTCTCCGGCCTCACTGTGACACACAAGATCTGGTTCAGTCCTGGTTCAGTCCTGGTTCAGTCCTGGTTCAGTCCTGGTTCAGTCCTGGTTCAGCTTCCGTTGAGTCCCAATCTTGGTTCAATCTAATCCAATCCTGATCCTGCTTTCGTCCTGATCCAGTCCTTGTTCAGTCCTAGCTCAGCCCTGGGTCATCCCTAGTCCCGGTTACATCCTGGCCCAATCCTGGTTCCATCCTGATTGAATCCTGGTCCTGGTTCAGTCCCGGTCCAGTACCTCCTCATGAGTCCGGCCTGCACCAAGAGCTGGGCGAGGTCCTGGCTCACAGCCGCGCTGGGGGAGCCCACCATGAAGTGCAGGATGACCTCCCAGCGCTCCAGGGCGTATTTGTCCAGACTCTCGATGTCCCGGGCATGACGGTCTGGACCCAGACTGCTGCCCTCGTCTGCCCAGGACTTTCCCCTGCACACAACCACACAGGCATTATTTTTATTTTTATTTCATTTTTTCATTATTAAACAAACAAACCCACATCCCTGTTTTTGTGAGGTGAGAATGTTAACCACACTCATCTAAAACTGTAATAATGAAAAACATGCTCAAATCAAATATAGCTTTTACAGATAACATTTTGGAACATTGATTTTTTTTTTCTTTATCTTAAAAAACACAGGAGTAGTTTTCTCTTGCTTTCAGTGCAGGAAGCGTTTCTGCATCTGAGCAAAGAACTGTGACATTAATCAAAATGGAGTCGGAATCACAATTAACTCTCCAGTTTTTTACAAAATTGATGAAATTGACTGGAGCAAAGCCACTTGTCTAATTACAGTGGCAATTAAAACATGATAAATTAATGATAATAAATCAATTTTCTTTTTTAAATTTAGTTCAAACTCGGCTAAACAATATGCAGCTCTGGACAAAAATAAGGGACCATTGCAAAATTATCAGTTTCTCTGATTTTATCTGAGGTCTGAGGTCTGTGGTCGAGTAAAATGAACATTTTTGTTTCATTCTATAAACTACTGACAACATTTCTCCCAAATTCCAGATAAAAATATTTTCATTTAGAGCATTTATTTGCAGAAAATGACAAATGGTCAAAATAACAAAAAAGATTAAATGTTTTCAGATATCAAATAATGTGAAGAAAACAAGATCATCTTCATTTTAAAAGAACACAATACTAATGTTCTGAACTCTTAGGAAGAGTTCAGAAATCCATATTTGGTGGAATAATAATAATAATAATGAACACAGCAGTGGTTTTTCTCCCATCCATCCATCTTCTCCCGCTTAATCCAGCTGGGTCGCGGGGGCAGTTTGCTGCCCAAACCTCGTAGCACCTGACCCCCCCATGAAGCCCTCTGCAGGTGGTGAGCCCACAGGAGGGTGGACGTCATGGTCCTTGATGTTAGTTCATAGGGGTGCGGGCATGTACCCGAAGGAAACCCATCCAGACACGGGGAGAACATGCAAACTCCACACAGAAAGGCCCAGGCGACCCGGGGATCGAACCCACAACCTTCTTGCTGTGAGGCCTGAGTTGCCACTCAGCCACCGTGCCGGGTTTTTCTCCCTTTCCTCCTTAAATCAGATTTGGTTCAGGTGATCAGAGCCTCATGAAACAAAATGAGGTGTGTTTGTGTCAGGATTCAACAGACGCTGGAATTACGGCCATCACACATGTAGAGACGCTGATTTCAGAAAAAAATGCAGTGGTCTCTTATTTATTTCCAGGGCTGTAAAACTCAATAGTGACCACGCGCCCCAATTCCAGAAGTCAATTTTCCATTAATTTCTCTCATAGACTTAGAAAAAAGACATTTTATTGAAATCTGGTTTTGAAACTTTATAAACCGCCCAGTTGTTAAAACATTTCACCAAATATTACCCCCCAGGCAGAGCCACCTTTAACCCCCGAGCAGAGCCACACTTACCCCCCAAGCAGAGCGATGCGCAGGTTGTCCTTAAACACTGGGTTGAGGCTGTAGCCCTGGAGCCCTCCCTGGAGCTGCAGACTGTGCCACAGGCGAAGGCCACTCAGAATGGACACACAGTCGTCATGGTCTCTGCAGAAAAACAACACAAGTACACAATACAATAACACAATAATACAGAGCAGAACTGAAAAAAGAAACATTGCACATGATTACTCTGCAGCGACGGGTTGTTTTCTTGCATTTCAGAACATGTTTGTAGAAGTGAAACTACTGGGTTAGCAGCTCCAGGAGGAGGTGTGGAAGAGAAAAGGAGAGGAACAGAAGAAAGGAGAGGAGATGATGTATTCCTGAAACTCACTTCTGACTGTCTTTCTTCACCCACAGAGCCACAGCGGCCTGGGGAAGCGGCTGGTCCAGGAACAGCATTCGCATCACGTAGTTCTTGGCCAGAGATGGCAGCTCCCTGTAGAGAGCCAGACGACTGTAACACCACTGCTCGGTTTTGTGAAATTAAACGTATAGTATTTCTCTCCATAAGGTATTTTGTTCTTAGTTTAGTCAAAATAAAATATTAAATATTACAATTCAATTGTATCCATAGTATGAAGTAGAAGTCAAGTCTCTTCTGCCTTTGTGTGGTGGACACATCTGTTTACGACAGAAGTCCTACCCCCGAAACATGCTCACTGTTTTTAGAAGAAAACACCATTTTGATATTTCTTATACCATTCATACCAGTCTTTTTTTATTTAGTGTAAGACACAATGCTTCAGATGACAGATGCCTATAACTGTTCTGTTGTTTTCTAACACCATTTTGTTTGAAGTTAATAAAAAACACAGCTAACGTTCAAATCTATTAAACACAAGTAACCGTAACCGTCCTCTGAAGAAGATTAGCAGATGGAAGTGAAGCTTGTGTGACCTGTACACAGCGAGGCAGGTGGCCGGGTGGTTGTAGAGCCGGTCCAGGAGCTCAGGACTCAGCTCGCGCAGGTACTCGTGGAGGTTCTTGCACTGCAGCTGGACCCTCAGCTTCATCATCTGAAACAGACAGACACACACAAAACAGACTCATATGAGGCTCATCAAACAAATATAACATCAACAACATGGCCATTTTGTAATTAAGAATAAATCATCATTACAATTTTCTTAATGAGATTTATAGCTGGGTTTCAAATGACATACAACAGATATCGTCAACGGTCTAACAATCCTGAAAACAATATTTTACCATTTCCACAATTATGCTACAGTAATTGTCCAGTGCAACACTTCTAACTTTTGGGAAAGATGGGGTGTAACGCTCATGTTGAATGAAATGTACCTTACGTGACATAACCTTTAAATGAATAACATGTAATTTATGTCAGGAATGTCCAGTAATCATTTCTATTTGCATTTGAATTTATTGACAAAAAATATTATGTTGGCACAAAGATTTATTACACCTAATATTCTTCTAAATCATTTAAAGTCTCTAACTAGAGTCTAAATCTGGAGATTTTCCTTCAAACTGTGCCCCATCTTATGCTGTATAGATATAGTGTACAGTTATATAAATATCTATTTTTCTTTTCTAAAGAAGACATTTCTTGTACAAAAAAACCCAAAACAAAACAAAAAAACAAATGGGACAAATCACTGGTTTTGGATAAATCTGCTGGGACAGGGGACAGGGCTCAAAACTGGGACGTCTGGTCACTCTAGCGTCAGCTTTAGTTTTTCCTTGAGTGATGCAGAAAGAGGGAGCCACTGTCTGTGTGAATGTTCATGTATGAATGACACTTCCACAGAAACAACACTTAAATGACATTAATCTTCCTCCATTCGTTTGCATTGTGCTAACTTTGCTGTAAAACTTCTCTTACAAAAACCCCATGGACAGCTACGATACGATCATTTATCATAATAAAATGATAAAATACATTACCTTTGGACTTGAAACCGTTCAGGTAATGATGGAAAATTATAACGACACATGAGTTTTGTTTACAGCTCCCGCAGCTCCGCGCCGCTACGCCGCCATGTTGCCGGGTCATGTGACCGCGACGTGCGACGTGATTGGACGTCAGCTCGTCCGTGCAGTGTACTTCATGGTCAGACAGAGAAAGAGGAAAAAATAATAACTTTCCTGTTGATGAAGACAATTTATAATAATTATATATGCTATAACTTTAGTATAACATTGAAGCATCTAATGATTATAATTTTAAAAGTATAAAAAAAATTCCCTTTCTAAAACTTCTAAACTCAAGGGACCAGGGGTGGGAGGGCAAAACAAATATTGTACACAAGAGTAACAGTACTTGATGATAAAACGCTCTTGCAAAGTAGTGAACCAAGATTTCCTAAATGCACTTTTTATGTTGTTCTATTATTATTGTATTGTAGTATTTTATTATATAATGTGTTATTTCTGCTCCCTCATCCCTGATGTCAACACACGGCCATGTTTGTTACACTTATACACTTATGTGTATTTTTTTTTTTTTTTTAGTAGTAATCCAAGAAATCACTCAAGTGTAAAAGGCTATTTTGGTAAATCCCACTCATGTAAGCGTAAGCCCGATGCTTGTGCACTTAACACAGGCTGTGAATAGTTATTTGAATAGATCCATGGTGAATACTGGTAAGTTTTTATTTATATAGAACTTTTCACAGACATATGTCACAAAGATGCTTTACAGATCATTATTCATTCATTAAATACCCAATTTGTTGAGCCATGGTGTCACTGTAGCCTCCTGGCCAAATACACAGCCTAATACATCCATGTTCTTAGGACTGAAATATAGACTGCATAGCAAGAATATATATATATACAGTCCAGGGACATGCAAAAGAATTTTGAGGGGCAATTACTTTGACCTAAAGAGAGGGCACATTCCCCACACCCCCCTTTGCTGAAAAACAAAACAAAACAAGAAGCACAGGGTTTTAATTGATATATTACAAATCACATTCAATCACCCTAACTAGGCCTACTACTTATTACTTACTTGCTCCCCTTAGCTGCCTCTTTTAATGTTAGAATTAGAAACCATCAGAAGACATGTAGCTTAGTTTACCTACCATGAAATAAGCAGCCTGTACTGTATGGAGGAATAACAGGCTGCTTGTCTGCAAGCAAGTGAGCTCAGCTGTGTGATTATTTAGGCTAAACGTGGCAAAAACTGAACCTGGATTTATTCACATTTTTCATAAAACTTGATGGTGATCATTTGTTATACAGCTCAGTCTCACCTTTTCCAATAACGCCAAGGCAGATGGTCAAACCGCGACAACCGGGACTATCTCTTCTTACTTTGCACATGTAGGCTCAGGTGCTAGTCTTGTGCAGCTCTGCGGCGATATGAACACTGTTGCAAGCAGGACTCGAGAGTTGTTACTGCTGTTTCTGAAAAGTACCTCTCTCTTGTTCGAGCCAAACTGTGGCTGTACATGGGCATCGTTTCTCTGTAAATCTCATCATGAACCTGGAGGTTTGACTTTCGCCATTTCCGCTCAGCCCTCCGGCAGTCGCTTTTCTGTGCCCTGACAGAGTCATCATTCCTCCTTTGCTTATTTTTAACCATTTTAACGTTCATCGGGGCAATGGCAGAACATTCAAAACAACAACTCAAAGTCACAGAGTTTAACAAATCATCAACATTCAAACATAAGGAAAGTGTATCAGTTCCATAGCGCACCTGTGTTATCATTTATGTGTCTCCTTCGAACAACTGTAGGACCAGCCGGAGGTCAAAGAAGATACAGTAATGTCAGACAGAGCAACATTAACCACACTGACATTTGAAATATTTACACCCTTTGTCATGAGCAGGTCCAGTTTGCCCTCTGTTGTGTGTGGGCTCACTGACCTGCTGAGTCAGACCAAAAGTTTCAAGGACAGCGCTGAGCTCTTTGGCAATTTTGTCACACACATTATCCACATGTACATTAAAAACATTAAAATTTAATGACTAAACCACCAAAAGTCTGTGCATACGACTGAAAGCATCTCAGTAAAATCATCAATAAAACTTGGACAGTGCTGAGGAGGTTTGTATATGACTATGTTGAGTATGGAAGATGATTGTTTTAGCTCCAAAAACTACATTTACTACTGACATAAACTACTAAGCATCTTGCATAAATAGCAAAAGAAAAATTCAAGTCTGTGTTATATTCACTTTGTCATAAAAAGCCAACCAGACACAAAACATCATAATCCTGCAGCTCTTTTCACGCAGGCCACAGAAAGTAGCCAAAACATGTAAAACAGACAAACAAAATGACTTCCTAATGAACTTGACAGGATGTTGATGATCATTTAGTTTGCATGTCTCAAATATAAACAAAACAGTGCAAATGAGGTGAAGGTCAAGTGAAATCGATGCTGTGGGAAAGTCCTCTTCAAAGACCTGGAAAAACAAAACCATATCTGAGGCCCTCTCACATGAAGTAAATGTCTGTTATTGTGGTCGGGTGTGGGCTTTTCCAGGGCATACGTAACATTAAGGGGCCCATATTACAATATTTTCTGATTTGTTATAATGTTGTTTTCTCATCAAAACATCCCTGGAGTTGTGTTTCATTCACACATGTTTAAAATAAAACCTTTACTTGAATTGTTAGGATCCTTTTAGCCCTGGAATTGCCAATCTCTATTGAACATTTTTGTGTTAAACTCAGTAGCCAATCAAACTGCGGTGAAGCTATCGTCCAGATTCTCTTCAGTAACAGTCAGGAGCTTTTGGACTGACCGAGAAGAGGAATTTGGATGCAGGATAAAAATGTAAGAAATGTATAACTATTAATATTTCACTTGAATGCTGTTTGCTCTGCTACATTTGTGTAAATGAACGAGGTTTTTGTTTTCCTCTTGACGTTGGCTTTATATGTAAATCCTCTGATGAGCTGATGACAGGAGGAGTACAGGTCACTGATTGTATTTCCCCTTGACTTCTCCTGCTCAGGTCAGTTTACACATACTGTATGACATGCCATCTTAAGTGACTTAAGTCACAGAACATTTTATCTTCCCCTCCTTGAACTGCCACCTTAATGTGGTGGAGGGTTTGAGTGCCCGAATGATCCCAGGAGCTATGTTGTCAGGGGCTTCATGGCCCTGGCAGGGTCACCCGAGGCAAATAGGTCCTGGGGGACGGTTCAGACTACAGTAAGAGCGGTTCAGGGTCCCTTGTGATAACACGAACAACAAGGCCAGTTATGTCGCCCAGATTGGTGTTACTGGGAACCCACCGTGGAGCCAGGTTGGGGCCATGGACCACATCAAACATCTGGTGGCCAGGCCTTCCCCCACGGGGGGTCGGGGACAGTACCTCTGGACTGGCAGACCGGGGTGGTGGTCCATCTGTTTAAGAAGAGGGACCAGACGGTGTGTTCCAACCACCGTTCCAACAGTGTGTACCAATCACACTCCTCAGCCTCCCCAGTAACGTCTATTCCAGGACTGGAAAAGGGAATCCGGCTGATAGTTGAACCTTGGATTCAGGAGGAACCGTGTGCTTTTTGTCCTGACTGCAGAACACTGGACCAGCTCTACACTCTCCATCGGGTGCTGGAGGGTTCATGGGAGTTTGCCCAACCAGTCCACATGTGGTGCCCTGTGGGGGATGCTCCGGGAGTATGGGGTCTGGGGCCACTTACTAAGGGCTGTCCAGTCCCTGTATGACCGGAGCAGAAGCTGTGTTGCCAGCAGTAAGTCAGACCTGTTCCCGGTGCATGTTGGACTCCGCCAGGGCTGCCCTTTGTCACCGGTTCTGTTCATTGTGTTTATGGACAGAATTTCTAGGCGCAGCCAGGGGCCGGAAGGAGTCCGTTTCGGGGACCACTATCTCATCTCTGCTGTTTGGGGATGATGTTGTCCTGTTGACTTCATCGAACCAGGACCTGCAGCACTGGGGCGGTTTGCAGCCAAGTGTGAAGCTGTGGGAATGAAAATCAGCTCTTCCAAATCCAGGGCCATGGTTCTCGACCAGAAAAAGGTGGAAAAATACATGAGTGACCTCAGTGAGTGAAGAGGTAACAGCTTTAGAGGAAGACCATACAATGCCCTCAGTGTCCAGGTTAAAGGACAAAGAGAAGATCTCAAGATTTCTGTTGATGCTCGGCCTGTCACAATAATTACTATATCAACTTATTATTTAACATATGAAAGCTGGAACAATATATTTTGGGACCGTATATTCATGGTCTGTACATTTTCTTGGTAAAAATGAAGAGATTTGTCTGCATTTTTGAGTTGTAGAGGGTGGAATAACCAACTTCTATGGCTTCTATTGGTTAATTCTCATACAATTTGCAGTTTTTCTTTGTGTAGTTAAATTAACCCCACTTGATTCTACAAATGTGGCTCTTCCTAAAATTAAATTTAATGTTCCCCAAACTTTTGAATTATTACTATTTGCATCTCTAATCTTTGTTTGATAATATAAACTTATATATATATATTCATATTATATTATACTTATATTAATATAACTTTTGTTTGGTCACATAATTTATTAATTTGCAGTATTGTTCCACATTATTAGTTTCAAGTGCTTCCATTTTGGCTTTACCTCTTTGTTTCATGTATTCCTTGAGTTTCTGATCTAATCATGGAGCAGAAACATTTCTCACAAGTTTCTTCCTCCTAGGAGCAAGTTTATTCATGACCTGTGTCATCAAAGTGTTAAAAGCCACCACTGCTTTGCATGGGTCATGTTCTTGGGTTACACCTGACCTATTCTCCTTCCATCTGCAGCAAAATCATTCTCCTTAAAGGTTTTAAACGTTCTTTTACAAATAAACTTTTGGCCAAGTTTAGATACCTTTGTTTTTCTTATAACTGCAGCTAAATTGTGGTCACTGCAACTGCAACAGAAATATCCTCAGTGAATAACTCTTTGTGAAAATGAAATCAGTTAGAGTTGCTGAGTATGTCTCATCCACATTTACATTTACTCTGGTGTATTTACTGACCAGTTGTGATAAATTACAGGTATTGACAAATTAAGGTAATTTACCATTTAAGGCACAACTTTCAGACTTAAAATCAACATTTAAATCTCCTAAAAATACATTTCATTTTCACTTTCACATACATACAGTACTGTGCAAAAGTTCTAGGCAGGTGTGGAAAAAATGCTGCAAACTCAGGATGCCTTCAAAAATGGAAGTGTTCATTGTTTATTTTCATCAATCAACAAAATGCAGTGAATGAACAAAAGAGAAATCATGTTCACTCACTTTGCATTTTGTAAACTGATAAAAACAAACATCATTATTTATATTTTTGAAAGCATTCTTTGTTTACAGCATTTTTTCACACCTGCCTAAAACTTTTGCACAGGACTGTGTTTGATCAAGATACACGACTGTAGCATTTGGTCCATAACAACACCCAAGAGGATTTAAATGAAGGAGCTGTAGCTGTAACCACATCACTTCACTTCTCAGATATAAATACCATTTCTGACTTTGACTGGAATAAGATACTCCTCCACCATGTAGATTTCTAATCTGTAAATATTGTATCTATCTATACCTAAAGCAGAGCTATTTACTGTTGAATCTAAATGTGTTTCTGACAATGCTAATACCTGTAAATTATAATCATCTATTAAACTCAGAACTTCATTAACTTTATTTCTTAAACTGCACACATTTAAATGAGTTATTTTAAACCCCTTTTAATCCAACATAAACATCATGAAATATCCTTACCGTCGTTATTTTAATTTTAATATTACACTGAGTTTTCCTAACATATAGATACTGACAATGATACACACATTCAGCCACACACACACTCACAAATACCTTCAACATGAATGAAATAAAGGTAAATAATGTCCACTGAGCTACGCCTGCGTCAATGTTTTTCTTTTCAATAAAACATAGACCTTCCCAAATAAAGTTCGATTGCTTTCATAAACAAAAATATGTCTTTGGCCAATTAGTTAAGAGAGTTTTAATGCAACCAACTCCGACGGCAGTTTCTCCTCAAATAATTTCATAAACAACTTGGACATGTAGTTGGCCGGATTTCCCTTTTCGATGTCCTCCACCAGGCCAAATACGCACACATTGTGTTTCCAGCTGTTCAGCTTTTTCCTTCAGCTCCAAGTTGGCTTTATTCAGGAGTGGATAAAGTTTTGTCCACTTCAGCAAGATTTTGTGTGCAACCAGAGATGTCATTCTTGATGGTATTAAGTTGAGATACCAGCACACTTACTGTATCTCTTCAGTTAGTATAGTGCACATCAAATCTGTCAAATCTTCTTCGCCGGCATGATGCTGAACAAAGGTCTATTACTTGAATCAAAAGAACTTTTAAGGCACTTTATATCAATTAAGAACTTTAATTTTACCAATTGATCAGAGCTTGGTGTTCTCGCCGTGTTCTTAGCTGCTGTGCATGCTCAGGACTAGAGTCATTTAATTAAAATTAAAAATCGATTTCACAATGTTGATATGAACATAGATTTGTGCAGTTCAGATTCTGGAGATGTTCACAGATTACACCTCTAGCATTCAAACAGACTCAGATACACACAACACGCACATACGCACACACACACACACACACACACACACACATAGCACGCGCGCACACACACACACACACACACACACCCACACACACACACACACACACCCACACACAGACAGACACACATAGCACGCGCGCATGCGCACACACACACACACACACCTACACCCACACACACACACACACCCACACACACACGCCCACACATACACACACACATACACACACACACACACACACACACACACACACACACACACACACACACACACACAGTATTTCTCAAACATATGGCTCCACCAGGGAAACCATAGCCCCTGTGTGTATTTGCATACTTACTTATACTTCCTCGCCTCCTCATATTATAAAAGACGATTACTGACTGAGCCGTCACTTTGGAGACGGATCATGACACGCAACTTTTATGCAGAACTATAAGTAACACATGATATTTTATTGTGTGAAGTCAAAATAAAATGAATGACAAACTGCTTCTGGTTTTCCTTCTGTGTGGTAAGTCCAGACTGATAATACAAACATGACTACACTTGTCTGTGATTTTAATCATTTCAAACAAACTGTTCCTCAGGGCTGTGTGTGGAGACATGGGCTCAGGAGCTGAGTCGTCAGTTCCACTTTGTGAATCAGAATCTGAACTGGACAGAGGCACAGAGGTTCTGCAGAGAGACTTACACTGACCTGGCCACCGTCCGGAGCACAACGGACATGGAAAAACTGAACAGAACAGAGTCGTACACTGGAGACGCCTGGATCGGACTGTTCTATTCTGCTGTGGCCTTCCATAACTTTTTATTCTGGCTTTCCGATACTGGAGACTTGTGTCCGACAACATACTGGGATGGAGGGTGGCAAGAAAATCCCTGTTCCAGTGAACTGTGCTTTGTTTGTTACAGAGGCATAGGTTTGTTTCATGATCAACACACCCTTGAATTAACTTAGATGTGTCATTATTATTATTATGATTATTATTATTATTATTATTATTAGTAGTAGTAGTAGTAGTAGTAAAAGTAGTAGTAGCAGTAGTATTTATTTATTTGATTTTATTTTTTATACTGCACTATATCAAATAAAGCCTATGGGCTAAATGTTTTTTTTTTTTTTTAATTTTTTGAACAGGGATAATACACATTAAAACTTTCAAACATTTCTGTAAATGCTCCTGTATTAGCCAAACAGCTGGTTTCCAACTGTAGTTGCCAGGCAAGAATGTACAAAAGGCAGAATTTAAATATTTATACAAATACATTTTTATATTAAAGCCTATGATTGTTTTCAGGTTATTCTGGAAAACAGTTTTTTCTCGTCACCACTCACCGCAACTATGCTGATGCTCAACTGTACTGCAGAGAAAACTACACAGACCTGGCCCTGATCGAGAGTGAAGCTGAAAACAACGAGGTGACTTCACTATTAACTGCAAGTACTTGTGGCTTTACCTGGATCAAACAGGGGAATAGCCCATGGAAGTGGTCTGATGGCAGCCAGGTTCAGTTCTCATACTGGAAAACGAACCCTTGGAATTCCAGCACCAGCATGTGCGGTGCAAAGGATCAGAAACAGGACTGGAGTCCGGTGAGCTGTAGTCAGAGACTGCCCTTCTTCTGCTACAAACCAGGTAACACACCCACACTTTATTAGTCCATGTGTTAATAAGTAGATCATGAGAAGTAACAGTGACACATTTTGACCATTCTTCTGGTTCCTTGTTACACAGTGGTGAGAAAATACAGTGTAGTGAAGGTGTCTTTCAGCTCTGATCTGGACATGTCCGACCCAAACAACTACAGACTGCTCACACAGAAGGTGCGTCTGTGTCTACTACACACCTCTGTTCTTTGTCACTATGGTTTTCTTTTATATATATATAAAATTCAAGTTTTTATTTTATTTTGCATTTTTAAACATGTAACATATAACAGACAGCAGTGCATTACTTTGGGCCAATACAATACAATACAATTTAAGAAGTTACCTGTATCATTGCATTGGCGTACATACAGTGAATAGTGGCACTCCAAAAATACAACACCAAAAAATAAATAAAAAACAGTCAATAAAACAAAGTCAAATGCATGTAACAAGCCTCTGTGACTCTCTAAATTCCACTTATTTTAATTATTGAATTAAATTTATTTGAACCTGTTACAAATAATTTCAAGACTAAACCGAGCCTTTGTTTTCCCAATGTATTGATCTCAACTGTGTTTTAGTGAAGCAGTCAAATCTGCCACATGCATTTCAGTCAAAAATAGGTGCCCAAAATTTTACAAAAATGTCTATGTTATTATTCAGCCGAGCCAATAATTTCTCATATGAAACTATTTTTATCAAATTATCCAACCATCTGTTATATTCTGGAGAAGAAGGATCCTTCCATACACTAAGAATTACCTGTGCTGCAGTTAATACTCCCACATTTAAAACCACGCACTATATTTTGTTACCCCCAGCATTACTGATTTACCCCCAAGTAAACAGAATCCTGGTGACCTGGGCATCGTTCTGCCAATCCACCTTTAGACATTTTAGTCCTCTTTCCTAAAAGGGATAGATTTCCCCGCATTCCCAAAGAGCGTGCATTAAAGTTCCAGAAGCCAATTAGAATTCATCATGAGCCCCATTCTTTTGAGTTTAGAGGGGGTATAACACCCTCGATGTATAAGTTTATACTGTGTCAATTTCCCTCTAGCCTCCTTTATACCTTTGCCAGAATGTGAAAGTATTTCCCCCCATATTTCCTTATCTATATCACAACCCAGGTCCACACTATGGTTTTCTAATGGTTTATGTGTTTCATAGATGGAAGAGAGGCTCAACCAACCAGGACTCAAAGTGACCTGGAAGACTCCACCCAAAAAGATGACAAAGAAGAAAAATGATGTAATCAGTTGTCCCCATAATTTGACTTAGCCGCATTATAACGTTTGAAGAGCTGCATCAAATACCACCATTTTATTGTGTGTGCAAATAGAGTTATTAGGTCTGTGTATTTAATAAAATATGTTCCAAGGTCCCATATTATTACACTGCAAACCCGGAGTTGTGTATTGTTTAACACACAAATGCTGCAGATTTAGGAGTTTTTTTTTTCTCAAACTGAAAACACAAAGATGTAGACAGACTAATAATAAACCCAAACATGTGTGAATGAAACAAAACACAACTCTGGGTGTGTTTTTGATGAGATAACAACATTCTAGTGTCCAAAAGCTCACAAAAGATGATCTTGTATAATATAGAACCTTTAATTGTGTTTATAGTGATATGTTCCACGTAAACCTACTGGATAATGAATGTACGTCTGTAACGGCTCATGAGGCGTATAAAGGAGAGCTGCTAAAAAGAGGGGCTGATGGTGGCATGAGGAGATCTGTTCTTCTGCCCATTTTTTTCTCCAGCTGTTTGACAGACAGTTCACTCCCTGATCCTCCTGTCTGACTGTCCCAGTCATAAAGCACAGGGCTGGTAGAATGGGCAGTGTGGCCATTACAGGCCTGTTACACTGACAAAGTCTTGGGAAGGATATTGTTGGGTCGAATACAAGATTTTATCAGCTCCTCAGAAAACCAGTTTGGTGTTAAATCAAAATATTGCACAGAAATGTGTCCGTGTCAAACATTGGAGATTGTTTCACAAAATGAGTCTGTGAGGAGTGACCCAGAATATACTGAGACTTTCAGCCCACTGGTACCTCCAGCTGATGCAGGTTTGTATCCAGAGGATGTGTCACATGAGTTAATGCAGAACAGACACACACCTACACAAAAACTAAAAAACTATGTCAATCGTTTGTGCTTCGTTTGGCCGGTTTGTGCAGCAAAAAGTTTTGTTAGTTTTGAGATATAAGTTTTGTTAGTTTTAAGATATTAATGATTCTTCCATCCATCCATCCATGGTGATTAATGATTCTTTTAAAGGTCAAATAGAAAATGATACGAAGTGTTTATATTTCATTTGTGCCGTTTTATGCTGTGACTGTTTTCCTTTGCTCAAGTATATTTCTAAAATTATGAATTATTATTTTATTTTTGTTTCAATTATTATTGTTATAACAGGGAACAGTTTATTCACATTAACAAAACAAATAGAAATGTTATTTTATGCAACAAATACAAATACATTAATACAATAAAAATAAATGCATTAATAAAATACACGTACACGTTGCGGTTTATATTATATTTCCAACGTAACAGAAAACAGGGCAGAAGCCTGTGTCATTATTCATTGCAGGGTGCTGTAGTATTTGACAGATAACTCTAAAACATGCAGGTCAAATCCTCCGGCTAAGGTCGTCCTGACCAAGACTAGTCCAAGACCTGGAGATGTGTCCTTGGACGCAGGTTGCCCAAATGGCCCTGGTTGAAAGGTGGGTTAAATGCCCTTGTGCTCTTGGGCAAGTCACTTAACCCATTGTGTTTATATGGTGCTTTATATTCTTCTAGGATTTTTGAGCATATTCTACATTCAGGGTGGAACGCAACTAAGTAAAAGTAGTAAACATAGTAGTTATGATGATTATTTGTGTTTTGATTTGTTTGTATTGTGATTTTAATGTATTTCTTATTCTGTAAAGCATTTTGAATGACTTTGTGTACGAACTGTGCTATACAAATAAACTTACCTTCCCTAAAATACTGTATTTAAGTACAATTTTTAGGTATCTGTACTTCCGCTAAGTACATTTTAAAGTGCTTACGTTTCATTTTCACTTCACTACATTTGAGAGCAGGTATCTGTACTTTCTACCCCGCTACATTTTTTAACTGGACCTGCTGAAAAGGCTGAAGGTTTATTTCTCACACGTTCAAACAAAACTAGAACAACAAATAAAAATAAATGAATAAAAGCAGCTAGAAAAATCCCATTGTTTCTGCTGAATTTTGTTCGTCAAAATCATGACACTTGAATCTCAAAACCTGTGCAAAACGTTTACTTTTTTACTCTTTTTACTCCTTTTACTTACAGGTGCGCTGTATAACTTTTCGGTTAGGGGTCCGTCACCTGCGTGTTTCTATGGATATGTCGTTGCTCAGCATGGAATGTTCCACAGTATGACTTTAAACAGCTCTGCCTTACGTTTATTCAATTAGAGATGGTTTTCTAGCTAAAAAAATACTTAAAGAAACAGACATTCTGACTGTGAGCGGTGTCGCCTCTCCACAGATCTGACCTGTAACTTGGTTTGGTTTGCTCTCCATGTTGATAAAAAGGTTTAATACCAAACTGTGAAACGTTCCAGGCAAAGCAATAACATCTCCATGGAGAGGAGAGTCTGAAGGACCCTCCACCAGAAAAGTTACACAATGCAGCTTTAAGTAGCAAAATTGAGCACTTCTTCCACCACTGGCTACATTACAGCACAGTTTATGTACAGATACAGGAGCAAAAAGCCTTTTTACCAGACAACCAACTTTCCATTCAAGAGTCCATTCCCAAGAGTTCACTTGCAGAGGGCATGTTTCACCTCTGCTCTCCTCTCTCCTCCTTTTGTCTTCAAATTTGGAAAACTTTTGTACAAAAATATTACTGTGATTTCTGTTACACTGTAAACCCAAATAAGTTTCCAGAACCCAAAAAGTTTAAAGTTGAACTCCGGCATGTTTGAAGCTAAAGTGCGTCGCTAGAGGTGGTGGAATTCTGTCAGAAGCCAAAAAACGGCACAGATCAGTGTTTCCTCGGTGAAGATCTCGCTGTGGCAGTGAATCTGTCAAGACAACAAACTAGTGCAGTGATGGGGGCAAGTTCTTAACTTCCACGTAAAACGCCAATTTGCTTCACACTGAAGAAGCTTAACACCACTTTAACCCATCTTACAACAGCCATGAGTCTAACAAACAAAACGCTCTGCCTGGTTCACTCATTAGTGTCTGGAAACGTTAGAAAACAACTTTATAAGCACCTTACACTTCCCTCTGTTGAGTTCCCACTGCACATGCGAAAGCCCAAGACTCGATCGCCGATGTCGTTTCTAATCTAATCTACTCTATTTTCGAGTGAATTATATTTTTTGAAAAATGCTAAAAAAATACATTCCTGAACCATTTTCTTTAAAAAAATTTCAGTTTCTCTTCTTCTTCACTGTCAGTAGTTGATTCTCACTTGTTGCTTCTGGCCACTGGAGTCGACAATCGAGTCTTTTGGGCTTGGGAAAACGACAGACTCTTGGCGTTCAAGAGCCACAGCGAGCTACAGCAGTATAAGCTATATAAAAATATACATAAAAATGGTGCGGACTTGTGATTATCCAGGACATTTCTCAGTCTCCTGGTCTCTCAGGGCTCCAGCTTCAGCTTGTCCCACTCCATCCCTCCTCTCTCTCTCTGCCCATTCTAACTCCATCTGGTGAATTTGGGCATCAGCATATTTGGGTTCATAAAGATCTCCCTCTTGGCTCTGAGCTAACGGCCATGTCTTCATCGTTGGGGTCATAGTCACACATGTCGTCGTTTACTTTACGAGCATGAAACACAGTGAAACAGGCGCGACTCCACCTGGAGGCAGCACGGAGTGATACGACCGGAGAGAAAATAGTACCAAGTGATTATGAGGTCTGACTATTTCGTGGTTCCTGTTTTGTGACGCAAATGTTCCACTCTTTTGAACACATATTGTTTTGAGAAGAAAAACGCTTTATTTTCGTGACTCCAGCCAACTTGCCGGACACTTTCATCAGCACCAAAACCGGGGAAGAACTCGACTCACTGGACGCTGTCGGGAGGTAAGTCAGTGTTGATGCATGACTCTGCTGACGGGGATGTACAGATTCACGTCAAAAAACCCAAACTGTCCGTTTAAGTAACAGACAAATGTTAAAGGACAGAAAAATTACCCAGAAATTTTTTTTCATTTCTTATTTTTATCTGCTTTTTTATTGTAATGTACACTCAATATTCAGATTTTGATAACAATATTTACAATATTATCCATTTTCTGATGAATTAAAGGCCCTGTACCAGATCTGTTTGGTCTCTGAAAGTTGTGAAAAGCACTTGTAAATGAATTGAACAGTGAGGATGCTCTGAATGCATGAGTGTTATTTACATAGAATGGTGATGGACGATGACAAAATAAAAATAATAATAAAAAAAAAGGTCTTCTCATGAATCTTCCTTTTCCTGGTATCTGTCAACGAAGCACAACAAAATAGAAAAGATTCAGATTTGATTTTTAGGCACACAATAAAAATTCATATTAAGACCAATCCCTGGTTCATGGTCCCGTCCCGGAGTCTTACCTGCAGTGAATACAGGTGAAGAACACGGTCTGTCCCTCATCGGCCGAGCGCATTTGTCTGGTGTGGTAAATCATCCCTTCTTTGTTACATCGAGAACAGCGCCGGTCGATCTGAGGGAGGGACATGAGTATTGTGTGTTATTTAGATTTAAAGGGCCCATATTACGATATGTTATAAATCTGTTATGTTGTTTCTTCATCAAAAACATACCTAGAGTCGTGTTTTGTTTTATTCGCACATTTAAACCCTGAAGAAGGGCAATTTTAGTACATTTCTCCTCACCTGGATTTTTTAAATTTTGCTTTTAAAACTGCCCCTTTTACTTTATAATGAAGTGTTCTACATCCTTTTTTCAGTACAGCCTGTTATTTCACAATCTGCTGCTGTAGTTGTGTCATGTGGTTGTAATAAAAGCTACAGGACCAGAAATAGAGATGAAAAATATGAAAAAAAAATAATAAATCCCACTCTTTTATACAAGACACACAGCAAACATGTATAAACAACTTTTTGGATATAAAAAAAAATGCTTAATTTAGTGCCTTAGCTACAAAATGCAAAATATCAAGTCTGTAAGTAAATTAAAAATCTCCTTATTGCCTTAAAAACAAAAAAAAAGTGTAATCGCTCCATTACTTTTCTGGTGCCAGTCATGGAAACAGCTCCTGTAAAGTCCAGGGTCAGAGCCACAGCACTTGTTATGCATTTTCCTGGTGTTAATTACATTTGTATTTGTTAATTTTGAGTGAAATAAACCTTTCAAATAAAAATAGAAAAAGATGCACAATTACGCACACCAAGATGTGTAATTTTCCATGTGTGTGAGAATTAACTCCACTTAGAGCGTCTTTTTCACTCGTTATAAACACACACAGTCAGAGGAGTCGACCATCTTGACTCACTTCACTCTTTGGCAAAGTTTGGCTCGATCAAAATGGATTGAAGCGCATGCGTTTGGCTGAAAACAAAGTTCCTATTGGACACTCGTTTTGCGCACGTCATCAAGCAGCGTGAGCACTTTCAGAGGAAAAAAGGTGTTTCTATCTTTTACGGTTAGAAAGTTATGCACGGTTATATAAAACATATTCCTCATTATCGTATACGATAACGTAGGTCTTCGAGGGTTAATATGCAAACCCTGCACATTTAGACCTAAAACACTTTGAACCACTTTGTAAAGGGCAAATAAATGGTCACATTTTCATACAGCACTTTTCCACCTTCAATGTGAGGGTTTGGTGTTTTGTCTGTTCCCGTTTCTGCATTTCTGTCTGTGTCTGCACCTTACCAGAGGAGTGGCTTGAGCTAATGCTGCCGTGTGGCTCACCTGCAGCTTATTGCCAAACAGGGCCAGGTTAAGGTTAAGATTAAGGTTCTGGTGGTACTTGGAAAGCTAAATATTAACTTTGATGGTGCTTGATGCTGAAAGTTTGAGAATCACTGGTGTAGATCAGATTAAAGGTCCTATATTGCGTAAATGGACTCTTGTGAACTTTTAGCCATGTTATAATGCTGTGATCTCATCAAAGAAGTGTAATATGGGCCCTTTAAACTCACCACAGGTCCCTTGAGCTCTGAGTCCTCATCCTGCACCAGAGCCACACTGGACTTCTCTGGGTTGAACACCACAGTGGAGCGGATCTCTCTGCCTGAAAACTCTGCACACAAGACACGAGTTAGCCTGTGTTACGGTCACAGGTGGAGCTGCAGACATGCTCTGTGTCCCACCTGTGACCGGGATGCTAAAGGAGCAGCGGGGACAGCGCACTATGTCCTGTATGCCTGGCAGAGGGAGCACTGTGCCACAGTCAGGGCAGAAGTTTGGGTCTCCAGCAAAACACGACATCCCTGTGTGAAGAGAGACAAGAATCAAATCAACAAGTAGTTTCTTTAGTAGTGATAATAACTGCACACTGCATTTGGCCAACTGTATCTCTGTGTATCTGATCCAAACTGCACTCACAAGACGACACCTGCAGGGGAAGTTCATGCAAAAACAAGACGACACCTGCAGGGGAAGTTTATGCAAAAACAACTACAACTACAACTACTACAACTACAACTACAACTACAACTACAACTACAACTACAACTACAACTACAACTACTACTACTACTACTACTACTACTACTACTACTACTACTACTACTACTACTATTTGCAAAAAGAAAAAGTTTTAGGAAACAGCCTGGGTCATAGGCTGTGGTACAGTTTGAAGGCAAAACATAAAAACAATGCTGTGGTGTTGTGTGAGTCTGGTCCTGCAGATGAACAGAGCGTGTGTGGCTCCTGGAGGCTTTGGAGACCAGGGTCTTTCCTGTGTCACACATTAACACGGAGCAGTACCCAAGACTAAATGCCTTATGGAAGTTGGATTCTCACTGGTAACTTTGTTTTAAGGAAGTGAAAATTCAGATCAGGGAGAGTCCTTTAGGTTTAAACCAACAAACTGTAAACTGGCAACAGAAATGAGACTCATTCAGCTTTCTATTGGATGTTCGTCTTGAAAACCAAAACACCACCTTGGACATCATGTCTAATGTTTCTGTAAATAAGAATAAATCAGCATTAGAACTGTTATCAGTAAAATCTATGTTTGATTTGAAAATGGTTCCCCATATCTGGAGACGCAGTTAGCTCATGTTTACGCCATTTAAATTCAACATCTTGCATACATACACACATAGCAAAAGAAAAATTCCAGTCTGTTACTGATTCTAACTGAGTTATATTCACTTTGTCATAAACAAGACACAAAACATAATTTTGCAGCTCTTCTCACACAGGCTCAAGGAAGTAGACAAAAGATGCAAAGTAGACAAACAAAGTGACTAGGTTTTATGGTTTAAAGCAGGAACTTGGAACGCTGTTAAATCCAAATAACATAATTTAGTTTGCATATCTCAGTCATAAATGGAACTCTGCAAATGAGGTGAGGAGTGAAATCGATG
Organism: Odontamblyopus lacepedii; assembly: GCA_034769755.1. NCBI lineage: Eukaryota > Metazoa > Chordata > Actinopteri > Gobiiformes > Gobiidae > Odontamblyopus > Odontamblyopus lacepedii. The sequence goes on from CM068362.1 coordinate 7,105,469, forward strand.
GGTCAGATGTTGTGGACAATAGTCCTCCACAAGATCCAAGACCTGTGTAAACTACTGGAGAAGCAAAAACATATGTGAAGCCCTCTCACATGAAGTAAATGTCTGTTATTGTGGCCGGGCGTGGCTTTTTCAGGGCGTACGTAACATTAAGGGGCCCATATTACACTATTTTCGGATCTGTTATAATGTTTCATCAAAAACATCCCTGGAGTTGTGTTTCATTCACACATGTTTAATACAAAACCTATTTAGGCTGAATTCTTCAACGAAAACACTCTGTTCCACCTTGTGATGTCATGTGATAATACAGCAGCCGATTTTGAGTCGAGGAAGATGGCAAGCATGAAGACATCTAAGGTTGTTCCTCGTTTTTCCATGGCCCATGAGCAAGTATTTCTAGCTACGCTGTTTCGTGTTAGTCTAGTTTGTTTAAACTGTTTTCCGCAATAGTGTCACATGAGCGATGTCACAAACCCAGCGAATCAAGATGCAAGTCACAGTCGTCCAATAAGGACGGCAACTAGAGCTCCTATGTCAACGTATCAATGTTTTTTGGCTTCTGACAGAATTCAACCACCTCTAGTAATGGACTTTAGCTTCAAATGTGCTAGAGTTCCCCTTTAATGGGCAGACTTATCTTTGTTTTGTTCATCTTTGTATTGTTCAAGTTTCAGTTTTTGTTAAAGTTACGCATTCTTATGTAGAACATTAAAAATTGTGAAAAAGTGTGCCACCCTTTACTGGCATCCTATTGGGTACATTTTTGGTACAGATGTTCACAATGTCCTCCTGTGGGCTCACCACTCACAGAGGGGTTCATATGGGGGATCAGGTGCGCAGAGGATTGGGCAGCAAACTGCCCCCACGACCCAGCTGGATAAAGCGGATTTACACTCAACAAAAATATAAATGCAACACTTTTGTTTTTGCTCCCATTTGTCATGAGATGGACTCAAAGATCTAAAATTCATTCCAGAAACACAATATTACCATTTCTCTCAAACATTGTTCACAAATCTGTCTAAATGTGTGATAGTGAGCACTTTTGCTTTGCTGAGATAATCCATCCCACCTCACAGGTGTGCCACATCAAGATGCTCATCAGACACCATGATTAGTGCATAGGTGTACCTTAGACTGCCCACAATAAAAGGCCACCCTGAAATGTGCAGTTGTTGCTTTATTGGGGGTCTGGGGACTCAGAACCAGTCAGTATCTGGTGTGACCACCATTTGCCTCATGCAGTGCAACACATCTTCTTCGCATCGAGTTTATCAGATTGTCAATTGTGGCCTGTGGAATGTTGGTCCACTCCTCTTCAATGGCTGTGCGAAGTTGCTGGATATTAGTGGGAACTGGTACGCGCTGTCGTATACGCCGGTCAAGCACATCCCAAACATGCTCAATGGGTGACATGTCCGGTGAGTATGCTGGCCATGCAAGAACTGGGACATTTTCAGCTTCCAAGAATTGTGTACAGATCCTTGCAACATGGGGCCGTGCATTATCTTGCTGAAACATGAGGTGATGTTCATGAATGTATGGCACAACAATGGGCCTCAGGATCTCATCACGATATCTCTGTGCATTCAAAATGCCATCAATAAAATGCACCTGTGTTCTTCGTCCATAACAGATGCCTGCCCATACCATAACCCCACCACCACCATGGGCCACTCGATTCACAACATTGACATCAGCAAAGCGCTCACCCACACGACGCCACACACGCTGTCTGCCATCTGCCATCTGCCCTGAACAATGTAAACCGAGATTCATCCGTGAAGAGAACACCTCTCCAACGTGCCAGACGCCATCGAATGTGGGCATTTGCCCACTCAAGTCTGTTACGGCGACGATCTGGAGTCAGGTTAAGACCCCGATAAGGACGACGAGCATGCAGTTGAGCTTCCCTGAGACGGTTTCTGACAGTTTGTGCAGAAATTCTTTGGTTATGCAAACCAATTGTTTCAGCAGCTGTCTGAGTAGCTGGTCTCAGACGATCTTGGAGGTGAACCTGCTGGATGTGGAGGTCCTGGGCTGGTGTGGTTACACGTGGTCTGCGGTTGTGAGGCCGGTTGGATGTACTGCCATATTCTCTGAAACGCCTTTGGAGACGGCTTATGGTGGAGAAATGAACATTCAATGCCCGAGCAACAGATCTGGTTGACATTCCTACTGTCAGCATGCCAATTGCACGCTCCCTCAATGCTTGCGCCATCTGTGGCATTTTGCTGTGAGACAAAACTGCACATTTCAGAGTGGCCTTTTATTGTGGACAGTCTAAGGTACACCTGTGCACTAATCATGGTGTCTGATGAGCATCTTGATGTGGCACACCTGTGAGGTGGGATGGATTATCTCAGCAAAGCAAAAGTGCTCACTATCACACATTTAGACAGATTTGTGAACAATGTTTGAGAGAAATGGTAATATTGTGTTTCTGGAATGAATTTTAGATCTTTGAGTCCATCTCATGACAAATGGGAGCAAAAACAATAGTGTTGCGTTTATATTTTTGTTGAGTGTAGATGGATGGATGCTCACAATATTAATAGGAACAAGGCAAAATGCGATCTGGCAACATTTAGAACATTTTTACTTCTACCATCATATTGTGAACCACCTTAACATACACATACACACACACACACACACACAGTATTTCTCAAACATATGGCTCCACCAGGGAAACCATAGCCCTTGTGTGTATTTGCATACTTACTTATACTTCCTCGCCTCCTCATATTATAAAAGACGATTACTGACTGAGCCGTCACTTTGGAGACGGATCATGACACGCAACTTTTATGCAGAACTATAAGTAACACATGATATTTTATTGTGTGAAGTCAAAATAAAATGAATGACAAACTGCTTCTGGTTTTCCTTCTGTGTGGTAAGTCCAGACTGATAATACAAACATGACTACACTTGTCTGTGATTTTAATCATTTCAAACAAACTGTTCCTCAGGGCTGTGTGTGGAGACATGGGCTCAGGAGCCGAGTCGTCAGTTCCACTTTGTGAATCAGAATCTGAACTGGACAGAGGCACAGAGGTTCTGCAGAGAGACTTACACTGACCTGGCCACTGTCCAGAACAAAAAGGACATGGTCAAACTGGTCAGAACAGAGTTGTACACTGGAGACGCCTGGATCGGACTGTTCTATTCTGCTGTGGCCTTCCATAAGTTTTTATTCTTGATTTTCAAAGGAGACTTGTGTCCGACAACACACCTGGATGGATGGTGGGATGGTGAATATCCCTGTTCCAGTGAACTGTGCTTTGTTTGTTACAGAGGTAAAGGTTTGTTTCATGATCAACATACTGACAAATTAGTACCTCTCATAAAAGTACCTCTAATAATAGTACCTCTAATAATAATAATAATAATAATAATAATAATAATAATAATAGGCAAGAATGTACAAAAGGCAGAATTTAAATATTTATACAAATACATTTTTATATTAAAGCCTATGATTGTTTTCAGGTTTTAGTAAAAAACAGTTTTTTCTCATCACCACTCACCGCAACTATGCTGATGCTCAACTGTACTGCAGAGAAAACTACACAGACCTGGCCCTGATCGAGAGCGAAGCTGAAAACAACGAGGTGTCCACACTAATGAATGATACTTCTTGTGGTGTTTCCTGGATCAGTCAGCACAATAACCCATGGAAGTGGTCTGATGGCAGCCAGGTTCAGGTCTCAAACTGGAACTTGGACCCTTGGAATTCCAACACCAGCAGGTGCGGTGCAGAGGATCAGAAACATGACTGGAGTCCGGTGAGCTGTAGTCAGAGACTGCCCTTCTTCTGCTACAAAGCAGGTAACACACCCACACTTTATTAGTCCGTGTGTTAATAAGTAGATCATGAGAAGTAACAGTGAACTGTAACATGTAATGTTTGAGGAAATACCAAAACACATTTTGACCATTCTTCTGATTCCCTGTTACACAGAAATGACAAAGCACACCAAGTACACTGTAGTGAAGGTGTCTTTCCGCTCTGATCTGGATATGTCCGACCCAAACAACTACAGACTGCTCACACAGAAGGTGCGTCTGGGTCTACTACATGCCTCTGTTCTTTGTCACTATGGTTTTCTAATGGTTTATGTGTTTCATAGATGGAAGAGAGCCTCAACCAACCAGGACTCAAAGTGACCTGGAAGACTCCACCCAAAAAGATGACAAAGAAGAAAAAAAATGATGTACTCAGTTGTCGCCGTAATGTCAATTATCCGCATTGTAACGTTTGAAGAGCTGCTTCTGCTACCACCATTTTACTGTGCGCACAAATAGTTATTAGGTCACTTTATGTAAAATGTGTGTATGTAATGTGTTTAAAGGTGCCATATTATTACTATTTTTTTTTTTTTTTTTTTGTTTTCTCATCAAAAAAAAACCTGGAGTTGTGTTTTGTTTTAACACACAAATCCTGCAGATGTAGTTCTTTTCTCAAACTGAAAACACAAAGATGTAGACAGACTAATAATAAACTCAAACATGTGTGAATGAAACAAAACACAACTCTGGGTAACAACATTCTCCTGTTCAAAAGCTCACAAAAGATGATCTTGTATAATATAGAACCTTTAATTGTGTTTATAGTGATATGTTCCACGTAAACCTACTGGATAATGAATGTACGTCTGTAACGGCTCATGAGGCGTATAAAGGAGAGCTGCTAAAAAGAGGGGCTGATGGTGGCATGAGGAGATCTCTTCTTCTGCCCATTTTTTTCTCCAGCTGTTTGACAGACAGTTCACTCCCTGATCCTCCTGTCTGACTGTCCCAGTCATAAAGCACAGGGCTGGTAGAATGGGCAGTGTGGCCATTACAGGCCTGTTACACTGACAACGTATCCCGAGGATGTGTCACATGAGTTAATGCAGAACAGGCTGAATGACCGAGTCTACTCCAGTGAAGCATCTGTACACAGACCATCTTGTGTTCGGTACACTGACTACGGAATGTCTGATCTCAGTATTGTGCAGTTTGATATAAAATATAACGCCAGTAAAATAAAATATATAAATAAAATATAAGATATATGTGTGAAGTTTCCTCAGATTGTATTATGTGGCAACAATCTGACTATAACAAATACAAATATTTGGTACATTTTATTATGGATGATCTGTGTGATGAGGACATCTACTGTGGATCTGTGACATCTACAGACAGTGGCCTGATGTTTGGCTCACGCACATGTTTGGTGCCTGTGCACCTGACGTGAAAAGGAATTTTTGAATTAAATATACGCATAGCACATACTAGTACACAATTCACATGTACCGTGTTAAACACGTGAAAGCGAATAATCTGCCATAAACGTACCTCTTATAGGACGCGCGGAGATGTAGAGCCTCTTCACGCAGTAGATCAAACAGAAAAATTTGAAGATAACACGCAAAAAACACGCAAAAAAACGTTTTAAATCCTTTTGGCTCACATGCGTGTCACGCATGCGCAGCTCTGGCCTCTACTTCTGCTGTGGAGTTCCAGCGGGAGCGTCTCACTACCGCCACCTCCTGACCAAGCGAGTGCCTTGCGCCTTTAGCGTCGACAGAATATTATAATCAACAGGGAACAGTTTATTCACATTAACATAACAACTAGAAAAGTTATTTTACACAATAAATCAAATACATGAATACAATAAAAAATAATAAATAAAATAAGTGTAAAATCCCTCAGTCGTCCAGGTATAATCCATGGCAAAGGAGAAATACAGTTCATGAACTGAAGAAGTTTATATTATATTTCAAAAGTAACAGAAAACAGCCTATGTCATTATTCATTGCAGGATGCTGTAGTATTTGACAGATAAATTTTCCCTAAAACATGCAGGTCAAATCTAATCTAATCTAATCTCCAGCTAAGGTCGTCCTGACCAAGACTAGTCCAAGACCTGGAGATGGGTCCTTGGACGCAGGTTGCCCAAATGGCGTTGGTCAAATGCAGAGAATTTACCTCATGAGGGACGAATAAAAAGTATGTATTATCTTATTCCTGTTTTCCGTCTACAAAAAAAGGGAAATCTCTAAAGGGGTTCGCACATTTCACCAGCAGAGGGAGCCACACACTGTGATATCGTATTAGCACAGAGCAGATGAGACAAAATATTGCAATAAAATAGTACTGTGAGATGTATATGGTGAAAATATTGTGAGGATATTGCTCCATCCCTAATGACAATAAATGTTGTACCAAATGACTGGTCAAACCATTTTATAATGTCAGTCTTATTATGTAGAATATCATAATATCGTGAGCCTCCACACCATATCGTGAGCTTTCCCACAATATCACAATAAATATCGTACTGTGAGGATCATACCATGACTATATCGTATCGTGAGACTTAGATATCGTTACACCTTTACTGCCTTACCTTAATTAAAAAACTCAGCACAGTGAACGACTAGGATGCTCAGAATGCAGACGTGAGTGAGGAAAAACTTTGGACAACTGCAAACCTCTGTTACAAAAGAACTAGTTCTGTTTTTCACATTTAAGGCAGTAAAAATCAGGTACAGGATGCAGAGAGGAAGCTGGTGGACACAGCAGAGCAGATCTCAGCAGTTCTTTAGAAAATCAAGTTCTGAAGGAAATCAGGAAGTGCGTTGGTGATGAGTGGACAGCTTCTAGTCTCTGATATTCATTCTGTTTGGAGCAGATGGTGTTTTTTAAACTTCTGAAGGTAAAACGACAATAAAGTCAAACAAATTAAAGCCCAGCAGCTGCCACGGATTTCTCTCCTCACTGCTTTGTTAAAGGTGCACTGCGTAACTTTTTGGTCGGGGGGAGGGTCCATCACCTGCTTGTTTCTATGGATACGTCACTGCTCTGCCTGGAATGTTCCACAGTGTGACATTAAGCAGCTCTACTTTACATTTATTCCATCACAGGCGGTTTTATAATTCAAAAATACCTAGAAAAATAGACTGTGACTTCTGACTGTGAGCGGGGTCGCCTTTCCACAGATTTGACCAGTAACTTGGTGTGTTTTGGTCTCCATAGAGATAGAAAGGTTTAATGCCATACTGTCAGACATTCCAGACAAAGTAATAACATGAAGATGGATCCTCCACAAGTTCCACAATGCACCTTTAAAGGAACTGCTTAAACCATTTATGCTGCTGCTGCGTAGTGCAGCACTGTTGTTGTTTGTCCTCATTTTCATGATGCAAATTTCATTTCATTTTTCTTTTCATCAGATTTCATGACACAATTTAATAAAAACAGAGAGACTTACCTTTAAAATGCAGTTTATTTAACGTTTCTATGCGATTCAGAGGCTGAGACATTAAGGTTTTCATAAATGAAATCAAAGTTCTTAAAAAACCCTCAGGAGATAAGGACCTTTACCCTAGAATAGCAGAGGCATAAATGAGTTAAAGGTGCATTGTGTAACTTTTCTGGTAAAGTACGGAGATGTTCCGCAGTATGGCATTAAAAGTCTATTCAGCCTTTGTTTCATTTCATTGTTCAGAAATACCTTTAAAACATGCAGTCTTGTGTGAGTGGGCTCGCCTCTCCACCGAACTGATCTGTCTCCATGGAGATAGATAAGTTTAATGCCGCACTGTGAAACATTCCAGACTGAACAGCTAAGTACATCTACATTAAGACTATAGCGTGTGGCGTATCCTCCAAGAAAAGTTACACAGTGCACTTTTCATGTTTTAAAAAAGTTCTTCAGTCACATCTGAACCTGTTTCCAGCAGCGCCTGAACCTGCAGAAGAACCCCAACCCCGACCCCACCAACAGGGTCCCAAAAACCTGACTATCTGATCTGATCATGTCACAGGCCAATCATGACAATCCTTATTGAAATAACCTCAAATTTTCACAGAATGTATAGAAATTAGATTTTATATTGAATGTTTTATTTTTGTTCTGTTTTCAGATTGAGTCGTTCATATAAAATGTGTTTTGAAATCTGCTCTCAAAAAACTCATTCAAGCCTTCAGTGCAAAATTTAGAAAAAACTTTGGAACAATTGGTAAACAAATTTGGACTTGGTACCGAAAAGTCGGTAATGTGCTGATGTACAGTATGTATACGCTATGTGCACAGTATGCAGTACTACAAAAGTATGCAGTACCTGTACCTGGACAGATAAAGATATATATCGTATATCGAGATATAGTAAAATATATCAAGATATATGTTTTCAGCCCTACTATCAAATACTGTTAAAATCATGCCACTGAGACACAGTCTGATCCTAAACCAAACCGTGTGATTATAATAATGCTGCAGAGTTCACAGTGAGACGCTCGGACATGTGGGCCAATATCAAAATAGTCGATTTTATTGATAATGTATTAAAGTTATAAACACATCAGGCAGTGGTTGTACACATCACACAGGACTGACCAGTCACAGACTCTCAGCCAATACAGGACAGACACAACCGTCCAATCAGGAGCCTTCGTTTTACACCAAAATACTGTCACCAATGAGCCAGTGGTTTTCCAACAAACTGAGAAAATATTACAACTCATAATCCGGCCAACGATCTCAAGTCGGGATGTCGCTGTTAAACGATGTAACAGTTAAACGGCCTGTACCTGATTTTTCCCCATGTTTCTGAGCCAAATGAAAGAGCTCTGGTGTCTCAAAGTTGTGAAAAGCGCTCATAAACTCATCACCTTGAATAATTAGAATGTTCTGAATGCATAAGGTAAGTGAAGAGTAACTTTGGACCACTGCAAACTGTTTAAAATTAAACCATTTCGTGTTTTTCACATTTTTAAGACAGGAAAAATCAAGTACAAAGACTTGAATTATAACCATAACAACATTCCCATCTCGAGTCTGACAGCTTTCGTTAAAAAAAGTGAAATAAAAATCCTTCATATAGTGTCTGTTAAAAGGTGCATTATGTAATTTTTCCACAGAGACGTTATTGCGTTGACTGTAGTGTTCCAAAATGTCGCATTAAACTTCGCCGAATGATCTGAACTTTCAACCAAACACTGAAAACTGATGGGTCAAAGAGATAGAAATAGATAGAAATGGTCGATTTTAATACAAATGGTTCGGACGACAGAGAAAACGATTCCGATATATTTGAGACGATGTATCGCTGGTTTCAGATGACGTCAGTAAAGCAGATGGGGTCAGGAAGTAAAGACAGATGCACAGAACCCCGTTTACCTCCACTGACTCTGCGCCAAAACGCCTAAATCCTGTGCCGTCTGTGGTCGCTGCAAACGCTCGAATCGGGAGAAAGACAAACGTTTTTTTTCATGTACCGAAAGTGCCGCGTCACAGAAAAACAAACAGGAGGCGCGGAAACAGACGATGCTACGGTAGAGTTTCCAGCGACCACTTTGTAACAGGCAAGGATTGTGTCATTTATTAATTCATATTTTCAAAGTTTTTTTCGGACAACAGGTAAACTTTTGGACAATTATTTAGAAAGAAGTGTTGCATTACAAGTCCAAACTTGTCACAAAAAAGCTTTACGTGGTGCTAATTTTATGATCTTACTGCTGTAATTTGGCATTTTTTACCTATTTTAATCCTTATTTTAGGTTTTCCTCATGCAGCGGGTGATTTTAATTCTAAATAGTTGTTGCCTCCAGGTTTTTAAAGGCTTTCATTTGGCTCGCAGTGTAATACGAGGTCTGCAGCACCAGATCATTTATTATAGCCAAGTCCGACTTCTCCACATCGTACGGGTCATAGCCTATATTTAGACTTATTTTTTCGCTATAGCGGGTCTGTGTCGGCCCGTTCAAACTTTTTGCGCACTCGCTGTTGCCCACTGTGCTGTTTTGAAACGCCAAAAACAAAACAAAACACTTCCTGCCCCCATGTGAAATTCATGTCATCAGGGTCTTGTGAGTGAAACCAGCAATACGCCTGATTTAGATTATTTTCCTCAAATTATGTAAACTCCGCCCAAGCCCATTTTTAGCATAAATCAATAAGAGAGCTGCGTCGTCACATTTTGTGCAGCCATCTCTGTATTAACGTGTTAATATAAAAACTTTGTGTGTATTTTTTGGCATTAAAAGGACCAAAACAAAAATATGAACAGATACGCAAAAAAGTCCAAATATCAGTCCTATATATCGGTCTATCTATGACAGAAAAGTGACGTAAAGATGGGTAACGCAATAACATTTTCTGATGACAAGAAGATTAGAAAAGTTACATAATGCCCCTTACATTATTCAGAAACATAAAAGAACAAACAAAAATCACACTGAAACTTGGATTCACATTTTTTTTAGATGCAGTGGCTGCGAAGGGCAACAAATTCACTAGAATGCAAATGTAGTTTATAAACGAATTTGTTTAAAGAGAAAGGTTCAAACAAACTTTTTAGGCTTTTGAGCCATGTTATAATGCTGTCCAATCATCCTAAACACACCTGGAGATGTTTTTTGTTTCATTCAATTCATTTATCTAATGTCGTCTTCTCTGCGCGCTCAAAAATGCCCAGTTTGAATTTGCTCAGATTGTTGCGTCATAGATAAAACTCCGGACTTCTCCTCAGCAGTTTTGCACGGCCCAGATCTGCACCGAGACAAAAATCTCTCTCTCTAGCCTTTTTTTCATAGCGTTCCGGATCCACACAATATTTCACTGGCCTGTGCATTGCCGTGAAGCTGTGTTCTCCATCCCCGCCTTTCGCCGGTCCCACACAAGTTTCTAACTCACTCCAAACGTTCTTTCTGCTGCTCGATTACGTTTTTTTCAGTGGTACAGAAGTATTGGTGCGACTGACACCAGACAGTAATGGGAGCAGCAGATACTGACACAAGCCTAGAGGGCCCTCTCGCCACTTATGCAAATTACCGGTTTTAAGTTTCGTTTCTGTAAAACTTAAACAAATGTGTGCAAAGCTGCATTAAACACATTATTACTAAATGTGTATGTTGAGGGGAGCACCGGAAATGTATGTAGAGCTTTGGTAGAGGACCAAGCACAGCACTTATTGTCTGCGTCATTTTGATGCGTAGTTAGAAAATTTTGGAGGTGCACATCGACCATAGACAGTACATATGAGTGGACAGAGCTAAAGTTTTAGCTGCTGCGTGCCAAACAGGAAGTGCTCCAGGAGGCTCTTCCGGCTCCTTCTCTCCCTTTTTTCCATTGACCTACATTGAGATCTTCTGGCTCCTCTCTCTGGACCTGCTGCTGTGGCCTCGTCATTTTGGTCTTAAAATGTTCGCATGAACCCGCGACACATGATTCTGAATTTTTCATTTCGCTGTTTTGTTCCTAAATTAAGATATGAACATAAATAACGGACCAATCAGACGCCTTCTTTCCCCAAGGTCCCTCCCCCTAGCGTTAGCAACAGGTTTGATTGACAGCTAGTGTGTTTTGTTGCTAAGTAAGTTCCCTTCCCGCTTTCCTGCTCCAATTTTTGAAATAAAATGACAAAATAAATCAAACAATTACAATAGCTAACGTTACTAGAATCTTAACTAGCATAATTTAACTAGCATAAAGTAAAGTGAATTTTGTTAAATTGTGACTCTATTGTTGTTCGCACGTAACAGAACCTAGCACCCTGGAAACGCTGTAAATTTGGTAAGTGGACCTTTTGAGTTTGTAATTGAGCACCTCTGCCCTAAACCATCACTGGACTCATTCTGCATTCACAGAACAGCGGGGCATGTATTATATTCGATTATATTATTAGATTTTGCATTCTACTTGATTCATTTGCCACATTTGACCCTTCACAGCCACTGTTCAACATCGTCCCATTCACCAGACAGCGCTCATCTGTTTCCATCGTCCTCCATTACACACTGCATTCTCATCCCGCGTATTATTCTTCACGTATTTACCACAAATAGCCTTCACAGAGCACACGTGTTCCTTCGTGTTTTCACATTTACATTGTGTCTGGGCTGGTTTGGAGTCACGTGAAAATGATGTAAAGAAGCTTGTTTGTTACATTCTGCTGTGTATTAATGGCACTGCATATATTCTGAAACACCCCATGTGATCTGAACCAGTCTTTTGAACTTCACGCGCCCAGAGTTGGACCAAAATTCCATAAAAAATAGCTTACAGAAGGAATTCGACCCTTTTTCTCAAACTTTAATGGTGTGTGAGGATTTTAATACACTCACAAGGCTCCGTACCTGATTTTTGTCCATGTATTTGAGCAAAACGCGTCTTTTTCCAGTACAGTTTTATTGTATATGCAGCTCTTGAGGTCAAAATACAGCTTTCTGCGTACTGTCCGCACCCAATTATGAAGCATTTAAGCAGGGAGTGAGTGTTTGCATGCTAGTGGTTGTTATTAGCATCATAAAAACTGAGCTCTGGTATCTGAAAGTTGTGGAAAGAGCTTATAAACTCATTGTGGTGGATCATTAGGACACTCTGACTGCATAAGGGATAAATTTGGACAAATGCAAACTGTTTCAAATGGATTTCCTGTTTTTCATGTGACGTAAAAATCAGGTACGGAGCCTTTAATGGGTTGTTAAAGGGATAGTCGGACAGTTATTTCACATTTTTTCCAGAGCAGCTTCAGGTGGAAAAGCAGGAGCATTCATGTTGTTTTGCAGTAAAAAGGGGAAAAATTAAGAAAAACTGAGGATTTTCCCGACAATTTGAATCCACATTTCCTTAATACTTTCCGAAGATGAGAGACCCTGCGTCACAAATATGGCTGCGTACGAAGGAAAAAGAAAGGAAAAAGATATGACGGGGGAATGAAAAACATGGCGGACTCCAGCAGAATCATCTGAGGAGACAGAAAGGTGATTTTGTGTAAATGACAGACAGGAAATTAAAAAAGACGATCCTTCATTTCACTTTTGTCTTTGAAATGAACCTGATTGGACCAGTGGTGGAAAGTAATGAAGTACATGTACTATAATACTATACTTAAGTAAAGTACAGATACCTAAAAATGCTACTTAAGTACATTTTAGTGGATTTTTAAAGAACAAGAAAAAAACTTTTACTTGACTACATTTGAGAACAGATTTCTGTACTTTGTTCCATTAGATTTTGAATTTAAATACAGCTGAATTTCTCACCTTTCAACTCTGAAAAAAGATGTTTGAATCATTTTTATTCTGAATTTTAGTTGCTGAAGTTTTAAGTACCAGTATAATTTTTTAATTTGAAAGCTTAAAAATATTTGTGCTGAGTATTTAAAAGGTGCTTTTTTAATATTAAATTTTAAACATTTTGAATATATAATACAGGGGAGAGCCGTGTTCCTCTCCAGGGCCGGAGCGTCGCCGCTGCTGCCACCACCCCGGGGTTCAACTCCCTGTTCTAAACCCTGCAGTTGTCGTGAGTGCGTGAGCCAAAGCAAGTGCTCAAGTGTGTTGCTCAAGATCTCTGTGGCTTTATTTGCCCTGATGCACATAACAAGCCTGATCCCGGCCGCCGTGCCTTCCTTCACACATCCACACACAGACAGACTCGTACATCCGCGGGTTCATTTCAAAGGCCCCGGGAGCGCGCACACAGTCACTCACACTACACACTGCTCCATGCACACCGGAGACAGACACACATCTCACAACAATTTTACTAAATGCCATTCAGAATGAAACTAATTCAAGCATGTTTTTACAGAGTTGAAAAATTCTAAGTGAGAAATTCAACAGAATTTCATATTCAAAATCTGATTAAACTCTAAAATCTTCCATAACACTACATTTTTGGACAGGACTGAAAAGTAAAAGTATTTTTTTTATTCTTGGGACTTGTTGAAAAGGCTGAAGGTTTATTTTTCAATACATAATTTGAGAAAAACAGTTGGGGAAAAAATTTATATATTTGAAGGAGCTTTATAAACTCCTCAAAATCTGCATGAAATACTTCAACTTTTTACTCTTTAAGTACACTTTTAAACGGGTACTACTTTTACTTTTAGGGGTATATTTTTTTCATGTGATACTTTTACTTAAAATCAAGTACGTCTTCCACCACTGTGACCTTGTATCAGCTCTATTCACTACACAAACCCAAAATTCAATCTCGTGGCTCCTGCTGTTTCCTCAAACTGCAAAAATCTGGATGGTGACACTTTATAAAGTGAAGTTTCAGCTCAAACTCCCCTGCCGAAATGTTCCGCACTATCCCTTTAACATTCATGAAACACTGTAAGCAGATGGGCCCAGGACCAAGGCACGGTGCCAGTATCTTGTGTGTGAAAGTGGAACTCTTTTAAAAACACTGGTTAAGTCCCTGTTTAAGTCTAGTCCTGAAGAAGCACCCAGATCCACAAGTCCAGCTCTCTGCAGATTTTTCACGCTCATCCCAGAATCTCAGACGGGTCAGAGGAGGGGACACAACTTGAGAAGAGTTTAAAAAGAGAGAGACCATATTACGCCATTTTCTGATGTGTTAAAATGTACTTGGAGTTGTGTTTTGTTTCATTCACACGTTTGAGTAACTCTTTATTTTTAACTTTTCTACATCTCCAAAGCTCAAAATGCTCCGTTCCACCTTGAGATGATGAAGTTTTCCAGTTAACAGCACCTTTTAGTTTTAGGGGCTGTTTACACAACAACAGTAACAGGTGAAAAACGCAAAACATTTTGCCAGATGTCCATATCGTTGAGACGGCAACGACGTTTTGGGGGTTGAAAGCGCAAAAATCTGAAAACGTCCTCCAGAGTGGAAATCTTAAAAAAACTGTAAATGGTTGAAAACGGAAAACTGTGTTTTCATGGGCCATGGCATAGTGGCATTAATGAATTATTACATGATTAATGATTAGGTGGCATAGAGATTACATCGATGAGGGTATTTCTGGGCATCGTTGCTAAGATATTGTTCTATGAATGTCGCCCGTATGTCTGAATACTTGGCCTGGCACGACTCCCAATCCACATTTTCAAGTGCCTTGTTGGTTTTATAATTTAACGTGAGATTGGGCAATAGTTTAATCTCCTCATCCATCCACATGAAATTGGTGGTGTTATTACGCTTTGCTGTGTTGTTTTGAATTGACGCCCTAGAGAAGAGGAAGAGGAGAAGCAGAAGGGTTATAAGCAGCATTTGGTCTTGGTGGTGCTGCCACCTACACACTGGGCGTGCAAACTACATTGGCAAACTGCAGGTTTTGCGTCTCGGTGTGCAGCAGAATTCCCCTCCCAAAACATTTGTGTAAACGTGGAATAAGAGTGAGAACGAAAACGCACTTTTGTGTTTTTCTTCAGACAGTTTCTGTGTAAACATAGGCTGGGTCCAGTAGAGATTGGCAATTACAGGGCTGAAATTATCCAAATGATTCTAGTGAAGGCGTGTGGCGTTTAAAAACATGGCATAGCACCTCCTGTATCATCATATGTTTTTAGTTTGAGAGAAGAATTCAGCCTAAATGTGCAGGATTTGTGTGTTAAACATGTGAATGAAACAAAACACAACTCCAGGTCTATTTGTGATGTGGAAATTGCAGCATTTTGGCTTCTCGCACCAAACATTGCATTGTTTTCCTTTACATTTAGTTTTAATTTCTTCATTTTTTTGCATTATCCGTATTTTATTATCATTATTAAAACTTTTGGTGGACTTCAGTCATAAACTTTTAAACAATTTAAGCTCTCCCCTCCTCTCTGGCCTCCTCCTCTGACCGTCAGCATCTGCTCTTCGTCTTTGGTCTTCATCGCTCCCGTTTCAAAGACTAGCCTCCACTCAGCTCCAGCTCGTGTCGTACTGCGTCCATCCTTCGGGGGGCGCCAGGTACACCCTCCTCCCCCTGTACAGGAAGCCCACCACGCCCCTGTATCCTGTCCGTGGCACTCCCGACTTCAAATCGTCCATGGCTCCCAAATTTCGCGCGAAAACTTTAAAACTATCCCGGCTTGAGTACTGCACCCTGTACGGACCAGGTTCCTTCAGCTTGCCCCCCTGCAGCTCCTCGATCCTCACCAAGGGGGCGCTGTAGACCTCTATAATAAACTTCTCGTCGTATTTGTCCTTCAGTAAATACGTTAAATCCTGCTTGGTAAAAGGCACGAATTCAGTGTTTAGCTTGATGTAGCGCAAATACTGGTCGAAGAACTGACCTAAACTAACTCCCTTCCTTCCAAACGTGATGGTTCTGGAGATTTCGGGGCGGACGCAGGATCTGTCGCGCCGCTGCTCGGGCTGCCTCATCCAGTCGTCCCAGAATGCAGTGGGCCACTTGGGTTCGAGCTCCGCCCACATGTCCCGGAGCAGCATCCAGCCCAGGCCGGGGAAGAAGTCCGTGCGGTGGAGCAGGTGGGCTTTGGAGGGGTCCACCAGCGCGTCCCGTCCGTTGTCGTTCCACGCCGACACGCACCACAGGGAGGCGTCGTCGCGCAGGATGGGGTAGAGCGCGCGGAAGTACTCGAAGAAGTCTGGCGCCACCTGTTGGAAGAGAGCAAAATGGAAAAACAACTTTGAGAACTCAACTTTATGTCATCTTTGCAGTTTTTTTTCCATAGGACCTCTTGTACATAACTGTGATTTATTGTTTTTATATTTCTATATTTTTGTTTTTTACTTTACTAATACACACACTAGGGATGGTATAGGATCTCGTGTCACAAGATCTCGCAAGACAAATTTACCACAAGATTGTGCACGCATGAGAAAAATTATCTTGTGTGATTTTTTTTCCAAGCATTTACACTGCAAATTTCTCTGATTTGGCCAAGATTTTAACACTTATATCAGGTTATTCATCTTGTTTTCAGATTTATTATCGACTTCCTAGTTCTGAGATGCTTCAATCTAGTCTAGAGGTCATTTATTATAAGATAACGTAAAACTATTGGTCCATGCAGCAAGATAATTTCACTATTTTAAGTCATTTTCTAATAGATTTAAGTGTTTATATCTTAAGCTTTTTGTATTTGGATTGGACAAAAAAGGTGAGTTTGGTGAGTTACATCCCTTAAAGTTCCAAAAAGCAGTACTAGAATGGAAACAAAAATATTAAATCAAATAAATAAAAAAATGTGAGGCCAAAAAGGGAAACAGATTCGTGAAATTTATGTATTAAGAATTACGTGTCATCCCTTCCCTAACATATACATTTATATAATCACGCCTTAGTTGACACCAGTCTCTTGCTTTTTTAGTTATATATATATATTTTTTTTTGAAATTTTATTACCATTTTTATATTTTGCCACTGTATATGAGCTACTTCTAGAATTTCATACAGTGTGCATTTCATATAAACAAAGTAAGTTTTTTAAAAGTTTTATAGCATCCCCGGCAGATTCATCTTTTATTTTCCATCATGGTGTTTTTGTAATGCTCAGTTTATCTGTCATATAAAAAATGCCACCATTTTCTGATCTATGTTAAAATGGTGTTTGCTTATTTACAATGTAGTATAAAAGAGTATAAAGGAAAAAACAGAATAAATAAATATGTATGCAAGTACTAGTGCGAGACATGGCATGAGGTTTTCGAACATACACAACACACAAATTGTGCCTCGTTGAAAAGTAGCGTTTAATGCATCACAAGGTGGAATAGTTTTGAAATTTGCACATGTACACAGCCGAATAATGCAGAATTAATAATGCAGGATTATTCAAACGTGTGAATGAAACGAAACAAAACTCTCGGTCTGTTTTTGAGGAGGTAACAAGATTCTAACATGACTTAAAACTCACAGGACTCCATTTTATGTAACTTTGACATTGATTATACGTTTGTGATACTAAAAATGAAACATTATTACACGATGCCTTTGCTTTCTGCAAGTTCCTTCAGCCATTTTAATCACTGTATCCACACACTCTCCAACCCTGTAATGATCTACTGGAGCTTGAGTCTAACCGTGAAGAAGAAACCAGGCTTTTTCAGTAGGGGTGTAACGATATCCAAGTCTCACAATACGATATCATCAGTATGAACTTTAAGGTATGATATTTATTGCGATATCGTGGGGAGTCTCATGATATTACGATATTCTACAGAATAACAGGACTGACATTATAAAATGCTTTGACCAGTCATTTGGTACAACATTTATTGTCATTAGGGATGGAACAATATCCAAATCTCTCTGTACGATATTTTCACCATAAACATCTCACCGTACCAGATTTATTGCAATATTTTGTGTGAATCGGCTACTTTTTCCTCTAAAAATGCTTCACAAGATTTAATCCAAAGAATGAAGCTTTCAAAGTGCTTAGACAGTTATTTCTTCATGTCGTCTGCACTGAAACGGAGCAAAGGATGATGGTCTACGTAGTTCTCTCTGCTTTTTTAGCTATTTCTGCAGCAGAACTATTCATTTAAGCAAAGAGACTTGTGATTCGATATATTGTGATGGTCCACGATATTATTGTGAGACTTTTGACGATACGAAATCACCAGATATTGGTTATTGTTACATCCCTACTTTTCAGACCTTCTCCTTGATTCTGTAGGAAATAGGTGAGGAAGTCCCGCCCACAGAGGAAACGAGGAGAGAGGATCTAAACTCCTCACTGGGACCAATAAAGTTTGATTCTTTCCTCTGACGTCTGCTCCTGAAGCCTCCCTCAGGTTTACTCCTTCCTTCCGTAGTTTTCTTTGGGACTCTTCTTAATATGGAGGATCGAGGAGAGGAATCAAGGAGAAGGAAGGGAAGAAACGAGACGCACAGAGTTAAACATCTCTCTGTTACCACCGTGACTGAGGAAGCCATTTGATGCTAAATACTTTGAATGGCTCATTAGCTCCGCGTCTACCCTCGCACGCCACACTCTATAGGCTCAGGGTCCCGGGATTCACACAAGACGACTTCTCCCACTTGCGCCATAAAAAGATGATTTGCAAAGAACTTTTAAAATCTTTTACTTCACAGCATATCTCTTTATTATGACTGTTTTCAGCTTTAAACGACAAATCCATAGTGTAAAATTAAATGTGTGGAAAAGTCTTTGCGGTGGAATTTTCCAATGCTTTTTTAAAGCCCTGTCCACAACCATGAATTTGAGTAAAACGTGTCTTGTCCCAGTACAGAAATATGGAATAAGCAGCTCTTAGGTCAAAATAAGTCTGCATCTAATTAGCTTTTAATTGTCCGATAAACAGGAATTGCACGTTAGGTTTTACCAAACCGTTTAAAATTAACTAGTTTTGTTTTTCACATTTTTAAAAATGTAAAAATCAGGTAGAGCGCCTTCAAATGTATATTATGTTCCACAGTAGGGCATTTATTCAATCAAAAGTATTCTTCATCACTCAAAAACACCTTGAAAATCCTGATTTCTCCATAGATCTGACTTGTCCAGGTGAGTTACCAAGCCATTTAAAAAGAATTGGTTTGTTGGTTTGTTTTTCACATTTTAAAAACTAAAAATCAGGAATAGCACCTTTAAAGGTGCATCATGTAACCTTATCACCATACGCTTTTGTCCATGGAGATGCCTTGCCTGGAATGTTCCACAGTATGGCATTTATTTAACTTATCCATCCTGCATTTATGCAATTAAACGTATTCTTTATCACTCAAAAATGCCTCTAGAATCCTGCATTACTGGAAAATCCTGAGCCTCTCCATGGATCTGACTTGTCCAGGTGAGTTACCAAGCCAGTTTAATGCCGTATCTTAGAACATTCCAGGCAAAACAGCATGGAGACGAGCAGGTGCAACCCTGCCACAGCACGTGTCCAGGGTCAGATGGTCTGATCACCATGGCTAGCCAAAGTTCTGCCAAAGTCCTGCAAAGTCCAGCCAAAGCAAACAAAAGGAGCAGGTCTGGTGATCCCGCAGAGAAACAGCAGGGGACGTCTTACATAACCAAGTCCAGTCTCCCTCTGAGCTGCACAAGTACACTCTGTATTAGGGTGACCAAATTTTCAAAATAAAACTGCTACTTTCCTGGTTTGGGTTGGTAATAATAACATTGTGAAACGAGTGCATAATTAAGAAAAATTGCTCTGCACTCGAAACTAAAGTGAGTCAGTATAGTCACATTTTCTTTGTGTTTTTGTCATTTTTAAGCAGCTTTTCTGCATTTTGCCTAAACAAATGACATTGTATTCCTCTCTTTACTATTGGCAGGGATCGGATTGGTCTAAAATATGGACACCTGGGACATTTCTTGTGTAAAACTGGGACAAATCACTGGTTTTGGATAAATCTGCTGGGACAGGGGACACAGGGCTCAAAACTGGGACTGTCCTGGGTAAATAGTAAAACGTGTGGTCACTCTTCTCATTATACTAGTAAAAGTCCCATTACATTTTTGTGATTTTTTTGTGGGTTTCAAGTACAAACTGGTCCAGCCAAAAGTAAGAAAAAGTACAAGAATAGTGAAGGGTTTTAGCCCATTTATACCGGTTGCTGCGTAGCGCAAAATTGATTTGTCCTCATTTATTCATGACGCAAATTACATTTCATTTCTCTTTTAATCAAATTTCATGATGCAATTGGTAAAAGCTGAGAGTGTTCCCTTTTAAATGCAATTTATTTCATGTTTTTATGTGCTTCAGAGGCTGAGATAAACTTTGACACCCCCAGGAGATAAGGACCATTACCCTAGAATAGCACAAGTGTTTATAGGGGTTTTTTTTTGCAGGTGTTTTAGGTGTAAATGGGTTAATGTGCTATTTTTACAACTTCAACAATGTTTTTTTTTTTTTAATCTAATCTTAATTTCTGTCTAAAATAGAGAAGAGCTTCTTTTCCCGAAACGGTGCACTACTTTTTCCCCGTGGAGAGTAACAAAAGCAGCAGATTTACGGAGCCCTGTTCTGCCTGAAGTCTTCACATTCTCTGCTGCTGTGCCAACTCCTCTGCCATCTCCGAGCCTTTGTCCACGCAGATAACGTTACAGCGCTAAAACGTGCTAACGAGGGCTAGCACACTAACGCTAACGTGACAAAAGGACAAAAGGACGTTGGGGGATGTTAACACTGTGTCGCCAACAAATCCAGCTGCAGTTATTCGATTTCCAAACATGCGCAGGGCTTTTCACTGCAAAAATACTTGAAGTTTTATCATGATTTGAGTACATTTTACTTGACAAATAAAATCATCTTAGACTTTTTGTGTTTAAAATATGAAAATACTCTTTGCGCCTAAAGAAGAAACAAAATGCTAGAATTAAAGGACCCATATTACACTATTTTCTAATCTATGTTATAATGTAGTTTCCTCATCACAAACAGACCTGGAGTTGTGTTTTGTTTCATTCACACAAATACACAAACCCTGCATATTTAGGCTGAGCTCTTCACTCAAACTCAAAACAGTCATTTCACTAGAATCATTTGGATAATTTCAGCTCTGGAATTGCCAATATCCACTGAACAAAAGTCAGACTAACAATAAGGATTACTGAAATGTGCTGGATATAACAAAACACAACTCCAGGTCTGTTTTCGATGAGGAAACAACACAATAAGTCAATGAATGCTTATTATAGTTATAGGCCCTTTAAGAAAAACACTCTTCTATAGTATTGGTAGATAATTTTACTTAATATACATAATTTTAACTTGCTTAGATCTTGTTTTCTGCAGTATTGGACTTGTTTTAAACTAAATGTGGTAGTGAGTGAGACTTGGAGAATTCACCGCAAGAGATTAGAGTTCTGTTTTAGAGGAAAACCACGGGGTTAAACAGAGCACGCCGTCATCAAGTAAATATGAGGAACTAGGGCAGCACAACTTATCAAAAACAAGATTAGACTAATACTAACTAAAGATTGACAGATGGGATTCTTCGGGATCAATCAATGGGCTCTATTCACCTTTACGTCACAAAACCGGAAAACGTTTGGGAAACGTGGATGACGACTTCCTTGGGAAAACTGAGAAAATGGCTCCGGTTTTCTTCATCTACATG
The DNA here is from genome assembly GCA_034769755.1 of Odontamblyopus lacepedii. Lineage (NCBI taxonomy): Eukaryota > Metazoa > Chordata > Actinopteri > Gobiiformes > Gobiidae > Odontamblyopus > Odontamblyopus lacepedii. Next base: position 7,127,269 of record CM068362.1, read on the forward strand.
TCATTGTGTCCTTTCTTTTTTCCTTCTACAAATGGCCTATTAATTTGTGTATTATAATTTATCAAACATAATAAAAATCCATGGTTTTATCACATGCCCAGTGCCGGGAACTACACCGGAAGTCGTCATCCACATGTTTCCAAACGTCTTCCAGTAAGTGTAAAAAGAGGCAATACTTTTTTTTGTTTTAGAATCCAGAGAAATATTTTGAGGTGAACAGACTTTACAAAACATTTTTCCAGAATTATAAAATATGAAATTACTATTAACTTTGTCTGTTTTATTATTTATCATGGGGCTGAGGATCTTAACAGCAAATAAAAACTAATTCTGCATTTCGCCCGGGGGTCGGGCTTGGGGTTCCATTTCAATCAGTATTTTAAATGGAGTAGGAAATGAAGTCTGTGTAATTACAACAAACAATAAAGCCACACTGACCATGTTTTTGTGATCCATTTAGTACAGTTAACTAATACGTTTATTTATTCATACATTGCTTTTGTCTAAAAATGACAGCTCAGTTTTACCAAGACAATGTTAGCAAACCTAACCTAAAACCTAAAATCAATCTTTAATTTTTATAGAGCCCTTTAGAACACTGAAGGTGCCAAAAGTGCTTTTCCAGTAAAATCAACAGTGCAGAAACACGCTAAACATTAAACAGTAAAATAAACGTACTTGTTCTTAAACCAAGGCCTGATACAAACCATAGACTGTATAAAGAAGCGGACTGCATTATGAATTTGGGGCCAGGCTTTATATTGAGAAAAGATAAAATAGCTAAAAACAAAAAAACAAAAAACAGGATCATGTAGAGCGGATTAATACGAACAGTTTAAGACCAAAATGAGAGAGAGGGGTGACGATATTTCAATGTAAGTTAATAGTTGGCAGGGTCAGTAGGAGCCGGAAAAACCAGCAGCGAACTTCCTATTTGGAACATGGTGGCTAGTGCGTTAGCTATGTCCATTTATAGTCTATGATTCTAACCTTAACCTGATTGTGAAAAAATGCACAAACAAAAATACATTTCTGAGTCAAACCACTAACACAAAATGGCTGTTGTTTGGTGTAACTGTGTTTCCCTGTGGAGGGAAATGCCACTCAGATGAATCAACAGAAAGTCAAAAGAAAAGCTAAATTCAGCTTAGTCTTGTGAAAAGGTCTGTTTTTTTAGACATGGCAGCAGCAGCTCAGGTGAATAGGAAAATACAGTTTAAAAGTGGGTTGCCATGGTTGCAATAAAATGTTAAATCTCACTCCCGGACGAAATGCAGAGCTTTTTGAGAGTCCCAATTCCAGAGAATCAGTTTAAAGCTCACTAGTTGAGTTTGAGAGAAGAACTCAGCCTAACAACATCGTAACAGATCAGAAAACAGCATAATGTGGGCTCTTTAAGCTTAATTATTGAACAGCATTTCATTCATTTCGAGCAGCACTATTTTAAGACCAGTCGTAGTTTGACACAGGGAGGTGCTGATTGTCATACCAGCTGCTTCACACTTCACTGCTAACCGTCCATATCACGCTCCCCGGACACCATCGCCACCACCACCTCTCCAAACCCAAAAGAACAAAGGAGTCTTAGCACAGATCTTCAGGATGAAAAGACTGGTTACACCTGGATGTGAAGTTTAACGCCTCACGACCCCCCAACCCCCATTTCCAACACAGATTTCGGAGCTTTTGCTGATAATGGTATCAGAACACTAACTAATGGTAAGACTAAACAAAATTTGTTGATCTTGACTTTAATCTGCTGTTTTTTGTGTTGTTTTTTAACCAAAAATACAGCTAACTCACTCATTCACCTCTTCTGTTATGCCACAATACACCTTTATAATTTAAATATAACGTTTAGTCAACTAATACTCAATTAAGACCCTACCGATCAATTAATTGACCAAAAGACCAAGTGCCTACAGCTCTAGTTTACACTTGTACATTCTGAAATTCATGCTCTTGTATTAGTACATCAGTTCAGAATCTTTTATGAAAAGCCTGGTTACACTTGGATGTGAAGTTTAAGGCTTCACCAACCCCAGTCCTCACTTCCTCAGATAAATAGGAGTTGGTTTGGCTCTGAGGATGGAAATGGTTGACTTTGCATTACATCAAGGTTACATTTACACTAAACGAATCACCATATCACCATATTGGAAAACAATTTGCAATCAAACATGTCATGTCTGGACCGTCTGAAATGCTAGTCACGACACCAACGTGAGCAGTAAAAACAAGGAAGTGGAGCACCATATCTGAAGTTGCCGTAGTTTTATGGAAGTTGCAGCAGCTGATTGCAAGCCGAGCAAAATGGCAAGTGTGAAAACAGTCTTTTCGTGGATCGATGCTCTTTCGCGTTTGTTTAGAGGTTTTTTACACTGTTTTCCACAATAGCGTCACATGCCCGATGTCACAAACCCAGCGAATCAGGAAGGTGCAAGTCATAGTGACGTGGTCCAATAAGGACGGCAACTAGAGCTCCGACGTTTTCATGCATCCACACAGCACCAGGTCAGATCTGTACTCTGGTGAATACGTCGGAGCTGGTGACTCCAAATCATTCTGTCTCCGGAGCCATTTTCCATTGGATTAGTGTGGATAAACACTCCATTCGCAACGAAAATGACTCGAATACGTACTAGTGTGGATGGAACTTAAGAAAACAGCCTAGTTTCCACTGGCACAGTTCGCTTGGGGTCGCCTTGGCGCAGAACAGTGAGGAGGCCACTCCATTACAATGGCCCAGGCCACTTTGGGCGTTACAGAGGTCTATTTCTGGGTTTCAGATGACATCACAGCATTCTACAGAACAATATTAATTAATACAGATGGGGGCAGCTAAAATTAAAATGGTTAAAATGCAAAATCATGTTGTAATAGAGTGAGTTCTTGGGTTTAGTCAATAATTGAAAATATCAGATTCAAGATTTGTGAATTTACACTTTGGATATTTCAGCGCAAAGTACAGTGTAGTAGGGAAATCTGGCTCTTGCCCCCCATCTGGGAGTATGACAGCATTGCATTTGAGAATCTGAAAAGTACCAGTAAGACAAACTCAATGACATGACGTAGACCTGCGCCACGAGCTGCTGGATCGCTGTCAAAACACTGGTGCTAAACTAAAGGAGCATCAACACTGATCGGTGTTCAAATATAACTCAAAACAAATGAACCAGAGTCACAGCTGATCCTCACAGCTGGACTCACATGATTAAATTTCACTTTTGTCTTATTTATATATGTAAAGATATTACCACGGCGCACACGCTCTTGTTTTTATAGATAACTTTACTCTTTTACTCTTGGTTACTTGAACAAACGTGGAGGATTGTGGAGAACTTTGGCTGCATCTTTAGCAAATGTTTTGTTGTCATTGTTGCACTGCTTCTTGGAACTACAGTTTTTCAAAAAATGTGGCACTTTTTTGTCCAAGCCAAATGACATGAAAAAGCGCACTACATTTACAATCAGTGTAAATCCAGTGTCAGTGCCTACAGCTCTAGTTTACACCTGTACATTCTGAAATCCATGCTCTTGTATTAGTATATCAGTTCAGAATCTTTTCAATAAAACCACACATATGAAAGCCCATATTTCACTCTGAAAACTTGTCCATAATGCAATACTGCACTTTTGTGAACTCTAGCCGTCTCTCGTCATCCATTACTGACAGAATCTCAAATGCCCCATAGGTATAACATGTGGGAGTGAACCTGTCAGCGTCTATAGAAAACTACATTGAATTAGCCCACAGTGAACCAGAGCTGAGAATAATTTAAGCAGATCCCTGCCCACTCCTGCTCTCCGTCATTTAAACTGTCTCATCAAGTCCCACTCACACTGGATGAATGAACACTTGTTATGATTAATTATAAGCTCTCAGTATCAGCTCTGATGCTGTTTTGATTCACTGTCAGACTGAGTAATAATAGATCAGCTGTAGTTTCACTGTGCAGGGGGAAACTGTGTACTCACAACAAGCTTTTGAAGGGCTTTAAGTGAAAATTAAACTTCTTTTTCAAGCTAGTACTCAGACCAAGGCCACGTCTCATTTCTCTTTCCTCGCTTCCTTTGATTCCTCTTCTCAATCCTCCACTTTTCAGCTATCAATCACATGTGTCGTATTAAGTAGAGTCCCAAAGAAAACCACAGAATGAAGGAGTAAACCTGAGGGAGGCTTCAGGAGCTGACGCCAGAGAAAAGAATCAAACTTTATTGGTCTCAGTGAGGAGTTTAGATCCTCTCTCCTCGTTTTGTCTCCTCTGTGGGCGGGACTTCCTCACCCATTTCCCGCAAAATCAAGGAAAGGAATCAAGGAGAAGGAGGTGAGGAAAGAGAAATGAGACGTGATTCATATGCGATTCATATATTTGGTCTATGGGCTGTTAGTGTGAAACATGTAACATATAAGTCGCACCTGAGTATAAATCACAGGAACCACCCAAACCCTGAAAAAAGTGCGACTTATAGTCTGAAAAATACAGTACTAACAAAAAATGTAAATATCATGAAAAAGAATATTTCAGAAAGGTACACCAATATACTATAGACTCTTGACACTTTTTCATTATATTTTTTAAGATGTACTAGTAAATTGGCATTACTACAATGAGATTCTTTTGACCTCTTCAGACTTGTTCAATATTGTCCCTTGTAGTTGAGTTTGGAGGCTAATGCTAGCTCTCCCATTGAAAATACATCGGAGGTAATGTACGAACAGCACCAGGCTTTACATGAATCTCTACGGTAAGAATGTTCAGTAGTTACTATAGTGACACATGGTAGCCTGAAAGTAAAAAGAAAATCCAACTCCTCTTAATCCACTTTGAAAACTCTTTGAAAAGCAAATCCACTGAAGACAAGAAAAAGGTAAATTGCTAAAAATTGGCTCATACCAGTCCTAAAGCAATAAAACCAGTCAAATGAAATAAAAGCTAAACCATAAAAATCATAAAATAGCTCAAATAAAATATCATAAATAACTAAAACAACTAAGAGAGACAAAGCACCACACAACTCAGGCGGTGTTAAAAGCCAGAGAATAAAAGTGGGTCTTAAGACGAGACTCTCCACTGTGGGGGCTGTTCGGATGTGTGGGGGGGCAGATCGTTCCAGAGTTTAGGGCCGGCCACAGAGAAGGCCTGGTCCCCTCTGGTTGGTTTTAAGTCTCGTCTCAGGCACCACGAGCTGGAGCTGGCCTCGGACCTCAGAGAATGTGCAGATGTGTATATTTGGAGGAAATCTGAGATGCAACATGAGGCCAGTCCATTCAAAGCTTTAAAAACCAAACAATAAAATCTTAAAATCAACTATAAAACGAACTGGAGTCTTGTGCAACAACATAAAAATCGGGTTAATGTGCTCAAAAAAAAAAAAAAAAAAAAAAACAGATTTAAAGAAACATTTTCAGGATCAGGTAGTTAAAGAGTGATTTTTACCAAAAAATGAGAGTGACTAAATGAACAACTGTGGGCTAATGCGAGCTAGTTTATGACGGTAAAGTAAGGAATGAGGAACTTGTTTAAGCGCACAAATCATCTCACCTGTTGTAGCTCCAACTCAGCTCTTTCTGGTCAGATTGTGTTAAAATAAAGCTCAAGTCTTGTTTTAAGACCCACTTTTACTCTATGGCTTTTAACACCGCGCAAGCTGTGCGGTCCTCTGTGTCTTTTATTTATTTTATTTATTTCACTTATTTTATTGCTATTTTATGATTTTTATGGTTTTGCTTTAATTTGATGTTGCTGGTTGTATTGTTTTAGAACTGGTATGACCAAATATTTTAGCAATTTACCTTTTTGTTGTCTTCATTTTATGATCTCTGTGCAGCACTTTGGACTGTTTCGTTTGTAAAATGTGCTATAGAAATAAAGTGGACATGGTCTAACTTGAGCAACAGCTTTCAGTTCGCTTCCCACTCCCAGGGAATGTTGGGGACACAAACTCCAAAGTATAAGTTGTTCAGTGCATTTGTGAATAATTGTGCGCTCTTACCTCCAGGTCATCCTCCACGATCACCACATTGGAGTAGCCAAAGCTGTTGAAGATCTGGTTGAGGGCCCAGCGGTAGTGCCTGGCGATCTTGTAGTAGCCCTGGAACTTCCGGTGCTCTGGCCTCACCCTGATGTCCGCCAGGTCGGGCTGGGTGATGTGGGTGAGTTGGTCGCCGTACGAGCCGATGACCCTGGCGGTGTCGGCGTGCCCGCAGTCCTGGCTCACGACGATGGGATGCAGACGCGCCGACGGCCTGTACTGGATGAGTCTGTCCAGACTGCGTTTCACCGTGACCCTATCGCAAGCTATGACTAAAATCGGGATGACCACTTCCGGGGTAGTTGTGGTTGCTATTAGCGTATTCTCTTCGGGTTTGCTTTCCACTGGTTTCGTTAGCTCCAATTTGACTTCCGGAGTGGTTGTGGCGACTAACTTCTGCGTCGGTTTCTCCTCTTGGTTTTGCGGTTTAGTCCGTTCAATCGCTAACGTCCTTTCAACCACTACTTCCATCGGCGTTTTGGGATTCTCCGTCTCCCTCTTCCCCACTTCCTTCTGCCGTGCCCACTGTGCTCTGTGGTTTTCAATCTGCCTCAGTAGCTCCTTCTGCTTCTCCAGCTGCACCTCCACCTCTTCAGCCAATCGCATCACCTCGCCGGCCAGGTTACTGCTGCCGTCGCCGCCTCCTCCACCGCCGGCGGCCTTACCTTGCCCCACGCCCCACTCCTCTTTGCCCACCGGCTCGGCCCCGCCCCCCTCGCCCACCCGGCCGATGGGAGGGCGCCCCCACAGGTAGAGGAGGAGCAAGGCGTTCCAGGCAACAAACAAGAAAGCACCGCATAGTATAAAGGAGCCTTTCTTCCGAACCATGGCCCTTTAAAACTGGGGGAAGAGCATCGGAGTTCGGAGAGGGGGGATAGCGGTGGAAGTAAAATGGGAGTGAGTGCGGTCTCGCATGGGCAGAGGATCCAATGACTTTGCTATTAATAGAAAAACATCTAGAATATCAGTGCCATCTCGTCTTTTGAGCACAAATCGCGTTGGCTGTGTGGTGCCGCCGGACTCCCATTGAGAAGTGGCAGAAGGGGCCGAGACTAGAGCCAAAACGAAATGGAAGGAGGCGTTGGGTGAAGGGAATGCGGAGTTCTTGATGTTATCCTTTGGACATCATTCTGAAAAATAAAAAATAAAAAATAGAAACGTGGATTAAACCAAGCGTATGGGACTGTCAAGGTTGTCAGGATACCAAAACTGGTATCGAAACTACAGCAAGTATTGATACAAAAAAAAAGTCATATTCACGGACAGAGATGAACCTTTCCTGAATAGTTTTAGAATGATCTTGAACAAGTCTTGTATAGGACCAAGGCCCACGATGGAACCTACTTGAACGTCTGAGGAATTACGGCCACATGGGAATATAAAAGAAAGTACTACGATTGAATGTTGAAAATCACATTCTATAGTCTAAAGAAAGTGTCTCCACACGTCTCACGAGGAAATGAGGCCCTATGTCCAAAATTCCGAAACATCCCTTTAAAATGTTTATGCAATCAATCTAAACTTTAACAAGAACTTCCTAGAACAAGGAGAAGGTGCTATTTTGTAAACAATCCATTATACTGTGTGCATTTGCATAGTAATATTTTAATAATAATATTAATATTTTAACTGCATTTTAAACCTCGCTTCCCACTTAATAAACAAAAAGTAATATTAAACAAGCTGGAAAAACAAGCACCAGCTCACCAGGTGGGTGGAGTATATTTATTTAGTCAACAGAAGCCCATGCACACACATAAGCCACTGTTTTTACAAAGTCATTATGAAAAAGAGGGAAAAAAGACAACAAAAATGTAATACAGAGCTGAGGCCGGGGGGTACGGGGGGCAGGTGAAAACAGATATTTTCAGAATACTCAAGACTTGAATGTTGTACAGTAAAGGATTACTCAAACTTGCAGGAATTAATCAAAATGCAGCTATGAATAGGCTCATGATTATTATATATGCTGTTATATTCTAAATTGAAAAGTAATTTAGAATACAACATATAGGGTTGTACAAATATATTGAAATATCGATATATCGTTTAATTTGATGATACAGTATCGGTATCGTGTGCTGCTGTATCGCCACAAGTATTTGTAGATATACTTTACTAAACTATTTTGTGTAAGAGAATCCATTTATCAAAATAAAACCAAAAATAAGAAAACAGCTCATTTCTTCATCATTTGTCTCCAAAAGCAAAATAAAAAAATGGATAAGGATTTGTTTTTTCAATTTTTTGTTTTGTGTTTAAATGAATAATGGGAAAAACGGATAACGCCCGTTTCCTGAACCAAACAAACTGTGTTCGTCTGCGTACGCCGCGTCATGAGCATACTGCAGAGCCAATCGCCAGGTCTAAACCAGGACTGAACCAGGACTGAACCAGGACTGAACCAGGACTGAACCAGGACTGAACCAGGACTGAACCAGGTCTAAACCAGGAGTTGGTTTTTGAGACAAATAATGAAGAAATTAGTTGTTTTTCGTTTTCTTATTTTTGGTTTTATTTTGAAAAACAAATGAACGAATGATACACTGATTTACGAGCTACAATTGTGTTGACATTTTCACTGTTTTGATGAGTAAAATTGGCATTTTTCATATTAACCAAGTATGAAATGTTCCTCTTCTCATGATCCAGATGTGCATTAGATTTTCTGATCTATGTTATAATAGTGTTTCCTCATCACAAACTGACCTGGAGTTGTGTTTTTTTGAGTTCTTCTACCAAACTGAAAACAGCTGTACCACCTTGTGATGTTGTGTGGTAATACAGGAAGTGCTCCATTGTGTTTTTAAACTCCATACACTTCCACTTGAATCATTTGGATTTCAGACACGGAATTTTCAATTTCTGCTAAACAAAAAGGTAAAAGGAGCTGTTAACTTGAAAACTACTGCTTCATAACAGAGCAGGGGTTACTCAAACATGTGCAAATGAAGCAAAATGCAACTCCAGGTCTGTTTTTGAGTAGGTAACATTATAACATGTCTTAAAGCTCTCAAGAGTCTGTTTTGTGTAATATTAAACCATTAAACAAGGACTAACCCCCCAAAAAGGGCAGAAATGTGGATTCAACAAATATATGAGCTGCAGAGGAAACTGAGTCAGAGGAAGCAGCACAATTTGAGAACCAGTAAACTAGTCTACCATTGTTCAGACCTGATTTACCCGATTTTGTTTTCTTTGTTTTCAGGCCTGGGCAGCACTTCGAAAGACACATCTCTTCTTTTCAAGAAGAGATGTGGTGCAAGAAAAACAGGAAGAACAACCACTGGTCTCTTAACTATCGACTGCAGTTTGTAAGCAATTGTCAGGTCTCATTTGGGAAGTGCTTCTCCATGACTAAGCCCGAGTCAGCAGTTCTCCGGCAGCAGAGAAGGCTCAACGAGGACGAACGAGGAAATCAAGATCACTAGGCCTGTGACGATAATTACTATACCATTTATTTTTCAATATCGTTCAATGATCTGTAAAGCTCGGCACGTGAGCTGCAAACATGTGGCACAGTGAGGACAGGAGGATACCCTTATGTAACTGATAATACTCCCTACAACTGTACAACAACTCACCATTATGTGCAACTTTTATTGTGACAGGTCTATGTAGGGTTGGGCGGTAATACGGTAGCCTGAGATAAGTAGCAACAGTTTCATCCCCGTCATTAAAAAAAAATCTGCATAAGGACCTAAAACCAAAGCGTGGACTTTTTCCCCTCTGCTCTCTCTCCTCTTCAAACGTTCCGCTCGGAGATTTCCATCCACACGCAGCGAGGGAGAAAAAAAAATCCTGGCTGACGCTTTGTGTGTGAGCCAAAAAGTTTGAGATGGAGACGTTTTATTGAATGACGAGAGTCGAGAAAGGACGCATTGAAGACGAGAAAGTTCCCACTTGAGGGCGAAGTCAGACTTTCACGGAGGAGACGGTAAAGCCCAATTTAAGGTTCTGCATCAAAACATGTTTGTGTAGCACAGCGTCTGCATTGACCGACGCGCACTTCTGAAACTTTCTACCTGCGTGTCAAAAGGATGCAGTCAGCGAGGGGAAGACAATAAGGGCTGTGATTGGTCCTCTCCACCGCTCTACATTTCTGGTGCTCCGCTCATTATATACCTTGAGTAATAATGTGTTTAATGCAGCTTTGCACACATTTGTTTACATTTTACAGAAACAAGACTTAAAACCGCATGGCTCATTTGCATACAGTATAAGCGCTGATAAAAACAGCTCGTGTTCTGATGCTGATGTGATCGAACGTGCTGCAAAGTTTGGTTTTATCAGAACTTGTGCCTCATCTTCAAATATAATGCTGCTCTTCTGTTTCTGAATGCTGCAAAATAATTCTTAGTCACGGTAATACCGTACACCCCGGTAAAATGCCGAGAAGGTTTAACAGTATCAAAATTTGGATACCGCCCAACCCTAGGCCTATGTGGTATTCAAGCTCTCCTCTACAAGCCACCATCCTGGAGCTAACACAGAGAGATGGAGACAAGGGAATGAGAGGAGAGAGAAAGAAGGAGAGATGACGGCCCTGCTCCCCCGTCATGTGCACTCTTTGTCCAGTCATGTGGAACTGGGTTCAGAAAGGCCTCCACGCACTTCCTCCACTCAACTTTTAACCTCAATTTCTCCTATTACTGCCACTGAGAGATGAATGCAACTGTACAGTACCAGGGCTGGGTACCTTAAAGGTGCATTATGTAACTTGTTGGTTTGGGATTCTGTCATCTGTTTGTTTCTATTGTTATGTCATTGGTCTGACTGGAATGCTCCACAGTATAACATTAAACAGCTCTAGCTTACATTTATTCAGTTACAGGTGGTTTTACTGCACTGCAAATTTTAAAAGAGTTTTAAGTAGATTTATTATCTACTTAGAAGTTCTGAGGCTGCTTCATTTGCATCTAGAGGTTATTTATTTTAAGATAATTTCTCAAGTAAAATGATCTTGCTGCACAGACATAATTTTACTACTTTTGTGTCATTTTCTGATAGATTTAAGTGTTTATATCTTTAAAAAATAGAAAGGTTTAATTTAATACCACACTGTGAAATAAAACGCAGTAACATTTTTGTATAGACAAGCAGTTGCTCAATGCACCTTTAATAATGATAATAACAATACATATTTTCGTTTGCTATAGTTTGAGGAAAAATATAGCTAATAGTAATTTTTCTGACAAGTATTGCAATTGTGATTCATTTTCAGAACATGTTTGTATAGATCTAAACTACAGTGATAGCAGTTTTCGTACAGACTGGTCGTTTGTAGGGATGAGACGATACACAAAACTGGGTTCACGAGAACGAGACAAAGTGGGACTTTAAACATTATTAATAATATATACATTTCGTGATTCAGTTTCCAATTTTGGCCTCACAATTTTTTGTTTACTCGATTTAAAATGTTTGGTTCCATTCTAGTACTGCTAAGAGATGTAACTCACTAACATTTAACCCTTTTTTTTGTCCGATCCAAAGATCATTCTTAAGATGATTTTGATTGATTTTTCTCATGTGTACACAATCTTGTGACAATTTTGTCTCGCAAGATCTGGTACTATCCTTAGTTGTTTGTGGAGGAAATTATTGTACTTCAAAATTAGACCCCTTTCACACTGGCTGGAAGTGCCCTGTTGTAGGTTTGTGAAACTTCCAGTATTCTGTGGCAAAATGTGTGTGTAATTTCTCTTGTATTCTCCACCAGCTTCATAAATCAGCCCCATCACCAAATCTTCAACCAACAAAGTCCACAAAGGATAAACATTCTTCATGAAGAATTTATCCACAACTATCAAGGTAAGAAAGACGAAAGCTTAAAGGAGAACAAGCATTAGTGAACTACTGAGAAAAACTAATGTTATGGTCATGAATAAAACAGGAGGAACTTGTTCACTCAGACTGATTCTAGAATTAAAATTAGAAATCGATTTCATGATGCCGATATTAGCACAGACGGAGGGATCTGGGCGGCGGCCAAAGGCGGCGGCCCCGACGACCGGATCTCTGGACATGGAGACTAGCTCTGTGGACATGGATCGGTGCAGCGTCGGCAGTGATGCAGTCACTGTATCGGACCGTTGTGGTGAAGAGGGAGCTGAGCCAAAAGGCAAAGCTCTCGATTTACCTCAGTCTATGTTCCTCACCTATGGTCACGAGCTCTGGGGAACGACCGAAAGGACGAGATCGCCGATACAAGCGGCCGAAATGAGTTTCCTCCGCAGAGTGGCCGGGCGCCCCTTAGAGAGAGGGTGAGGAGTTCAATCACACGGGAGGAGTTCGGAGTAGAGCTGCTGCTCCTCCACGTGGAGAGGAGAAGCTGAGGGGAGGGCATCTGTTCCGGATGCCTCCTGGATGCCTCCCTGGGGAGGTGTTTTGGGCATGTCCCACCAGAAGGAGGCCCCAGGGAAGACCCTGGAGGGACTATGTCTCTGGGCCTGGGAACGCCTCAGGATCCCCCCAGAAGAGCTGGAGAAAGCATCTGGGGTGAAGGAAGTCTGGGAGTCCGTGCTTAGACTGCTGCCCCCTCAACCCGGCCCCAGATAAGCAGAAGAAAATGGATGGATATTAGCATAGATGGATTGTGCAGTTCAAATGCGGACTCTTTAGGAAACACAGAATCAGTCTGAGTGGACAAATTATTTATGTTTTATTCATGACCATAACATTAGTTATGCTCAGTAGTTAATGCTCGTCGTTGTTCTCTTTTAAGCTTTCATCTTTCTTACCTTGATCGTTGTGGATAAATTCTTCATGGAAGAATGTTCAGGGGGACACTTCTGGCTGTTGTAAAAAAAATAAAAATAAAAGTCTACTGCATCCATTCAAGTTGTGAACAAGATGCAATTTCCATTCAGTCCTACCTGTTCTTACCTGGTCTGTGTCAAAACGGAGCTATATGTTTTTGAGTTTATCATTGTGTAGTACTAGAAAACCTTATAAGACATGTTCATGATTCAATGTCATTTTGATGCAGGACAGTCAAGATTCCTCAAACATGCATGAATCAACTACAAGAGAGTGAGTCACCACTGTAATTGCTATAACATCGTTAAAAGCTTTTCAGAGTAAATTTCGCATAATAACTCTGCTTCACTCTGTGTGGTTTCTAGTTTAGATGGTCGGTATGAGGCTAAGAATAAGTGCCTATTATCTACAATATGCATCTCTCTCTCTACTTGCATCTGCACTTTCAAGAGATGGCTGAAGTATTGGTATCGGTCAATATTGAAACAATAGTTTTCCCTCAGTAGAGCTGCAACTAAAGAATTGTTTTAGTAGTTGGCTAGTCAAACAATTATTTCTATTGTAAATTAAACCAAATAACAGTTGAAATATTGTGACTTAAATGAAGAATATTTACAAATAAAGAATAATTACTGGTGAAAATTAGAAGATCTTTTTTGACATTATGCCTTGTCCTCAGTGTTTCAGATACATTTATGGGTCTTGACATGGATTTTAAAAGCTTAATATTCCGATTAAAATGGTTAAAACTGAAAAAAATTGCATTCAGTGATCATATTTAAGCCATTGGACTGTTTTCTTTTCAGATCACCTGACGTTTCCTGCACACTTTCACTCTCCTCAGGCTTGAACGTAGGAAGTGTCTGTGGAAGCTCAACTGTTGCTGAAATCTAGGACTCAAACCTTTTTATACGCCCGTTGTGTAAGACGGGACGTATTATGGTATGGCGCTGTCCGTCCGTCTGTCCGTCCGTCTGTCTGTGGACACTTCAAAGCTTTAAGAACAACCCACATTCTCTGCTTCTTTGAGCTTTGACACATTAAAGCTTTGTAGTGTCTTTAAGTTCTGTTGCTGCAATCTGATTGGTGGAATTCCGATTCTAGAATGTGATGATGTCATACTCATACTCCTACTGCAAGAGCCAGATTTCCCTATTGATTATCCGTCCGTCTGTCTGTGGACAATTTCTTGTCCGCGCTCTAACTCCACAACCGTCTCACCTAGGAATGTCAAACTTCCAAACTGCACCAACAATTCATCTTTAACTAGGTTTGACAAATTCTAACTTAATTCTATATACAATAATTCAAAGTACGGGCGTATTTTGCCCCGCTGGCGGAGCTCTTGTTTTAAATGGGTGGGGAAAAGAAAAAACTAAAAGAAAATAGCTGCGTGTTGGGCCTGCAGAAGTGTCTACAACAGTATTTTAGTCTTTTACAGAATAGACTTAGAATTACTGTGTCCAAGTAATTTCCCTTGTGGATCAATAAAGTCTGTTTACGTCTAAGAATGGTTTTAGTTTTAATGAAGTATAAAACTGATAAAAGAAAAGAAATGTTGGTTTTAGCGGAAGAAAAAAGTAAAAGGTGTAATTTTAAGAGCAAGTGAAAAAAAATCAAAAGGAGAAAAGCGAACCAGATATTTTTTAAAGAATATTTTAAATAAAAGTACAATTTAACACTAAAGAAAGAAGATGACAACATAACAAACAAAACAGAAGAAAGAAAAAAATGTTGAAACCTTTTATAAAAACCTCTAAAAAAGCTTAAAAAAAAGAGACCACAGCACCCGAGCTGAAATTTTAAAGTCCATTGGGGGAACTCTTATGAATGAGATAAAAAAATAAAACAAGCTATTATATTAAACATGCAGCATCTGGGAAAGTGTTTTTTTTCCCCTCAACATTTACAGGTCAGTAACGCCACGTGTGCATTATCAGAGCGTCCGTCTGCCGTTAGCTTAAACAAACACTGGGGGAGTGTGGAGGTGAGCAGGAGCCACTGCAGGAGCTCCTCAGCTTTAGACTTAAACCTATTAGAGCGACAAATATAGGGCTGCCAATAATCTGCTGTAAGTAACACACGGCCGCCTGTCTGTGGGGATGACACTGGGATCGTCTGAAAACTGCCTGATTGTGTAGAGATGGGCAGAATATACAAAGATAAACTGTAAATGGTGTTTTCAATTCAATTCAAATAACTTTATTTATCCGTTAGGAACTTCGTTTTGAAGATATGCAAAATTTTTAATAAGGATCTAAAAATGCTGGACTTTTAAAAATGAAAATAGAAAACAGTATGTAAACTTTCAAAAAAGGGTATAAAGAGAAATTTCTGCACTTGTGGTTAATATTCCTCTAATTTGTCAGATTCTTAAAGGACCAGTGCCTGATTTTTCTTGTTTTTGACCTAAATTAGCCTTGTCCCAGTACTAAGGATGAGATGAGACACAATTTTCACAAGACGAGATGCGATACAAGATTGGGTCCACAAGAACGAGATTTTAACTTAATATTTGGGTCAATGACGTATAAGGATTTTCAACAGGCAAATTTTAAAATGTAAAAAACAGTTTCTATTAAACTTTTTCAAATATTTACAATGTCAGGTGCATAAATCGATGTTTAACTAATTTATATTAAGCATTTTTAGTGTAAAATGTGGTGCGAGTGAGAATAACCTTAAAATAGTTTTATTTTCTAAAACATGGTTGGGATATTAATCTAAGTTCTGAGTAATATGAAGTGTATAGAAACAAACGGTTGTGTTTCTTTAGCTTTTTAATGCATATTGATATTTTCTTTTGCTCCAATATGACAGTCACCTGCTTGTGTTTAATGAACAAACTACTGCCCTGGAAAATGCATCAAATGAAGAAAAATGCCTAAAGAACCATTCACCCAAGTCGACTTTGTCTGTTATTCAAACTCAAGCTATAGAATTCCTGCTGTTATTAGTCGCACCACATGATGCACGGTCGCACCACATGACATTTTAACACTTTAAGGACAAAAAACATGCAGAATAACTCATGATTTCTGAAAAAATAATTTGGTTCCATGGAGGTCAGAGGTACGACAGAAATGTGATGAATTATTATGAAATTTGAACTTTTTAACTGAGGAAATTGCAACTGGTTTTAGAAAATAAAAACATTTTTAAGGTTATTCTCAGTCACACCACATGACATTTTACACTAAAAATCCTTAATATAAATGTTAAATATAGATTTATGCACCTGACAATGTAAATATTTGAAAAAAGTTTAATAGAAACTAATATTTTTATATATTTTAGAATTTGCCTGTTGAAAATCCTTATACAACATTGACCCATACACAGACACTGGGGGCGAGGTGGGTTAAACATCTTGCCAAAGTGTGTTTTGTTGCATTCACACATGTTTGAAAACTCTAATAGTCTGTCCACATCTCCAAAAGCTCAAAACTCCAGGTGTGTTTTTGATGAGGAAACATTATAACAGAGCTCAGAAAATCGCGCGATATGGGCCATTTAATAGGAATGTTTACGGTGCCTCATTCCACACCACTCTGTCCAGCTGTTACATGACCCTCTGCTATCGGACACCAGCTGCAAATAAAGCAGATTGGGACATCATTTTGGACAGAGAAAACAAGCCTGCACTGCCGGTAAACGGCAAATAAGCCATGTTTACCTTATTACGAAATTGGACTTATGATCGCAGAGATAAAAATGAAGTAACATGTGGTTAGTCGCTTAAAAGGCCCATATTACATTATTTTCTGGTCCATATTATAATCTTGTGCCCTCATCAAAAACGTATCAAAGCCATATTCACAAAACAGAAATGATCCTTTCCTGAACAGCTTTAGAATGAGTCTAAGAGCTCATAGACGAGTATACGCCCATGGAGCACTATGGAACCTACCTGGACCTGGAGTGATTACCATAGACTGTAAATATAAATACAGAGCTTAACAAATTTATTAGACCACCACCAGTATAAGGTGTTTGCTGCTGCCATATGTAATTTAACAGTATTTCTGTTCAACAAAATATCTTTTTATGTTTCTATAATGGTGAATCCTCCAGTATATGCGAGATCTTTTTATCAAAACAATGTCTTTAATGCTAAAATAGAACTATTGTTGCGATCCATACATTTTCAAGTTTAATGTTTTCCAAAAATCACACCAAAGTCTCATCCAAAGCAAGTCTCTGTGAACAGCTGAAACTATTTGGAACTCCGTAACAAAAGAGACTTTGCAAAACTACATAAAAACAAAGCAGCAAGAATGCAGCTGTTATCTGCACTAAAGGTCACACAAAATACTGACATTTTTGGTCAACAAGGACTATTTTGTTATTCCAAATGGTCATTTTCTTAATGAATAACAACGGAATTGTTTACCTGAAACAAGTTTTTGATATACTATGAAGTTAAGTTATTTGTTCTCTTGTTTTCATGACACGTGATCTAATAAATTTGTTAAGCACTGTAGACATAACTAACCTGCTTACCGCCGTGTTCCAAATGGGAAGTTTTCATGCGGGCACTTCCGGCACCAACAACTTTAACTCCCATTGACTTACATTGGAATATCATTGCCTTTTTCTGTAACTGCTGCTGTGAATCTCGTCGTTTTGGTCTTAAAATGTTCGTATTAACCCACTCTACACAATCCTGGTGTTTTAATTTAGCTATTTTGTCCACGAAAAAAAAAATCCTAATATGGATGTCACACTCCCTTAGTCCACTTCTTTATATCGTCTACGGGGATTACACAGATATAAGACCACCTGGTAAAAGAAAGTACCTAAGATTTATTGAAAATCACATTCTACTGTCTAAAAAAAATCATCAAGTATGGAGTGTATTCCTTAGTATTGAGTCGACTTTGAAATTTTAGTCTAGGGCTGGGTATCATTAAGAAGTTGCAGATACAATACATACGTCGATACACATGCCTCAATACGTTTTTCAATACACTGCACTTTCAATTCAATACAATTCGATATGATATATTTCAAATTGATTCAATACAGTTCAGTGAAAAAAGGCTGAATCATGGTTGTGATACTAAAAGTCCACTAAGTTTGTGCAAAGTTAATATGAAAAACACCCATTTTATGAATCAAAACAGTGAAAATGTCAACACAATTGTAGCTCTTACACAAAATAATTTAGTTATACCTAAAATTACTCTTGGTGATATATCGATACAGCAGCCCACGATATCAAATTAAAGAATACAATATATCGCTTTATGTATAGTTTTAATGTATGCCACCTATCACCATTAATATTACATTTCTTGCAGCCCTGATCAGAATCATTACTTGGATGTTTCTATTGCTCAAAAATACAATCATTCTCTGTGTGAATAGGGTAGCCTCTCCGCAGATTTGACCTGTAATGGAGCCTACAGTTGTCTCCCTTGTGATAGATAGGATTAATCTGCCGTGGAACATTCCAGACAAAGCAGGTGACGGACCCTCCGCCGGAAAAGTTGCGGAATGCACCGTTAATAATCCGCCGGGCTCACTGGAATAATAGCATCACTGTATTTGATGTCAAGCTCTGATGGCTCCATTCTCTCCACATTCAAAGTGTGAAGTCCCAAGAACACTCCAGCAGCTGATAACACAGAACAGGCACAATAACAAGTCTGAAGGGATCAAGTCTATCAGGATGAGTCAGTGTAGTCACAAAGGAACAAACTCGATACTCAACACAGATCCTGAAACCACGATGAGAATAAAAAAAACACTCAGAATGTGATTTTCAACATTAAATCATAGTACATTCTTTTCTGTTCCCATGTGGCCTTATATCTGTGTAATCCCTCAGTGATCCATGGGCGTATGCTTGTCTATGTGCTCATTTGCTTTAAAAAGACCATGTAAACACTTAATTCCTAATGAAAATGATTATTCGGAATTAAACTTAACTCCGAAGTAAGTGGGTGGTTTATTCCAATTTTAAAGCAGAATTAATTTATTCCTCGATCATATAAACGTTTATTCATCTTAAAAATAATCCCGGTGGTTGGTGCTCGTTGGGTTGTTCCTTCTGACGTGATCCGGACGATCCGGCTCCTCCAGTCGTCTCTTCGAACTTTCCTCCGCTCTTTGGATTTGTGAGCGGGATGTGGGAGTGGGCTGAGGTGTGGCAGCCTCAGACTCAGTTTGTCTTCTTCCTCCTCCTCCGACACTCTTCCCTTCTCCTCCTCAGCTCACAGACGTAAAGCGTGAGGAGAGAATTCTCCAGCTGCTGCTTCATTATCATCGGAACGATTGTGGAAAAAGTTTGAATCGTGTTTGTTTCCGCGGTGTAATGACACCCGAGATGACAGAAAAGCCGGTAGCAGCTGAAGTCTGTGTTTTCTTCCCAAAGACATAAATACGTTCGTGTCGCTGTCCAATCAGAACCCTTCCCCACCCCCAGACGCTGAGCCCAATTAATAAAAAACATTTAACGAGTTTTCCATTCCATTTCCACCTCAATTAGTAATTGTTATTTGCAAGTAAACTTGAAGGAGAATATTTTAATTCCAAACTATTTAATTCAGAACAATTAATTTGTAATTAAAAAACATCATGTAAACATGGCCAATGTGACTTTTAGTATCGATACCTGCTCAAATGAGGATCTAGTTTCAATACTAGTTTTAATACTGATTAGTATCAGATTTTCGATACTTTTGACTAGGGATGTCACAATATCTAAATGTCTTGATACAATATTTATTGCAATGATTAAGATTCAAAAGTGCTTAATAGTTATTTCAGCATGTAGATTGGATTGAAGTAGAGCAAAGGATCATGGTCTATGTAGTTCTCTCCGCTTTTTTCCCGCTATTGCTGCACCACCACAATGAGTTTAAGCAAAGAAACTTATGATTTGATACATTGTGATGGCCCATGATATTATTATTTTATTATATTATTATGAGACATTTGACGATACAATGCCACGATATTTCGATTATTGTTACATCACTTTTTTGACAACCCTAAAAAGAAAACAGCCAAACTCTGGGTTCACAAAAGATTCAACCACAAATCTGTATAAGCAATGACACTAATCCCCTTTTACTACAGCGACTTTTATGAGTTTCCCTGTCAGAACGTCCTCTTGTGAACCTGAGCCGTTTATGTCATTCACACATTTGAGCAACGCTCTCTATTTACTCTTCTCCTTGACCTCTTGAGGCGAGGCGTCCCTTTATCGGGAAGTACTCCGAGCTTACATCCAATTGACTTTTATGAGCTTTTAACCAGGAAGTATAATAGTATTCCCTTATCGTTATCTTACTGGCTCAGGAGTTGTATTTTTTATTGATTCATGCAACAATAATCCTGTATCGTTATCGGATTTTTGTCCCCCCCAACTACTCCGCATATCTGCCCAATCTAAATATTTTAAAAGGTTCTTTATTACACAAAACTGACTCTTGTGAGCTTTAAATCATGTTATAATGTTGTTACCTCCTTAAAAACAGACCTGGAGTTGTGTTTTGTAGACACAGACATTCACACGTTTGTGTAACTCTTTATTATTGGTCTGTCTACTTCGCCAAAGCTCAAATGCTCTATTCCACCTTGTGGTAGATACCTTTAGTTTGGCAATTCCAGGACTGAAATTGTTCAAATGATTCTAGTGAATGTGTATGGATGTTAAAAACACAGTGGAGCACTTCCTGTATTACCACATGACAACAGAGTGTTTTCTTTTTGAGAGAAAAACGGAAGAGAAGAAGCTTAAATATGCATGTGAATGAAAGAACACAACTGCAGGTCCGTTTGTGATGAGGAAACTACATTACAGATCAGAAAATAGTGCAATATGAGCCCTTTAAAACGTTTTGCCAAAGTCTAAAAGCTATTTACTTTATCTTGCTCTACTCCAGTTCACCCTGAACTGGTGACAACAATTGTGTTTGAACAGACTTTCAGCTTTCTTGTCCCAGAGGGAAATGGTAGTGCAGCAGTGTCATACAGAGTAGACACACAATACAATTCAATAATACACTAAAGCACAGCTTAAGCTTGTGCTCAACAATCCATACATACAATCCCTGAAAAATAGGCAAAAAAAGACAGCTCATTCTGGAAAAAATGGCTTTTATCCATGTTACAGTTGCTTCCTTCTCATTGACCATCTGAAGTTGTATTTAGAGTAATTCATGCATGTTTGAGGAGTCTTTTTCTCCTGTATTTTTAGACAAAATGTATTGATCCTTAAGCCATCATAAGTACTTTTACTTCACCATAAACCCTTTCGGTCATGATCTATGGGATTGTAGTCTATTTTGTTTTGTTTTGTAATGTTGTAAAACGACCAAATAAACTACTACTACTACAAGGGAAATTATTTGGACGCAGTAGCTCACACATCACAATATAATATAATAAAGAGTAAACGCTATAAATGGTAATAATACATTCTAAATCAATAGCAAAAAAGATAGCAAGAGATTGGTGTCAAATAAGGCATAATTATATAAATGTATATCTACAAGACAAAATAAAATTTGTTAGAGAAAGATTCAAAGAGATTCAAAGCTTTATTGTCATATGTACAGTAAAGAAGCGCGTTTCCCTGTACAATGAAATTCTTACTTTGCTGCCCACACCGGATGCCTAGAGTATACAGTAATTTTAAATAGATAAATAAGATAAGAGATAAAAAGATAAGAGTATGTAGAGAATTTTTAAAAAGTATATATATAAAAAATAGAAACAATACTTTACAGTATTGCTCCAATCTCAGCTCCCATTGGGCACAGCAGTTTTCTAATGCGTTTAAGTCGGCAAACTTTTTTATTAAGTCATTTTAGACCAATATTGTGTGTGTTTCCATTCATCCATTTTCTTCTGCTTATCCGGGGCCGGGTCGCGGGGGCAGCAGTCTTGTGATTTAAAATGTCCAAATTATATCATAATGATCCCCGGGTGTCATAGATTATAGCTACAGCAGACACAAGCACAATGGATCTTAGAATAAAAACTCTTATTCTATCTTTTATTTATTTATTAGAATGAATCTGACTTGTTGCATCATTGACTTTTTCTTGTTTTGTTTTATGTGCTATTTTTATGTGTTTTGTATAGTCCATTGCTGCTTGTACATAAATAAAGATTTACTATTATTATTTATTTATAATAGTATCTAAGTAAAGTATATGAACAGCCCTGATTTGAATCTTTATTTTATGATTTACCTAAAAGCTGCACTGTGTAATTTTTGGGTTGGGGGTCTGTCAGCTTCTCGTTTCTATGGAGATGTCATTTCTCTGCCTGGAATATTCCGTATTAAGACATTAAACAGCTCTACTTTACATGTATTCAATTACAGGTGGTTTTATAGCTCAAAAATACCTAGAAAAACAGACATTCTGACTGTGAGCGGGGTCGCCTCACCACAGATCTGACCTATAACTTGGTCCGGTTTGGTCTTCATGAAGATAGAAAGGTTTAATGCCGTACTACGAAACATTCCATGGAGAAAAGTATTAGACCCTGTACCAGAAAAGTTACACGGTGCACCTTTACTGTAGTTTACCTAAACGTAGGCGCGCAATTTCTCTTTCCATCTGTACAGGAAATTAAAACAGATGGCGGATGGAGATAGTTTGGAAATAAATTTTGTATTTGTTAATTGCTTTTTTTTTTTAAACTGAAAAGCTCTAATACACCAATGTTTAAGCATCTACAAAGTTTACAAAAAGCATTACGTAACATAGAACCTTTAAACCTTGTACTTTTTTTACACCAGCCAATCAATAAGAAATGTCAAGCAATACACTGCGCAAGGCTTTGTGCATTAAACCTTACTACACAAAGCCTTGGTCTTACAGGACTAAACCAAATGCTAATTAAAAACAAAACTGAACCAAGATAAACGTAATTAGCAAAACAATGGTGAGGCTCTTTACTATATTTCCTTTGCTACTTAAAATTATCATAAAGTGGCATCAAATTGAGCAGGAAGTAAGTTTGGTCGTAATGTTTCATCTTCAAAAACCTGGAGTTTTGTTTTGTTTCATTCACACATCTTTGAGTAATCCTGCATTATTTTATTTTATTTATTTTTTGTTTATTCATAGTCTCTGTGATACTGTATAATAATCTTAGTCAACCAGACAGACATCAACACAGCAAATTAACCAATAAACACAAATAAAAACAATAATAATATGCAACAAAATTACTACCAAAGATTAAACCTAACCAAAAACGAATCCTGTATTATTAGTCTCAAGCGCTAAATGCTCTGTTCCACCTTGTGATGTCATGTAGTGGTAGTTTTCAAGTGAACAGCTCCTTTCACCTTTGGCTGAAATTATACAAATGATTCTAGTGAAGGTGTGTGGAGCGCTTATGACATCACAAAGTGGAACAGAGCGTTTTCAGTTTGAGAGAAGAACTCAGCCTAAGGTGGTGTCCACACAACGGCATTTTCTGGCCTTTCATCCACATGGAGTTAACGTTTCGGGTGAAAACGGATTCCAGACTGGAGAAATCCGGGAATGCAAGAGTTGCATTCTCATGTGGACAAGCAAACGGCAACTTTTGGAAAACGATAACGCTGCGATCCCGTTATCGCCACACGCCCGCGCAGCAACTGGTAACAACCAGAACAACAACCATGGTGGACAACAGACCTGTGTTTGTGCTGTGGATGCTTCTAAGTTTATTTGCTATTACATCAAAACCTCTTAATGTACTGTAAAGCAACACCAGCAGAGACTAATATAGTGTATATATGAGTGGACTAAGGGGGTGTGACGTCACCCATAGCGTTCAGCGTCGTTCCCGATGCCACGGTTACAGGAGCCAATTTGGAGCCAGGCTCCATATTTGGAAATCCGACCACGAGTATCATAGCAACCACAAGAGCCAATCATGACTAAGGTCGTTAAATGTGCCGCCCTCCTCAGAGCGGCGATACGCTGCAGCATTCTGCACGAACCGCTGTATTTCGGTGATTCTTGAGAATAAGGAAACTTTTAACTTTTATCATCAAACTTTAAATAGTAAGTTTAAGTCACTGATTTATGTCGTATGTTCTGTTATGGACGAACAAAAATAGACTTGCAATTTAACAAAATTCACTTTACTTTATGCTAGTTAAGATTCTAGTAACGTTAGCTATTGTAACTGTTTGATTTATTTTGTCATTTTATTTCAAAAATCGTCAGTTAGGACAGGAAAGTGAGAAGGCAGTGAACTTAACAGCAAAATGCACTAACTGTTAATCAAATCTGTTGCTAACGCTAGAGGGAGGGACCTCGGGGAATGAAGGCGTCTGATTGGTCCTTTATTTATGTTCATATCTTGATTTAGGCGAAATGAAAAATTCAGGATCCTGTGACGCGGGTTCATACGAACATTTCAAGACCAAAATGACAAGACTTACGGAGAGTTACGGAGAGAGGGACGATAAGATCTCAGTGTAAGTCAATGGGAAAACGGGAGAGAAGGAGCTGGAAGAGCCTCCTGGAGCACTTCCTGTTTGGCACACGGCAGCTAATGCTTTAGCTTTGTCCACTCATTTATACGGTCTATGGCGGAGACGCACACATAATTACACCAGTCAGATTCTTTTAAACCCACGGCCGTGTAGAACTAGAAGGGCCACCCTGTAGCCATGTCCCCGGTTGTGTATTGCTGCCAAAAAGACATGTAGTATGTAGTACATGTGGTATTTAGTACATGTAGTCCTTGTAGTATTGTGTCCAGTGGCTCTGGCTGTATCCTGCTTACAGCGCCGCATACAGGTGTGGCATATGTATTACGTCATTTTCATTCAGTGCGCCGTTGTCGTCTGGACGTGAATATTTATTGATCCGACACGTGGACGCAAATTTTTTCAACCCACAAAAAAACAAAAATAAAAATCCAGGAGCGTTTTTGTGTGGACATAGCCTAAATCTGCAGGGTTTGTGTGTTAAACATGTGTGAAAGAAACAACTTACAACTCTAGGTCTGTTTGTGATGAAGAAATAACATTATATAAAGAAAACTCCACACTTTTACTTAAGTTACTGTTACTGTCAAATGTTTTACTCAAGTAGATGTAAAAGTTTGGGTGACTCTTCTCTTCCCACTCTGGATAAGTTTACAAGTGACCAACGCTTTAGATCTGAACCTTTCCTTCAGATATCATTTAGTTTTCCTCATTTTTTTTTTGTTCTCTGCTTTGAAAACATCAAATTTTGCACCAATTACGGTTTTGTCCTTCAAATTACATTACATTAAAACTCCAAATCCTATGTTATTCTTATTCAGATCGTTTCTTCAAATACATTTTTTTCTCACTTGCATAAATTCTTCGACCAATACTTTGTACTTTTAGTCTTGTAATATTCTGAAGCAGCGTTAATCTTACAATTTCTGGCTACTCTGCACACCTCTACACACAACACACTGGTTTCTTACACACAGAACATGGAGATAAACCTTTCTAATCTCAAAGCAAAGCAACCTTTTAGCGCAGCATTGGATCTTACCTGTCCCGTGCCCAGCCGCCTACAGCAGTGCCAGCCTACCCGAGCCTGTCTGGACTTTAAGCGCAAAAAGTGAGAGAGGAGTGCGCAGAGAGAGAAAGAAACAGAGCGAGAGAGAGTTAGGATGTCCAAATGGGAGGGAACTGTTGCTCTTTACACTCCCATGCAGGCTACTATTCTACTTAACCCTCCTCCCAGTCCCTCCCTCCCCCAACTCTCTCTCTCTTGTCTCTCCCTCTATGTAGAAATAGGATAAGTGGAACGAGCAAAGTTGCCAGGTCTGCGTCTTATCAGCGACTATAGGCAGTTTGATGCCTGCAAGTTTTATCTTGGACTTTGACTTTATTGATCCACAAGGGAAAATACTTGGGACACATTAACTCAGATATCATATTATATTACAATAGCAGAGTAAACACATTAAAAAACGGCAATAAACTTCTGAATAAGTAGCAATAAAAATAGCAAGATTTTGTTGATTGTGTTTCTTGCTTCACAAAGGGAGTTGCATGCTGCTTTGTTGTGTTATTGGCAGAGTAATTACTGTGACAAAGGTCTAATCAATAGTCTTAAAAGAGTTAATTACGCCAATTATGTCATTAAAAATTAACACTCGATCAGTGGAAACAGAAAATGTTTGACAAAAACCACAGCGCTGGTTCATTTAAAAGGTCCTATATGACACAAAACTGACTTTAAGACATTGTTTTTACCTCATCAACATACAAACATACCTGGAGTTTTATTTAGTTTCATTCACACGTGTGTTTCTTGTAAGGTAGATCTGTTTAATGTCATATTGTGGGACATTCCAAGCAGAGCAATGACATATCCATAGAAACGAGATGGTGACGGACTTCCAACCGAAAAGTTACATAAATACATATATTTTTTCACCCATGTTTGAGTAATCATCTATCACTCTTTCCTCATGATGTCATTAAGTGGTAGCTCCTTTTACATTTTCTTCAGTAGAGATTCCAGATTGTGTGGAGTTTAAAAACTCAGTGGAATACTCTCTGTATCACCACATGACATCACAGGGTAGAAGTGTTTTTAGTTTGAGAGAAGAATTCAGCTTAAATATGCAGGATTTGTGTGTTAAACATGTGTGAATGAAACAAAACACAACTCCAGGTCTGTTTGTGATGAGGAAACAACATTAGACCCAACATAGTAAAATGTAGTCCCTTTAAAGATGCACTGTGCACATTTGTCATGCTCATCTCCATGCCCGTATTGATCAACTGGAGTGCAGTAGACATAGGGCTGGGCGATATGGACCAAAAAATATATCTCGATATATTTTGCTATATCTCGATATACGATATATATCTCGATATCTTTACAGGAAAAATAACCCCCTCCCAAACTACTGCAAAAACAACAGACAAATTTTATCTGATTAATATTCATTTAGTACTGCACTTAAACACTCTGCACCCCTTTTTGGACCCTCACTCACAGTTTAAGAACCTCTTCTTTAAGAGAACTTCCACTGGCACTTTAAAGAAAACTACTTCAAAGTGAAAAAAGTGGCTAGGATTTTTAAACCTGTATTTTGATATTCCTAACTGGAGTTACATTCTTGTTTTAAAGTGGTGTTTAGTCTCTGCACGTTTACCAAACCAAACGCACATTGTGACAAATATGATCGCACTCAGTATTCAGACCTTGAGTCCGTGACAAGACCGAGTCCAAATGCGCTTGAGTCCGAGACAATACCAAGACAAAGCTCTGGCTTTAGAGAGGGAAGTCCAGTGGCGTGGGGCTGTCTAATGAGTGGTGGGACAGGTGTGGGTCCTGCTGCAGTGCCGCTCCTCGTTTAAGGCGGGCGTGGGTGTGTTTTGAAGCGGAGTTTGTTCGTATGAGTGATATCGGCGCACACGCAGAGCTCGTCTGGTCGTGCGCGGTCGCAGGTGTCATGTGGTTGCGCTCGCGCTGGGCAGGTGCATTTAGAAAGTTTAACTCGTCACGTTACGTCTGTGCGCAGCTCCTTATTGTGCTGCAGAAGCGCTCGCACAGATGCGCCTGTTTTGATTTCCACGTTCGCACAATGAAATATTTGCTCTCAAATGCGAGTGAAATGGGCGCACTGGAGAGCCCTGGTCCTAGTCCTGGTTTAGTCCGTGGCCAGCTCCGGGCTCCGGGGATGAGCACAGGGGACATAAGCGAGGAGGAGGCGAGCGTGGCACAGAGAGGGCGAAACAAGCGAAGCGGCGAAACCAGAAGTAAACGTAAGCATTATAGCGATATATCGATATGTCAGAATTCATATCGAGTTTAAAAAAATATCTCGATATATTTTAAATATCGAGATATCGCCCACCCCTAATTAGACATATTGAGCATTTTTTTCCATTACGGGTGTTTCTATTGGTCAAGAATACCTAATAAACAACAGTATGTCCCCTTTGAGTTCAATACATTTTAATAAATACATATTAATGTTGTCACGATACAAAAATATAAAACTTTTGAATCCTAAAGAATAGACTCGATACTCAATATTGACTCCACAATGATAATAAAAAAACACTTAGACAATAGAACGTGATTTTCAACATTAAATCATACTTTGTTTTATTTCCCCATGTGGTCTTATATCTGTGTAGGTCCAGGTAGGTTCCATAGTGGTATATGGGCATATATTAGTCTATGAGCTCTTATACTTGTTCTGATACAGCTCAAGATCATTCTAAAGACATTCAGGAAAATTTATCTCTGTCCCATCAATTGAAGTTGGACAGTAATACGGTATCCTGCAGTATTAAAAAGCAGAGACGGTATCAGTTTCATTACCCTCATTTAAAAACTCTGCCTAAAACAACAGCCTGGACTTTCTCCCCTCCGCTCTCTCTCCTTTTCAAACATCGTTACACTCAGAGATTTCCATGCACACACCGTGAGGAAGAAGAAAAAACCCTGACTGACGCTTCGTGTGTGATGTTGAGCCCAAAAGTTTGTGATGGAGACGTTTTGTCGAACGGCGAGTGTCGAGAGGGGACGAGGCGCTGAAGAGGAGAAAGTTCCCGCTTGAGGGCGAAGTCAGACTTTCACGGAGGAGACGGTAAAGCCCAATTTATGGTTCTGCATCAAAACCCCCTACCACAACATCTGCATTGACCGCTGTGCACCTCCAAAACTTTCTAACTACGCCTCCAAAGAATGCAGACAGTAAAGGGGAAGCGACGCTGTGATTGGTCCTCTCCACCGCTCTACATTTCCGCTGCTCCGCTCATTATAGACTTTGACTAATAATGTGTTTAATGCAGCTTTGCGCACATTTGTTTAGGTTGTACAGAAATTAAACTTAAAACTGCATGGCTCATTTGCAAACACTATAAGCGCTGATAAAAACAGCTCGTGCGCTGATGCTGATGCAATTGAACGCGCTGCAAAGTTTGGTTTGATCAGAACTTGTGCCTCATCTTCAAATATAAAGCTGCTCTTCTGTTTCTGAATGGTTTAGGTGCAGCTACAAAATAATTTTTAATTAGTCACAGCATACAACCCGGTAAAATGCTGAGAAGGTTTAACAGTATCAAAATTTGGATACCGCCAAACCCTACTGTCCGATACTCATAAAAGAACCAGACTGGGAACCGATACTGATACTGAATATCGGATCGGGACATACCTAGTCCCTAATTATTATTATTAAATCCCTCTGATTTAATACAAAGCTACTGGTAAAACAACTGAAATTCTGGCTTGTAGCTGCGGGCTCACATCTTTTCAGTCTTGGTTGCTTGTTTTGCTTGTGTTTCCCCTGAGATCTGGCAACCCTATAGAGCCGAGCCCTTGAGCCATGAAACCAGCATAGCCAGACTAATGGCTCTGCTGACCTGGATGTGAGCGGGAGAAGCAGGAGAGCCCCACTTCGCACAGTCCACATGTCTAGTATAGTGTAGACAGTGAGGAGAGGGGCCCCGGGGGACGTGGACGCCGCAGCTGTGGACAGAGGAATCCCAGCTGCTGCCATGGCGACGGGAACCATGTGCTGCTGGACCCGGGTTCAGACGGGATACGCTTCAGCTGGACAAACACCGAGTTAAAGGAGATGTCCAAAGTTGAGATTTTGAGATAATCATTGGCCATGTTTACATGTTTTTTTTAAATTCCGAATTAACTGTTCTGAATTAAATAGTTCGGAATTAAAATATTCTCCTCTGAGTTTTCATGGAAATAATAATTCTGAATTGAGGTTTTCATGGAAAACACATTATCATCGCCTTTATTTAATTCGGCTTCGTGTCTGGAGATGTGGGAAGGGTTCTGATTGGACAGCGACATAAACGCATTTATGTCTTTGGGAAGAAAACACGCACTTCAGCTGCTCCCGGCTTTTCTGTCATGTCGGTTCGTTGTTACACCACGGACATAAACACGATCCAAACTTTTTCCATAGTCGTTCCGGTGATAATGAAGCAGCAGCTGGAGAATTCTCTCCTCACGCTTTACGTCTGTGAGCTGAGGAAGAGAAGGGAAGAGTGTCGGAGGAGGAGGAAGAAGACGAACTGAGTCTGAGGCTGCCACACCTCAGCCCACTCCCACATCCCGCTCACAAATCCAAAGAGCAGTGGAGGAAAGTCAGAAGTAACGACTGGTGGAGCCGGATCGCGTCAGAAGGGCGACACAACGAGCACAAACCCCCGGGATTATTTTTAAGAAGAATAAGCGTTTACATGATCGAGGAATAAATTAATTCGGCTTTAAAATCGGAATAAACCACCCACTTATTTTGGAATTTAGTTTCATTCCAAATCATAATTTTCATTAGGAATTAATTGTTTACATGGTCTTAATTTTTATTCAGAGTTAAATTATTTTTATTTAGAATGAAAGCTCTCATGTAAACGTGGCAATTGTGTTATGTAGGGCGACTAAACTAATTCTTATGAACCAAAGACATCCTGCTGATTGGTCTGGTTTGGTCTCCATGAAGATAAAAAGATTTAATGCTCCATACTGTGAAACATTCGAGACAAAGCGATAACATCTGTGGAGAAATTCTTACGGACTCGCCACTAGAAATGTTACATAATGCTCCTTAAATAATGGCATCCAAATACAGATCAGGGGGTGGAGATAGCGCACAGGTGAAAACTCAAGACTTTTGAGCAGTTAAAGCTGAAATGCAGGACAATATAAGTTGAAACATGCATGAATCAATGACAAACTAAACTAATGATGAAGGAACGTAGTTATAACTAGGAGTGTAGTGGCTAAAAAGGGGGGTGGCAAAATCCAATCCACTTTATTTCTGTAGCACATTTCCAAAGTGCCGCACAAATACATAATAACAATCCGTGTATCATTCGTTCATTCGTTTTTCAATATAAAACCAAAAATAAGAAAATGAAAAAACAACAGCTTTTTTCATTATTTGTCTCCAAAACCAGAATGAAAAAACGGATAACGACTCGTTTTTTTAGTTTTCGATTTTGTGTTTAAATGAAAATGGAAAACGGATAACAGCCGCTTTCCCGCTTTGTCCAAATTCTGATCTCGAGCAAGTTGGCGCAAACCGAAGCTTAACCTTTACTGGGAGGGACACACGCGGTATAACGAGGGGGGGTGAGCAAAACAAACCTAATGGCCGCTGGACTTGAGGATCATTATCATATGATTAAACAGCTTTTTAAGGTTGGAAAACGCACGCTGAGATTTCTATCACGCTAAGTGACAGTTCGGTATTAAGAGATCCCCGGAAATGTCGGGTGAGAAGGTTCTGTATTCAACACCAACTCGGCGTAAAAGACAAACTGCTCCTGTCATCAGTACATAAGGTAAAAAGCAGACACGCGGAGTACATTTACTCTTTAACTATTGGAAATCATCACTAATACAACGGTAAACTTAAAATAACTCCCACAAAACTGTCAAAAAAAAGTTTGTTTTTAACTGCGTGAACTTTGGAGCTTTGAGCTAAAAGTTTGGCTAGTAATTTACAGCTAAGCAAGTCCGCCAGACTTTCATATATTTGGACAGATTTCCATCAAACACTATTTTTTTTTTTTTTTACTGTTAGGGAAAAGACCATGGAGTGATTAAAGAGGAAGAAACGCCACGTTTTCACGGACAGGGGTAGCTCGGAGGTAAGGTAAAAACACGCATTATTTCATGCAGTATAATAATATTTACTTGTAAATCGCGTAATATAAGCCTCCCACACATGCATTTCATTCTGGGAATACATTGTATTGACACCTGTGTCTGTTAGGCCAGTCACATTTAATATAACGATGAGAAAACAGTTTGAAATGTTTTATATGAATTTTCTTTTCTCATCTGCAACTTCCTGGATGAGGACATAACACACTTTGGATGTGAATGTACTTGCTCTGTGGACCTCATTTTCCTGTAATAGTTGGTAGTTTTCTTAATGTGTCATTACAGGTTTTCACTCTGCAGGACAGGACTTTGAACCAACAGAACCAATCAGACGTAAGGTTCATTCTGCTCTTCCTCCTTCAGAAGATACAAGATGTCTCCACTGTCCATGTCCAGAGTCACTGAGGACTTCTGCAGAGTCACAACCTCTGAGTCACAACCTGCAGAGTCACAACCTGCAGAAGACCTGTGGGGCCTCTGGTTTCATCTGGCTTCCTGCACCCGCTGTCTGCTGCTGTCCTGAATGTGTCCTAATAGTGATGTCTCCATGCAGTTTAGGTTCAGAATAAGTTTATCTGAACGTGTTTCACTGTGACATTTGATTCACAGTGAGATGTCCCAGTTATCTGATGTGTCTTTTAATAGTAACTATAATTACATGTACTATAAGAATGTACTATTGTACTGCAGTGAAGCAGTATTCAATCTGATCATATTTGGCAAAGATAATTTGTTCATTTTGGATTGGCACCTGCTTCTTTACAACAACAACAAAAAGTTACACAATGGGAGTACACTGACATGTTTTATTTATTTATTATTAACCTATGAATGCATTGTGTGTGTCTGTGTGTGTGTGATGGGTTTAATGTTTGACTATTCATATTATGACAAAGTATTTCCAGAATGAAAATAGAAATAAAGAATTGTTGTTTAATAAATTGATTGTTTAATAAACCATTTTTCTCAAAGGAGAGTCTTTATAAAATGACTTAAATGCATTCCCTGTATACATGTAATTCCTTATCAATTAAAAAATATTTAATGCATATCTCATTGCTGTTTTTGAAACTTTAAGGTAATTTAGCCTATTTTAGATGTATTGGAGAAACCGCAATATTTTAGCCATAAAATGGATTAGAATGATTAGAATAACTTGTTCTCAAATGTGACAGTTTGATTACCCGTATGTAATCTTTGTTAATCTGTGTGCGTAAATCTGCAGATGCGTGTTGTTAGCATTAGCATTAGCAGCGTGTCTCGGTTGCTGTGCGACGGCGCGCTGCCTGCGGGCTGGACCTGTCCCGTTCGACACGCCTGCGGTCTGGCAGCCTTCGCGAGCCTCCTGAAATGGGACACGGTACAGTTGTCCATCTCAGTAAGCGGTTCCTCACGCTGGCGCCGCATTGCTCCCAGTAAAGGTTCACTTCCGGTTTGCGCAACTTGCTCAAGGATCAAATTTGGACAAAACGGGAAACGGCTGTTATCCGTTTTTTCCATTTTTCATTTAAAAACAAAATCGAAAACTGAAAAAACGAATCGTTATCCGTTTTTTCATTTTGGTTTTGGAGACAAATAATGAAAAAAACTTTTGTTTTTTCGTTTTCTTATTTTTGGTTTTATATTGAAAAACGAATGAACGAATGATACACGGATTAATAACACCAATAATAAAAGGATAAAAGAAATGCTCAGATTTAATCATAATAGTCTTAAAGCAATAAAACAACAGAACAGCAATAAATAAATAAAACCAATAAAATAAAGATCTCAAAAACTCAAAACTTTTCTATCTCTGTGTATCTGACCCAAACTGCACTCTCAGCACTACACCTGCAGTGGGAGCTTATGCAAAAACTATTTATACAGAAATCATACTGGGAAACAATGTATTTATATCATTTTAATTTTTTAAACATAAAAAAATACCAAAAGATACCAAATATTCAGCTAACTCGCTCGTTCTTTGTATTGTTGTCCCAAATAAATCCTTAAATGATGACTAAGATCGACTAAATGACTAAAGGAATACAGCTCCTGTTATGTCGTCTGTAATTTAGTGACTTTTCAATTTTTTACCATAGCAACTATAAAGCGTTAAGATTATGTGGTGATTTTAACTGCTAGAAAACACCAAAGAAAAAGAAAGGTTATTTACAGTCTGCGTCTGATTTTTAACGTCTTAAAAATGTGAAAAACAGAGCTAGTTTAACTTAAACACTTTGTAGTGGTCCAAAGTTATTCCTCACTTACCTTATGCGCCCTAAATATTCACTGCAAAGTTTATAAACATTTTTCACAAATTTTGCTGTCACACTACTGCTACCAACAACTAGCATGCCAACCACGCACTTCCTAACACTAAGATACACTAAATAGATGCAAAACAATACACAGCAGACATATTTTGACTTCAAGAGTTGCTTTCAAGAGTTGCTTTTACAATATATCTTCTGTATGGGGCAAGAAACTGTTATGGAAATCTTTACATCGATGATCTACTGGGTTTAGACTAGGGGTGTCCAAACTTTTTTCATCAAGGGCCACATATCAAAACACAGACCAACGTGAGGGCCGATCGAGGGTCATAGACTGGTGGTCAAAACAGTGAGTAATTCAAATATGTGCATTTCTAAAAGATGTGAACGACCCACCAGACCTTTAATCATACAGAGACCCTCAAAAAGACACTACATTTGCTCGATCGATTTGCTTGCTTGATCAAGGTAGATTTCAAAAACCTGCAGTAAAAAGTATGACTTGCGGTAGTTTGGGCGAATTCACCTGGAAGCCTGAGGGCCACATTTGGCCCCGGGGCCATAGTTCAGACACGCCTGGTCTAGACTGTACATAAATGGTATAGCAGATATCTACTGTTAAGCAAAGTTATCATAACCTCTTCATTCTCACATCTTGTTTTTTTGTAACTAGTTTAATTCCTCGCTGTTCCTGTTCTCCTGTACAACACTCTGGCCTTGTGCTCCTCATACGACGCTACTGTTTCTATCAATCCTAGATTGTTATTCTACTGGTTGTTGTGTCTTGACTTGTGCTGACCTATCTCCAGACGAGACTTGGTCTTATCTTATCTGTCTGTATCATCCCTGTGCCTTATGCCCCCATGGGGTATGAAAACTCTGTTTGCACTGTTATGTCACAGTTTAGGGACAGACGACTCTCAGGGACAGGGAGTTCTGTAACTGGGTGCACAATTGCTTTAATAAATCCTTGATTCAAGACTCAAAGAACTTCTCAGTTCTTTTTTAATATTTGCAGTCTAGAAATTCTACAACACATTTTGGAAAATATATGTGGCACAAGTTAATTTAGTTAAAAAAAAGAATCTAAATGTAATGTAATGTAATAATAACACAGTATTAACAAAGTTTACAGTTTCTAGTGTCTTATAAGTAAACTGTATTCACTAGGGGTGGGACGAGACGCAATTTTCACAAGACAAGATAGCATGAGAACGAAACAAAGAATTTCTAATAAATGAGAAGTGCAATCCATTTCACAGTTCTTGGTTCCCTATTTTGATTTATTTTATGTAATACTAGGTGGTTATTATAGTACTGCTTTTTGGAACTACAGCTTCTGAAATGGTATAACTCACCAGCTCTTAACTCAGTCCAAGCCAAAGGTAAATTCAGGGTAAAATTAATTTCACAAGATAATTTTTCTCATGTTCCATATCTAAAAACTGACCTGATGCTGTCTTATTAACCACTTCTTCACCAAAATACAGTACAACAACTCAAAGGCACGTGTAAACCATGCAAGAGCAACTCAGGCTGATGGGAGTTCTCCTGCAAATTACGTTTATGCCACTATTCCCCCTATAGACACTTCTCTGTACAGCGTCTTATGCGCTTAGTCAAAAACACAATGTTCAAACAACACGGGCCATTGAATTTGATCTGAAAATGAAATAACTTTAGAATTTTGCTGTATCAGCTAATGCATATATAGTTTACAGTGGAATGTAAGATCTAGAAATGTTTAAAATGCAAAGTTTGTGTCTTTAAAGGTGCATTATGTAACTTTTTCTAGTGGAGAGTGTCCCTATGCCACTCTCTTACCTTCTCGGAGATGCCAGCGCTTTGCCTTGAATTGTTCAGTATGTCAATAAACCTATTTATATCGGCATGAAGGTCAAGTTATAGTTCAGATCTGTGGAGAGGCAAACCCCACTCACAGCAAGAGACTGAAATGTAGATATTAATAAATAAAAACGGGTATATCGGAGCGATGATGTGTTAAATACAGGAGAATAAAGAGGACTCAAACACACACGAATCACTCTAAATACAACGCTGAGGCAGTAAATGAGAAGAGGAAACAACCATAACATGCAAAGCTCCATAGTCAGTTTTGCATAACAGGTCCGCTTTAATGCCACACTATAAATAAAACATTTCCTGCTGTGGAACGTTCCAGGTAATGCGATAATATAATTTTGAAGACAAGCATGTGGCGAGCCGAATCCAACAAACAGGTTCCATTAGCACCTCTTTAACTCAACCAGACATTATCCAAGACAAATAACATTAGGATTTAAACATTTCTGCCACTATTTTAAGTTAGTCAATCTGGAAAACCAAACTGTAGGTACATTTTTATTCAACATAGCTAGGGTGACCAGATTTTCAAAATAAAAAACTGGAACACCCCCGTTTTGGGGTGGTTGGTAATAATAAAATTGTGAATTTATTTAGTAATTAAGGAGAATTGTTAAGCAGAGACCATTCATAACTAACATGAGTCTGTATAGTCACATTTTCTTTGTGTTTTGGTCATTTTTAAATAGCTTTTAAATATTTTACCTAAAGAAATGACAATTTATGCCTCTCTTTACTATTGGCTGGGATCACATTGGTCAAAAATAGTATCACCTGGGACATTTCTTGTGTAAAACTGGGACAAATCACTGGTTTTGGATAAATCTGCTGGGACAAGGGATACAGGGCTCAAAACTGGGACTGTCCCTGGTAAATAGGGACGTCTGGTCACCCTAAACATAGCCAATACTGCAAATAATCATGTATATTTTTAACTAACTTATTAAAACTATGCCTGTTGCTCACTATCCCCTGGTTTACTACTAAAATCTATGGTTGCAATAGATTGACAGTGTTGTTTTAGCTTCTAAATGGCTAATGGCATTTGTTTCCCATGCATTATTACATGCTGTGTGCATGTAATAATGTAATTAATGTAATTACTAATAGTGCATGTAAACTGTGCATGCCTGATATGAAGCTATTTAACCACACAACAGCCGCACACCGCCGTCCACCATCTTTCATATCACCAAGTAAACAATTCGTGCACAATTCATCGCTGTTTGCAACGATTAGCCCTTTCCTCTTAAAGCATTCCCGCACGCATTGATTATAACATACATCTTTAAATCAAGCTAACCCGATCCGTGCCGCTAGCTAGCCTGCTAACAGCTCCGGGTGGGATTTCTCATTCACAACAAGCCCGTTCACTCCCAGCGGGTCCCGGCGCGACTGAGGGTTGGAGACTGGCTCACTCACCTCGCATCTTGTCGGGGGGAAAGGGGGTACTAGTTCGGCCGGGGGTGAGCTAGCTTCCGGGAGCTAGCCGCGCCGTGCCCGATGTGTTCCCCACGAAGTCACGTTCATAGCACATCTCTCCCCGGTGTGCCCCCAGCAGCATCCGCACATTTGCTTCCCGTTATCCCCGGCGGGCGGCTCCTGGAAGCGGAGCTGAGTGTGAGCCAGGGCCACGGTGTCTGGTCGTGGTGGTGTGCACGGTCAGAGCGGTAAAGTGCTCATTGTGTCCGTGATCAGCGCGCCCTGGCTCGGGTGCTCCGGTGCTCGCTGGCTCCGGGCTCACTCCAGCTGGCCGTGCAGGAGGCTGCCTGCTGCTGCTGCTGCTGGTGGTGGTGCTTTGGGTTTGCCTGGCTGGATGTGGCTTCTGATGTGGGGTGATGACGCTAGATTACGCCAAACCAAACCACAAACACTTCCGGACTACAAAATCCTGGACACGCGGAGTTTTGTAGACTTTTATTTATGTTTTTGCACATGCTTTTAGTTGGTGACCAGATTTCCACAATTTAAAACTGGGACACACACGAGTTGGGATGTTGGTATAAGTAATAATAATAATAATAATAATAATAATAATAATTATTATTATTATTATTATTATTATTATAAATATAGCCGCAAGCGGCGATGATCGGCCCTCGCTCGTGCCTATGCTCCGCCCCGGCCACGCTGCGCTCTGCACATGCCCCACAAACGCACCTTACCCCCTAAGCCCTAAATCCTAAATAAACCCTAACTCCTTACACTAACCCCTGACCCTACCTGAACTCCTAACCCTAACCCTAATCTAACCCCAGCCCCAACCCCAGCCCTAATCCTAACACTAGATTTAACCGTACCCCTAACCCTAACTTTAATCCTAACACCACACCTTAACCTTAAACCTGCCATTTTTCTCAATTGTTGTATGTGTTGATTTTGTTTTTTTAAATTCAAGGTGGCGGACTGTCGGTAAGGGAGAAGGCATGGTCACAGTATACTTTTTGGTTCCTATTCCCATGATGCATCTGTGTACCAAATTTTGTTTGGCGACGTCAAAGTTTTTCTCAGGACGTCACATTGGCAATGGCAGATATTTGGCCTGTTGCCATGGCAACATGATGAGAAATGGCCTCGTTGCGTCATTTACTTTTTTCATCAAGACCCTGTCACGAATGTGTGTACCAAATTTTATATGTCTACAATAAAGTAAAATTTTATTGTTCCA
The DNA here is from genome assembly GCA_034769755.1 of Odontamblyopus lacepedii. Lineage (NCBI taxonomy): Eukaryota > Metazoa > Chordata > Actinopteri > Gobiiformes > Gobiidae > Odontamblyopus > Odontamblyopus lacepedii. The sequence goes on from CM068362.1 coordinate 7,165,470, forward strand.
TGCAAATTCCCTAGGGGGCGCTATAGTGCCCATTTGAGATTTTCTTATATCATTCTGTTCAGGGTCGGGGTGTCCATCAACGCTTAAAGTTTGAATGAAATCGGCCAACATTTGTACGAATTATCGCTCTTCGAAATTTGATGGCGAGCCGCAAAAACTAACCCGAAATTTGAGCCGTTGTCACGGCAACACCGTTTGATCTTTTTAAAAGCTTTTAACAACTTTTAATGTCCCACTCGTCGAGATGACACAGAATGATTCTGGTGAGGCTACGTCAAAAACCCTAGGACGAGTTCGTTAAAGTACGGCGACAGGAAAATGCGCCTTCGGCGCCACATCGCATGATCGGTCCAATATGGCTGACTTCCTGTTGGTTGCCTAGCAACCTCATAATGTATTTTTTTTGTGCAATAAATCTTACATAGGGGAAACAGGCCGGGGCATTTCACATCCGAAAAAAGGAACACCAAAAAGAATGCGAAAAAGAAACAGCAGGGAGACTCACCAGAACACAAAGAGACAAAGCAGAACAGGAAAACCTGAAATCCGCCATATCAGACCACTGTAAAAGAAATAACCACATTATGGATTGGGATGGGGCTCGGGTCATTGGATCGGAGAACAACAAGTTCAAACGCTGGATCAGGGAGGCCATTGAGATCAGGAAATGAGGCACTGACAGCATCAACCGTGATGACGGCGCGTTCCTCCTTTCACACACCTGGGACACCCTCCTCCAGAGACCACCGGGCGACAGGAGGCGTGGTCAGTCTGGGCGACCTGCAGGTCCCATCAGGCTGACCACGCCTACCGGAAGTAACAACAGCTGATATATGACACGTCACCACCAACACCGGTGACAGTTCTGAAGACGGCTCGCAGCTAGCAGGCGAAACATGTCAACAAGGTACAAATACACTTGGCTACATTGTCTTAGAAAGGAACCTAAGAAGTTATAGTCACATTTCATTTGTGTTTTTGTCATTTTTAAGCAGCTTTTCTGTATTTTACCTAAGCAGATGACAATGTATGCCTCCCTTTACTATTGGCAAGTTTCAAATTGGTTAAAAAATAGGGACATTTCTTGCATAAAACTGGAACCCAGGGCTCAAAACTGGGACTGTCCCGGGTAAACAGGGATGTCTGGTCACCCTAAACAATGAAGATCCCCTTAGAAACATTAACCAAACTAATGCCACGTGAAACAACAACTGACAGTAATAAATACATTTGCTACTACTACTAAAGCTACCATTTTATGACTCTTTAGGTTTAGTTTATCTCTTTATATAGCCAGTGTTCATAAAGTAGTGGTGTCGAAACTGTGGTACAGGCACCACAAGTTATTAGATGTTATAATAAAAATTATAATTAAATGAAAAAAGTATATAGATAAAATAATAACTGTAAAACACAATACACTACAATACAAAAAGAAAAAAAAACTGGGTTAAAATTATATTAGGTATGCGTAGTATGTCATTTATTTTGCTATAGGTAAATATTTGTTTAAAGTTTTGTGATCAATGTACAGAAGCAACCACATAATTTGTCAAACTATGTCATGAACAGGGGTGGGTTAATATAAGTTTTTCTTCTTCCCGCTCCTTTTCGAGAAATGTGCTTTTCTGTTGTTTACAGTGTGTATTTAGTATGCGTATGATTGTTTCTCTCTTGGCACAAACTCAAACTAAAAACAATTCAATTCAAGTCAGTGTTGTAGTTGCACATGGTGGGCCATTTTAATATAAACTGTATATTATTCTATGAGTATCAAAGATTCCAGCATTGAGACAGTTCTTTCTGTGTTTGGGGAGACAGATAGATAGATACTTCAGTCATGACTATAAAAAATAAAGTTTGGGAGCCACTGGCCTCAGGGAAGAATTACACTCCATTGCACTTGGTGTATTTTGAAATAACTTTCTCTTTCTTAGAGCTGTAACTCGGTGCAATGACTGTAGCCTATTCTTATATGCAGCTGTATGACATGCAGCCTATAGAGTCCAGTGAATGGCCACTCTGTACAGTCCTATCAGGATTTAGTGCTTTAGAATTGCTTTTTGCTTTTCATAGTTGTGAAGTGTTTCTTTTTTAAACTTTACTTTTTTGGATGCACCCTGAATAAGCCTATGATGTCCTATTACAGGGGTATTCAGCTAAAATTTGAGACGGTCCAGTTAGAGAAAATCTCAAGCAAAGGTCCAGGACATCATTAGGGAGGCAACGATAGTTTTCCCACGATTCGATACGCATCTTGATACACAGGTTTCGATATCGATTCAGTTTCAATACAATTTAATTTAATTAAAGAGTAATTTTTTTTTTCTGATAAGTAAAATATAATAACACTATGATATTAATGAAACATTACACACATTACACAGTACAACTACTGTACAGCTGTAGTTCATATGTGAAGTGTTTTAGTTCATTTGGTTCAGTAATCCACAACTCAGAATTTTTATTCAGTGAAAATAAGAACAGAGTTTTCTCAGGCTATTTTATATTTAATAAAATAGCCTGTCCACTCTTAATATAGAGTATAAGGGGGGAAAAAAGGGAAATCAGACTTTTCCTTCTTTGATGATGAAGATTTGATGATTTCTTTTCCTCCTCTTCCATCCTCTTTCTGGAAACTAAAACTATGTTATAATTCACAGAAATGTCTCAATGGACCACCTTCTGAGTAAAACTTATGAGACACAGTCTGAGTAATAGATCTTGTGTATCTTGTGTATGAGTCACGTCATGGGTGTGTATATGAGTGCATTTGATTAAAGGCGATTTGAAGCCAAAAGCGATTCTAAAGTATTTAAAAGTTCATATCTTTGTCATTCCTGGGTCTATCAATGTAAAATAAAAAGGAACTGAAAGATAAAACCCTCCTGTGTTAGAATATTTCAGCTGTAAGGCCCTATAGAGCTGTTTTCTGCTGATCTGTGGAGGACGCTGCAATAACTTTTCCTTTCAGACCAAAATAAATGACCCCACAGCGCACACGGAGGAACACATACATATAGATATATGGGTCCGTATGGGAAGGAATCTGGGTCCGGACACAGACTTCGGTCCACAAGTTAGTGACCCCCATCCTATTATGTCTCATAATATGTTTACTTTAAATAAACAAAAAAAATCATCTCCATCTGTGGAAATCGTTTTTGGGCACAATATGGAATAAAACTTTCCATTTCTGTGGAATCTTTCATTTGACACGCCGCCTCCAGAAAGTTGCTCTGTTTCTCCTGTAAAAAGTATTTTCATGTTTAGTAAGAGGAAAACTTTATGCTTCCTCATCTTTTTAAACAATGGGATCGAATTTTCCTTTAAAGGTGCACCGTGTAACTTTTCCCGTGGAGGGTCAACTCACTACTTGTCTCTATGGAGATGTTATTGCTTTGCCTGTAATGTGCCACAGTAAAGTAGTAAAGTAGACATGGCCATTTCCATAAAAACAAGCATATAACACAACCAAGCCAAGTTACAGGCCAGATCTATGGAGAGGCGACCACACTCACAGTAAGAACGCATGTTTTTTGAGGTTTTTTTTGAAGAATAAAACTAACTGAGTTGAATGAATGCAAGAGGGATACGTTTAATGGCGTACTGTGGAATATTCCAGACAAAGCAATAACATCATCACAGAGACAAGCAGATGGCGGACCCTCCCCCGAAAAGTTACACAGTGCTTCTTTAAAGACAAAAGACAGATTTCCTTGATTTAGTGTTCACCCTCCACAATGTTGAGTACAGTATTATAAAGTATAAATTAGTATAAAATGTTCTTTGTACTTTGTGTGGAGCATTAATCAGAACATTACTAATATTTTTGAAAGAACCCCCCAAAAACACATTTTGATATAGATTTCAAGTTTTTCATTGAAATAAAATGATCAAAAGCTGTCTCTTATATTAATAAATACATTTTATTGACAAAAGCAGATGTAATGTCACCATGCAAACCTGCTGCGTCACCATTAATCTGACATTACAACAGAGTGCAGCAATATCAACAATCTGCTTAATCAAACTTCTGCCTGTGACGTCACAATCCGGGGAAATTTCAGTGATTTCAGAGAAAGAGGACCTTTCAAACAGGAATAATGAAATATGTGTGAACCAAATATCAGGTATGTTTTTGATGAGGGAACAACATTATAACATGGTAAAAAGTTCAGAAAAGTCCATTTTGCACAATACATATGCTTTACTACAAATTGTTGTGATGCCATTACTGTTTTCTCTTTTTTAAATACTCACTAAAATGCATGAATTAGTATTTCATGTTTTATCACTCAGTAATGTCTGATTTTAATCGTTTGGATCATTGTTTGAGAGAAAAATACAATCCTTTTCCAAAAGCGTTAATGTTAATATTCCTTTTTCTTACAGTGATCTTTTGCACTCTGCTCCCTGCACTTATGTATGTTTTATTATGTAATAAAAAAACAGATGATGCACTCAAAGAGGAAGCATTAAATCCATTCTTCAGACCACAGCAGCCGGCCACATGTAAAGAGATGTGAGATAATGTAGTTCTGTGATGGACTAGGACCCTGATCCAGAGGCACAGACCTCTGAACACACGAGCGCACAGCCCAATCACAGAAGGTCAGGATGTAAATAGTGGATGAGCTTCATGTGGCTCAGGTCTGCACACACACACACGCACATACACACACTCATACACACACTCATACATACACACTCATTATTGTGCGTGGTCCCGGCTGAGCTGGGTCAGCTGCTGTAGCTGCTCCTCTGTGTTCTTCAGCTCCTGCTCCAGGGCGGACACCTGGACAAGAAATACAAAAGCTCAGTGAGGTCAGGAACAAGAATAAATGGGATTCAGAATAAAGGGTTTTTTCGTTCTATTTGTTTTATTTCTTTTTTTTTCTCCTTTCCCTCACGGGCGACAGTAGTTTAATGGGACGTTCGCCCACAAGCCTAAAAGGTTTGTCCTTGAGCAAGACGCTCTGAGGAGGGTTCACCACCCGCTTGTCACCATGGATGGAGAGGTTAATGCTTTTCTCTCTTTTGTATTTGAGCATCTAAGTATCATAATGGTGAGTAGAGCAAAGAACAATATCAGAACAACAGCAGAGGAATCCACAGAAAATAAAGAGCAAATTAGACATCCAAAAGGAGCAGGCAGAAGCAAGAAGCTTACAGAAGCCTCTCCCCTTTCACATTTAAGTGTTTGAAAGTGCAGAATACATTTGATTTCTGATATTACTTTTTCAAATTATTTTCCAAAACAAACAATCGAAGCATTTAATCTCACAAATCAGCAGCATTAACTCTTTTCAGCATTTACAGTGTCAGGGTAAGAGCCTCACCGCACTGAGAGGAGCCCCAGAGACCTCCCAGAGCACTACAAGCACCAGTCACCACTTTATGTTCAGAATTATTATTACTATTCAGGCTATTATAATGGGTAATTAACACTTTTACTATTATTATTCTTATATCAGTTATAAGTATTATAGTAATAACAACATATATTTACATTTTTTTATTCATAGCCATTATGATTACTATAGTAATAATAACTATCATTATTGTTATTATCATTCCCAGTTTTACCAATAAAAGCTGCACATTTCATTATTTTATGTTCATTCTTTGCATCCCAGATTATATATTTGAGTATTATTATCATTATTATGTTATTATGATTATTACAATTGTTACTATACTAAATATTATAATCAAGATTATAATATTTATATTTATAAGCAATGTTACAGGTCAGGTCTGTGGAGAGGCAGGCATAGCAACATGAAGATGCATGTCTATTTCAAGGTTTGAATTTTATTTTTTGAAAATAAAACACAATGCAACTAATAAATGCAAGATAAATGATCCTGTAGGCGAAGCAATAACACCCCAAAAACTCTGATAAAATGCCATTGGTAAACAGCTGGTTTCACTGGGGAGCAGTGAGAGGTAAATGTACAAACAAAGCCACTGAAATGTTACGGATGTTTCTGGAGAGCCGAAAAAACGGCACTTTAATTGTGCACGCCGTCTTTGTGGAAAACAATCATTGCCAAAAGCAGCCGTTTCTCCCATTTCTAAAGGAGGTCACCACAGAAACATCGACTTAAACATCTTGAACAACTTATAAACATTTTGTCACTTCATTTTTGACAGTTTGTGTGTACAGAGCACAGTTTGTAACTGCCGCCTTAGTGGAGAAATAGCTAAAGACTGGACCAATTTGCAGATATTATGAAACAATATTGGATTTTTTTATTAGAACAATAAAATATTAACCGCAAATCTAACTAAATTACTCAAAAAAACTATAAAATTCAAACCTTTCCTTATGTTGAGTATCATGGTTTATGTAGTTCTACTCTTCCCATACAAACAAAGCATTTTAAACACACATATATTTGGGACCTATTGTTATATTGTTCAGTTCCAAGTTATTTTGACATGATTATATGTATACTTAGATAATATTGATAGTGCCTTTATAATACTCCCTACAACTGTACAGCAACTCACCCTTATGTAACAGATCACCCTATGTCCTGGCTGCATATTTCTCTTCTTGCAGCTTGTAATCTGCAGAATATGATTAACAGTTCTATATATGAAATTATATATTATATATTTTAATATACAAGTAGTACCTGAATATAAGTTGCAGGATCACCCAAAACATAAGAAAAATACAGTATATAATTATGCCTTATTTGACACCAGTCTCTTGTTATTTTTGCTGCTTATTTTGAATTTATTATTACCGTTTATATTGTTGCTCTTTGTTATTATAATCAATTGTGATGTGGCAGCTACTGTGTCTGAATAATTTCCCTTGTGGATCAGTTAAGTTTGTCCAAACCTCTATTTGTACGGTATAAGTACAACCTGGGGACGTCTGGTAATTTGCAAATTACCGCCCCACCTCTTTGTTACTTGCGGCGCATTCGCACAGGGTAAGCGAAGTCCGTAAATTACTCTATTTTACAGAGATTGAAAGGGAAAAGAATAGGGAAACACAAGAACGAGATAGAAAAGGAGCGCAATTACAACAACTAACACTGAGATGCAGATTCGCACAGGACTGGTATTATCACTGGATGTCTGTGTTTGGCGAAATGTAGTAGGGAAATTGCAGCTGAATTTTTACTTTACAAATTACAGCCATGGAGCATTCACACGGGATTAAGATCTCAGATGTCCTCTGTAATTATTACAAATCACCAAAGCTCCACAGGTAACACTAATCCTGTGCGAATAGGGCTTTAGCCTAATGCATTCATAGGGAAAATAAGCATTGTCCTAATGAGCTATAGAGTTATAAAGAGAGGCAGGAGACTCTGGACGTCTGAGTTCTGGTTCATTCACAATCAGTCCGTCCCGGAGACTTACTCAACACGGTTATTATCGGCTATTCAAGTCTGACTATGCTTCCACACAAGGAGGTTTAAGTAGGAGCGAAAGAGGACGGTGTGGAGATGAGCTGTCCGAGAAAAATAAAACGAGAAGAGCGTACCGTACCACTGAGACGACTCGACCAAGGAAACTGACAATGTTAAAGAAGGACAAACTCGGAGTGTAGACATGCTGAGCTCGGTCTTGGAGCTTGGGAAAGGGTTTGATGGCAGTTTCCGTGTTTCTCGGTGACAGGCAGTGGTCTCTTGGACTTTGCCGTCAGGTCTCGTGCCGGTTCCGGTGTGGACGGGGATGGTTCCAAGGTTATTATTGGGATGGAGCTGGTTCTGACCTGTCTGTGTGATTGTTTTTCAGTATTGGTGCACATTTTTGATACTGGTTTTGGTATCGATGGTCACACGGGTATCGAATTGCACAAACGTGTGTGTCTGTCCCATTTATTTCTATTCTTTGTCAGTATTCATATTGTTTGTTTCCTGTTTTATTTAGTTTTGGTTACTATGCAGTGTCTTAAAACTTTAGAAAATCAATTAAAAATAATGGGGAAAAAAAGAAAATGAAGGACAAATTCTGTAATAGTTTTATGGTGCCAGAGCGAACCACAGAGAAATGTCAACAATGAAATGGACATGTCCTTGCTAAGACTAGGCAGGAGATCCAAAATTCCAGAAAAATAACCTTACCTTTCTTATGAGCGCTTCTCTGACGTGTGGGGAGACTTTGCTGTGGTGTTCCTGGGCCTGGACTCTGCAGAGGAGCTGTTCGAGTTTGGGTCTGAGCCGGTCTCTGCGCTGGGACAGTTCAGCGATCTGTTTGTCCACATTTACTCCGATCTGGAAAAGGAAATCAGAACACAGAGTGGTAGTAAAGACTCGACATAACCATTGTACTGCGCTTTTCCAGATACTCAAAGACGCTTTACAAGGACAGACAAACAAAAGAAATACAAGTTAATGAAAGGCTTTTTTAAACATGGTAAGAGTGGATGAGTCGTATGTATCATAGATGGACATAGTTAAACCACAAGCTGCCACGTTCCAAACAGGAAGTGAGCATAGGCGCGTTTCCAGCTCCATCAACTCTGGTTCCAATTGACTTTACACTGAAAAATTGTCAACTTTCTCTGTGTTCTGTCTCTCATGTTCGTATTAACCTGTTCTACATGATCCTGATGTTTTTATATTGCCAGTTTGTCCATAAATAAATTCCTATTCCTAATATGGAACTAGATCCTAATTATGCCCCTATAAGTCCTAGCCTCGTGAGCTTCATTTGACTGGAGCCAAATGCTATGGGTGACACTCACTAAGTCCACTTCTTTATACAGTCTAATGTACAGTGCTTAAAAAATTTATTATTAATTATTATGACCACCTGTCATGAAAACAAGAAAACATAAATAACTTCATACTATATCCAAAACTTGTTTCAAATGAACAATTTAATTGAAAATGACCAACTGGAACAACAAAATAGTCCTTGTTGACAAATAATAACCAAAAATGTGAAGATTTAGTGTGAGCATCTTTGGCGCAGATAACAGCTGCATTCTTGCTGCTTCGTTTTTATATTATTTTGCAAAGTCTCTTTCGTTTTTAAGTTCCAAAGACTTGTTTTGGATGAGACTTTGGCAAGACCGGATTATCCATATGGGTCACATTGCCCAGGGGCACCAACCATTCACAACCACGAAATATTTCTCGTAAAATTTGTAACACTAATCAACATAACAATAATAATGATGATAAACTGAACAAATCAAGATTACATGGCCATAATTGGATGCTGCAAGCAAGACCACATTGGCTCAGTAGTTATATTTTAGCAATAAAGATATATTTTGATAAAAAGATCTTGCATAAACCGGCTGGGTTAACTATTAGAGAAACATAAAGAGATATTTTGGTAAACAGAAATACTGTTAAATTAGGTATGGTAGCAGCAATCGCCTTATACTGGGTGATGCTCTAATGGATTTGTTAAGCAGTGTATTGTATTTGTATTTTTTTTCCCTCCTGTTGGCTCACCACCTGCAGAGGGGTTCATAGGGGGGGTCAGGTGCTATGAGGATTGGGCAGCAAGCTGCCCCCGCAACCCAGCTGGATTAAGCGGGAGAAGATGGATGGATGGATGGATGGATGTATTGTATTTACGCATGTAAACTACCAGTCAAAAGTTTGGACACACTTTCATTCATGCTTTTTCTTTATGATTATTTATGTTTGAGAGTCTTACTGAAGCCATCAAAACTATGAAAGGCACCACAGCAAGATGAAACCTATGATATCCCACGCCTCCATTGTCGTCTTCTCATCTTATGTAGCGTTTTGTTGTTATGTGCTTCCTCTGTTTTCTTTTTTTCTGTCTTTTTTCTGTGTAGTAGTTATAGTTATTATAGTTAGTATAGAGAAAGAGTTATGAAAGATAGTTTTGTTGCAGTTAGACTCACTTATTTAGTTTAGCTTTATGTGGGATTGTCTCTAGACTCATCCGTTTAGCTTACCTTTGTGTGTAGTGGAGGGAAATGTGGGATTGTTCTTTTTTAATTACTGTAAAGCGCTTTGTATTGCATTTTTTGTATGAAAAGTGCTCTATAAATAAAGTTTTATTGATTGATTGATATTTCTGAGTTCAAAAACTCATGAGAATCCATTTGGAGCAGCTCCTGTTGTTGTTCTTGCTGTTGTGATCGCCTCGGCCACCACTGGTTCAGACCAATCACAGGGCGGCTTTGGGGTTTGGGCAGAGTCAAAAGGTGAAAACAAACATGGCAAAATACAGACTACGGACTATATATTTGTTATGTCTGTGCTTTTCTCTCAGCAGGAGTGAACTATAGTTTCATTTTGCTGCTTTTCCACTGTTTTCCATCATAAAGTCTCCATCAGAGCATGTCCACATCCCAGATTAAACACACACTTTAAATCACGAGAGCTCCACATGTGAATCTTACTTCTGCCAGTTTCAGACTCGTGTAGGACGATGAAAATGTTTGGCACATGAAAGAAAACACATGTCTGAGAACACATTTGACAAAAGCAGGTCACTTAGAGTAATGAATAATGAATACGAGCTAATGGATTTTTCCTTGAATTTTTAATCTTTGTGCAGGATGAAAATACGGAGGTTTCTGCACTACAGTGTTTCAATGGTTAAATAATTCATACAGGGTCAGCAGAAACATTTCATTGATGCTAATATAGATCAGCATGACATACAAAAAAATGACACTGAGATTTAAAGCGGTCTATTACCATCTAAACTGGCCAACTAAAGGACAAATCAAAGAAATTTTTTCTTCTCAAACTTGGAGTTAAATTAGAGCTGTTCACTTGTGGGGGAAAAAAATGCAAAAAATTATTAACTCAAATAAAATCACCAATATGTATATATAATAATAATAATAATATTACACAAAATAAGCAACACAATTGTAGTGGTCACAAAAAAATGCTGAGAGAGACCAAAAAATACTCTTGGCCCAAATATTGGCTCGATATATCGGTCTATCACTAATAAAGAAGACTCAAACATACATGAATCACTCTAAATAGAGTCGAGAGGTGAAATGAAAAGGGGAAACAACAGTTAAAATGGTTTACGTTTTGCAAAGTCTCTTGTTGTTGAGTTCCAATTTGTTTCAGCTGTTCCCAAAGACTTGCTTTGGATCAGACTTTGGCATAATGTTTGGACCATGCAGACACTAAGCTTCAGTGTCTGAACAATGGAAGTTTTTCAAACCAAAATATGTATTAAAAGTAAATTCGTTTAATTTAATATTATAAAGACCCAGTAAAATAAAATACATTTAGCGCAAATTCATTACTGCAATTATAAAATGGAATCACCTCATAGTGCATTATTATAAGGCCGTGTAAAACTGTCCTATTTCATTTCATTCTTTCTTTAGAATCATATGTATTGAATTGGGAAATATTATAAATATATTGGGAAGTATTTCAAAGAACGCATTTAAGATTGTAACAAGCACTACATCTGGATAATACACAATGAATTTCAGTATAGACCAGGCATGTCCAAACTGTGGCCCGGGGGCCAAATGTGGCCCTCAGACCTGTGGTTTTGGCCCTCAGGCTTCCAGGTGAATTGGCCCATACTACCTCAAGTAGCACTTTTTACTGCATGTTTTTGAAACCTACCTTGATCAAGCAAATTTTATGTGTCCTTTTGTGTGTCTAAGTATGAACAAAGGTCTGGAGGGTCATTCAAACCTGTTATAAATGCACAAATGAATTACTCACTGTGTTTGATCACCAGTCTAAGACCCTCGATCGGCCCTCACACTGGTCTGTGTTTTAATATGTGGCCCTCGATGAAAAAAGTTTGGACACCCCTGGTATAAACCACGGAAGTGAATTAAAATAATTTTAGTACCACAAGATCATTAAATGTACTACCTAAAAATGACATGAACAAGTGCCTTCTCAGAAACAAGGGCTTTCTAAGATTTGCTCAGCAATAACATCTCCATGGAGAAAAGGAAGGACCCTCCATCTGAAAAGTGATGAACACAATGTACCTGTATTTTCTTCTTTTCATTTGCCTTTCATAGTTACAAATTTGGCAAACCTCTTATGGCACTTACAGATCTTCAGACATGGTTAAGTGTTTTTTGTTATCAAAAACCCAATAAATATGGCTTTGAAAGATAAAATATTTTATTAACTTGGATTTCAGCTACAGGGAACCCACACAATCTTTACAATCTCTAGGAAAACGTGAGCTCCTTAAGGGGATAGTTTGGGTTTTTTGACATGAATCTGTACATCCCCGACAGCAGTGTCGCATCAACACCGACTTACCTCCCGACAGCGTCTGGGGAGCCAAGTTCTTCCCTGGTTTTGGTGCTGACGAAAGTAGTCTGGCAAGTTGGCTGGGGTCACGAAAATATGGTACTATTTTCTCTCACTGTGCTGCTGCCAGGTGACAGCTGTGCACGAATCCAACACTTTTTTTCAGTAGTTCGGCAGTGTTTACGTGCGCAGACCGATGACGCTGCAACACGAGAGAGCTAACGTGAGAGCTACATTGATAAGTGTATAAGCTTGTATAAGCTGTATAAGAATATATATAAAAATGGTGCGGACTTGTGATTCTCTAGGCTGTAACAACAAAAATCCAGCTTCATCTTGTCCCACTCTGTCCCTCCTCTCTCTCTGCCCGTTCTGCCTCCATCTGGTGAATTTCGGCTTCAGTATATTCGGGTTCATAAAGATCTCCCCTTGGCTCTGAGCTAACGGCCATGTCTTCATCGTCGGTGTCGTAGTCACACATGTTGTTAACTTTCCGAGCAGGAAACACAGTGAAACAGGCGCAGCTTCACCTGGCAGCAGCACGGAGTGATACGACAGGAGAGAAAATAGTATCAAATGTGTCACTCTTTTGAACATATACTGTTTTGAGAGGAAAAACACTTTATTTTCGTGACCCCAGACAACTTGCCGGAAACTTTCGTCAGCACCGAAACCGGAGAAGAACTCTGCTTACCGGACGCTGTCGGCAGGTAAGTCAGTGTTGTTGCACGACACTGCTGACGGGGGGGACATACAGAGTCATGTCAATAAACCCCAACAATCCCTTTAATGCTTTGGAGTTTAAAAAAAAACAGCTGTACAACTTTACAAAATTGATAACTAAGCAAATTAGACAATGAGAAAGGGATTATGCAGTATTTTTTATGCCAGCCTCGTTTTCACCTTGTTCATTTTGTGATTTGTGCAGTTCTCAGCTCCATTAAATTAGGCTTGGTTTCATATCCAGAAATATTAGCCCAAGGGGTGTTTGTAATCTGGCAAAGTTTCATGCTTGTATATATATAAAAGCAAACTATTTTGGTCCTTAACAGCCTCACTATCTTGCATATACTGGTGGATTAACCATTATAGAAACATAAAAAGATATTTTGGCAAACAGAAATACTGTTAAATTACATATGACAGCAGTAAAAGCCTTATACTGGGTGGTGGTCTAATAGATTTGTTAAGCACTGTATAATAACACTTCTATATCACACTCGTACCTTGACCTCCAGGTGCAGTCTGCAGGTGTGGTCGACCACTCCCGCCACACAGCCTTTAGGAGGACCAGAGGAGGGGACGGGTTCTCCCCTCTCTGTGGGAGGACAGAGGAGCCGGACACTGGACACTCGACCCAGGGTTTTGAGGGCGGAGCTGAAGTCCTGGAGGATCTGAGCCTGTGATGAGGAGCACTCCACCCACACTGCAACACATGGCACCACAAACACCGTCAGGGAATTTACGCTTGTGATTCTCAGGGACTCTACCATTTAAATTTTAATTACTTTGTGCACGAGTTGTGCTGTACAAACAAACTCGCCTTGTCTTAAATTACAGAGAGAAAGTAGCAGTGTTAACATGCAAAACAAAGTATTTATCTCAGGCACACCAAAAACCTGATCTAATTGTGTTATCCGATTATTCTACTCAGGAATTATAAGATTTTGATTTAAAATTTTATAACCTATGTTTTACTTTAATGGTACATTTTGTCATGGTTTAAACAAAGCAAACATAAGTTTTAGTCCTGAGATGTGGTCATGGCCTTGTTGAATGGTCAAAATAAGTCCTCTGTTTACTAATCAGGAGGTTAGCATGCTAGTTGTTGTTAGTTTTACTGGTTTAGTACTGACTGAGAACTAATTCAGAATCTCAAACTGGTTTAGTCTAGGGCAGAACCGGTAACCATTTGACCGGTGGTTGACTGAATCAGCGTTAACCAGTCAAAATGTCTTGACCGTCAGTTAAATGGAGCCCGACGTAATTGTGCTTGAGAACGGCACGGTTCTACAGTCCCAGTGTGAGTCGCTCTAAATGATCAGAGACAGGAGCCAAATCGTACATTTTATGTGGCACGAGGTCTCGTTGCTGAAGACACGAGGTTTCACCTCAAAATGTGACACCTTCAAGCCTCTTCTGCAGGTGAGAAAAGACAACATACTGTGCTAACAATGTTAACCGTGCTAACTGTGCCCCGCCGAGTGCTTTCTCTGTGTTTCTGTTTATATCTACAGCGCTTTAGTGCTGCTACGAGCAGGTAGTTTGAGTTGCCACAGAAGTGCTTTTGTTGGATGTTTTGTCATTTTATACTCAGTTTTGTGCATATTGTGGACTAAAGTCATGATTGCTGGTTTAACTGAGCCTTACGCGCATGTCCGTGTATAAAGGCCTCAGTCTTGCGCTCCGCAGTCTATAAGCGAAGTTTCTTCGGAGCGGCCATTTTCTGAAATGAGCCACGGCGATGTTTCAGATGAGCTTCTAACACTTGACTAACGCCTTTATCGTCAGCGCTGTCACGTGTGAGAGCCAGCGGCAGCGTGGATCCAGTCCAAACGGCTGTGATTTCAAATAGCGATTAGATTTAGAATAGATTTTAAACTAAATGGTAACCCAATTTTAACCGGTTAACAAGGCTCAGTGGTCGGTTATGATTTTTTTAGTTTTCACCATCCCTGGTTTAGTCGTGTATAAACCTGAACTTGTATTTTTCCGGTCAGTCCTCGCTTAGTTGAAATCTGTTTTATTTCCATCTTCCCCACTGGTGCGAAAGGTTGGATGAGCACCGTCAAACATTTATAAACAAAAAAATCAATAGTCAACAAAGGTCACAACGCTTAGGAAAGGCAGGAAAACCACAGTGACCTCAAAGTTGATGTGCAGTGGTCCAAGGTTATTCCTCACTTACCTTATGCATTCAGAGCTCCTAATTACTCACATGATGAGTTTATAAGTGCTTTTCATTATCTCAGAGACCAGAGTGGAGTTCTGTAATCATGGTGCTAATGTAGGGTGACCAGATTTTCAAAATAAAAAAACTGGGACACCCCTTGTTTGGAGTGGCTGGTAATAATTAAACTGTGAAACGAGTGCGTGATTAAGGAAAATCGTTCTGCACTCAGTCCATTCATGACAAACATGTGAGTCAGTATAGTCACATTTTCTTTGTGTTTTGGTGATTTTTAAGAAGCTTTTCTGTATTTTACTTAAACAAATGACAATTTATGCCTCTCTTTACTGTTCAAATTGGTCCAAAATGCGACACCTGGGACAGTTCTTGTATAAAACTGGGACAAATCACTGGTTTTGGATAAATCTGCTGGGACAGGAGACACGGCTCAAAACTGGGACTGTCCTGGGTAAATAGGGACGTCTGGTCACCCTATAATAATGCAACAACTAGCAAGCTAACATGCTCTTCCTAGCTAAAATTTTGTGTGCTGGACTAAGGGCGCTCACTGTTATCTTGGGCTACGTCATCAGAGGTATACTGTAATACTCCCTACAACAGAAGCATATTCAGACTGAACTGGACTAGAAAGGAGAACCCATGGATCATTATGTTGGAATTTGCACTCTTTAAATCACAATGTTCATCTAAAACAACTCAGTAAACGAAACAAGTGCGCTTCTTTCTCTTCCTTCTCCTAGGGATAGCTGCACATCAGTGAGTAGCAGATGCTTTTTTTGTACAAAAATGATGCTGCTGAATCTTACGCCTATCACGGAAAATAAAATTGGAGAATGACATAAGTGTAAGAAAATTTAAGTAATTTATCCTCCACGTACATCTCTCAGTTTAACCTCGACTCACAGGAGCTATAGCCACATGAGCGTCTTCCCTTGGCGTACCATTGGCATACCGTTATCTAAATTGTGGCATATTGCAGACTAACTGGTGCCTACTGGCCTTCACAGTCTCCCCGCACTTGCTTTATAAACCTCCTCCTTTGGGGCTTGAACACTCAAAGATCATACTATGTTCTCCTTTGAACCATAAAATACCAAATAAGAGCCAGGTTCCCTTTAAACGTCGGGTGCAGGTGTATATTTTGATAAATAAGCACCGGTTCCAAATAAACGGCAAGCCTAATGTACATGCTGAAAAAAACAGTTACTTGTGCCACTGATGCACAGAAATGAAACCTAAAACCACATGGCTCATTTGCATAAACGCTTTCAAATGTGGGAAACTCTCCACTCTGTAGATATTTTGTTGTAACATTTCAAATTAACTCGTCTACATCTGTACAGAAAGTCGCCTAAATTGTAGTCATACTGGTTAAAAGAATTTGAGTTCCAGATTTTCCCGGTTTTGCTGAGCAAGATTTTTTGTGAGGAAGGAATTAATCGCCCCAAATTGCAGCCTGGTCTCAAATAAATTGGTCTGTTAATTGATTGAAACAAATAAACTCTCTGGCTCTTATTTGGAATTTTACATTGTGTTGACTTTTAACATATTATTGATGGTAAATAAACCTCTCCTGCTTAAGACATCCAGTTGGTCTCCAGTCTTTTACTTCTCCCCACTTTTGGACAAGCTGAAAACGTCTACAAAAGTAAGTTCAGAGCAGTCGGCGTTTGCTGGTTGTGGGGAAAAGAAGTGCTCAAACATGCACGAATCACTCCAAGTACAATTTCGGGTGAACAAATGCTGAGTGGGAAACAACTATAAAAACTATAACAAAGGCTCTAAAAAGTGGATTTTGCTGAACAGTTCTGCTTTAATCTTTTTTCCCCCATTTCAGAAGAACACATTTCACTAGCTCTTGGAGTTAGTGGATTGGTTAGTTGGATTTTTTGGAGGTCATCATGGACTTTTCAAATCTTTTATTCAACTTCTATACAGCGTTCATTTTAAAGGCCCATCGTCACAGTTCTCCAACCAGAGCTGTGACGGCGTGGAGAAGTTCAATTGTTTTTTATGATGCAGGTGGGTCTAATAAAAACCAACAGAATGCCATAAAAGGGATGTTCTTGTCTTGTCTCCCCTCTGTTCCTCACTCCTTTCTCTCCCTCTGACACTCCTCTCTCCCTTCTTTTGGCTTTTGGTTTACATTATGTTTTTCAATTTTACATGGAAATAGTAATTCTGAATTGAGGTTCACATAGAAAACACATTAAATCGCCTTTATTTAATTCCGCTCAGTGTCTGGGGGTGGAGAAGGGTTCTGATCGGACAGCGGCACAAACGTATTTACGTCTTTGGGAAGAACACACACTACATCTTCTTCCTTCCCTCTTTCTCCTTCTCCCCATCACTCTTTCCTCTCTCTCCCTCCCTCCTCCCATCACTCTTTCTGCATCTATCATCCTCTCCCTCTCTCCCCTACCTCCTCCTTTCTTTATCTCGCTTCTTTCTCTATCTCTAACCCCTCCTACTGTCCCATCTTCCTCACTCTCTCCTGCTCTTTCTCTTCATCTCTCTCCTTTTCTCCCTCTTTCTACCTCTTCCCATCTCTCTTTCCTCTCTTGCCCTTTCACTCCCTCCTCCTCCTATGACTTTTTCTGCATCTCTCTCCACGTCTCCCTCCCCTACCTCCTTCTTGCTCTCTCTCTCCCTTCTTTCATTCCCTCCTCTATCTCCATTCCTTTTCTATCTCTCACCCCACTCTCTCCTCTCCTCTCTCCTGCTCTCTTTTCTTCCCCTTCTCTCTGTCCTTCTCTATCTCGCCATCTCTCTCCATCATTTTCTGTCTCCTGATCTCCCTCTCCTATCTCTCCATCCTCCTCTCCTGGTTTCTCTGCCCCTCCCCTTCTCCCTCATCTCTCTTTCCTGTCTTGCCCTATCTCTCCATCATTTTCTTATTTCTGCCTCCACATCTCCCTCCCCTCTCTCCTAATCTCTCTCTTCCTCCCTTCTCTTTTGTCATCTCTCTCCCTCTTCCTCTCTCTCCTCCCTATAACCATTAGTATTCTGTTGTTTTTCTCCGGCCTGTAGCACTTCCTGGAGGTGGCGGACGCGTGTGTTTGGCATTTGCTTTGGGAATCGATTCTTTTCTCATTTCAGAGACTATTTGTATCGATCCATAAAATCAAAAGGTCAAAAAAATATGAACTTCAGGGTTTGAGTCAACATTCGTCATCGTTTTGTGTCTTCCTACAGAACAAGCCCGCCCACTTAAAGCTCTAAGGTCTAACTTTTTGGTTTGGGGGTCCGTCACCTTCTTGTTTCTATGGATACGTCATTGCTCTGCCAGAAAAGTTCCACAGGGTGACTTTTAACAGCTCTAGCTTAGATTTATTCAATGATAGGCGGTTTTATAGCTCAAAAATACCTCGAAAAACAAGCATTCTGACTGTGAGTGGGGTCGCCTCTCCACAGATCTGACCTATAACTTGGTCCGGTTTGGTCTCCATGAAGATAGGTTTAATGCCAGACTGTGAAACATTCCAGACAAAGCAATAACATCTCCATGAAGACAGACCCTCTGACAGAAAAATTTGCTCTGGATCTGGAAGTAATTTCATTTTTACCATGGGCCTTTCAGAAAATTCCAAAACAAACCAGCTTTGTGGTAACTGATCACACAGTTGTTTTCGGTCAATAAAATATATTAAAAAGCAAAAATTGTGGGTTGAGCTTTGTAAAAGAGGGGTGAGCTTGTATTGCTAACCATAAGGAGAAGAGAAGGGCCAAGACACAATTTCTACAAGACGAGATGTGTCACGAGATTCAGTCCACAAGAACGAGACTTTTAACAAGATTTTAATACATTTTTTAATAAACCAACTGTGACATTTGGTTCACAGTTTTGGCTTCAAAATTTTGAATGATTTTAATAATTTATTGGGCTGATACTTCCATAAAACATCTGCCGAACATCTGCCGATACCACGCACTGATACCACTATTACACGACACATTCTGGGTTATGAGAAACCAGAGCAACATAAATAAAGCGACTGTAGCGTCATCAGTGAAAGAGCTGCTGCACTCTTACAATCTGTGAAAAGTTTAACATGAACCATCTCCAACACGACAGACGCACAGAACAGACTCACCATCAGCAGAACATCCTCTGTCACAGAAAGAACACTCATATTACACCGAGTCGTGTCCTTTAGTCCGACAGCAGCTGAACACATCAGCACTTATACTGTATGCAAATGAGCCATGTGGTTTTAAGTTTCGTGTCGGTAAAACGCAAACAAATGTGCACATAGCTGCATTAAACACTTTATAATCAAGATTAAAAAAGTTTGTCAAATTTACATATTCACATATGAAAAAATGAAATTACGTTTCTCATTCTCAATCAAAGCTAAATTAAATAATAATAATAAAATGAAAGAAAAGTTCAAAGTTCTTCTTAGGGAGACAGCCTGGTGTGTATCATGGTTGTTTGTATTTTTTCCAGGTTTATTAAATATATATTTTTTTTGCGCTTGTGCATTTGTAAGATTCATAAAGTATTGGTATCATTACTTGGTATCAGCAAGTACAAAAATACTTGTACTCATACTTGTATAGGTTTTCAAAAAAGTGGTATCAGTGCATTCCTACTCCTTTTTGGTATTACAGCTTCTCAAGAGGAGTTAATCAGCAAATGTAAAAATATAAGGAAAAAAAAATCTCACAAGAGCATTATAACATGGTAGAAATACTAACAGGCTTAAATTTAAAGTTTTTAGCGTATCAGCCTTAAACCTTCAACAAAAGCCAACCTGTTCTGGCTGACCTGCTGCCTGAAAAATACACAGAAAAGCTTTATCTGAACCCTTCAGTGCACAAAATCTGACTCTCTGAAGCTCTGTTATAGATAAAAAAGACTGGGTGAGTTTGTGGTGAATTGAAATTACATAATTTGCAGAAAAAAAGTCGAACTTCAGCCCAAACATATCGGCAGATCTTACTGGCCATGGTTTTGTCTGGATTCTAAACAATCAGTATCAGCCATGGAAAAAAAAAAACACAGGATTTTGGATAAGTAAAAAACATTAAAGATCAAATATTGTTCTTGCGCCTGGTATATAGTTATAATCTGCGACGCCTGTGGATTATTCTGTTATAATTTACACATTTTAAATCATATCAATCAATCAACTGTCATCTAAAGACACTTGATTACAAAAAATATTTGCAGACTACCACTTTAGAAAACTGCAGTGCCCAGTGGGAGCTGACGTCGCTGTAAATGTCATCACAACAAAGTGTCTGTATTATGGATCTGTTGGCGAAATGGTGTTTTGAAAATAAATGAAAGTTTACTCAAACATGCCCAAATCACTACAAATACAACTTTGAGAGGGTGAATGACGACAAAAAAAAATTCAAAAACATTCAGAATATCGGAGTGGAGGCGGCTGGAGGCAAAAGCTAAGTGGAATATAATGAGGTTTTAATGGGAAAACTGGGATTAACTTCAGAATATCACAGAATATCACAAATTATGAAACATCAAGGGAAATTTGCAAAATGAAAACCACTCGGACACATGTGAGTGATATCAGAGCACATTTACAGTAGGGTTTTATGTTATTTGTTATTTTGTTTTACTGGACAAATTCTTACAGAAAATTTGAGTTCACTGTAGTTTAATCACTTAATCTACAGATATTTTATAAATTTCATCAGAAATTATACTTTTTTTTTGTGAAGCTCAAATACTATTTTGAGGTTAGAAAACTGTATTTTTTCCATCCTTCTTAACAGAGAAGCAAATTAACTAATAACTGTACCTTGGAAATTCAAAATTGTTGTTTATTTTTTGTTATAATGTCATAAAACCAACAGCATTTAGATCTGCAGGTCAATTAATCACTGAAAATATATTATGTCTGCTTCATTGTGCCACAATTTTGAACATTCTGATAACAACAAAACTGGACTGAGCTCTGAAAAAGGATCTCTGCAACATGAAAAGCTAAAAACAGCCCATAAAACACAAAATGATCTGAACTCACTTTCAGGTCTCTCTTTGGTGAGTCCGCTCTGAGCTCGCAATGACCGGGCGACCCTCACCACTTCCTGCACGAACAGGAAGTCCCTCTCCTCATCAGGGAAGTACCAGGGTGCCTGTCAGGAAGTAGACCAGATACAGATTCAGTGCATCAGCAAAACACATGGAAACATCAGGGAAAAACAAAGCAATGAAGGACGAGAAAAGTCAGCGGGGTCAGAAAAATAAAACAGTAAAACTGATTTCCAAGTAAAATGCCTGTTTTTCTAGGTATTTTTGAGCTATAAAACCACCTGTAATTGAATAAATGTAAAGTAGAGCTGTTTAACGTCACACTGTGGAACATTCCAGGCAGAGCAATGACATGTTGATAGAGACCAACAGGTGATGGACCCTTCACCAGAAAAGTTGCACAATGCACCTTTAACTTTTACAGGCATAAATTTGACTCCCCCCTCACATTAAGAGCGCCCCTTCGGTTGATTCTTTTAAGTCTTGTTAAAAAACACACTTTTCCTCACTGGGTTTTAACACGGCATGAGAATTATGTGGTCCTCTGACTGTCTTTTATTGATTTTATTTGCTAGCTATTTGCTAATTTAGTATTTTAAGTTTTTTTTATTGACTTGCTTTTTTATTTATTTTATGCTTTATATTAATTAATGTGTTAATTTATATTGTGCCTACTCTGTGCAGCACTTTGGAGACTTTGTGTTTGTAAAATGTGTTATACAAATAAAATTGGATTGATAAGATTTGAGCAGTTACATTGTGTTCAAATGGAAAAGCATTGTCCAAACTTCTGTATGCCGTAAAAAATCAAAGACGACAGTCCATGGCATGTGATATTTCCCACTGCAGTGTGTTGTATCTGACAGACCTGCGCTCTCGGCACTCTGAGAAGTTACCGTCTCCTCCGTGAAAGTCTGACTTCGCCCTCAAGCGGGAACTTTCTCCTCTTCAGCGCCTCGTCCCGTCTCGACTCTCTGTGTTTAATAAAACGTCTCCATTAGGGGTGGGTATTGCCAACAACCTTGCGATACGATACGATTCGCGATACAGGGGTCTCGATACGATACGATTCGCGATACAGGGGTATCCCGATACATGGTCTTCAAGGCGATACGTATCCCGATATTTTACATTACGTAACCTATAATTTAAAAAAAAAAGACAGATGTTTACTGAAATGTTATTTTTATTTTGGTGTAGCGCATCAGTTACAATGTAACAGAAGAAGCTGTAAGGCAGAAACTGCCCTTGATTAACCTGTTAACACCCGCACTCGGCACAAGTGTTCAAATATGTACCAGATGTTCCAAACTGTAATAAGATGTAATGTATAATAAATAAACCATCTTCTGAAATTTAGGCATGTTTTCTTAAGATAAATAACTAAAACAAGCCAAAAAATTTCGCTTCATATGTCTCGTGTGCCTCCACTAGTGAGTGTGCGTAAAAGGAGGAGAGAGAGAGAGTCTCCATACACAGAGCGCATGGAGCTAGACTATCACTACAGCACCTCTGCCCCACATGGGGCCCACCGCTGAAATCGTCTTTTCATAGGCTACTCAGATCTGTCAATCATTTCCTGAAAGAACCAATGACTGAAGAGGTTTTGCCGTGGAACTGTCCCTCGGTCATGCGTAATACGCCGCTAACTGGACGCACTCATTTTGTTCCCCAAGCTGTAGCGCGGCGCCCCGTAGCCGGACCGAAGCCTGGATACGCTTGTTTTGTAGCTAAGAGTGTGGAGAAAACAAACATACCCCACACCGCTAACAGGAGCTAAGCATTTAGCTATGCTAAGGACCAAGAGCGAGAGTAGTAGAGAGATGCGTCGCTCATCCATTCAGACAAACTCGGACTTTCTGGATTATTTCTCCACATGGAATTATTTTATGAAAAAAGCAACTGGATATTCTTTTTCTGTGGACTGTTACGGACTAATTGAGCACAGCTATTCCTGGATTGGACCAGTTTCGGACCGACAGAACCGGCTCAAAGATAAGAAATGCGATGAATATTTTCGGGAATTATAAGTTATGGCTCTTTGGGCTCGCTGTGTGGCATAAAATGAATGATATGGTTGTTTTACTGAGGAATTAAGCTTTCAAACGATGTATAGCATGTCAATATTG
Source organism: Odontamblyopus lacepedii (assembly GCA_034769755.1). Taxonomy (NCBI): domain Eukaryota; kingdom Metazoa; phylum Chordata; class Actinopteri; order Gobiiformes; family Gobiidae; genus Odontamblyopus; species Odontamblyopus lacepedii. The sequence continues at coordinate 7,188,741 of CM068362.1, forward strand.
GAAAAATAAGTACGGTGAATATCTGGCTTGACTTTTTAATGTTGTGTAATCGCCCACCGGCGGGCGGGTGGGTGTTAATGTAAACATGGCTTAACAAGGCTGTATGCTGACATGCAGCTACCTTTGATGAAAGTAAACTTAAGATATGGCCTTAACAAGGCTGTAGTGCAGAAGGAATGCTGCCTTTGACAATACGAAATGCGTATTGCAAGCAAGGATCACTTATCAGACGCAGTTTGCTGAAGCTTGATAAATAATGTTTGTTGCATGTAAAATATCGATACTGAGGCCCACGACGATGTATCCCCGTATCGATTTTTTGAACACACCCCTAGTCTCCATCGCAAACTTTTGGGCCCAACATCACACACGAAGCGTCAGTCAGGTTTTTTTCTTCTTCCTCGCTGCGTGTGGATGGAAATCTCCGAGCGTAACGACGTTTGAAGAGGAGAGCGAGCGGAGGGGAGAAAGTCCTGCTGTGTCCCGTGTCTGAAGCGACTGTGGTGGATCTCTGGCCTGACGCAGGGTCGTAGCTCCTCAACACTTGCTGTCTCTCCCCTGTCATAAAGCCTGAAGCCAAAATGCTCCTAATATTATATTACGTCCTTATGCACCGCAGATTTTTTTAATGATGGTAATGAAACTGATAGTGTTGCTCCTTTTTGATACCCGAGTACATTGTATTACTGTATTACCGCCCAACCCTACATTCCAGGAAAAGTAATAACAATAACTCCATGGAGACAGCAGTTGGTGGTGGACCCTGCACATGGAAAGTTACACAGTGCACCTTTAAAAGCATGACAGGCAACTACGCTATATAGAAAATTATGAGCAGACTTTTTCTCTACACATTTGCACCATTTCAAATATTGCTATCTGAAAGAATTTGGTCAAAAGAAGCAAAATGCAATGTACTAATAACCGTCAGAATAAGTATACAGATTATGAAGTCTTGTAGGATATAAAGTAGATTATTTTGAAAGTAAGAAGGCACTTTCCATGGCATTTTGTTGATGGGAAACACTGATAAACTCCAGTGTATTATCTGGAGCTTATCTGACACACCGGCTCTGGGGCTGCACCTGTTGGCTGACCTCTTTACCAGAGCGCCACAAAAGGACACGCTCTTTAACTCCACCATGGGAACATCTGCTTTTGTGACAGGAAATAAAGCCTAGAAACCTCAGACAACCACTCAACCTAAATATCAGGGTTTGTGTGTTAAACATGTGTGAATGAAACAAAAACACAACTCCAGGTTTGTTTGTCATGAGGAAACAACAACAGAGATCAGAAAAATAGCATAATATTCATGTTTTTCTGCTAAATATCTGATCAAATGCAGTACTGCTTTGGGTGGGGTAAACCTCAGAGACATTGGTGTGTGTTCCACCCACCCAGACTCTATAATGAAGTGGACTAATGCGATATTTCCGATCGTTTCACTCACCCCAGCTCAAACTGTACGACCAAATCTCAGGGTTTAAAAGTTCACAGTTCACGATTCATGTTTTCACAATATATGAACGACTTCAACAGTGAAACCCTCATGAGAGGCGATGGGATTGCAAACAGGTTTGATATTCTTGTGACCTATGATGGCTGATCGGGAGCTGGTCGTGAGGTATTAATCGGTTCTCGTTACTCCATGTTTACAACACGAAGTGCAACACACGATTCAGCCAAAACTCGATCCCAAAAACAAAAAACAGTCGCACGAGTGAAAAATCGGCTCAAAAAGGACCAAAAATCGCAGCGTGTACGCCCGGGCTTTAAGGAGTGTGACTTCACCTATAGCGTTCAACTCCAGTCAAATGAAACTAACTGAGGCAAGCAGTTATAGAAGTGAATTTGAAGCTATATAGTTCTATATTAGGAATAGGAATTTATTTATGGACAAAATAGCAAAATAAAAACATCATAAAAACATCACATAGAGTGGGTTAATACAAAGATTTTAAAGGGATAGTTCAGGATTTCTGACATACATCTGAGCACAGAGTGATATGACTGTATAGAAAATAGTACCAAGCCATTATGAGGTCTGCCTTTTCTGTTCATGTTTTGTGACGCAAATGTATCACTCTTTTGAAAACATATTGTTTTAAGAAGAAAAACGCTATTTTCATGACCCCAGCCAACTTGCCGGACACTTTCATCAGCACCAAATCCGGGGAAGAACTCGGCTCACTGGACGCTGTCGGGAGGTAAGTCAGTGTTGATGCACGACACTGCTGATGGGGATGACCTACAGATTCATGTAAAAAAATCCCGAACTATCCATTTAAGACCAAAATGATGAGGTTAACTGCAGCAGTTAAGAGAAAGAGGAGAGAATGTAAAGTCAATTGGAGCCGGAAGCACGTCCATGCTCGCTTCCTATTTGGAACGTGGCAGCTAGTGGCTTGTCCATTTATGACCATTTAAATGTACAGTCTATGGTTCAACCCCAAACATAAAAGCTGCACTTGGGTGCCTAGAAAAAGCACTATGTAAGACTTTTTAAAAAAAAATCTATTTATTTGATATGGACGAGCTATTACAAGAGATGAATCAGATGCATTTTTCCATCTTTCTTACATTTTAAATAAGCAAAAGTATCTGTGTCCAAAAGGTAACATGTTCAAATCAAATATTGCCTTTACTGATAAGAATTGTACTGGAGAAAAAAATAAAACATCATAATGCCCATATTACGCTATTTTCTGATCCGTTATATCTGTTGTTTCCTTGTTTTGTTTCATTTACACATGTTTCACACACAAACCCTCCATAATTAGGCTGAGCTCTTCTCTCAAACTCCACCTTGTGATGTCATTAGATGGTAACACTCCTCTGTGTTTTTAAACTCCATACACCTTCATTTGAATCATTGGAATAATTTGCAGCCCTGGAATTGCCAAACTTTGAAGCTACAGTTATTGTTTTAACCTTTTTGAAACCTTTTTGCTTCTTGGTGTATTAGAAGATATTGCAGACTTATAAATGCAGACAATAAAACAAACCAAAACAGTTTTTAAAGGGCAACAACTTAAGGTTAATGCAGTGTATTGTGGACTAAAGGAGTTCAAAATAGTGATGGTACGTTTAAAAAACTTCAAAACTTTTTAAACAATGCTCTAACACAGGTCAAACTTCACAGGAGTAATAAAGGACCTTTAATAGTGACTATACACAGTTCTGTTCAAAGGTTTGGACACATTCTCTCATGTGTTTTTTCTATACATTTACTATTTTCTACATTTGAGATACACACAGAAGACATCAAATATATGAAGTAAGATACATGGGATTATGTAGCAAAGGAAAAAAACATTATTACTAGGGGTGTAACGATATCCAAGTCTCACAATACGATATGGTCACGGTATGATGCTTTGACCAGTCATTTGGTACAACATTTATTGTCATTAGGGATGGAACGACATCAAAATCTCTCTGTATGATATTTTCACCATAAACATCTCACCGTACCATATTTACTGCAATATTTTGACTGTGAATCTGCTCCTTCTTCCTCTAAAAATGCCTTCACAAGACTTAATCCAAATAATGAAGATTTCAAAGTGCTTAGAACAGTTATTTCTTCATGTCGTCTGCACTGAAACGGAGCAAAGGATCATGGTCTGTGTAGTTCCCTCTATTTCTGCATCAGAACTATTCATTTAAGCAAAGAGACTTGTGATTCGATATATTGTGATGGTCCATGATATTATTGTGAGACTTTTGACGATACGATATCACCATATTTCGGTTATTGTTACGTCCCTAGTTTAACTTTTTTCTTAACTAAATAATTACATATATCTTGCTTCATATATTACATGTCTTATGTGCGTATCTAAAATGTAGAAAATGGTAAAAAAGAAAAAAAAAAGCGAATGAGACGGTGTGTCCAAATTTTGACGGGTAGTGTAGTATCTGGTGATATCAAAGGTCTCATTTCTCTTTCCTCGCTTCCTTCCTCCTTGATTCCTCTCCTTGACCCTCCATTTTTCAGCTGTCAATCAAATGTGTCCCAAAGAAAACCACAGAAGGAAGGAGTAAACCTGAGGGAGGCATCAGGAGCAGACGTCAGAGAAAAGAATCAAACTTGATTGGTCTCAGTGAGGAGTTTATTTCCTATTTCATTTCTCCTCACTGTGTCTCCTTTGTGGGTGGGACTTCCTCACCCATTTCCCGCAGAATCGTGGAGAAGGAAGCGAGGAAAGAGAAATGAGCCGTGGCCGTAGTGTGTAGTGTGGTACCAGCTGCTGTGAGGAGGGGTACGGCTGAAGGCAGAGGCTGGGCTGGGCTGCTCTGGAGGGGGGAGGAAGAGGAGGCTGGTGAGGCTGGAGACGCTGCCATAGCTCCTCCGTGATGAAGGGCATGAAGGGACTGATCAGGGCCAGAGACGTGGACACGCAGTGGAACAGGATGCTACAGGCCACGTCCCCCTCGGGCCCCTCGGTGTGCGGGGACAACAGGGGCTTCATGTACTCCTAAAACACAAGAGCAATTACATTTTCACAACTTTCATACACCAGAGAGCAACAACTACCATGGTTTCAGTTCATTTCCTGATCCATTTCCTGAAGACACTTTCTAATCAAATACAGACACAGAACACAGTTTGGCTTATTCTGACCTCAAGAGCAGCTTTTCCTTTTTTTCCTTTCGTCCTTTGCACGACTCCTTATTTTTGGCACATGATACAACGGCAGAGTCCAGTAACTGCCAAATAATGGTTCATTTTGAGCTCCATATTTTTCATATACAAATATTTCTTCATTATAGCATCTAGTTGTCCAATTTTGGGAGCCCTGCCTATTATACTTTAGTCTGGACAAAACAGAAACTTTGAAATGATTTTTCTCAATTTCACACTCTGGCAGGTAAGGTCTTTTGCCTTTATAGGGCAGAATACATCAGTACCGCTTTATACTCTTTTGTTTCAAGACTTCTACAGTGTTAGACTTTACATGTACAGGCAAAAAAAATCTGTTTGTCACAAGGAAACAACAGAGATCAGAAAGATAGCATAATATGGGCCCTTTTAAAAAAATTTCGGGTTTTTCTGCTAAATATCTGATTTTCTGATATTGTTTCGATCACTAATACAACTTCAAATGCAGTGCTGCTTTGGGTGGGGTAAACCTCAGAGACATTAGTGTGTGCTCCACCCAGCCAGACTCTATAATGAAGTGGACTAAAGTGATATTTCTGATCGTTTCACTCAGCCAAATCGACCAAATCGCAGAGTTTTAATGTTTACAGCTCACAATTCATGTTCTCACATAATACTTACGACTTCAGCAGTGAAACCCTCACAAGAGGCGACTGGATTTCAATCAGGTTTAATATTCTTGCGACCTATGATTGCCGATCGGGAGATGGTCATGAGGTATTAATCGGTTCTCGGTACCCCATGTTTACTACGCGAAGCATGACACACGATTAAGCCAAAACTCGATCCCAAAAACAGTCGCACAAGTGAAAAATTGTCTCAAAAAGGGCCAAAAATCGCACAGTGTACGCCCGCAGAATACATCAGTATGTACAGACATTTGGGCTATATTATCAGATCAGGTCAGATTTAAAAACTGTTTTTTCCCCAATATCCATACGGACTTTAAATCAATCACTGTCTTGATGTAACCTGTGTATTGATCATTACTCTTGGTTGTATTGAGTGTTTACTGTTTGCTGATAATGTAACTGACACAGAAGAGATGTGAGCATTAAGTGCTACACCGGAAACAAATTCCACCAATTGTTTTATGGCCATTAATAATAAATGAATGAATGAATGATGTATCCCAATATGTGAAAACAGAAAAAAAGACATCCAAAAGAAGCTGGACAAGCTTAGATAATAGAATCCATCACCACTGCATTATTAATTTAATGGCTTGACAGTTTATCTGACTTGATTCTGTTAAAGTGCAACAAAGCAGACAAGGCAAAAACTTAATCATCATAATCATAATAGCAAAAGCTAAAATAATTAACTAAATAAATTAGTGTTGCAAAGAAACTACTTTTAATGCCTTGGAAGGGGCCGTCAGTACCAAGCTCTAAAATTTGGCTCCGGGACCTGGCTAATACTTTATTTACATCTAGAGAAAATACGATATTTGTTCAAGGATAAACTCTTGTCATTAAAGAAAGTCTGGTAACCACTTATTGATTTTCTACAGGCTGTATCTATCTATGTATCTATTTCCAAATTCATTTCAGTTATATGTACCTCAGCAAGCTGTTACGTTTGTTCTCATTTCTGTGATTTATTTCAATTTTTATTTTTTTTTATATACCAAAAAGCATTGAGCGCTATTGATCTTGCACAATTTTAGTTGGAAATGGCCTTTGGCTCAATAAAAATGTTATGACTAACTAAATAAATGAGAAAAATGTGTCTACAGCACATCTGTACTGGGGCAAGACACCTTTTGCTTAAAAACATGTACAGGGCATTTTTTCTGTAAATAAACACTACTTCCTTCCAACAATTTGAAATATATCGAGATATATCCTTTTAAAATTAAAGAGGCATTATGTAACTTTTCTGTTGAGGGTCCGACACCTGCTTGTTTCTATGGTTATGTCACAGTATGCCATTAAACAGCTCTACTTTACATTTATTCAATTACAGGTAGTTTTATTCCAAACAAAACAGTAACAACGCTCCCTCCACCAGAAAATTTACACAATGCCCCTTTAAAACATGCACTGTTACTATATAGTCTGAGGTCACATGCTGCTGATAATACAAAAATTCACTTCCACCTTGATGCCATGACTCAATAAAGAAGAACTTATCCTGCCTGGAACAGTTTAATAGACAACATCTGGCCCACGTTATCCACAAAACAGAGGACATTGTGTTCTTACAGCGCAGCCAAACAAGGACTCGGCTGGTAAAATATGGCTACAGAGCGCTATTGTTCAAAATATGGAGTTTACAGTTTAAATAAGACCTGTATTACGCTATTTTCTGATGTATGTTAATGTTTCCTCATCACAAACATAGCTGGAGTTGTGTTTTGTTTCATTCACACATGTTTAACACACAAACCCTGCAGTTCTTCTGTCATGTGGTGATACAGGAAGTGCTCCACTGTGTTTTTAAAATCCACACACCTTCACTAGAATCATTTGGACGATTTCAACCCTGGAAAATTGCCAATCTGTACTATACAAAAGGTAGCTGACAAATAATAATAAAAAAAAATGTGTGAATGAAACAAAACACAACTCCAGCTATGTTTTTCATAACATAGACCAGAAAATAGTGTAAAATGGGCCCTATAACACTTTTAGAGCCATAATAGCTTTATTTATTGAAACACCTGGTATTTTTTGTATTTTTTTATTATTATTTTCATTTTTTACATACTTGCTTACTATGAACCAGATATTGTGTGTTCTTAATAATGAATAATAATATTCAATCTTTATTAAGATTGAATAGTCTATTTTTGTCAATAATTGTGTCAAAGAATGCCCTATGTGTAAATAATTCACACCAAGGGAATTGAATTTTCTTCAACTTTCAAGCCCTGTTTCAAGCCCCATTTCACAGCTTTCAGGCACAGTTTGAATGATTAAAATAGCAGGAAGTAGCGAGGAGTTATACTCATTTAAAATGGCAGTTTCACCGGTGAACCCTGTGGTAGTAAAAGGATTAAATTAAAAAGTTTGTCCGAACTTCTGACTCATGTAACTCCCACTCAGACCAATACTTACAGGGTTTTAGCCCATACAAACCCGCTAGAGACTAAAGCTGTCAAAAGTAGAATAAATCTGATCCTAATCAATACAAAATATGAATAATACAAAAACACTCTCAAGGCTGCTTAGTTTCCAGGGCTCAGTGGAGAGTTGCATTTCTCTCCCTTCCTTTAAAACCACAAGCTTTAAATGTGCCATCACTTCCTATTTTAACATCTTCGTCTCCAAGAAATTGTTTAAGATCAGCATGTATCTGTAACACTGTTGTATTTCTTGCACTATATATATATATATATATATATATATATATATATATATACACACACACACCATGTACTTTTCTATGTATTAGTTGTTGGGAGTAGTTTAGCAGCTGCTTGTAACTTAAATCTGCTCAGCCTACATGTCCCATCATGCACCAGGGGACTGCAGGCAAGCCCACTTTGAACATGTGACCTACACTTATGACTTTAAATCTGCACTGTGATGCCATCTCGAGTTTGCCCTGATGAAGACAATGTGGTGTTAAAGGCTTTTAATTCTTCTCTGCTTTTTGAGTGCCTCACGTCGCAAAATTTTGCACAATCTCCGTACATCCAAGTAGCGCTCCTGCCCCCTAAGGTTTTACAAACTATTATGAAAACTAAATACAATTTTTTGCAGATATTGATACTAAAAAGTTCCATTTATGGGACAGAAATGAACCTTTCCTGTATAAAAGCACATGGACCACAATGGAACCTACCTGAACCACTGGGGGATTACACAGACATGGGAATAGAAAAGAAAGTACTATGATTTAATGTCGAAAACCACATTCTATTGTCTAAAGAAAGAGTGTTTTTAATTATCAGTTGCCACGTTCACATGAGAGCTTTAACACTGAATAAAAGTTAATTCCGCTTTAAAAAGACCATGTAAACACTTAATTCCAAAGTAAGTGGGTGGTTTATTCCGATTTTAAAGCAGAATGAATTTAATCCTTGATCATGTAAACGTTTATTCTTCTAAAATTAATCCTGGTTGTTCATGCTCGTTGTGTCGCCCTTCTGGATGATCCGGCTCCACCTGTCGTCTCTTCGGACTTTCATCCACTGCTCTTTGGATTTGTGAGCGGGATGTGGGAGTGGGCTGAGGTGTGGCAGCCTCAGACTCAGTTTGTCTTCTTCCTCCTTCTCCGACACTCTTCCCTTCTCCTCCTCAGCTCACAGACATAAAAAGTTTGGATCGTGTTTGTGTCGGCGGCGTAACAACAAACCGAGATGACAGAAAAGCCGGTCGCAGCTGAAGTGTGTGTTTTCTTCCCAAAGACGGAAATACGTTTCCAATCAGAACCTTCCCCACCCCCAGACGCTGAGCACAATTAAATAAAGACGATTTAACATGTTTTCCATGTAAACCTCAATTCGGAATTATTATTTCCATGTAAACTCGAAGGAGAATATTTTAATTCTGAACTATTTAATTCAGAACAATTAATTTGGAATGAAAAACCATCATGTAAACGTGGCCACTGTGGTTCCAGAATCACTTTTGAGTATCGAGTGTATTCCTTAGTATTGAAATGGAGTTTGATAGTTTAGTATCGTGACAGCAGCACTCACCATGTACACGTCGCACAGGCTGTTGACCCAGAAGGCGTTCAGGACCGAGGTCACCGTGTGGAGCTCGTACGTCTCAAAGCTCTGTTCACACTGACGCACTGTGGAGTAGAGCCTGGACAGGACCCAGCGCTCCATTCGGCCCAGAGGAGCCAGCTACACGCCCACACGGAGAAGAAACAGCACATCAGACACACAACACTGGTTTTATAGAAGGTTAAAAGGACTTACAAGGACTTTAATGAGGTAAAATGTTAGTTCTGCTTTAAAAGGCTAAACAAGAAAGCTAATTTAAACCCCAAAATTTAAACTAGAACAAACAATGCGAGTTTTTTTAAATCATTTTTACAACATCCATCCATCCATCTTCTCCCGCTTAATCCGGCTGGGTCGCGGGGGCAGCGTGCTGCCCAATACTCAGCACCAATAGCACCTGACCCCCCCTATGAACCCCTCTGCAGGTGGTGAGCCCACAGGAGGGTGGACAACATGGTCCTTGATGTTAGTTCATAGGGGTGCGGGCATGTTTTTGGGTTGATGGGGGAAACCGGAGTACCCGGAGGAAACCCATCCAGACACGGGGAGGAACATGCAAACTCCACACAGAAAGGTCCAGGCGACCCGGGGATCGAACCCGCAACCTTCTTGCTGTGAGGCCTGAGTGTTGCCACTCAGCCACCGTGCCGCCCATTTTTACAACATTCTTCAAAAAATTACTTATTTTTATACAACCTAAAGTAGAATTAAATTTTTGGGTGAATTTGTAGACTGCATAACTGTATGTTAAAGGCACACTGTGTAACTTTTCTGGCAGAGGGTCTGAAACCTGCTTGAGTTCATGTAGATGTGTTTTTTTGTGATTTTATGATGGTTAAAATGTACTTTTTTGAGGTTTGAGCCATGTTATTATGTTGTTACCTCACAGACCGGGAGTTGGGTTTTGTTTGTTTCATTCACACTAATCCTTTATTATTAATCTGTCTACATTTCTAAAGCTCAAAGTGCTCTGTTCCAACTTGTGATGATGTCATGAAGTGGTAGTTTTTAAGTTAAATTCTAGTGAAGGTGTATTTTTTTTCTGAGCAAAAGTCTTTATTTACAAAAGTCAAATTCAGAAACAAAAACTGCAGCTCCACAAACATCAGACCCAGTCCTGGTTTAGTCCTGATGTAGTCCTGGTTTAGCCCTGGTTTAGCCCTGGTTTTGGTCCTGGTCTAGCTTTGGTTTAGTCCTGGTTTATTCCTGGTTTAGCCCTGGTTTAGCCCTGGTTTAGCCCTGGTTTAGCCCTGGTTTAGCCCTGGTTTAGCCCTGGTTTAGTCCTTGTTTAGTCCTTGTTTTGGTCCTTGTTTAGCTCTGGTTTAGCCCTGGTTTAGCCATGGTTTAGCCATGGTTTAGACCTGGTTTAGACCTGGGTTAGCCCTGGGTTAGCCCTAGGTTAGCCCTGGGTTAGCCCTGGGTTAGCCCTGGGTTAGCCCTGGTTTGGTCCTTGTTTTGGTCCTTGTTCCACAAACATCAGACCCAGTCCTGGTTTAGTCCTGATGTAGTCCTGGTTTAGTCCTGATGTAGTCCTGGTTTAGCCCTGGTTTAGCCCTGGTTTTGGTCCTGGTCTAGCTTTGGTTTAGTCCTGGTTTATTCCTGGATTAGCCCTGGTTTAGCCATGGTTTAGCCCTGGTTTAGCCCTGGTTTAGCCCTGGTTTAGCCCTGGATTAGCCCTGGATTAGCCCTGGTTTAGTCCTTGTTTTGGTCCTGATCTAGCCCTAGTTTAGTCCTTTTCCTACATGAATAATATTAATATGACAGCCTATCACCTATGGACATGAACTTTGAATAATGACCGAAAGGACGAGATCGTGGATACGACCCCCACGACCCGTCCCCGGATAAGTGGAAGAAAATGGATGGATGGATGGATGATAGCCTATTATACATTTTTGTTCCCATATATCATAAGATGCTTGGCCCTTGATCAGAGAACACTTCAGCCACAGAGATCAGACAGTGAGAAAATGTCCTGACTGATGACGTGGGAAACAGTGAGGCATTTTAAAAAAGAGCATAGGCTTTTGGGAAAATATCTAATCTAAAATGGAGGCTGCATGGGCCCTTTGTGCTTCATTCATTTCGTTCTGTAGGCGATCTGCGGAGAACACCAGATTGCCTAAAGAAATAACCAATCAAGTTTACTGTGCGAGCTCAAAGAGAGGACACATTTGACAATATGAAGATGAAATTTGATTGTAGACGAATTAGGCCCCTATTTCTTTTGGCCAAATCAATTCCACCGCACCGCTACAGAACAGAGAATAAACTTCTGCTGCAATACAACTGCAAAAAAATATGACGTGTGGGAATATTGATACTAAAAAGTGAAAACCGGCACGTCTAAATCGAGGCATGTCATAATGAAAGGATGTCGGAACAGGCCCCAGTTACAACAAAGCCTTACAGCCGGTGAATGAATGAACGCATAAGGTGCAAAGCTGTTAGAAAGTTGTCTGGAAACGTGCTGTATAAAACCAATCCATTATTATTCATTATTACAGTTCCCAAATGGTCCTATAACGTATTGATGAAAAAAAGTAATTTTCACTCCATTTGGCAGATAAACTCGCCGTACATGAAGAGAACAGACTTTGTTTTATTTGCTTTACCTTTTCCAGAGTTTCCACTGCGGTGCCGTTGGCCAGAACCCCCAGAGTGAACCTCACCGTCTGCCACATTTTATTACAGAAATGTCTGGAGCTCACAACCTGGACCATGGACAGGTTTATGTCCTCTCCTGGAAACACACAACAGCAAAGAGCACAGGAGGAGGAGGGACTTACTTCAATGTACAAGAGTGTTTTTTTAAATAAACAACTGGACTCTGAAGATGGCGTCTCATTTATTTAAAGAAAATCTTACCGCAGTACAGACACGCTCCAGTCAAAAGTTCAGACACACCTTTTCCATGTTTTTTTCTTTAAACGTGCACTGTGTAACTTTTTAGTTGGGGGTCCGTCACCTGCTTGTTTCTACAAATATGGGATTTCTCTGCCTGGAATGTTCCACAGTATAACATTAAACAGATCTACTTTACATTTATTGAATTACAGGTGGTTTTATAGCTCAAAAAGCATGCTACATAGGTTTCCAGGAACACTAAATACAAATAAAATACAATACTAAATACTAAATACAATCAATCAACCAAATATTGTTCTGCTTTAACTGTAGGTTTCAATTGTATTTAATTTGCTTTTGTTGTTGTAAGGCGCCTAATAAATAAAATGTATTATTATTAATAAAAATACCTTGAAGCTGGTCTCCATGAAGCTGGAAAGGTGTTAACTTTCCAGGTGTGAAACTTTCCAGACAAAGCAATAACATCTCCATAAAGAAAAGCATTTGACAGCCTCGTATGAGAAAAGTTGACTGCTTTCTACATTTTACATGGCAAAAAAGCTTAAGATATAAACACTTAAATGACTTAAAAGTAGTGAAATTATCTTGCGGCATTGACAGATAATTTTACTTGACAAGTTCTCTTAAAATAAACAACCTCTAGACTAGAACTAAGCCGTCTCAGAACTAGTAAGTCTATAATAAATCTGAAAACATGATGAATAACCCAATATAAGTTTTAAAATCTGGGCCAGAAATTTCTAGTGTATTTACGCACAGAAGACCTTGAATATATGATACAGAATACACAAGTTAAACTCAAGTATATTTTTAACTAAAATGCTCAGAGGAGCCACCCTTTGCTTTGTCGACAGCGCCTCAAACCTTTGGCCTTTTGTCAGTGAGCTTCACGGTGAATGGTTTTCACTTCACGTGCGCCATGTCAGGGTCAAGAAATATCAAAAGTGTGAAGCAGGGTTCAAGGCAAAGGGCAGATATTTTAAAAAATATACACAAGTTTTGAGTTATTTTGATTTAATCTTTTGTTTACTTCATTCCATACGTGTCATTCATAATAATCATGGAAATAAAGAAGAAACAGAAAGAAATGAAACTGTCCAAACTCCTGACTTCTGAGGTCAAAATAGGGTTGCTGTGTACTGTCTGCACCTAATTATAATTTATTTTATAAGACGTAGAAATGATGGAAGCTCTGTGCTGGTCTCTGAAAGTTGTGAAAACCGTCAATAAACTTGGAAACTAACTTTGGACCACTGTAAGCAGTTTAAAATAAACTAATTCTGTTTTCCAGGTACAGCACCTTTAAGCAGTCATTTTGTTTACATAATAAATCATAAAAAAGTTATTTATTCAACCCTCTAAAGCTCAAATCTTTTAGTGTCATTATTGTGACAGGCCTAGTTGGTGTCTTTCCATAGCAGGTACGTTCTGTATTCACTGAACTTTAGGTACAGATTAGCGTTTCGATTGGGCGTTTCTATCGGAGCGCCGGAGTTTGTTCCCAGGGAAAGGTGATATGTCTGGGCATTTATACTTAAAGAGACGTAAAGAAAGGACGCCGCTGTGTCTGTGCCTGGAGAATTCACATGTACACAGGTGTCCATAGATTAGAACACACACAAAAGGCGACTGTCAGTGTCACCGAGCTGCAGGGGAGAGGAAGAGAAGAGCTAAAAACACCAGTAAATCACAAATTCCAGCAAGGTTAGGGTGACCCCAGACTCTCAAAATCAAAAACTGGGACACCCCTGGTTTGTGGTGGTAATAATAAAATTGTGAAATGAGTGCGTAATTAAGGAAAACAGCTCTGTACTCAGCCAATTCATGACTAACGTGTGTCAATATAACCACATTTTCTTTGTGTTTTGGTCATTTTTAAGCGTTTTTCTATATTTTACCCTAACAAATGACGGCATGTGCCTCTCTTTACTGTTGGCAGGGATCAGATTTGTCAAAAATAAGGGCACCTGGGACATTTCTAATATAGAACTGGAACAAATCACTGTTTTTGATAAATCTGCTGGGACAGGGGACTCGGGGCTCAAAACTGGGACTGTCCAGGGTAAATAGGACGAAGCAAAGTTCATATCAATACATCGAAATCAGTGATATTGTGGATGTAGTTTTGAAGATACAAAAAGCAAACAACAACAAACGTGCATTTAATCTTCCAAATAAGGGCATAAAGTCAATTCACTGCACGTAATGGGTCATTTTACATTTGTGTGATACTTAAAGGAACTGAGTAGCCTGAGGTCTTAATGTTAAAAAAAAAGTCCTACATTCACAACTGAACCTGAGTTACCAGTGCCTCAGTAAATGAACAGGCCATTCCAGAGGCTGCACTAGCACTGATTCATGATTGGCTGCAGGTTCTGGGGTTTAGGTAGTGATGATTCATATCAGAGAGAGGCATTTTAGGGTTAAACCAACTGGATTTCACCTTCAAACCTGGAAATGTAAATGAGAGAGTCATGTGAGGCTCATTCTGCCTTCTGATTGGACAACTGTCTTTTGTAACTAAAAATAAATCAGCACTATAGTATCTGTAAAAGCGATATTTGATTTGAACAAGTTTCCCTCATATCTAGAGACACAGATGGGTCGTGTTTATAGCAAGTTTAAGCACATTTCTGTTGGACTGACCATTGGTACTGTAATACACATAAAAACATGCAACCACACATTTTTGTCAGTTTCCCCCACCGCTTTGACAGGTGAACTGCTGTGAAAAGTAGAAATCTTAACTCCTAAAAGTGTATTCAGTCCCAGAGTGTGTGTGCAGAGACATGAGCCTCACCCTGGGTCCTGTGGGAGCAGAGGGCCCAGCGCAGAGCGTCCGTCCCACACGGAGGAATCCCCTTTGGGTAATCTTTGGTCTGAGGAGCAGAAGAGCAAAACACAGGCGGAGGTTTAGAGGGAGAGAGGAGAGCACTGCACTGTGTGTGCGCTTGTTTTATGTGTGTGTGTGTGTGTTTGTTTGCTTGTTCTATGTGTGTGTTTGCTTGTTTTGTGTGTGTTTGGTTGTTTTATGTATGTGTTTGCTTGTTTTATGTGTGTGTGCGTGTGTGTGTTTGTTTGCTTGTTTTATGTGTGTGTATGTGTGTGTATGTGTGTGTTTGCTTGTTTTGTGTGTGTTTGTTAGCTTGTTTTATGTGTAGGCATGTGTTTGTTTGCTTGTTTTATGTATGTGTTTGCTTGTTTTGTGTGTGTGTTTGTTTGCCTGTTTTATGTGTGTGTATGTGTTTGTTTGCTTGTTTTATGTGTGTATGTGTGTGTGCTTGTTTTATGTGTGTATTTGTTTGCTTGTTGTGTGTGTTTGCTTGTTTTATGCGTGTGTGTTTGTTTGTGTATACGTGTCTGTGCTTGTGTATATGTGTGTATGCTTGTATTATGTGTGTGCATGTGTGTGTGTTTGTTTGTTGTATGTGTTTGCTTGTTTTATGTATGTGTGTGTGTTTGCCTATACTTGTCTGTGCTTGCGTGTGTATAGGTGTATGTGTGTGTGTGTGTGTGTGTGTATACATGTGTGTGTTTCTGAACTGGGGGATGGCTGACCTGTGCTTCCATGGCAACCAGCTGTTCCCGGGGATCCAGGTTTCCGGCCCTGACCTTCTGCTGCAGACTCTGAGAGACACAGTCATACAGTTACACACTTGTACAGTTACACACTTGTACAGTTACACACTTGTACAGCAGAGTGAACACAGGCCCGGGAGGATTCACTGAGGGAACAGAGCGAGTAATAGAATAATGCTAGATTCATGTTTGGATATGTTCAGTCTAAGATTACAAACAGCTGCAGAAATCTCTCGTCCAACTCCCTTTGTAATTGCATATTCTAGTCTTTTTAAATAATACATAAACACACTACTGTATATCTCTTATTAATTTTAATGTAAACATGCTTAGTCACTTCTTGGACTTAAGTTTGAGTCATGTATTCTATGGTTCACTGATGTGTTTTAAATGAACTGTAGCCAGAGCTCTCACACTTCTAAGGCCCCATCCACACTAGAACGTATTTGAGTCGTTTTCGTTGCGGATGCAGTGTTCGTCCACACTAATCCGATGGAAAACGGCCCAGGAAACCGAACGATCTAGAGCTGCCAGCACAGATCTGATCCGGCGCTGTGTGGACGCCTGAAAACGCGGATGTAGAAGCTCTAGTTGCCGTCCTTATTGGACCATGTCACTGTGACTTGTGCCTTCCTGATTCGCTGGGTTCGTGACATCGTAAATAGTTTAAACAAACCCTAGACTAACGCGAAACAGCATCGGTCCACGAAAAGACTGTTTTCACGCTTGCCATCTTCCTCAGCTCGCAATCGGCCCCTCAATCACAATCCTGTGTCAGACGAGCCTTAACCTGCAGATAAAGACACACCAGAGTTTGTCTCATTCTCAGTTTTTGGACAAGCCTCATGTGAAAGCTCAGAACCTCCAGAATTCCCTCACTGAACTACAGAGGCTGCACTAGCACTGACTCATGACTGGCTGCAGGAGCTGGGTTTAGATAGTGACCATTCAGATCAGAGAGAGACATTTTAGGTTTAAACCAACTGGATTTCATCTTAAAAGCTGGCGACATAAATAAGAGTCATGTGAGGCTCGTTCTGCTTTCTTACTGGATAAACGTCTTGAACCAAAACACCAAATTATAACATGAACAATCATCATGTCCAATGTTTTTGTGATTAAGAATAAATCCGCATTAGAATTATTTTCAGTAAGTGCACCATTTGATTTGAACATGTTTACCTCACATTTGGGGACACAGTTAGGTCACGTTTATGGCATTTAAAATCAAATATATACTTGGTGTTATGTTTTGTTTTGTTTGGGTAACACTTTATTATCAGTTTGTCTACATCTCCAAAGCTCAAAATACTGGTCCACTGGTCATTTTCAGGTTAACAGCTCTTTTTACAATGCAAATTTCTCTGATCTGGCCAAGATTTTAAAACTTTTATCAGGTTATTCATCTTGTTTTCAGATTTATTATCTACTTACAAGTTCTGAGACTGCTTAACTCTAGTCAAAAGGTTGTTTATTTTAAGATAACTTGTCAAGTAAAACTATCTTGCTGCAGGGACAGATCATTTCACTACTTTTGAGTCATTTTCTGATAGATTTAAGTGTTTATTTTATCTTAAATTTTGGCAAAGCGTTTCTGCGATGTAGCTTTTGTTTAGCAGAGATCGTCAATGCCAAAGCTGAAATTATTCGAATGATTCTAGTGAAGGTGTATGGAGTTTAAAAACACAGTGGAGCACTTCCTGTATTACCACATGATGACATCACAAGTTGGAACACAGTGTTTTCAGTTTGAGAGAAGAACTCGGCCTAAATATGCAGGGTTTGTGTGTTAAACATGTGTGAATGAAACAAAACACAAACGACATTATAACATACAGAAGTTCAGAAAATAGCGTAATACGGGCACTTTAATTTCAATAGTTTTATACAAATTGTTGACATGTGTGTTTTGCAGTCTGTTTCCTTCCACCTCGGCCTTCACTATTAGTACAACTACTTTTACGAGCACTCCCCCTATAACTACACATTAAATTAAATCATGGCTCCACTATAGCGCTTACTGGACACTTAAGAGACATTTTAATTGCATGAATCATTCACACTTTACACCCTAAACCCTGTGGTAAAAGCTGCCTCTGCCCCCACAGCTTGGCACAAACATGGGTGCCATAATTCTGCCAGTACCACTCAGTACCCGTCTCAGTGTTAAATGTGTTGCCCAAGGACACAGCAACAATAAACCAGCAACTAATTTTGAGTAAGTGCGCAAATTATAATGTTGTTTAGTCGTTACAAATACACCCGGAGTTGTGTTTTGTTTAAGTCACACAGGTTTAACACACATACTCTGCGTATTTTGTTCTTCTCTCAAACTGAAAACACTCTGTTCCACCTTGTGATGTCACGTGGTGATACAGGAAGTGCTCCACTGTGCTTTTAAACTCCATACACTAGAATCATTTTGGATCACTTCAGCCCTGGAATTGCCGATCTCGACTGAACTAAAGGTTAAAGGAGCTGTTAACTAGAAAACTACTGCTTGATGACATCACAAGGTGGAACAGAGCATTATGAGCTGGTCTCATACGTGAAAATCACCTATTTAGAAAGGTATATGAAAAAAATGTATCAAAATGAATTAACTTTTGGAGCTTTCTACCATGTTATAATGTTTCCTCGCCTGCCTGAAGAGGTTTTAAATGCCATCCATACATGTTTGAGTAATTTAGCAATCTCTCCTGGGTCCTATTCGACTATTCAAACCCTCCTTAGGTTAGCAGTAAGATTATGCTTTATGGGATTTAAAAAAAATTGAAAATAGGAGCAAGGACTGGCCCCCTTAGGCTCACATCAGCCCAAATGTGGACTGGACCACTGGGCATTTGCTGGTTAATAAAGATTGCCAGTCTTACCAGTAGACTGTATAAATGAATGGACGAAGTGAATATGATGACACCCAGAGTGTTCAGCACAGAGTGGTGATACTCTACACTACACGGACTGCTGTGTTTCATTGATTCTAATGAATAACAAGGAAACTTTTAGCTTTTATCATCAAACTTTAAATACTAAGTTCAAGTCATTGATTTATGTTATATGTTCTGTTATGTACAAACAACAACGAGCTGTCAATCAAACCTGTTGCTAACGCTATGCGGCAGTGACCTTGGGAAATGAAGGCGTCTGATTGGTCCGCTATTTATGTTCATATCTTGATTTAGGAACAAGATAAAGAAATGAAAAATTCAGGATCCTGTGTCGCGAGTTCCTACGAACATTTTAAGACCAAAATGTCGAGGCCACAGCAGCAGGTACAGACAGAGGGACGATAAGATCTCAGTGTGAGTCAATGGAAAAAAGGGAGAGAAGGAGCCGGAAGAGCCTCCTGGAGGACTTCCTGTTTGGCACGTGGCGGCTAACGGGTTAGCTATCATCAGCTTCATATAGACGCTCTATGTCTGAGCCTAAGCCCCACTACTTAGTTCTCTCCTTGTCCTTTGTCAGTTCATTCCTTGTCTATTCCTCATCATTCCCTGCTGCTCTCTGTCCACCTGCTCCTTGTCAACTCCTTGTCGTCATCCTGCTTGTCCATGTCATCCTGTCAACCCATGTGTCTGCCCCCAGTGTTTTCCTGCCTGTCCATGTCTCCAGCCTCATCCTGCATTCCCTGTAATAAACCTGTAACACCGACCTGCGCCTCAGTCTGTGCTTGGGGCTCCTCTCTTACACCAAAACATGACAAGTATTTTAATCACTCATATCTACTAATTACATAAAGAGGAAACTTAGTTTTTCTGGGAAACTATTACTGAGTGATTATTAAATATAGAGAACAGGACACCATTATTATTTCTTACTTATATTTTGTCTCATCTGTTAACTACCTTTTGTCAGGTAAATTGCTCATACTTTTAGTTTTATATTTTAATTATCATTTCTCTTAATTCTATAACTAAAACAATCCAAAAAATATTTATATATTAATATAAAGAGTGATTATTAAGAAAAAACATTTGTCATGGATGGATCACAAAATCACCAAAATGCCCCATTTATAGGGGAGAACATTACCTTAAAAATTATTTTATTGGAAAAAAATCTTTTTAGGCGTTTCATTTTTATGCAAAAAAGGGGATACCCACTTTAAAATAAAAAAAACGAAAATAAAGATTACCCGACCCGCCCCTTTTTTGGACCCTCATCCAATTTGAGAACCATGTCTTTAAGATAAGTTCCACTGGCATTTTACAGAAAACTGCTTCAGAGTGAAGAAAGTGGGTAGGATTTTTAGTAGTTAATACCCAACGGAAGTAAATTTTATTCTTTTAATCTTGTTCTTGTTATTGTTTATTTTGGGGGATTTTATTGTTTTTTGGTGTCCTAAATGGTGAAAAATGGTTAAATTGTGATGTTTCTTCTCACTAAACTTCACACTAACACATTTTTTGGCTCCTCTCGGCGTGTCTGGCTGTGATGTTGTCGTGTCGCGGTGTCGGTGAGCGCTCGGCCTGGAGCCGTGTTGTTTCAGCTGGGTGCGTTTGTTTTCCTCACCTCCAGAGACGCGCCGTGGATGACGTCCAGCGGGTCAATGACGTTTCCCAGAGATTTACTCATTTTCCGCCCGTGTTTGTCCCGGACCAGGGAGTGGAGCAGGACCTGGGGCCAGACACGAAGGTATGCACACATGAACATACAAATACACAAAAGACACACAGACACACAGATATAAAAACACACAAACGACACACACACATACAAACACACAAATACACAAAAGACACAGGTACACACATACACGAAAGATACACATGTAAGATACACATGTATAAATCACACACAAAAGACACACACATAGATACACATTTACAAACAGACAAATACACAAAAACCACAGATATACACACATAAAAACATACAAATACGCAAAAGACACACAGAGATACACAGATATACACATAAAACATACAAACACGCAAAAGACACACACATATACACGTATATAAACACACAAATACACAAAAGACACAGATATATACATATGAAAACATACAAATACCCAAGACACACACAGATACACATACATAATCCCACAAATACATAAAGGAGAGATACACACATAAAACATACAAATACGCAAAAGACACAGATATAAAACACACAAACACACACATATACAAACACATACAAATACACACCAGACACACCCATATAAACATACAAATAGACAAATACACACACAAAGATACAAATAGACAAAAGACACTGACATACACATATACAACACAAAAACACACACAAAGACACAGAAACACACACACATACACATAAAAGGCATAGACACACACACACACACACACACACACACAATAAAATACACAAACACAGGCACATAAACATACACAAAAGACACAGACAGACACACACACACACAAAAACTACAGACAGAGTTTGTTTCAAATGTGACTCTAGGAAATAAAGAAAACCCCAAATCACAGCAGCAGCAGCAGTCGCCTCCAAAGTGCTTCACAGAATTGTTTTGTTTATCCCAGTGTTTTTCCTTTAATATTCTGCCTAAACGAACCAAAACAAACACGGCGACGTCAACACACACTTCAGTCTATTTTAGATTCATTACGGACCGTTTAGTGACAAACGTGCAGAAGGGAAACAGGGGAGATGTTTTGTGGATTTGACACTTTGACGGTTCATTAAGCCACATTTGCTGGAGAAACTAAAGAACGTGTCCTGAAACCGTAACGAAAATGACGGGTGTTTCGAAGGAATCTGATAGAAAGTGCACTGGACTTAAATGATTATAGACAAAACAACATCGGCCACATGGTGTAAACTGTACTTTACCTGTTTGAACGGCAGCTGCCCGGTGAGCTCAGTGCCCAGCATCACCATACGTGCCACCCAGAAGAAGATCAGATCACTGCCCGTCTCCAGCAGCGAGTTTGGATAGAACTGCTCCAGGTCTTTAGTCTGGGTCGTCACAGAGAACGGGGAGAAACGTATAACTTTTTATAATAATACAGCTGCTTTGTTTTTAAGTCTCTTTTGTTATTGAGTTCCAAATAGTTTCAGTTGTTTCCAGAGACTTACTTTGGATGAGACTTTGGTGTCGTTTTTGGAAAACATTAAATTTGAAAACAGGGTTTCTACAGGTTTCTTCAAGTTAAATTCAGGTCCTTTTAAAACCTTTTTAAGACCATTTATATAAAAACTTAATACCTATTTCACAGCCTATTTCATAGCCCTACCAGCAGAGAAAAACAAAGTTCTTGAATTTGTGTTGATTTATTTCTCAAACAAATGAATCTGAGAATGAGACAAGATGAGATTTTACCATTTTTAATAAATAAATTGTGCCATTCAGTTCACAATTCTGGCTTCAAAATGTTTTTAGGTATTTCATTTGACAATTTTGGAGCCATTGTAGCGTTGCTTTTTGGTATAACAGTTTCTCAAGAGGAGTTACTTTGCAAAGTTAACGTTTTTAATCCAACACAAACGTAAAACTATGTGGAAAAAAATCACACAAGATCATTTTCCTCGTGTATGCAGTCATGTGGCAATTTTGCCTCGTGAGATCTTGTGGCACGAGATCTTGTCCCATCTCCAAAACAATACTAAAACAACTTTATTTAACACGTTATTCTGGTTTTATAATAATCTTACAGCAATCTGCAGTGGAAAATAAGTACAATTAAGCTCTATAAAAGTTAAACCATAGCAAATATGTAAGAACGTCAGCCTGGTCGTAGGCTTATTAAACAGAATTAGCAAAATAATAACAATAATAATAATAATAATAATAATAATAATAATCATCATAATCATAATCATAATCATAATCATAATCATAATAATAGTAAATATTCTCCCCAAAGAAGAACACTTGGATTTTTCCATTTATTATTATTATTATTATTATTATTATTATTATTATTATTATTATTATTATTATTATTATTATTATTATTATTATTTAGAAGATTGGGAGTGAGAAACACAATTTCAATTCTTTGAAAACTGACAATAAACTTTAATTTTAAATAAATCATTAAAGAGGAGGTATTATGCAAAACTGACTTTCTGTTATCACTATTATGTTATTATCACTATTATGCACATCGCATCAGGTTTGTGAAGTTGTAGTGTATTGTTATGTTTTATATCACCTTTTTGTAAAGAGGAAGAAATGTTCGAAAAGGGCCCAAGAGAGATCGCTACATTACTCAAACATGCATGGATGAAATTCAAACCTCTTCAGGCATGTTTTTGAGATGACAAAACGCAGTTAAAACAAAGGCTCCAAAAAGTGGATTTCGATTTTGCATCATACCTGCTCTTTAGGATTTTACTTCTTGACATGTGAGTGGTCAGGACCGTACCTGTTGAGGCCAGCCCAGCATCGCGAAGGGGAAGAGCCCAGAGGAAAACCAAGTGTCCAAAACATCAGGATCTGAAGACAACACAACACAAGAAATCACGTTAACTATAGGCCTGTCACAATAACAAATGAGAGAAAGATTGTGATAAACCATAATATAGAAAATACTTTATCCCACTGACACAAAACAGGAGATTCCCAGTAAACCTGTTTTAAAGACAGTATCATAAAGACACATGAGCTGCAAGAAATAAACAAACTAATAAAATAGCCATACCAATTATTTATTCTAGCCTCTACAGCTCAAAGCTTTCCTTATTATATAAAAATATAAAAATCTGCCCACTATCGCAAAGAAAATGTACACACAATAAATAGTGAGTTCCAGAATATATAGTTTCAGCTTTCATACACTGAAAGTTGATATAGTAAGTATTGTGACAGATCAAGTCCACTGTTCAAGTGGAAGTGACTGGTGTAGACTTAACTTTAATTAAAATCATTGTAAAACATTCCTTTTTGTTAAATAAAAGCATGTTTTTAGTACACGCGTCCATACAGAATGTTCCGAAGTATGGTTTACCTTTCTATTTCCATGGAAACATCCAAGTGACATGCCACATACAGATACATTATTAAGAAAAAGATGTAGACTGAAATTCATAGCCTGTGCATTTCGGAAAGTATTTTGTGGGTAACGGAGAAACGTCAGTTTTAGTCCAACCAGGCACATTGTTCACTAAGAATCAAAGTTATGTGCGTATGACAGGTTTCTATGATTCCCCAATTTCAATTTAGTTTGATTATCAACCATCCATTTTCTTCTGCTTATCCCGGGGCCTGGTCGCTGGGAAGCAGTCTACGCAGGGACTCCCAGACTTCCTTTACCCCAGACACTTCCGCTCCTCCCTTCACCTATGGTCATGAATTTTGGGTAATGATCGAAAGGACAAGATTGCGGATACAAGCAGTCGAAATGAGTGGCCGGGCGCTCCCTTAGAGATAGGAGCTCAGAGAAGAGCTGCTACTCCTCCACGTGGAGCGGAGCAGCGGACCTGGCTTGGGCATCTGTTCTGATGCCTCCTGGGCGCCTCCTGTTCCGGGTATGTCTCACCGGAAGGAGGCCCCGGGGAAGACCCAGGACACGCTGGGTGGTGGGATTATAACTATTGTCAATATAAATTATAAATAAAAAAAAAGACAGGAAGTAGAGAGTAAAACACACTGTTAACATCAGAATTCTATCCAAAAGTTCGGTGCAATTTACACACAACAATCAATTTTTCTGATACTATATTTCTTATATTTGTATTTGTCAGATAATAATTTCTGGGCAACATTTATGAAATCCCCAGGTGTGACACTATCCCAGTTTATTCCCTGTAGTGGTGCAATATGAGAGCAGCAGAAAGAACTGAGAGGGCGGAGGTCACAGTTTCAACTAAAAAACTCATAATTCAAACTCAGACACATGGATACAGGCCCATAGATACAGGCGCTCACCTTGTGTTAGTACGACACTCTCAGGTGTGACTCCATATTGGACTGAAGCTCTGTGACGGGCCTCCTCTTCACTGCAGCCCCAAACCCACTGCTGTAAAACACAACACAGCAATGGGAGAAAAGGTTCAACGCACAGACTGGATAAAGAAGACACAACTCAAGCAGTGCTCTTCCATTCACCAATTCGAAACAATATAAAGAAGTATTGTTGAGAGATGAGAAATATTGTGTATTTATCTTATATTTGTATCTGTACTATATGTGTGAGCAGAAGTGGGGATATGCAGGTCGTGACTTGGACTCGCGTCAGACTTGAGGCACTATGTTTAGGACTTGAGACTTGATAAAACGGGACTCGACTTGGACTTGAAGGTCAGTGACTTGAGAAGATTTGATGCTTCTCCTCTAAGTATATATGTTTTTAGAAAATACCGGTACTTTCCTTCATTGAGTTGATACGTGTGGTGCTGAATTTCACAGGAACAAACTGGAACATGTCCCTCCACGTCCAAGTTTACGTAGATAATAATAAAGCTGATTAAATACTTGACAAAAATGGTATTGTATTGGCTAATGTGAACGAACATACTGCACTTTTAAACGGTCTATGGTTCAAAGACGAAGAGTTTTAGTGGGCTACTCAGTTTCCGTATTTATTTCACTTCTCTGACTCGTTACAAAACTTTCCCAAGCCCGTGCACAGACCTCGTGCGTGCCGGAGGCGTTGGGCAGCTCCACTCGGTAGGCCGGGATCTGATGTCCCCACCACAGCTGTCTGGAGATGCACCAATCGCTGAGGAGCACAGAGACGCACTGTTAGAGCTGTACATTTAATACAAGGCTTCATTCATCCATCATCTGACACTGAAGGGACACGTCACGACTGTCCACAAAAGAGAGGCTGGTTTTTGTGTTTTTAAAGGGGACATATTATGCATTAGTTTAGCTTGTACTGGTTTTTAAAGGGCCCATTTTACACTATGTTTTCTGATCTATGGTGTTTCCTCGTCACAAACAGACCTGGAGTTGTGTTTTGTTTCATTCACACGTTTAACACACAAATCCTGCAGATTTAGCTCTTCTCTCAAACATAAAACACTGTTCCACCTTGTGCTGTCATGTGTTAATACAGAAAGTGCTCCTTTTTTGGATTATTTCAGACGCAAAACTTTTAGAAATTTCAAACCAGTAAGCTCAGTGTTAAAGCTCCCTCTACTGACGGCAAGAGGCATAAACATTGGACTAGATTTACCATAAAAGCCCATATCAAAATGCTCTGTTCCACCTTGTGATCTTTTCAAGCAGTAATGTTGACGTGAACAGCTCCTTTACCTTTAGTTCAGTAGAGACCGGCAATTCCAGGGATGAAATTAGCCAAATGATGGTGGAACAGAGTGTTTTCTGTTTGAGAGAAGCCTAAATATGCAGGTTTTGAGTGTTAAACATGTGCGAATGAAACAAAACACAACTCCAGGTCTGTTTGTGATGAGGAAATATTATAACATAGATCAGAAAATAGACTAATAAGGGCCCTTTAAGAAGTCAGAAGTTGTGGCTTGTAGCAGCGTGAGGCTAAAAATAATAAGCAAAAAAGAGTTACAAGCTCAAAAAATGTAATCACTAAAAAAAATGCCCACCTGATGTTGGAGAGCCAGTTCTTCCACGTTTTGATGTAAAAGTGAGGGATGATCTCCAGTTCTCCGTCTTCTACTGCCTGAGAAACATACAATACATTTGATATCAGTTTGTCTTTATGTTTTTAAAGATTATCTGAGAGTATCTTTACCTGAATTGCTTTAGCCGCCATCTCTTCACATCGCACAAACCACTGCTTCTTCAGGAGCGGTTCAATCACATCTCCCGATCGACTGAAGAAAAAACAAAAGTCAAATCAGCTTTTTGGTATTTTTTAGGGGTGGAACGAGATACAATTTCCACAAAACGAGACGAGACATGAGACTGGATCTACGAGAATGAAACAGGACGAGATTTTGACATTCTTTAAAATAAATAAAGGTCCGAAGGTGCCGCATGGCGACAGCTGGTTGGCAACAGTGTCTGGAGAAAATTTTCCCATACTGCACCTGCCGGTGGGTTTTTGCTCTCTGGCACCAAGGATCCTGTGTTTAAGAGACTGAGGATGGGACAATGTGTTTGCTGATGTCTATGTTAGATTATGTTTCCATGTTTTTCACTGTAAAGCACACTGGAGCAACTCTTGTTGTGATTCTGGGCTATAGAAATAAAATTGAATTGAAAATTGAATTGAAAATTGAATTAAATTGCGTAAATCCACTTCCCAATTTTGGCTTTTCCCCAAATTTTTTATTTACTTTATTTCATATTTTTGCCATCATTTTAGCAGCGCTTTTTCAGATTAAAGCACCCCAAGAATGTAACTCACCAGTGCATCATTTTGTTATCAGATCCAAGCATAAAAACAAAATCTCACAAAATCATTTTCAGCCTGTATGTATCTTGTGGCAATTTTGTCTCGCGAGATCTTCCCCCATCCTTAGTATTTTTACAATTTTAAATGCTGCTAATGGGGTTGGCCCAATATAGATTTTTAGAGCCAATACCAATCTCAAGTACTTCTGTTTATTTGTGGCAGTGATCGATAATAAGATTTTGAAGCCCATAGTAATCCAATAATAAATGTATTATTAGTTATGTTTATGTTAAATGTAAAATCCACATAGTAAATTTTCACTTTTGCTAAAATAATAACAAAAGGTATTTATTTGTGCACTGCAAATTTCTCTGATCTGCCCAAGACTTTAAAATTTATATCAGGTTATTCATCAAGTTTTCAGATTTATTATCAACTAGTTCTGAGGCTCCTTCATTCTAGTCTAGACGTTGTTTATTTTAAGAGAACTTGAAAATGATCTTGCTGCATGGACAGATCATTTCACTACTTTTAAGTCATTTTATGATAGATTCAAGTGTTTATATCTTAAATTTTGGCCATTTTCTACAGCGTAATATAAAATGTATTATAAAATCCATATATTTTAATTTAATTCTTCTATTTCCATTTTTACTAGTCTGTTTATAAAGACGCACAGAGATTGTGATGGTTTAGACAAGAAAATTGTGTCAAATATTGGCTCCATTTTCAACATCAGGCCAACTTGGGTTTAAACATATTATTCTAATTTGACCTTTTTATGCCTCATCAAAACATACCTGTATTTTGTTGTATTTTATTTCATTAATCATGAACTGAGCACTCAAATATGCTCAGTTCACATATAGACAGTTTTGTACATACAGATTTTTAAACCTATAAAAATTCATTCAGACTTGTTCTGTGGTCAAATCGTGTTCACAACAAATGCGTTTCTATTAGCATGACATTCACAAGGCTCTGTTTACCTAAATGCTTCATTGGAAACCGAGGTGAAGTTTATAAAGACAATATTTTAATTTAGAAAATGTGAAAAACTTATCCCAAGGAGACCTAAAGCACTTTTAAATGAGAATTATAGCCACAAGAATGAGTTATGCGTGTTCTTTAAAGCTGATTTAGTTTGGTCTTTATCCATCTTTCTTGTTCAAATTCAGTCTGTTTCGATTCAGGAAACACAGACCATTAAAAAGGACAAAGACAGTGATAAAAAGCCATAGAGACTGTGCTGTTCCAGTACCTGCAGAGGGGCAGAGCCATGCTGTGCTCTTGTTTCCCTCTGAACAGTCTCTTCTCCACCAGAGCGTCCACCACCTGCAGCCGAGCCTCAAACCTCTTCACGCCCTGAAAACAGAGATTATAATTGGACATTTATTCAGTCATGCACTATAATAATAATAATAATATTTACTTGTCTATTTGTTAAAACTTGTACGTATAAATGATTTGACCAGATTAGAGAGATTAAGCCATGTTCTTATAATGTTTCCTCATCAAAAACAGACCTGGAGTTGTACTGAAAAAACAAAAATGTGGTTGTTTGGTGCAGGTGTACCAGTCAGTGAGAACAGGTGATGGGCGCTCTTGGGAAAAAGAGGCAAACCTTTAAACACAAATTAAATCCAAGCACTCCACAAAAAGTAAAAATCACATGAGGAAAAGTAGTCAGAAACATGTTGGCTTTGGCCAGCTAATTAAAGCCCTTTTAACTATACTTTTCCTCATGTGCTTTTTACTTTTTTGGAGTGCCTGGATTTGTGTGTGTGTGTGTGTGTGTGTGTGTTTAAAGACCTGGAGTTGTGTTTTGTTTCATTCACACATGTTTGAGTAACACTTTATTATTAGTCTGTCCACATCTCCAAAGCTCGAAATGCTCTGTTCCACTTTGTGATGTCATGAAGCAGTAGTTTTCAAGTTCAGAGCCAACTTTTACCTTTAATTCAGTAGATAAAGGCTGAAATCATCCAAATTATTCCCGTGAAAGTGTATGGAGTTTAGAAAAACAGTGGAGCACTTTCTGTGTTATCACATGACATCTCAAGAGTGTTTTCTGTTTGAGAGAAGAACGCAGCTTAAATATGTAGGATTTGTGTGTTAAACATGTGTGAATGAAACAAAACACAACTCCAGGTCTGTTGGTGATGAGAATCTACAAGTACAGACAAGTAGTAAACTTGATTCCAGGCCGATATTATTATTATTTTGTAGTTTTTTTTTTTTTTTCTGTTTACACAATCTTCCTTGCACCTGCAGCCAGTCTCCACAGGGGGGCGTCATGGTCCCATCCTCCCCGATCACAGTGAGGCGAGGCAGGGAGTGTCTCTGGGAGAGGAGGAAGTCTGAGTGGTCATGAGCTGGGGTCACTTTCACAGCACCTGGAGACGGAACACAAATATTACAAATATTTATCCTAGAAACTTATTCTGTCGTTTAGTCTTCTCATCAAACACCAAGGCTGCCAAAAAGTGTAGTCTGAATAAGAATTAAATACTCAAAGAAAAGTGACATTTTAAATAGATATAGAACAGAATATTCACTGGCCTCAGACTACACATGCAATAATGTATACAGTGCAAAAAACTAAATCTAATCAAGTTAAGATGACTTGACTTAAGAAAGTTTTACCATGATTTGAGTAAATTTCACTTGACAAGTAAAATGATCTCCCAATGGAATAAAACTTTTTGTACTTAAAATATTGAAATACATCTCGCTACACTTAAAATAAGAAAAACAACAACATTTTACACTTAAGAAACAAAATCGAATGATGCTTGAATTAAGGAAAAAACTGCAGAAAATTTTACTTGTCAAGTTGAATCTACTCAAATAAAGTAAAATGTTCTTAATTTAAGTCATTTTAACTTACCTAGATCCTGGAACAACTTTCACCTTTTTGCTTTCAAAGAACGCGTCAAACTGGATTAATAGCACGCTTTTGTGGACTGGATGTCATTATTTGCGGACGACAAGTTCTATGGATAGTGTGGATCAGATGCTGCACTTTAAATTTACCACTTTATGGGAGGTGAGTAATAGTCTTTATTTTCGCTATATCCCGAGTTTGTTTGTTGCGTCTCTGTGTCCTTCCTTGCCCCTGAAGCTCTGTTTTATTGGCTGTTACCATCGCATTGTTGATGTTTGGTTGTGACGATCAGACACTGACTCAACACACGAGGAGCAGCGGCTTCAAAATCGTACACGAAGACAAAAAGTCGGGTCACGAAATCGCAGCCAAAATCGGGCAAATTCTCCTGTAGTGTGTGGGGGCCTTTAAACAAGCAGCTCTCTGGCATTTTTGTTTTGTAAAGGAGCTCACCGGAGGAAAAAGGTGGAGACTCCTGCTGTATATAAATGGACATAGCCAACACTTCTCTATACAGTCTGTGCTCCAGACCCCGTCCCTCCTTTCATAAACCAGACTCGGATGAGGCGTTACCTGTGCCCAGCTGCATGTCCACTGTGGGGTCAGTGATGATGGGCAGTAGCGCTCCAGTGAACGGGTGTCTGCACCGTTTCCCATGAACAGCCTGAAGAGAGATGAACAAAGGGACTGTTTAATTCTGTTTAGACACTTCTGTTTTTATTGTACCATTTGATTTGGATCTTGCTACATGAACAGAGTCATAAATGAGAATTCAATCTTGAGCCAACTGTGCCTCACCTGATATCTGGGATCATCAGGATGAACCGCTACAGCCACGTCTCCCAACATAGTCTCCGGACGAGTGGTGGACACAGACACTTCTCCATCTACAAGACAAATATTACATTAAAACAGTCAAACTAATCTATAGACCCTTTTAGTGTTGGTAAACAGTGATGACGTAGGCTCGGTTGTGCATTTTGGCAACAGAAGTACGGCAGAACTCAGCAGCTTGTCGAGCTCTGCGAAAGGATTATCGTCAAAAGATCGTGAATATTTCCTCAAAAAGCTTTGACAAATGTGTCCGACTGCCAGATCCTTGTGCGATCAGTGAGTAAAACTTTAAAACTTTAGTCTGCCGGTAGAATATCGATTCTGACAACCACACACAGAACAACCAGACATTTTGGTGCTGGAAATGTTTTTATCTCCGTCTTCTTCTGTCTGCGTTCAGTCTGAATGAATCGTAATGAATGAGGAACAATGACACTTCCGTTGCCAAAATGCAGGCGCAGCTTTTTTTTTAATCACTTCTGTCCTAAAAGGGTCTATAACACAAATGAAATGGCGCACTCCTCTCACCGTGGCCTTCTATGGGATAAGCAAACGTGACCATTGTCCCAAACTCCACCGGTCGATCATAACCCGGCACAGGCAGCAGCGTCCTCCCACACAGCTCCTTGGAGTCCACCTGGGAAATAAGTTCAGCCGATTTGCATAATATTTGCAGTGCATAATGGAAGTTAACAAAGTACAAGTAGTAAGTATTGTACGCAAGTAAAATTTTTTGAATGAATGAATGAATGTACAAGTAGTAAAGTACTGTACTAACTAAATTTTTAGGTATCTGTACTTTTCTCAAGTAAAATGCTGAGTGGATAAAAGATATTAAAAGGTTATTTTTATCATGTTCCTGTTAACATCCTGACTAATGTTTTTGAGTTCAAGCTTCAGCTTTCAAGAAACAAAAATAAATACACAAAATTCATAGGGATGTAACAATAACCAAAATATAGTGATATCGTATCGTCAAGGGTCGGGACCATCACAATATATCGAATCCCAAGTCTCTTTGCTTAAATGAATAGTTCTGATGCAGAAATAGCTAAAAAACAGAGGAAACTACATAGACCATGATCCTTTGCTCCGTTTCAGTGCAGACAACATGAAGAAATAACTGTTCTAAGCACTTTTACATCTTCATTCTTTGGATTAAGTCTTGTGAAGGCATTTTTAGAGGAAAATGGAGCAGATTCACAGAGATGTATATGGATTCCATCCCTAATGACAATAAATGTTGTACCAAATGACTGGTCAAAGCATTTTATAATGTCAGTCTTGTTATTATGCAGAATATCGTAATATCGTGAGCTTTCCCAACATATCGCAATAAATATTGTACCGCAACGATATCGTATCGTGAGACTTGGATATCGTTACACCCCTAAAAATTCATTAAAAAATTAAGAAATGTATTTGTTGACTAAAATCTGTATCATTTTGAATCAATATCACTGCATTTAATAGTTTAACAAATGAACAACACAAAATCTGTGTTTTTACTTTTTACTATTTAAGTACACTTTTAATCGGGTACTTAAATACTTTTACGAGTAGATGTTTTATGTGGTAACAAAAAGAGAACTTCATCCCCCACTACATTTTCCCCTTTAGTGGAGGAGGCCAGTGGTCCGTATCAGTACCTCTATATCAGAGATGGCCGACTGCAGGGCACAGCTCCAGTTCACCAGAGCCTCAGAGCGATAGATGAGTCCAGAGTCACACAGACGCACAAACGCCTCAGTCACTGCTCGGCTGAAAGACTGACGCAACACAAACACACACACACACAAATTACACACACTTCTGCTAAACGACTGACACAAGAAGAAGAAATGTTAAAATACACTGGGAACTAAAATCAGATCACTACAATAATCAGATAAAACCTAGTAGCACCTTGAAATCTGCAGATGAAGACAGCCAAATAATGCAGGATGACTAAAACGTGCGTGAACAGAAACTCCAGGTGTGTTTTCCAAGAGGTAACAATTTTCCAACATGACTGAAAGCTCAATTTTGTGTAACACAGGTAGTCAACAATAGTCAGAAAAGTGTGAAGATAAACAATAAACATTATGTTTATTGTTTATCCTCACACTTTTCCGACTATTGTTCTGTTAAAAGCCTAATTTGTCTTTAGAAAAAATGAGGAAATGTAGATCACCACTACTTTCTTCCAATGAACATTATAAAAACTTGTATAAAAACGTGTAATGCCAGAGTCCCTGGTCTAAACC
The DNA here is from genome assembly GCA_034769755.1 of Odontamblyopus lacepedii. Taxonomy (NCBI): domain Eukaryota; kingdom Metazoa; phylum Chordata; class Actinopteri; order Gobiiformes; family Gobiidae; genus Odontamblyopus; species Odontamblyopus lacepedii. The sequence goes on from CM068362.1 coordinate 7,221,760, forward strand.
AGGACTTGGTCTATGAAAGGACTAAATCAGTAATCTATAGTTACACCTGGAATACCAAACCAAGTCTGAATTACAAGTCTGAATTACAGGTCTAAACTAGGTCTAAACTAGGTCTAAACTAGGTCTAAACCAGGTCTAAACCAGGTCTAAACCAGGTCTAAACTAGGTCTAAACTAGGTCTAAACTAGGTCTAAACTAGGTCTAAACTAGGTCTAAACCAGGTCTAAACCAGGTCTAAACTAGGTCCAAACTAGGTCTAAACTAGCACCAAACTAGGTCTAAACTAGGTCTAAACTAGGTCTAAACCAGGTCTAAACCAGGTCTAAACCAGGTCTAAACTATTTCCAAACTAGGTCTAAACTAGCACCAAACTAGTTCCAAACTAGGTCTAAACCAAACTGAGTAGTCCGAGTGTATAATGCCAGGATTCCTTGGTCTAAACCAGGACAGTAATCTATAGTTACACCTGGAATACCAAACCAAATCTGAATTACAGGTATACATTAGGCCTAAAACAGGACTAAAGCAGGTCTAAACAACAACTAAACCAAGACTGAAGCTAAGTAGCCCCAGTCTATAATACCAGAGTCCTTGGTCTAAACCAGATCTAAGGCAGGTCTAAGTGAGGACTTGGTCTATGCAAGGACTAAATCAGATGTAAACTATAGTTACATTTGGAATACCAAACCAAGTATAAATTACAGGTCTAGATTAGGTCTAAAAGCAGGACTAAAGCAGGACTAAGCTAGGTCTAAACAAGGTCTAAAACAGGTCTATCCAAGAACTAAACCAAAACTGAAGCTAAGTAGTTCCAGTCTATAGTGCCAGAGTCCTTGGTCTAAACTAGGTCTAAGACAGGTGTAAACTAGGTCTAAACCAGGTGTAAACTAGGTCTAAACCAGGTCTAAAACAGATCTAAAACAGATCTAAACCAGGTCTAAACCAGGACTGACTCTGAGTAGTAGTTTATGGTTGTTAAACTTGTTGCGTCCATCATTCCTGAACAAATTTCCTGACAGTTCTTTGCATATAAGAGTATTTTATCTGGCCTTACTGGGTCCATGGTGAAACAGGCTCTGCTCCAGTCCAGTGAAGCTCCCATCTGCCTCAGCTGGTGGTAAATCTCCTCTCCTTTCCTACAGAAACACTTACGATAAGAAACCCTGGTGCGTTACAGTCGTGTGATCATAAATGTGTGATTCTGTCGTTTGGACTCACTCCTCCTTCCATTTCCACACCTCCTCCAGGAACTCGTCTCTGCTCAGGTCCTGTCTCCTCTTCCCCGTGTCTCTCTGCAGTTTCCTCTCCACCACCGTCTGCAAACACAAAATTATATCTGTGTATAGAGTTACTACTTTAAAAGACTGCAGCGTTCATACCCCATACTGTCCAGACAAACCTTTACCTGATTTTATTTATTATATAGACATACAAAGGAATCAAAATTATCAGTTATTTATTCATTTTCATCAAGCTTATTTTATCTGTCTCACTTATTAACACGAAAAATATAAATAAAAAAGTACACCGAGTTGAAAAAACTAAAAAAAAAACTAAATAAATAGATTTTTGTCCGTTGCATTATCAGCTATGTTTTGTTATTAATGTTCCAGTTCCTTTTGTTAATTGTTCCCAGATAACAAAATTGTGAGAAATAACAATACAAAAACTACCCCAATAATAAAACATATATAGAGATAACTTCTCACCTGTGTTGCGATCCCGGCGTGGTCACACCCGGGGACCCAGAGCACCCGGTGGCCCTTCATCCTCCTCCTGCTCACACACAGTTAAAGGTCCTGTATGACGTAAAACTGACTCTTATGAGCTTTAAGTCATGTTATAATGTCGTTACCTCCTCAAAAACATGAAATCAAACAGAAAACGCACACCCAAGTTCTTGAAAAGAGCAGCCCAATCTTTAAATATTCTTAAATCTTTGTTGAAAACTCATTTAGGTGCAGTGGCTTTTAACACAAGCTGAGCAGGACATTTGCATTGTTCTGTTTGATTGTGTTTTTGTATGTTTTAGATCACACTTTGTATTGCCTGTGTCCAGTACATTGAGCAGCTGTGGTTGTTTGTAAAAGTGCTTTATAAATCAACGTGACTTTTACCATCGCACCAGCGCGTCCTCCACGGCCACGGTCAGAGCGTGGCCCAGGTGCAGAGTCCCTGTCACGTTGGGCGGAGGGATACACAGGGAGAAGGTGCGCTCCACGGCATGAGGCACACGCTCCTGAAACGCAAACGAAACACAGACCACATTTACAATTAGGGGTGTCAAAAGTACCAAAAATCAGACACTAAACGATAATAAAACTAACATTGAAAGACAATACTAACTTGAACAGATATCGATATTAAAAAGTCACATTCACAGGACAGAAATGAACCTTTAGAATGATCTAGAGCTGGATCAGAACAAGTATAAGAGCTCATAGACGAGCATACGCCCATGGAGCACTGAGGGATTACACAGATATAAGACCACATGGGAATAAAAAAGAAAGTACGTAAAAGTATGATTTACGTGTTGAAACTTCTATTCTGTTCTCAGAGTAGAGCTGTAGTCAACTAAAGAAATTCCTGTTGGACATGTCCGACTAAAAAGCTCTTAAAACTATTCTGTATCTCAGTGTATGTGACCCAAACTGCACTCACAGCACTACACCTGCAGGGGGCGCTCATGTAAAACTACTCTATAAAACAGACTTGGGCATTGTCCAGCTCTGGGGCCACGTGACTCTGATCGGCCCATTTAAGCTCATTTTGAATTACAAAATAAACATTTGACCTCATGTGTGGTGTGATGGAAATCTTTACATAATCATAACGGAGGGTTCACTTGAGGAAACTACAACAGACACTTATTAATACTTATTAATATTTCTCCTTTAATTATGTCTCTAAATCTTTGCTGACTTCGACTTGCTTCATATGTTAATTTATTTTGACCTCTAATGACCCAGTGTTGTGTCTGACTCTAAGCTCCTGTCTGAGTCTTTTGGGTGGTTTACTGTATGTACTCGGCATGATTCTTTTGTAAACACAAGCGAAAGGGAGAGACGCTTCCTTAGGACAGTCAGGGTCGTGATTGTGGCACAATAGCTGGAATAAATCAGACACTTTGATTTAAGACAACTTCTCAGTTTTATTCTTTATACTTAAAAAATTCCACCACAATTGACTAAAGCTGCTTTTATTTTAGAGGTGTTTTTTTTTTTTTTAGCTGGTCAAAACAATGCTATTTACTGCTTTTTAGAAAGAAACACAATTAATATTATGCAGAACTGAGTTAAGCATTTTGGCCAATTGTTTCTCAATTGGCCCCATGGAAAAAACCATTGCCCACCCCCAGTATAAGATAAATCTAACACAGATATAAAGCCACGTGGTGAAAAGAAATGTCCCGTTTATGTCCCATTTGACCTTTTCTTTTAAAGACATGCTGCTTGTTTTTTTCAAAAGGCATCACACAAAAAGCAAACATTATTATACAATTAATCTCTTAATTATTTTAAGTTAAGTTCCTATCCAAAATCCAGTATTATAAGAAAACCATCCACTTGTCCTCCAATTCCAAAGGTGCTAAAACCCAATTTAATTTATACATTTCTATTTGTAAATGTGAATTCTGGTTGTTTGTGTTACCTCTGTCTCCTGTATATTTTATTGTTTGTGATTCTTTGTATAATTTGTATTTATTTATCTTTTGTGTAAAGAGCCACTGCGGCACATGTATTCGCAGCGATCTCCCAGTTCCCGGTACTAATCACGCCCAACCAACCTGCATAGCCTCTGAGATCTGGCAGAATTAGGCTTTGTCAGACATTTTCCCCAAAGAAACAAAACACATATTGTATTTTTACTGCAAAATTATATTCATGATACAAGTTTTTTTTCAGGGTTTGGGTGGTTCCTGCGACTTATACTCAGGTGCGACTTATATATTAAATTTTTCACACTGACAGTCCATAGACCAAATATATGAATCCTATATATGAATCAAAAATGAAAAAACAAATAGTTATCCATTTTTTTTATTTTGGTTTTAGAGACAAATAATAAAGAAAAGAGTCATTTTTTCATTTTCTTATTTTAGGTTCTATATTGAAAAACCAATAAACAAATGATACACGGATTCTTCTCTATTGGGTTGTTTTTATTACAATAACTTCTATAACTTCCCTTTCAAGATGAAATGTTGGTTCTTGGTCTCTGATTTTATAAAATAAATTTCCCCCAAAAAACGCGACTTATAGTCCAGTGCATCTTATACATGTTTTTTCTTCTTTACTGTGCATTTTTTGGCTGGTGCGACTTATAGTCAAAAAAAAATATGGTAACTGTGTCAAAATACAAAAACTGTCTTCTAACCCATTTGTTTGAAAATCTTGGTCCTTGAAATTTGATACTGAGAATTTGAGGCACTCCTGATCGAAAATTAACAGAAAATTAACATATGAAGGTGCAGAGATGATTTAAGTTTGTTCGAAGGGAGACATTTTTCCTGTTCCCTCAGTATTTCTTGAAGACAGTGGTTGTTTTATGTTAAATCAAGAAGCATAAACACAAAAACAAAACAAGTATCTCACGTGCTGCTCTGGTCTGAAGAACCCCTCCTGCTCCCACCACTGGTACCAGCTGGACTCCACATACTCTGGGCTGTAGGCGGAAGGAAACGGTACACCGATGTCTGCAAAGTGGAATTAGAACACATTTACATTATTTTAACGATACTAAAAATGAAACTGAATGAATAGCTGTTTCCATACCTTTCTTTGCTCCAGGGGGAGTTTGGGCCGTGTAAACAATTCTCTCTTTCTCAGTCCAGTTCAGTCCCTCATCTTTGGTCGACTGAAATCAAAATTTTAACGACTATTTACACAAACATACAGTAGATTGAATTTCAGAGGTGGATAGTATTCTGTTACATTTACTTGAGTAATCTGTAATAAACTTGACAATATGAACTGATCTGGACATTTGGGATTCTTGCCCCGCTCCTTCAGAGAGGCAGGCTTTTGTATCAAATTACATTAACTTCAAATTTTAAATAAGATGTTACAGACAAAAAGTGTCTCTTTAAGTGACTCTTAATACTTTCTTTGTCACATTTATGCAGCGATTTTCTACCTTCAAGGCTCAAAGCACTTTGCATCAAGGATAAAGTGGCCAGATTTTCAAAATCAAAAACTTGGACACCCTCAGTTTGTGGTGGTTGGTGATAATAACATTGTGAAACAAGTGCGTAATTAAGGAAAATCATTCTGCACTCGGCCCATTCATGACAAAAATGAGCCAGTATAGTCAGATTTTCTTTGTACTTTGGTCATTTTTAAGCAGCTTTTCTGTATTTTACAGAAACACAGGACAATTTATGCCTCTTTTTTACTGTTTGCAAGGATCAAATTGGTCAAAAATAGGGACACTTGGGACATTTCTTATATAAAACTGGGACAAATCATTGGTTTTGGATAAATCTGCTGGGACAGGAAACACAGGGCTCAAAATTGGGTTTGTCCCGGGTAAACAGGAACGCCTGGTCACCCTAATCAAGGAACCACTCACCCATTCACACACACATTCATACACCAGATTACACTGTACACAGACAGTGGGGGTGAAGCAGGTTTAATGTTTTGCTTAAGGACACAAGAGCACTCATCTGTGGGAGCTGGAATCGCACCATGAACCTCTGGGTCAGTGAATAGGACCGCTGTACCAATGATGTTAAGTAGTGTTTTAGGCTACTCTACCAACCTCTGTTGATTTTAGTGATAAAATAATTGACACTCTTCATACCTGACTTGATAAAATGGCCTTTTCTCGTTCCCTTTTGCGTTTCTGTTTTTCAGCCTGTGGTCTGGGGATGTTTGATGCTTTTGGAGAGCAGGTGGTGGTGTGAAGTCTGCATCTTCTCCAGACCAGTCCTGTCCTCCACATCTTCACCAAAACACTACACAAGAAAGAGACACATTAAACGTATGAGTCTATGACAATAGTAGGGCGAATAATGTAAACATCTATAATAATTTGGGACTAATAATTTAAACTACTCACTGTGTTTCACTTTAGGATGAGGACACATGTCGCCTACTACGACCTTTCTGCAACGCGTTTCATAAGAAAATGTCACTTTTTTAAATTAACATAAACAAATAACGGATTAAAATAAATTATTTTAATGTATTCTGTCGATATTGCATGCTTGGTTTTCTGTCCAAAAGTGTTTTTTGTTTAAAAAAAGGTAAATTTTGATGGAACGATACAACTTTTCGGACAAAGCGGAAGTGGTCCGTCTATAAATATCTTCCCCTCTGACTTCATTAGTAAAGCGGAAAATACTGTAGTAAATCCACTTCCGGTTATGCTATCAAAGTAAAATACATAACGGTTTGAGATATATTGAAAAACGATTAGTTGTTTTAAATCTATCTTAAATCTTGTACGCATAAATTATTTCGAATATTGACTTAAATTCTTTTGTTTAAATTGAAAGTTGTACTAATTTGTGCGGCATTTCGTTGAACTATTATGGAACTTCCGAACACGGTAAGGTTTTGTGCTTTTGAGCTTGACATATGGTCCCATACCTCCATCCTCCTCCTGCTACCTGCTTAGCATTCGAGCTAAACTCTCTCAGATCCTCCTCATTTGGACATTTTAAAGAGCGAAACTTGCATTTTGGCCGCAGCGTTACCCCGTTTGCACCGCTCCATCTTCCGCCGTGAGCTGACGCGCCGCGTTGTCGTTGTGTTCGGTGCAGGGAGACGGCGCAGGGATGGCGGAGGTCCCCGGGACATCCAGCGAGACGATCACGGAGACGGTGCAGACGACCACACCGCCGCCACCCCAACAGGTAACGGTGCAGCCGAACCGCACGGTGCCGGTGGGGGTCCAGGTGGTGGTTGCGCGGAGGATCTGTGTGCGTAAAAGCGATGCGTTAAACGAGAGCTACCTGTAATGTTCACGCTCTTACGCTATTACCATTAATATCTGCGACATGACACGCTGAAAATGGACATTAGCGGGCCCGTTTTATTACTGTGTACACATTTGCGAATGAATCTGCATGTCTATTAGATAAAAAATGGCAATAAAACAGTGAGGAAACAATTTGCACAATAGCCTACCTAGTGGATTTTTTCAGTAGATCCATATAGGCCTGATCTTGGCACTGACATATTTTACTGAACTACTAAACCTATGCGGACAGTGTGAGATTATTTCTGCTAAATCATGGCAAATGTTGTGATTCTAATACAATATCCTCTGTTTAACCATATTCTGATGTTCTGGTGTTGTTTATTTGGCAAAAACATACCGAGAGTTGAGTTTTGTTTCATTCACACATGTTTAACACACAAACCCTGCATATTGAGGAGTTCTTTTCTCAAACAGAAAACACTCTGTTCCATCTTGTGTTGTCATGTGTAATACAGGAAGTTCTCCACTGTGTTTTTACACTCCATACATCTTTACTAGAATAATTTGATTGATTTCAGATCGGGAATTATCTATCTCTACCTATCTCTAAAGGTAAATGGAGCTGTTAACTTGAAAACTTCCACTATCATTTTGAGTTTAGGAGCTTTAGACTGATAATAGTCTTACTCAAACATGTGTGATTGAAACAAAACACAACTCCAGGTCTGTTTTTGAGGCAGTAACAACATAATCAACATTACCTCTCATTCGTTGGTGGGAATATGAGCACCTGGGCATTTTGTACCATCCATTTTGTTTACTGTAAAACAATCTGACGAAGGCTTTTTGCCAAAACGTTATTTAAAGATAGCTTTTGGACATCGGCCACCTGACCGAGCTATGCATTTTTTTTTTCACTTTTAAACAACATTATATCATAACCAGAATGCTTTGTGTGTGTATAAGACAGTAAATGCATTGTGTTATTGCAGCAACATCTAAACACACAGGGAAATACACAGAGCGTGACCCTTTGCACCGTTTCAGTCCAGACTACATGAAGAAAACTCTGTTAACCATTAACCATTATAATATCTTAAGTGATGGTAATAATCCGCACCATATTTTATTGCTTTACCTGGAATTTTCCATGGTATGACAAGAATTTATGTCTTATTGATACCTATCTCTTACTATTTTTTATTGCTACTTAGTTTATTACAATTTTTATATTGTTTTGCCCTGTGTTTTTGTAATATAATGTGATGTGTGAGGCTACTGGGTCCAAGTAATTTCCCTTATGGATCAATAAAGTCTCTACACCGCAAATTTCTCTGATCTGGCCAAGATTTTAAAACTTATATTAGGTTATAAATCTTGTTCTAGTTCTGAAATGGATTAATCTAGTCTAGAGGTCGTTTATTTTAAGAGAACTTGTCAAGTAAAATGATCTTGCTGTCTGGACAGATAATTTCACTACTTTTAAGTCATTTTGTGATAGATTTTGTGTTTATATCTTACATTTTCATGTGTAAGTCTAAAGTCCATCTGCTATTTATTTATTACGGGTGTTTTTGTTGCTCAAAAATACAAAAAAACAATTCCTTCAGTGAATAGATCTGAATTTGAATGTAGCGTAGTGAGTTTGTGGAACATTATTTATTTATTTATTTATCCATCTTCTCCCGCTTAATCCAGCTGGGTCGCGGGGGCAGCTTGCTGCCCAATACTCATAGCACCTGACCCCCCCTGCTGCATGTTTTGAGTTGATGGGGGAAACCCATCCAGACACGGGGAGGAACATGCAAACTCCACACAGAAAGGCCCGGGGATCGAACCCGCAACCTTCTTGCTGTGAGGCCTGAGTTTTGCCACTCAGCCACCGTGCCGCCTTGTTTGTTTATGTCATTCATAAAGTATTAAAAGACATTAACAGTCCCTTTACATCCTCACTCCAGTGGAACAGTGCCCCATTGTATTTGTATTTGTTTTTTTATGTTGTTTTTCACCTTGAAAAATCTTGAATAAATCAACAGTGTCATAACATTAAACATACATAGGAATATAGGAAATGAATGAAAAGGAGCAGAAAGAAGTGTCATCTTATGTTATCTGCCCCCTTTTCCAGACAATACATTGACGCTGATAGTTACTTTAAAACTAGACAAAGCAATAACATTTCCATGGAGAAAAGCAGGTGCCAGACTCTAGAAATGTGAGTCGATGCACCTTTAACATAGTCTGGTACGAACAGACGAAAGACGCCAAAGATGTTCTAATATTATTTGTCCAGCAGCTCCTGAAAATCGTCCTGAGGTTTGATTCTCTAGACTGAAAACTGAAAGTATTGGCTCTGGTGTTGCAGGAGGGCCGGAGTCTGACCATCAAACTGAGGAAGAGGAAGACGGAGAAGAAGGTGGAGTGGTCCAGTGACACAGTGGACAATGAGCACCTGGGGAGGAGGTCTTCAAAGTGTAAGTACAAAAGTAGAAGTAAAAGTGCACATTTTAGGTATCTATACTTTTAAAAACTTTACAATGGATCCTTTTTACTTGGACTTCACTACATTTGAGACCAGGTTAGGGATGATGAAAACAAAAAAAAAATCATGACCGACCACCGAGCCTCATTAACCAGTTAAAATAACAACATTTGGACTGGAGCCACGCTGCCGTCGGCTCTCACACGTGACAGCGCTGAGGATAAAGGTTGAAACGTTGCCGTGGCTCATTTCAGAAAATGAATGCTCCAAAGAGAGTCTGTCAACGCCGCACATGAAGCATTTATACAAGGACACGTAAGTAAGGCTCAGTTTAACCCAGCAGTCATGACTTTAGTCCACAGTATGCACAAAACCATGAGTATAAAACACCAAAACATCCATCAGTCGCCTACACAACAAAAGTATTTCTGTGGCAACTCAAGCAACAGCTCGTAGCAGCACTAAAGCCTGTAGAGACAAACAGAAACACAGAGAAAGCACTCAGTGGGACATTGTTAGCACGGTATGTTGTCTTTTCTCACCTGTAGAAGAGGCTTGAGGGTGTCGCATTTTGAGGTGAAACATCATCAATGACGTGAACCTCGCATCTTGAGCAACAAGACCTCGCTCCAGATAAAATGTGCTAAGTTTGAGCAAAACAAATACACAAAAACAGCTAGAAAAATTAAGAAATCACTTGAAATCAGCCAAATTCTTTATCAAAATCACCACATTTCATCCTGAAGATCATTCAGTTTTTGGTGTTTTTATTGCTCAAAGAACGTGCACAGCTCCACAGATCTGACCCGTATCTTAGTTTAATGGCATCTCCTGCCTGTTTCCTTTTGTTGCTTTTTAAAATGTTTTTCTGCTTTTCGGTTTTATTCTCTGCTTTTTCATCTCATCCGTCAGAGTTTTCTTTGCAGCCGGAGTTATATTTTTAGTTTTTTCACACAGCAGCTATTTTAGTCCTCCTGTGATCACGACCTCACAAGGTTGATTTAATCTGGCTTCTTCTTTCATATCAACGGATGCGATGATCCCTTTATGTTAAAGATGCTTGTGTAACTTTTCTGGTATAATAACGAAGAGAAATGGTTTAATAATAAATTCTACATAAGTAGCAGAAATAGCAATAGACGGATGTCGAATAAGGCAACTGTCCTCATGGAGACTGTGAGGTCCAGACATTTGTGAAGCCACAGATTAATAATAATAATAATAATAAATAATAAATTTTATTTATATAGCGCTTTTCACGATACTCAAAGACGCTTCACAAATATAACAATACAAGGAACACAACATAACATTACAAATACAACATTAAGTTCATAAAATTAAACGTTCAGAGAGAACATGTTAAAATTACAATTTAAAAGCAGCTTTAAACAGGTGGGTCTTGAGGTTGTTTTTGAAAGTTGGGAGATCGGTGCAGTCTCTGAGTTGTTGTGGTAGTGAGTTCCAGAGGGTGGGGGCAGCGATGGAGAAGGCTCTGTCTCCCCAGGTTCGGAGCTTGGTCCTGCAGGGGAGGGACAGGAGGTTTGCATCGGAGGAGCGGAGGGAGCGGGATGGGGTGTGGCGGTGGAGCAGGTCTGTGAGGTAGGATAGGGCCAGATTATGGAGGGCTTTGAAGGTGATGAGGAGGACTTTGAACTGTATCTGAGGGATGGGGAGCCAGTGGAGGTTCTGGAGGGCGGAGTGATGTGTTCACGGAGGCGGGTGTGTGAGAGGACGGGGCAGCAGAGTTTTGAATGTATTGTAGCTTATTGAGTGTTTTGGAGGATGTACCATAGAGAATGCTATTGCAGTAATCTAATCTTGAAGTGATGAAGGCATGAATCAGGGTTTCGCAGCAGAAAAGGAAAGTGATGAGCGGAGACGGGCGATGTTTTGAGGTGGAAGAATGCAGTCCGGGTTATTTGGTTGACCTGCTGTTCAAAACAGAGATCGGAGTCAAAAAGAAAACCAAGGTTGCGGATAACAGGTGATGGAGTCAGAGTTATTGTCAAAGGTCAACTGAACATTTTGGAAGGATTTGGAGATGTTTTTGGGACCAGTTATGATAATGTCGGTTTTATTACTGTTGCGTTTGAGAAGGTTTTGTTGTAACCAGGTTCTGATTTCAGTTACACAGTGGGTGAGTGTGGAGTGAGTTGTGGAGTTGATGGATTTTGTGGAAATGTACAATTGTACGTCGTCAGCGTAGCAGTGGAACTGGAGACCATGACGGCGGATGATGTCGCCGAGGGGAATGAGGTAGAGGATGAACAAGAGAGGACCAAGCACCGGACAGCCTTGGGGAACACCTTGCAGCAGGGAGAAGTGGAGGATGAACAGTTGTTGACTTTGATGAACTGTGTCGGTTGGAGAGGTAGGATTGAAACCAGGAGAGGCAGAGCCTGTGATATTAAAGGAGGTTTTGAGAGGCGAGGAGGATGGAGGGACTGATGGTGTCGAATGCTGCAGTGAGATCCAGGAGAATGAGGATGGAGATGTTACCAGAGTCCGAGGAGAGGAGCAGATCGTTTGTTATTTAACCAGGGCAGTTTCAGTACTGTGTTGTGGTAGGCGGATTGAAAAGGTTCATAAAGGCTATTGAAGTTTAAGTGGGTTTTAATTGAGCAGCAGCGACACGTTCCAGAACTTTTGACAGAAATGGCAAGTTGGAAATGGGACGAAAATTTGCAAGATTTTCAGGATCCAGACCAGGTTTTTAGTATTGGAGTGACTGCTGCCAGCTTGAGACTCAGGCACAGAACCGGAGGAAAGTGATGAGTTGATTATTGTTGTAATGAGAGGAGATGGTCGACTGGCAACCTTTAATGAAAACAGAGGAATAGGGTCCAGGGTACAGGTGGAAGTTTTGATGCTTGACAAAAGCTTGTTGAGTTCAACAGAAGATATGAGGAGAAATGAGAGAGTTATGGAGTGGAATGAGGGTGGAGAATCAGGTGTGGGGTCAGTAACAGGGGGAGAGAGTTGTAAATGGTGTCAATTTTTTTCTTGAAAGTGAGATAGGAATAGGTTGCATTTATCAACAGTAAATGATGAGAGGAGGAGTTGTCATTGGGGCACAATAGTTTGTTTATTGTAGAGAACAAAGTTTTGGGATTTTGGAACCGGAATGAATTATGTTGGAATAATGGTTAGATCTGGCAGCATTTAGGGCATTTCTGTATAAATGAATATGGTCTATGTACATCTGATGATGCACAGTTAAGCTGGTTTTTGTATAGAGCCTCTCAAGCTGGCGTTTGCGGGTTTCATGGCGCTGAGCTCTGGAGTGAACCAGGGAGCTGTGTGTGGGTAAAGAAACGTTCTTTGTTTTTGTGGGTGCAAGTTGGTCAAGACAGGACGAGAGTGTGTGATTGTAGAAGTTGACATAGTCAGAGGATTATTGGACAAAGGGGAGGGATAAGAGACACATTGGCTGCCAAGAATTTGAGAGCAGAATTTGTAACAGATTTGAGATTACGGAAAGATATTGTGCGCTTGGATTTAGGAGCAGGGAGAGGATGTCAATGACAAGATGCAAGGCCAGGTGGTCAGATATATGAAGATTTTGGCTAGAAAGATTGTGAACAGAGAGACCAGTGGTGCAAACCAAATCAAGTATGTGACCATGGCTGTGGGTGGAAATTGACATGTTGGATAATGTTGAAACACTGTAGTAAGTCCAAAATCAGATGCAGGTTTAGAGTTAGGGTCATCTATGTGAAAGTTGAAGTCCCCTAGAAGCAGGATAGAAGGTGAAATAGCAGAGAGCTGGGTCATAAAGTCAGTAAAATCAGAAGAAAAGATGGGTTTGGTTTGGGAGGGCGATAAATGACTGCAGTGACAAGAGGAGTGGGACCAGACAATTTAAAAGCTGTATGTTCAAAAAGAGTGCATTTTTGGGATCAAGATAGCTGTGGTTTTAATGTTCTTCTTGTAGATAACTGCAGTTCCACCTCCCGCCCATCAGAGCGACATTTTCAATGTAAGTGTAGCCAGGAGGAGTAGTTTGATTCAGTGAAAAAAATAGTCCAGGGGTCTGTGCCAAGTTTCCGTTAAAAACAAAGAAAATCGAGATTATTATCCGTGATAAAGTCATTGATAACTCCAGCCTTGCTGTTGAGAGAGCGAGTGTTGAAAAGAGACAGCTTCAGGAGCACCGCCTTGTGATTGGTTGAGGTGACGGAGAAGAGGACGCAGATTGGCCAGATTCACATGGGTTTTGTTGTGGTCACGTAGTGAGGAAGTTTGCAAGCGGCGTTGAGACCAGGACGGACGGAATGCTGTGCGGGGATGCCAGGTTATATGTGTCTGACGACCAGATCGCGATGTACAGGGCGGCGCTGCAGAGGAGTTTGATAGAGAACATGCGGTGGATTAAACCAGCGGAGGCGGAGGTGGAGGCGTTGCTGCAGCGGCATTTTCCAAGTGGGACTAGCAGCGGGCTAGCGCTAGCTGCAGAGGCAAATCGATCCGCTCCAGTCCATAAAGGAGTAGCACTGGATCCAGAGAAGAGGTGAAAAACGCCCAGATAAATCAACAATAGCGAAAACACAACGCCTGCGGTCCAAGACAAGGCCAGAGGAGAGGACGGAGCATAGTAGCCAACAACTGCCGCACCCACGGGGCAGCTCACTGTAGCTAGCGGCGGGCTAACTCGGCACAAGCGGACAGTCACGGACTGAGTACCCCAGGATGTTTGGATCCCAGAGCACACAACCCTCAAAGACTGTAATGTGCAGATGAAGACAGTGTCAGTGAGCGGCTACTCCGTAGGCCAGATTTGGACGAAGGCAGAAGACGTCGGCAGGTGAGTTGAGCTGGGCTGGGCTAGGATGGGAATCTGGAGCGAGGAATGGGCTGACACCGGCTTGACAGCGTCAACTTGAAAGAAATTACCAATAACGCATTGGGAGCTGTCAGAAAAAAAGTAGCTGACACATAAATAGCTGCAAAACATCCGATTAGTTAGAACCAGGCTTGGAGCGGCAACCAGTGTGTGCCAGCATTAACGCTCCTTTTTCCACCTTTTAAAATCAAAAATTAAATTAATCCACGGAGAGCGATCCTATACGCTATACGCTGTCATATTCACCTATACGCTATACGCTGAAAACGCCATTTTTTCTCACGAGATCTTGACTCATCCCGACCCTGGCCTCTGTCCAAACCAAACCCTGAGTCCACAAAATTATTTCCCACGACCCAAAGGAAATCAAGACGAACCCGAGGAGGAAACACAAACATAAAAACTGTGAGAGGGACAAATCTGGAGCCGATTTCCATATGAGGAATTCATTAAAAGTGCAGTAACTGTATGTAACTTTTTGTATAAATACAGTAATTTATACATCCCACTCTGATATACTCCATCTACAAAACTCACTGCAATTAGACTTTGCCCTACTTCAAAACTGGTTTTACAATAACAAACTTCAATTAAACAAAAATAAACCCTGTGGTATGGTGTTTGGCACCAGATATAAACTTAAAACATGCAATAACCTAATTATTAACTGTCTGGATGGAGTATCACTGGCAAACGTGGACTCTTACAAATACCTTGGTGTCTGGCTGGACAATGAACTTTCATTTAAAACACACATTGATTCTGTTATCAAAAAGTTAATTGTAATTTAGGTCAGTTATGCCGTTCATCTAACTGTTTCACCCTACCTGTAAGAAAGAAAATTATTACACAACTAATAATACCCATAATTGACTATGCTGATTTAATTTATCAAAACACCTCCAATACTCACCTACGTCCTCTGTATGTCACCTTCAACAGCTTGTGTAGGTTCATCTCGCAATGTCCATATCTCACACATCACTGTGCTCTGTATGAAACACTGGACTGGTCACTCCCTAATGCAAGAATGCGCTTTCATTGGTTACAATTCATCTTTAAATGCATTTTTCTTTTCTGTCCATCCTACCTCCAACCAGGGCTCTACACTAACTTTTTTTTTCAGGAGCACATGTGCCCCTAAGTCAAAAATTTTAGGAGCACAGAAAAACAAATGGGGGCACAAATAGGTTTTAGTTTTGAACATTTATTACAGTGCAGAACTTGCGCACACCAACTTATTTGAATGAATTTTATACAAAAAACACAAAAGAATTATGACTGTACTTTTCCTGCACAATCACTGTGTTTTTCATCAGTCTATCTCCATTTTATCTGATTAATATTCATTTAGACTTAAAATAAGCCAAACAGACTGTGCTGCACTGAAACACTCTGCGCCCCTTTTTGGACCTAAGCTAACATACAAGAACATTCACACAGACAGTGGCTCCTCTTTTCTGCATCACTCGAGGAAAAACTAAAACTAAAACACAACACTACCCACAGTTTGAGAACCTCTTCTTTAAGAGAACTTCCACTGGCACTTTACACAAAACTGCTTCAAAGTGAATAAAGTGGGTAGAATTTTTAAACCTGTATTTTCAAATTCCTAGAGTTGTGACAAACAGATTAATTTGGCATTTTCTTTGGCAAACTTCAGCCCACATGTCGCCTGCTCTGTGCCGTAGCTCTGCTCTGTGCGGACACTGACATAAAATTAGTTTTTTTCACAGGGCAGATGTTTAACCTGCCCTGTGATGTGCGCTGAGGGTGGAGCTGTGGACAAGCCGCGCGCTGGCGGCGCAGTGTCCACGGGCTCCAGCGCACAGGTCCCGCACACTGGTACAAGTTTATTGGCGACAGCAGCGGCCGTAATGAAATATGATGCACTCAGTATTCAGACCTTGAGTCCGTGACGAGACCGAGTCCAAATGCGCTCGAGTCCGAGACAAGACCGAGACAAAGCTCTCGCTTTTAGAGAGGGAAGTCCAGCGGCACAGGGGAATCTACTGAGTGTGACAGGTGTGGGTCCTGCTGCGGTGCCGCTCCTCGTTTAAGGGGGCGTGGGTGTGTTTTGAAGCGGAGATTGTTCGTATGAGTGATATCGCCGCACACCCGGAGCTCGTATGCTGGAGTCGTGCGTGGTCGGAGGTGTTGTGCCCGGGCACGGTTCGGTTGCGCTCGCGCTGGGCGTGTCGCGCTTTAGGGGCGATCCAGGCTTGAGCACGATTCTGAAGTCCTAGTGTGAGTGCGCCCCTAATGTTTGATACATGTAGAACGTTTAACTCGTCACGTTACGTCTGTGCGCAGCTCCTTATTGTGCTGCAGAAGCACTCGCACAGGTGCGACTGTTTTATTTCCCTCGTTCGCACGACGAAATATTTGCTCGCAAATGCGAGTGAAATGGGCGCACTGTAGAGCCCTGCCTCCAACAATACTTTGTTCCGTTCTCATCACCATATTCACTTAGACAATTAGATTTCCCTTCCTTTGTGGTACCCAGGACCTCCAGAGTCATCGGACAAAGAGCATTTAAATTCAAAGCTCCATCAGACTGGAACAATTTGCCAAATTCCCTGCGCTGCACATCTTCATTCCATATATTCAAGAAAGACTTATTTACCTATCTTAAAACACAATGTGTTTGCTTGTAGTGAGGAATCTGTTATAACTAAGATAGTTCTCTATATGTATATTTAATGTCAATATGAGTCTCTGTATCTTTTCTTATTGTTTTGTGTTTATGTTTGTTAAATCTGTTGTTTTGTTCTTTTGTATTGTTTTTGTTCTGCTTGTTTTTTTCTTTTGTGATTTGTTGTATCCTTAGGATGCTAAGGATCCTCCTCGAAAACGAGGTGACTCATCTCAAGGGGCTTTTCCTTAATAAATAAAGTTAAATATTAATAATTAAATAGGAGAGAAGTATCTAACCTACTGGACACAAACGCATGGATGAATCTCTCCAAGTCTGCTTTAGACACCTTTGATTTTTGCTGTTTTTAGATGGTAAAAAGCTGCAGATGTTATTGATCTGATGTGGCTGTTAAAGTTCAGTCTGAGTCCATTATTATCCTGACATTTCTTGCCTGATTTGAAGGTTTTAGAGAGAAAGACTGAAGGTGACTGCTGACACTGTCTCTTTGCTTCTGTGAGCCAAACACTATGACTAGACTATTCTGTCTTGGCTGAGTTTAGCTGGAGAAAGTTGTTTTGCCTCCACACACTGATCTGTTGGATGCAGTGGCAGAGTGAGTCCACTGGTCCAGTCTATGTACAGATACATGTAAACACCTGCATGAAGTTGGCCCTATCAAACTCAAACCTACACAAAAATTATGTCAATCGTTTGTGCTTCGTTTGTGCTGCAAAAAGTTTCGTTTGTGCAATTCTAGTTCTTAAGGTATTAGGCGTTTTATTTTCGGCTGTTGACATCATCCAGCCCCTCAGAATGTGAAACAGTCTCAAAACAGGCAGAAAATTATAGAAAACGTTTGTATTTCGTTTGTGCTGTTTTGTACTGTGACAATTGTCATTTGTGCGAGTATATTTCTAAAATAAATTATTATTTCTGCGGTAATCATAGGACGTCATTTCTGCTCGGTTGACGGCTGCAAACTCCGTAAAACTAGTGACGATAAACGATCTCAGGCTGTGGAAAAGTCTGTATTATATAAAATATGAATCAAAAGCAAATTACTCAAGACCGTTACAGACTTTTCCACAGCCTGAGATCGTTTCTCTTCACTAGTTTTGTGGAGTTTACTGCCGTCAAATGACGTCCTGTAGTTACCACAGAAATATTAATTAATAATTTTAGAAATATACTCCCACAAATGAAAGTTTTTGCAGCACAAATGAAGCACAAACGAAGCACAAACATTGACATCATTTTGGGCATTTTAGAGCATTTTTAACCTTCCTGGGGCTGACCCCAGTTTGACCTAGAAAAGAATCATTAATTTCTCCAAAACTAAAGCAGCACAAATGAAACTTTGCAGCACAAAACAGCACAAACGAAGCACAAATGATTGACATAGATTTTGTGGTCATGTAGAACACCCCCAGCATCAGAATCATCCTTATCGAGTGTGAAATGTCGGTATCGTATCAACACTGATCCTGACAGTCGTGCGTGTTGTATCCACAGGTTGCTGTATCTACGAGAAGCCCCGGCAGTTCGGCGAGTCTTCCTCCGAAAGCGAGGGCGACGACGACGACGAGGGCTGCGGGAGCGCGCACTGCATCATGGGACACGGCAGGAGGGGCCACGGGCACACGGAGGGCACGGGGGGCAACACGGCGCCCCCTAACTCCGGAGGAACGCACACGCACTGAACACACACACAAGAGGGCACACAGCGACGCACTTGACTTTAGTTTCTAAGTAGTTTCCATCTTCCAGAGCCATAGACTGTATTTATAAATGGACGTAGGTAACAGGAAGTGAGCACTGGGGGGTTTCGGCTCCATCGACTCTGGCTCTAGTTGATTTTACCTTGAAAAATTGTCTGATTGCTGCTTAAAATGTTCGTATTAACCCTCTCTACATGATCCTGGGGGTTTTATTTTGCCATTTTGTTCCGTAAAGCTGCATTGTGTAACTTTTCTTATGGATGGAGGGTCTGTCAAATGTGTTTCTCCATGTTAGATGTTATCGCTTTGCCTGGAATTTTTCACAGAATCTGAATTTATTTGTCATTACAGCATATAAAAAATACACACAGTATGACATTAAACCTTTCTATCTTCACAGAAACCAAACCAGACCAAGTTACAGGTCAGATCTGTGGAGAGGCGTCCCCGCTCACACTCAGAATGCCTGTTTTTCTAGTTTCTTTTTTGTTTTTATTAAGATATTACAGCTTGTATATCATCATAGTCGTCAAACAAATATTAATATCAGAGAGAATTATACATATACAATAATAATAGATTTAAAAAAGTAAAAATAGTGATAGTAATAATAAAAAAAATAATAAAAAACATGCTTTTCTAGGTATTTTTGAGCTATAAAACCATCTGTAATTGAATAAAGTAACATAAGAGCTGTTTAATGTCATACTGTGGAACATTCCAGGCAGGTGGCGGACCTTTAACCGAAAAGTTACACAGTGCAGCCTTAATAAATCCCTAATATTGAACTCCAAATTCGCTCCTGTAGCCGCTCGCCTCGGTGAGCTTCATTTGACTGAACGCTGTGGGTGATTCCCTCAGTCCACTTCTTTATACAGTCTATGTCCCATCCAGGATATTACATTAAAACATTGTTGAGCTTTTAGCCGCCCACACGTGCTCCATTTGGTCGAGACGAGGAAACGAGCAGTATTTAAAGGTGCATTGTGTAACTTTTCCGCTGCAGGGTCCGCCATCTGCTTGTCTCCTTGGAGATGTGATTGCTTTGCCCGGCATCTCCCACAGTATGACATTCAACAAATATACAGGGTGTCCCAAAAAACTGACATCATTTTAAAAGCAATTATCTTGAAAACGACTGAAGGCCGCCGCACACTACAGGAGAATTTGTCAAATTTTCAGTGACCCGACTTTTTGTCTTCGTGTGCGATTTTGAAGCTGCTCTGCTCCTCATGTTTGTGGCGTCACCGTCAGATCGTAACCGCCAAACATCAGCAACGCGACGGTAACAGCCGATAAAACAGAACGTCAGGGGCAGAGGAGCGACGGACACAGAGAAGCAACAAACAAACTCAGGATTTAGCAAAAATAATAAGACTTTATCACTCACCTCCCGTAAAGTGGTAAATTTAAAGTGCAGCGTCTCATCTATATTATCCACAGAAATTGTCTCCGCAAATAATGACTCCAGTCCACAAAACAACGCTATTGATCCAGTTTGAGGCGTTCTTTAAAAGTAAAACGGCGAGAGCCAGTCCCTCACGTGTGTCTTTACATCCACACAGCGCACGGATCGAGGTGAAGCTGCAGATTAGTGATAGTGACTTTATTTCCTGTGGACTTTACTTTTCTGCTTTAAAAATCCTGTATCTGAAGTATTGCACCACATTTCACAAATAATAACACAGGTTTGACTTGTGTCTAAACTGGAAGTGCAGAGCTCTGATCTTTGAACACTTCAGAGTCTCAGAGTGAGTGGTTTTACTGTAGACAGGAAACAGCTGACGCCATCGTCCTCACAGCTTTATATCCTGTGGTCTGTAGACAGATCCCGCTGCAGTCTGGGACATCGAAGATTTTTAGTCTCATAAGATTCTGCTCGTGTCTGTGGTGTGTGCATTTTGTCGCACGTTTAAAAATCGTTTAAGACCAAAAAATCCTGTAATGTGTAGCGGCCTTAAGTCAAGCTCAATGAAATGAACATTTGAGGTGTTGAACATAAAAAGTTTATTATGGGAATTTGTTTCTTAGTTGTTGAAGTTTTTCCAAATTTTGCATTCATGGCTTCAGTCTCGGGTGACCAAGTGCAAGCAGATTCCAAGACGTAAAATGTCTTCTCTTTGGGTGTGAATGGCTCAACCCGAAAACAGAACAAAAATAAAACATTAAATATAAAATCTTCATCTGTTTCTGTACATTCTGTGAAAATTTGAGATTATTTCAACAAGAATTGCCAAAATTATTGACCTGCAAAATTACAGGTTTTTATTTCTCAAACCTCCCGCAAAAACATGCATCCACATCCACAGATCTGACCTGTAACTTAAGTTAAATGCCATACTGTAGAACACGGAGTCAACCCTCAACCCTCTACCCTCAACCCTCTACCGGAAAAGTTACACAGTGCACTTTAAATTATAATGAACAAAGGAAAACTACGACAGCCAAAATGTGATATAATTCTATGTATAAAAGTTAAAGGGGACATATTATATAAAAACGGACTCAAGTTTTTACCGTGTTATAACTGGGGCTGTAGGACATTCGTTGTTTTGTCGATTAATCGATTGATGAAATCTTTAAACGGATTGTAAGCGTTTATACGACACAACAACAGAAGGGAGGAGTGAATGACTGGGGTATTTTTTAGTATTTCTATGTAAAAAGGCAGATTAAACTCATGATTCACAAGTTTAATCTGTTTTTATATAAATACACTGTTTTCTAGTACTTTTTTCTTCACAAATAGTTGTTTTGCATGAGCTCCCCCTGCAGGTGTAATGTTGTAAGTGCGGTTTGGGGCACATACACAGAGATACAGCCCTAGTTATAACTGTTTCCACTCGTTATTAGTTTTAATGAATGTTTTTTTGTTTTTGTTTTTATTTATTCAAGCATTTAAAGTCTTTGAGTCACCACATTGTCCTGCAATTGAGGCTTAAATGCTCAGAAAATTGCAGTTTTGATCTGAACTTTTTGCGATTATTAAAGATGTGTTGTGTAACATTTCTGGCGGAGTCTGTTAAAAATTCTCCATGGAAATGTTATTCCTTTAGTCTGGAATGTTTCAAAGTGTGGCGTTAAACCTTTCTATCTTCACGGAGACCAAATCAGACCAAGTTACAGGTCAGATCTGTGGAGAGGCGACGCCGCTCACACTCGGAATCCCTGTTTTTCTCGGTGTTTTTGAGCGATAAAACCACCTGTAATTGAGTAAATGTAAGGCTGCTTAATGTCATATTGTGGAACATTCCAGGCAGAGGAATGACACATCTGTGGAAAAAAGCAGGTGAGGGACTCGAAAGTTCAGAAAATTTCTGTTTTTACCTACCCCCTATCTCCACCCCTCTGACTTATACCTACTTAGTTCTGATTAGTCTAAATAATCAGACTCGGGGTCGTACATATAGGGTTCAAAAATGTCACACAGCCAATATTTTTTAACTTAAAAAAACCTTTAATTGAATATCTGCTGGTTTTTACTGTGAAAGAGTTGAGTTCTGCAGTTTGAATGGAAAATCTTTTGACTTGTTTCTGTTACGAAGCTGTTGTCGATCAGTATTGCAGTTACACTAAACATAATGTAAAAAAAACTATCTCCATATATTTTCATAGTTTGACGCTAAATAAAAAGCATAATATGTCTTCTTTAATGTCTCTGATTGGACAGTTATTATATAAGAAAACTTAAGTAGATCAAACTTTTTTGTAAAGTACAGTGCAGCCCAGTTGTGTTATTATTACCGCATTTCTCCTCTACGTATTGGAAATAACTGAATAACAAACAAAAATGTACTTAAAGGTGCACTGTATAACTTTTCTGGTGTGTCCATTGCGTTATTTTGTTGTTTTCGATTGGTTTTCCAGGAATGTTCCACAGTACGGCACGCCAGACTAATGTGTGTATCACTCTGAATTGAGTTGTACACGTTCTCCATCTGGAAACGCTCTCGCTGAAAGTGTTTAGAAAAAGAAGGAACTTGTTTAATTTTCCTAATTTGGCAATTTATTTTATTTCTTCTATTTTTAAAATTTTACTTCCTGGCTAGAAATCATAACATCATTCTAGGGAATTCGATTACTCTTCCCTAGCAATTATCTTAAACAAAACTCCTCTAATGTACACAGAAAATTACATTTTGACAAATAAAACAATAAGAAAACACCTTAATTTTGTTGAAATAATGTCAGAAAAAACAATTTCTTGCGTATAAACTGTGTCATGAGCCTTCTAAAATAGACCTCTAATTCTTGTAATTTTAAAGATATTTTCAACTTTTCTGCAATTTATAATCCGAAAAATACAGTAGTTGTGTTTTTATTTCTCAAAAATACCTTGGCAAACTTACATTCTTATTGTTATCTGACCCATAACTTAGCTTGGTGGTGTCCCCTGCTTTTCTCTATGGAAATAAATGTTAAATGCCATACAGTGGAACATTCCAGGCAAAACTGTAACTTTTCCGTGGAGATAAATAAGTGGCAAACCCTGAGATTGATTTTTTTTATTATTCTGTTCTAATTTCTAGCCCTAGCAGTCCCTCCCAACAGAAAAGCTACACAGTGCATCTTTAATCTGAGACATCCTTTTGACCAACCATATAAAACTGGGGTCAAACTATATTAAAAAAACTGGACACGAATGAACCCTTCTGTAATGGCCAGTTTGGTTAATACAAACAAACAAACAAGCAAAATGCATTAAAATAGTTGCAGTAAAGCTGATTTAATATTTTGGTAAAGCTTTTAAGTACACAAAAAGTATGCAACTGACCAATGAGTATAAAACAGCATGACATGAATTTAAAAAACAAAACAAAAAAAAACGCTTAGTACACTATAATCAGCTTCAAAACAAAAAATACTCCAATACTTGCAGTACATGTACTATAATGCCATACATTTTTGACCATAAGCTCTGCCTGCCCGTGTGTCATGTACAAGTTTTTATTATTTTTTATTTTTTTCATAATTTATTTGCTAATTTTATCTGAACCAGCTGATACTTGACGTGCAGTGGGTTAGAGTGAGGGTTTAGTGGGATTGGAATATGAGTTTTCACTATGAGTTTTAGTCAAACAGAGAAAATAAGCTTTTCTCTACTCCCTAAAAAACCTGTTTTCGTTGTACAAATGTGTGATCACAGACTGTATATAAAAATGGACTGTCACCGCGGTAACTGCAGTCATTTTGGTCTTTAAATGTTCATATTAACCCCCTCTGCATGATCCTGGTGTTTTTATTTTGTTATTTTATCTGTAAATTGATTCAAATTCCTAATATGTAACTCCAAATTCGCCCCTATAACCTCTAGCCTCGGTGAGCTTCATTTGACTGCAGCCGGACGCTATAGTTGACACTCCCTCAGTCCACTTCTTTATACAGTCTGTGTGTGCGATTAAAAGGGGTTGAAAGCAATTTTGAAGTGTGTATGAGAGGTTTGACTACTGATTTTACTAAAACACACACTTCAGATCATTATATTTAAGATTTGGCTAAAAATGTCACAATTTCTTTCCTAATTTGGCAATTTTTTTAATAAATTTTTTTCAAATTTGACTTCCTGGCTAGAAATCCTAACATCATTCTAGGGAATTTGATAACTCTTCCCTAGCAATTATAGCAAAACTACTCTAATGTACACAGAAAATTACAATTTGACAAATAAAACGATAATAAAACACCTTAATTTTGTTGAAATGTCAGAAAAAAGAGTTTCTTGCGTGTAAACTGTGTCATGAACCCTCCAAAATAGAACTCTACTTGTAATTTTCGAGATAATTTCAACTTTTCTTCTCAAACTGCTTCTTGATTGGTGTAAAACTAAAACGTGCATTTACAATCCCACTAATTTAAGTAAAAAAAAAAAATCATTCAAACCTGTCATACGCACTTTGACTTGCAGGCTCAGGCAATTCAAAGTTATAATGTTAAACTGGGAATAAGTGTGTGTGTAATTGAATAAATAACCATCATTTAACGTCACTTGAACGCACCTCCATAAGTCTTATAAGTCTATATTCATAACACCTGATTTGATCTTGTAATATTTTAAACACAAATGTTGTAAGGGATCATTCACATTTGTACAGCACAGATTTAAGATTTTGCCTGATTATTTTCATGTTTTTTTGTTTTTCTTTTGTAAGGACAATCCCTGAAGTGTGATCTTTGGTGTGATGTGATTTTATTCTCTGATTGGGAGATGATTTGTGGCAAAAAAACACAAAAAACACACACAAAAAAGAAATTCCAAACCAATAAAAGGGGTTAAAGGTGCATTGCATTGTCACTTTTCTGGAGGAGAGTCCGCCAAATGCTTTTCTCCATGGAGATGTTATTGCTTTGTCTGGAATGCTTCACAGTGTGGCATTAAACTTTTCCATTTTCATGGAGACCAAACAAGACCAAGTTACAGGTCAGATCTGTGGAGATGCGATGCCGCTCACAGTCGGAATGCCTGTTTCTCTAGGTGTTTTTGAGCTATAAAACCACCTGTAATTGAATAAACATAAGGTAGAGCTGTTTAATGTCACACTGTGGAACATTTCAGCCATAAAAACATGCAGGTGACAGACCCCCAGCCAAGAAGTTACACAGTGCACCTTTTAACAAACAGAAGATGCATGATTTGTACTCATGCTTCAGCTTTGGCCAAATCTTCCACTGAATTCACTGATTTTGATTTCCTGATTTGCTGATTTCGGGCTGTGACGTGTGTTTCCATGCGGGCCACTGTATGATCTGTTATATATGTACATTGTTGTTGTGCTGTAAACGCACCTTTCTGTATATACTGTTGAGCTTATGAGAGCAATTTAATGTGAATTAAAGTTTTCGACTGCGACAGGGACAACGCCGAGTCTCAAGTGTTCTTTCTAAGTCACATGAATCCGTGATCACGTTTTTAAAATTCAAAACTTGGACATACCCGGGTTGGGATGTTTAGTATAAATAAAGCTGTGAAAAGGGCATGTAAGATGTGCATTCTTGTGTCAGTCATGATCCGTGGGACTTCTGTTGCTTTGTTTTTTTTTGTTTTTTTTGCTTTAAGGTCATTTACAAACACAGATTTCTATATTTTTGATAAACAAATGACAATTTATGCTCCTTCTTATTGTTAGTTTTAGTTTAGTCCTGTTTTAATCCTGGTTTAGACTTTAGTCTTAGTTTAGTCCTGTTTTAATCCTGGTTTAGACCTGATGTAGGCCTGGTTTAGTCTTAGTTTAGTGCTGTTTTAATCCTGGTTTAGACCTGATGTAGGCCTGGTTTAGTCTTAGTTTAGTCCTGTTTTAATCCTGGTTTAGACCTGATGTAGGCCTGGTTTAGTCTTAGTTTAGTCCTGTTTTAATCCTGGTTTAGACCTGATGTAGGCCTGGTTTAGTCTTAGTTTAGTCCTGTTTTAATCCTGGTTTAGACCTGATGTAAACCTGGTTTAGTCTTAGTTTAGTCCTGTTTTAATCCTGGTTTAGATCTAATGTAGGCCTGGTTTAATCTTAGTTTAGTCCTGTTTTAATCCTGGTTTAGACTTGATGTAGGCCTGGTTTAATCTTAGTTTAGTCCTGTTTTAATCCTGTTTTAGACCTAATGTAGGCCTGGTTTAGTCTTAGTTTAGTCCTGGACCATCCATCATAAAAGTTACACAATGGACCTTAAAAAAATTAAATTAAATTAAGTTTTAAAAAGTGCAATTTTCGCAATTCACTGTTTTATTTTATTTGCATATTTTATGATTTAAGGACGAAATAATAGCCTATAAAAATAACTATCACAACCCACTATTTTTTTTTAAAATTTTGCTTTATTTATTTATTCATTTTTTATGTTCAAATAGCCTAAATAATCCCACTATATTTAAATACAGGCCTATGCTTTTTCTTTATTTTCTTTATTTATTTCTTTATTTTTTACTTTGCAGATTTTATCAATAATTATTCTAAGAGACAGGATTAGCTAACGTCGTTCACATTTAGGCTACATCCAGATATTGCCTCTGCGTGCAAATGTGTGTTTTTTATTCGTCAGAGAGAAGGAAATAGCATAAATTACCAATAAAATAATAACAGCGAGGAAAAAATATATAGATTTGGTTAGAAAAAGGTTAAATTTGATGACTAACTTTACATTACAGGCGAATACACGAGACTAACGCCAATAGTTTGTCGCCATCTTGTGACGGTGAACGGAACAACAACAACAACAAAAAATTACAAACATTTAAACTTTACTTTTTGCTTGATTTTTTTTATTATAGAATATATAAATTCAAAACAACAAAAGGCATTTTTCTTTGCAGTAATAGTTAATGCAGATTTTCATTCGAACCAAATAGACTTTTACTAGGTCCTTTACTAGGCTTTATATGAGCTGACCAACAAAAAACAGTAACAATTTGATGCTCCAAAATGTGCAGTGCAATAAACGACAAATATAAGGCATTAAGTACTAGACTAAGTAAAAATATTTAATTTTTGGTGAGATACATTACATAAAAACACGTTATGTTTGAGCAAATCTTTCACTACAATAACTTTTCATTAAATCTGTATTTCTCTCGTTCAGTGCTTACACATTCATTAATTTAATCATTATTATAAACAATCCAAATCTAGTTTTTCACTTTTTGAATGGGAAATAAGTATCACAAGATTAATAGATTTTTATGGTTATTTGCGTGCACTGAAAAGCATAGAAAAAAACATCTATCTTTACTATGAGTGGGCTCGCATCTCCGCAAACCTGACTCTTATCTGGCCTTGTGTCCATGGAGATGTTATGTCTCTGGCTATTCCACAGTTTGGTGTAATCTATGTCCACTGAGAATGTTCCCAAGTAGTTTCATATTCCATGGATTCTTCAAATAATTGTCCAAATAATTTCCCTTGTGGATCAATAAAGTTTCTCTAAGTCTAAGGTAACTTGGCACCTCCACAAAGTTACACTGTGTTGCTTTAAGATTTAAGTGGCACTGATTGTAAAATAAATAAAAAAAACATTTAAGAACACTTTGCCAAACTCACAGATAAAAAAACAACATCAGTTCAACATCCACAAAACGTAATTAAAAGCTTCAGTAATACATGACCAGTGATAATGTAAACAAGATACTGTTGTGACGCCTTCAGGGGCGGGTTACACCGTCAGAGACTTCATGCTCCGGGTCACAGAGTCCCAGTGGAGGGGGTCCCAGGCCAGGAACCAGCCCGTGAAGATGGGGGGCTCGTGGGCCTGCTTCACCACCACCAGGGGGGTGTTCTTGTCCCGCCCGCTCGGGTCAGACTTTATGTACTGGATGGCTGAAACCAGATTATGACAAATGATTAATACAAAATTACACTTCAGAACATTTTTTAAGGAATTACACGTGTTTAGTTAAACCTGATTTGATGGATTCTGTCTTTTCCACTTCATTCGCATCTATTCCAATCCAGACAAAAACCTGAAATACATGATTAGTGTTACAGCATTGTTAGGTGCTGGCCACACCACGCCTGTTAACTGCAGTTAGCCTTTTGTGTTTGACCTGGTGGGACGGGCTGTTCTGCTTTTAAGGATAGTTTGGGGATGTTTTTCTTTAGGTTAGTGATGTCGGCACCGGCTTCTGTGGCCACTGCCGCATCCTTTTGTTCTGTTTGCTCGGCTCACCAGGTCCACCTTTCTGTTGTACTTTATATTTAAGCACGAGAGCGGTTTTAGCATTTTTAAAGTAAATTAAACTCACTTAAAAAATAAAACAAGTTCACTTTTGTAACCCGTTTGACTCCTGTGTCCTCTTTAATATGTTTGATCCACCCCGGGTCGACACAAGCATCTAAATCAGGGGTCTCCAACCTGTAGCTCGGGAACTACCAATACCTTTCCACCCCCTTCCAAGAAGCTTGTAAAGGGATTTCTGAATTCTATGTATTGTGCATAATAAGTAAAATTTGATTAATTACCATTGTAAATGTATTAGGGGTGTAACGATATCCAAGTCTCATGATACGATACAATATATTCAGGTGCTATGAGGATTGGGCAGCAAGATGCCCCCGCGACCCAGCTGGATTAAGCAGGAGAAGATGGATGGATGGATAACAAGACTGACAATCTAAAATGCTTTGACCAGTCATTTGGTGCAACATTTATTGTCATTAGGGATGGAACGAAATCCAAATCTCTCTGTACGATATTTTCACCGTATATACATTTCACGGTACCATATTTATTGCAATATTTATAACTGTGAATCTGCTACTTTTTCCTCTAAAAATGCTTCACAAGACTTAATCCAAAGAATGAAGATGTAAAAGTGCTTAGAACAGTTATTTCTTCATGTCATCTGCACTGAAACGGAGCAAAGGATCATGGTCTATGTAGTATTTTTCTTAGCTGTTTCTACATCAGAACTGTTCATTTAAGCAAAGACACTTGTGATTCGATATATTGTGATGGTCCACGATATTATTGTGAGACCTTTAACGATACGATATCACAATATTTCGGTTATTGTACCATGTTTCCCATCTAAGATTTGCTGTGACTCGTATATACTGTATTTTTCGAACTATAAGCCACACTTAAAATCCTTTAATCTTCTTAAAAGTCGACAGTGCGCTTTATAGTCTGAAAAATACGGTACTCAGTTTCTTTGCGCTTGCTGAAATTAGCAGCTCTCTGACACTTTGGTTTTGTAAAGGCAGCTCACTGGAGAAAAAAGGTTGGAAACCCCTGATCTAAATATTATGCATCACTCGCTCTGGTCCAGCTGTGACTCCAGTGTAGGAGCTTTGTTGTGATATGACACTTGGAGTATTTTCTGTTTGTTGTTGTGTCAGCGCCTTTGAAGCTGCACACATGAGACCACGTGTTCATGTGAAAACTAAAGATAGACTGTTATATCAGGCCGATATTTGGACTTTTTAGAGTATCAGCCATCTCCAGCACAGGCCAATATTCTGTTTTGGTCAATCTGCTGATTAAAAATATACCTAAAGCTTCATACTAACACTTGAATATGAATATGAGATAGCTGCACAAAATGTGAGTAACAGCTCTCTTTTGTTGGTTTGTGGGAAAAAGGGGCTTGGGATTGAGTTTGTAGTAAATTTAAATTACATAATCTAGGGAAAATAATCTAAGTGTCTCATTACCTGGTCCCACACGTCCAGCAGCATGACGTCATCCTCCGCCAGATCGTCCTGTGTGAACTCTCCAGGGACCTCCTCAATCTGCACACAAAACCACAGATTCACTCATCACACATCACAAACTCGGATTAAAGAAGACATTTTGTTCATATCATGCAGCCTGTATGTCCTGCACTAGTATGAACCCAGGCTTTTTGTATTTGTAACGCACTATGAATCTCCCGGTCTTGTTGGAGCAGCCAAACAGGCGTGGAGGGTGGGTCATGGTTTCACTCTCCAAGTTTGGTGAAGTCTGGTACTCGGTCCTGCCGCCCAGTGACTCCCAGAAGTCCTCTGAAAGAACAACAACAAAGTAAAGCATACGATATAGTAGAACACAACACATTAGACACTACAAAAAACAAAATCTAGTCAAGTTAAGATGGCTTGAATTAAGAAAATTAAGTAAATTTCACTTGACAAGTAAAATGATCTGCTAGTGGAATAAGACTTTTTGTACTTAAAATATGAAAATACATCTTACTGCGGTTAAAATAAGAAAAACAACTACTTTTTGCACTTAAAATAAGAAACAAATGTTGCTTGAATTAAGAAAAAACACTTATTCCATTGGCAGATAATTTTACTTGTCAAATTGAATTTACTGAAATAAAGTAAAATGTTCTTAATTTAAGACATTTTAACTTACCGGAACCTAGATATTGTTTTTTCCAGCCGACCAAAGGCAACACTATATATGGAACTATTCACAATCACTGATAATAAAAAATCCTTCCTGATTTGAAGGATTTTGATGTAGATACAGACACGGAGTTCGATGCTCATGCTCTCAATCACTTAGCAACTTGGCTATAGTGGATGATAATGAAAAAAAGAATAATTCAGAGGGTGTGAGCTGCTGCTAACCCATTGACCACATTTTGTTATTTTTCGATCTAAAGTTTGTTATAATGTTGTTTCCTCCTCATCACAAACAGACCTGGAGTTGTGTTTTGTTTCATTAACACATGTTTAACACACGAACTCTGCAGATTTAGGCTGAAAATAATCTCTAATGAAAAAAAGGTAAAAGGAGCTCTTAAAAAGGACCTTTAAAAGTCATAATTATTTAGATTTCCATGGAACGGTCTTGATCTTTATCAGAACTAGTATAAGCCCACCTGACAATATTCAAGATATTACTATTATTTTGTGTTGAAAATTACATTCTGTTGTATAAAAAGTTTTTAATCATCATTATGGTAATGAAAATGGCACTGAAACAAAACCACAACCCAGTGCTGCCAAGTTCAATATAAATGAGCTGAAAATTTGACCTATAATAAAAAAAACAGTTTCAGCTTCCTGGTATTTGGGTCAATGACGTATAAGGATTTTCAACAGGCAAATTTTAAAATATAAAAAAATATTAGTTTCTATTAAACTTTTTCAAATATTTACAGTGTCAGGTGCATAAATCTATGTTTAACATTTGTATTAAGCATTTTTAGTGTAAAATGTCATGTGGTGCGACCGAGAATAACCTTAAAATTGTTATTTTCTCAAACATGGCTGGGAAATGAATCTAAGTTCTGAGTAATATGAAGCATATAGAAACAAACTGTTGTGTTTCTTTAGATTTTTAATGAATATGGATATTTTCTTTTGCTGTGCAATATGACAGTCACCTGCTTGTGTTTAATGAACAAACTACTGCCCTGTAAAATGCACCCAATCAAGAAAAATGCCTAAAGAACCCAAGTCGACTTTGTCTGTTATTAAACTTCAGCCATAGAATTCCTGCTGTTATTAGTCGCACCACATGACATTTTAACAGTACAAAAACATGCAGAATAACTCATGATTTCTGAAAAAATGATTTGGTTCCATGGAGGTCAGAGGTACTACAGAAATGTGCTGAATTATTATGAAATTTGAACCTTTTTAACTGAGGAAATTGCAATTGGACAGCATTAGTTTAAATCACCAGTCACTATGGCAATGCTAATTTGTCCTCATTCTGAAAGCCAAGGACACAGAACAGCGCGTTCGTGTAGAGAGTATTGTAGTAGTATTAGAGTATCTGGAGGTGTCTGTGCTCAGACCTGGCTCCGCTCCCTCCGTGATGCGAATGGACGTACACTTCAGCTGCTGGCTCATGTACTCCGCCCCCTTCTCCTCCTCCTGACTCGCCCCTTTGCCCATCCACAGGTAGCCCCGCCGCCCCGGCAGCTTCAGCAGGAAGGCGTCATTGGAGTTCAGACTGACGGTGCACACGTCCACCTACAGGCAGAGAGAGGAACTACTTCACACGTCACATTCTCATGATGTAATGAGCTCTTACGCTACTTATGTTTTCCTTCATACTCAAATTCAGTAAAGGAGACGGGGTTAACTGAACCATGAACATATACACATACAGTACTGTGCAAAAGTTAGAGCCGGCTGGTCGGTTGTTCCAAACATGTTGAAGAAGTAAGTACAGATCTTGTGTGGATGGAGCTTCCTCACATCCTTCTGTCTCTTCATGTTAATCCCAGACACACTCCATGATGTTGAGGTCAGGGCTCTGTGGGGCCAGACCATCACCAACACAACTTCTGCTTCTTCTTTATGCTGAAGATCGTTCTTAATGACTTTGGCTTTTTCTTTTGTTCGCTCACTTTGTAAATTGATCAAAACAAACAATCATTATTTATATTTTTGAAAGCCTTCTTTGTTTACAGCACCTGCCTAATATTTTTGCATTGTACTGTAGATATTTTGCATTTTGTTCACTGTAAACTGCTTAATAGTAGAATATTGTAACAGGAAATCAGTAAAATCATTGGGCTTCATTCATTCATTAATCTTTTCTTTAAAAATGTTCATACTGTGTTGAATCCAGGGCGCTGTCCAGGCTCAGGTCTGTGACAGAGGCCCATATGTAGAGCACTGGGGCTGGGACAGACTGAGGATCACTGCAGCCTGTGTAAAGTCTGTTGGAACCAGTAGACACATGCCCACCCGGAAAATTCAATTCAAATTCAAAATCTCACCTATGTTCGTCATGACCTAAACGATCTCCACCAAGCCCATTCCATCTTGTGTTCTTTTAAATCTTTTGGGGGTCCTGTTCCGGCTGGGCCAATTGACAACTGAGACTGAGCCCCCACACACGAGTCTCAACCCAGCCATCTCCGCCCCGCCTCGTACACCACTCATCAATAAACTTCTTCTTCTTCGTTTGTTGTTGGCGTGATCTTTGCTAGTGAAATGTAGTTAATATGATTAGCTGAGAATCAGGAGCAGAACCACACCTCAACCTCCTTCTCCTCCTCACCAGCGAATCACAGCTCACTTCTACCACCCCTCAATTTCCCAGAAGCCTCTTTGTAGCAGCCTGTCCCATCACCTCCGTGAAGTTGGCCCCCCATGAAACGCAAATCCACACAAAAACTATGTCAATAGTTTGTGCTTCGTTTGTGGTGTTTTGTGCTGCAAAAAGTTTAGTTTGTGCTGCTTTAGTTTTGGAGAAATTAATAATTCTTTTATAGGTCAAATTGAGGTCAAGCAGCCCCCCAGGAAGCTTCAGAATGCACTAAAACAGTCCAAAATCGTGTCAATCGTTTGTGCTTTGTTTGTGCTGCAAAAAGTTTCGTTTGTGCGATTCTGATTCTTAAGATATTTGCAGTTTTATTTTCGGCCGATGACGTCATCCAGCCCCTCAAAATGTTAAACAGCCTCAAAACAGGCAGAAAATTATAGAAAACATTTGTATTTTGTTTATGCTGTTTTGTGCTATGACAATTTTCATTTGTGCGAGTTAATTTCTAAAATTATTCATTATTATTTCTGCTGCAATTATAGGACATCATTTCCGCTCAGCTGACGGCGGCAAACTCCACAAAATTAGTGACGATAAACGATCTGAGGCTGTGGAAATGTCTGTAATGGTCTTGAGTAATTTGCTTTTGATTCATATTTTATATAATAATACAGACTTTTCAAACGAAGCACAAATGATTGACATAGTTTTTGTGTAGGTTTGCGCTTGATGGGGAGCCAACTTCACACAGGTTATCCCATCTTCCCAGTTTCTCGGCTAACTCGACCCCACCCTCCCAGCTCCTATCTCGTTCGTCTTTCAGACATAAGACGCCTACGAGCTGGAGTCCTCTTCCTGCTGGGTGAATTCACGATTGAGACCGAACCCCCACCCACGAGTCTCAACCCAACCATCTCCGCCTCGTTCACTCATCAATAAACTTCTTCTACTTTGCACAATGGTGTTGTTGGCGTGGTCCTTGCTAGTGAAACACCTCATTAATGTTATTGGATGACAGATTAATTATAATTTTTAGCTAAATAATTTAAGAAACTATATAACTACGATCTGAATTTGAATTTTTAGTTGCATTATCAGAGTAATAATATTCTAAAACAGTAAAATTTTTGTTCTTATGAGTGCTCCTGACTGTTTGTACGATTTGTTCTTCCAGAAGAAAATTTGCAGTTAAGAAAAAGTGTTGTGAAAGTCAAAAATGTTCCTAAGAATCACCTTAAGTACAAATTTATTCGTAAGAATGTTTTATGAATGAGTCCCATTGACTTCCTGTTCAAAACTCCAGGACTCTGAAGCCACGTTTGTTAGTAGCATTTCACTACAACAAGGAAAGTGACATAAATGAACCTGGATCTGTTGAGTTCTTACTGTAATTACAGAGCAGGATCATTTTTACTGGACGTTATAACAAGCTGAAAAGTTAAATTATGTATAGATACAGATAATACACCCTTTTAAATCTCTTCCTGCCAGGATTTAGGGCTTATTTTAAGCGATTTTAAGCAATTTTCTGATGTTATAATGTTAACTAATCACAAACAGACCCGGCGTTCACACACAAATCCTGCATATTTAGGATGAGTTCTTCTCTTAAACAATAAACACTTTTTAGGAAGTGCTCTGGTGTGTTTTTAAACTCCATACACCTTAATTTCAGTCCTGGAATTGCCCATTTCCACTGAACTAAAGGTAAAATGTAGCTGTTAACTTGAAAACTACTGCTTGAAGACATCACAAGGTGCAACAGTGCATTTTGAGCTTTGGAAATGAAAGAAAACATAACTCCAGGTATGTTTTTGATGAGTAAATGACATTATAACATAGCTAAAAGAGTCAATTTTAAGTAATATAGGACCTTTAACAATCACAGCCTGCTTCTTTTAACTCTCTTCTAAGCATTTTATTATACCTTTTTTGTTCCCCTAATGTGCACAGATCATTATTTTGCATTTTAAACACTGCAAACTGCTTCATAATGGAATATTTAAACAGGAAGTCATTGTTATTGAGTTCCTAATGTGCTGCTGTAGCGTTTACCTCCGCGATCCTGGTGATGGAGGCCAGGTTGCGTCGGACTTGGAAGAGCTGTGTGTCAGGAGGGGGCGCTGTTCCTCCCAGGCGTGACGTCCCGTTCTTGTAGATGATCAGGGGCTTGGATTTAAACAGGCTCAGGAGGTGTGGAGGCTCTTTACCCTGACACACTCGGACCTGTACGAGCACCAGACGGTATAAGTGAAGATCTTTGTCATTATTACACATGCAAGAAATATATGGAATCAATTTAGAAATAAACAAATAAAGTAAAATACCAAAAAACTGCAAAATAAATCAAATATATAAGATTGCAATCAAACTATTTGTGTAATAATGTAAAATATCTGTCTTTGCCTCTTTCATTTTGCTGTTTTTCCATTTTTTTGGTTATGATTCCAGCCTTCTCGTTTGCGCTCCCTGATTTTTTTGCTTTCAGTTGTTTGACTCAAAATTAATTCCATAGTTATACAGTTAAATTGTGTAGATAAAATGTAAATAAATGAAAAAAACAACAGCACTCTCTTACAATATGGCCCTACAATGAGAAGATCTGACGTTCAATTTCAGTTTCACTTGTGGCCAGCTAATTAATAACTGGTTGATGGTACGACTCCAGCCTAAGAAAAATAATAATAAATACAGCCGCAAGCAGCAATTATGGCCTTGTTGGGGCCAGTTGGGTCGTGGTGCTTTGTCGTGCACAAACTACTCTCTTTTTAGGGAACGTTATTTTGTCCATTATAATATTCATGTGTGTGGGTGTTTTAACCCACATTTGAGACTGTATTCATTTTAAAAGTTTCATAAATGAAAATGTGGCAGAATTAGATGTCTCCATAGGATTACAGGATGACATTTGTCACATGATTAATCCAAGATGGCGGACTTCCGGTTTAGGAGGGGGTGTGGTCACAATACATTTTTTGTTCCTATTCCCATGATGCATCTGTGTACCAAATTGTGAAGGGAAGGGAAATGGCGCGGGGGCGTCATTGACATTTGACTTTAAACGTAATATTCCCATTCCTGTTAGCCTTTACAAAGCCTGTAGTGTGTCAGATGCCCTCCCGGTGCTTGTGCTTGTACCTGTACTGCGTTTCCTCCCAGAGAGCGGTCCAGCTCCACGGTCAGGAAGGCTGAAGCGGTGAGGTCGTCCACAGAGCTGCTCGCCCCCTGCCTACATACACACACGATGCATTTACACAGGCTTATATTTACACAACTGTATATGTGTGTAGTCTAATGAGGTTCGTTTGTTCTTTTGTTCTGATAATTCATGTTATTGGGTTCTTTTTTCAGACCAAGAGTATGTTTTTCGTACCTTTCATACAGAGAGAACCACATTATGGACCAGGACGGAGCAAACGTCACTGGGACAGAGGAAAAATGGGAAAATAAACCGGAATTACCAGCACTACTTTACACTGATTAAATCTCAGGTGGTTTTAGAGCTCAGTAATTCATAGAAAAACAGGCATTCTGACCTCTCCACAGATCCATAGTTTGGTCTCCATGAAGATAGAAAGGTTTAATGCCATACTGTGAAACATTCCAGACAAAGCAAAGACATCTCCATCTCCAAAAGTTACACAATGCACCTTTAAATCAAGCTAAATGCCAAGAGTGTTGAAAAATTTATATTACATAACCACTCTTAAATGAAAATAGTTGTGTTTATCTCAAGTATTTTGCATCTGAAATGAGAAAAAATATTGTTTACTTGAAATATTAACAAGAGGTTTTGCAAAAGCACTTTTAGTCTCAAATAAAATAAAAACCATCAACCCAAAACATGCAGCACCCCTATGAACTAACATCAATGACCATGTTGTCCACCCTCCTGTGGGCTCACCACCTGCAGAGGGGTTCATAGGGGGGGGTCAGGTGCTATGAGGATTGGGCAGTAAACTGCCCCTGCGACCCAGCCGGATTAAGCGGGAGAAGATGGATGGATGGATAAAATAAAAACAAATAATATTAATTAATTCTAGCCATTTTAATATTTTTCCATATACGTAGATACTTATTTTATTTAATTCAAGCTACAAATGAAACAAACAAGGTACATGGTCTACTAAAAATACAAGATAATATACAGAAAATTACCCAAATTAAGATTTCATTTTCATTATTGACATTTGGATTATGCATTTGGTGCCCTCGAATAGCAGTGGCATCTAGGTTACATCTTAGCTACTGAAAATTTGCGTTAATCCTGCGTTTAAAAGAGCTAGTTTGCATCTGATGTTAGAAATAAACAGCTCTGACTCTAAATGCAGATGAAAGGATTAAAGTTATCAGGTGCAACAGGAAGACGAGCATCAGAGTGAAGTGAGAGGAAGTGAAACATGCAAAGAGATCTGCACTTTCTGTTGCAGTAATAGGCATAATAATGACTGTGTTAAACTGCATTCATTTTACTGAGGATAAACAAAAGAATAACATTCTCCAAAGACAAAATCACACATCCACATTTAAAGATGCACTGTGGAGTTGATTAAAGAGGGGCTATTACGCAAAACAGACCTTTTTGCAGCTTTCTACCATGTTCCCATATGAATGAACATTTTATCCAAAAGCAAAACGATGTCCATGGCGATAAATAGTAAATAGTAGCTGTTCACATTTTTATACAGCGCTTTTCCACCTTAAAGACACTCAAAGCGCTTTACAACACGGACATTCATACACCAGAGTACACAGACACTGGGGAGAAGGTGGGTTAAGTGTCTTGCCCAATAACACAACAACAGCGTTCTTTTGTGGGAGAGTAGAATCACACCGACATGGATCTGAGTGCTCAACCAATGATGTGTACGTCAAGAGCAGGATTCAAACCGTCAACTTTCTGATCCGTGGACAAACGCTCGACCAACTGAGCTACTGCTGAGATAAGTCGATAGAGATCCTCCTTTAGGTTATGTTGGAGTCAGGTTTGTGGAAATGCAAGCTTGCATCTTTTTTCCAGTGCAATAAAAGCATCCATAATGGAAATATTGATATTTTGCATGACATCGCGCTGGAGGTGTTCTACACGTATCTCTAATGGTGAAAAGTTTAGGAGTTACCATGGTGACGCAATGCACACATGAGCAAACACTGTCAAAAAGGTTTTAAGATTGTCTGAGAACTTAAGAAAAAACACAAAATGGATTTAAACAACACATTTTCAAGAAAGTGTCAATAGGCGTGTTCATGGTCCTGTTTATGTGCGAGGGACTAACAAGGGACGAACTTAAAAGAGCCACTAAACCTCCTGAAGCTTTACTCTGCCCCTAAGCAACATCTGAAAAATCCAAAATGGGTGGTGCCCGGCAGGTTGGGGAAGGCTCTAGAGCGATGATTGACAGCTGACTGACAGCCACAACAATCCAACATGGTGCGGACCAATGCGCTCCCGACTTTGAAACAGAGTGGACATTTGTGCTCGGATCATGACGTTTCCCTTTTCTTCAGACACGGTGAGAGACATCACGATGCCAGTAGGGGGCAGGGCGGAGAGGGGCTACTCACGTACCGCCCGTAGACGCCAATGGCTGTGCTCATCACGTAATAAGCTCTATGCATCACAAACCAGGAAGAATTTTGGAAACATGCGATGACGACTTCCGGTGTAGTTCCCGACACTGGGCTCAACCGACTGTGATCAAATCATGGATGTATAATAAGAGCTGGATAAGACACGCCTCCTCTATCCGTGACCACAAATTGATGTGTGACTGAGTTTGATATTGCAGCCTGCAGCCCAAGAAAAAATCTCCCATAGAAGCACAATTGCAATTTTTGAGAAATCAAACAGCCCGTGCTCGGCTGACAGGGCTTCCACAGCTTTCATAAAGGTCGGATTTTGTAGGGCTTCTTCTGTAGTTTTGCAATATGAACAAAAAAAAACGTTAATCGTCAAAGCACCTAAAAAGCAGCTTTGTAAGAATTAGCCTAGCCCCGTTCTAAGCCCGCAATAGCTCCGCTCTTGCAGCTCGCACTCTGATTGGTCAGAACTGCGTTTCACACGTCACATGTTGGGCTGCGGAAGTGAAAATCTTTGTTGCGATCATGCGCCAATGAGCACAGGCCACTGAAAACAACAGGGCGCCATCTTGGATTCATCTTCCAGATTTTATTATAATTCTATGGATCAAACCCACTGAATTAAATGTGATCGTTGGTCAAATGAAGACTGCAGACGTATGTGTTGTTTGGAATCATCTTGAATTTGGCGTCCTCGTCTCTTCTAATCGCATGTACCCAGTGCGCTCGGAGTCGTGCGTCAGTGGGGAAATGATAAAAACTGAGGTACGGTTGGAATTGTTGATGAGCCAAACATAACGGAACGCTACAGTGACATGGAGATGAAGAAAACTGGACCTGGGAAGTTGTAATTGCATCTTTTCAATCGTCTTCCTGGTTTGTGACATAAGTGTGAATAGAGCCTATAACCTGCATCTGCCTCTCTAGGGCCGTTAGTCCAACCTGAAAATTCAACTGTCCTGACCGTAGTTGATCCTAAAGATGCTGTTACAGATACGACTTTGACCCAAAAGACAGATTTTTAATAAATATCGACTAAAATGTCAAAATAAGGCCAGGGGCAGGTATTAATTTCTATTTTAGTAGAAGAAAGTGATTTTGGTGTTTAGTGGCCCTTTAAGACTACAATTTACAAAGGATTAACAGTATTTTTGGGGTGGGGCTTTAAGATAGGTCTGGCATATACAAAATAAAATAAGTGCGTTACCATGTGTAGATGATCTGTCTGGCGCCGTAGGTGTAGAGGATGATGTAACAGTCTCCTCCATAGAACTGCCCATAGGTGCTCTCGTCCACAGGGACACGCCCACTGCTCTCCACCCTCCAGATCTACAACAAACACCAACAATTCGTAAAAATGCAACTCTATTTTGACCTTATTGTGTGTTGTTAGACATCTTCCCATGATTCCTCACCTTGGTGTCCCCGCTGCCGTCGTCCACCATGTTGTACTGCGCGGCCATGTGGTGAGACTCGTGCAGTTTGGATGCGTCAAACTCCACCTGCTGAATGTGAGCGATCCTCTCAGTGACATAGACCTTCCCCAGACCCTGGCTCTCGTCTCGGTCCCTCCAGCCCGAGAAGAACTGTTTGAACATGGGCGTCTCCCCTCCCTCCGGCAGAACCTGGATCTGAGAGCACAGAGACGAAGATGGTGTGAGCAGAAGGCAAAGAGACTTGTGATTCGATATATTGTGATGGTCCACGATATTATTGTGAGACCTTTGACCATTCGATATCAACATATTTCGGTTATTGTTACATCCCTAATGTTAACTATATTTAAGTGAAATTTAGTGCACTTTAAGTTTAACTGGGGAAACAATTTCTGCCTCATTCACTATTCACAACACAAAAACATTAAAAAAACAAATATTTTCAACCTTTGCAAGACAAACATGCTGCCAGTTATTAATTTTTTGCACCAAAAACACTTTATTTGGTGCTTAACTCAAAAGATCATGTTATATTTGGATGTGTTAAAAGTTATAAAAGTTCCGTAAGCGTTGGTGAGGTGTACCTGTGTGTTAGCGGGGTATCCCATCTGCTGAATGAACCCCTCTGCTGTCTTCATGGCCTCTCTTCTCTCGTTGGCATTGGCGTTATGACCTGAAAACGAAATATACAAACAAATATATAACAAGTTAATGTCCAGGAGAGTGAGTTCTGCATAATTACAAATTAATTTCCACACAAGATAAAGTCGGTTTGTTTTGTGAGGTGACCCAAGGTGATGAAGGCCTGACCAAGGTGATGAGAAGGGCTGGGAAATACTGACAGAAATACAGTAAATGAATCAAAGTATTTATTTAAATATTCAAATTTTGTTTTTGTAATCAATTGCAAATGGGTTAAAACATTAAGTAAAAAATGTGAAAAGTTTACACTTACTAGACTCATTTTTATGATCTTATTATTATTACATGATTATATTATTATTATTTCTATCTTCAAAAAACAATTTTCATTTTTATAGGTAATATATTTCAGAAATTGAAATTGCATATACAGTATGGCCTTTCTATCTTCACCATTATTATTATTATTATTATTATTATTATTATTATTTGTTCTTATGTTTTTGTTTCGTATTATTTGTATTTTTTAAATTATTATTATTTTCATTTCACAGTATGGCCTTTATATCATCACGGAGACCAAACCAGACAAGGTTACAGGTCAGATCTGTGGAGAGGCGACCTCCGCTCACAGTCAGAACGCCTGTTTTTCTAGGTATTTTTGAGCTATAAAACCACCTGTACTTGAATAAATAATGTCACACTGTGGAACATTTGAAGCAGAGCAATGACATATCCATAGAAACAATGTTTAAATGTACCTTTCCACACAAAGATGATGTTGTTTTTCCCGTGGTCCAGGATGAAGCACTCGTCAGACAGAAGGTCGCTCTGTCTGAAGGGGTTCTCCTCCCTCACCAGGGTCAGCTGCATGGACCCTGAGGCATCAGACACCTGCACACACAACGAGAATAATACAACAGCTCCAGTCTCTGTACAGTCTGACCTCTGCAAGTATTTGGATTTCCAAGTATCACTCAGATAAGAACTACACACAGCCACGTCTAAAATATGCAGGATTAAAGCAGGTCTGAGTCTGAAGTGGGACTCTAGTCTAAACCACAAGGAACGAAACCAAAAACAGCTGGATTTCAGAAGACATCACCACATTCTATAGAGCAATAATGTTTGATACAGATACGCAGCTAAGATGAGGCTAATTTTTGTATAAACATGCAACATTTGTGATTTTTTTTTACATTCACAGACATTCAATTCTGTCAACAGGAAAGTTTTTGATTGAAGACGTTTTACAGCTCATCCAAACAGCTTCTTCAGTTCTGGTCAGACACTGGAGGACACTGCCTTATATCTGCCTGAAGAGAGGAGCTAACTACACTGAAACTACTCTGAAACTAACACACACACTTGGTTTACACTTGTTTGTGAGCTCGGTCTATTGAACAACATTTACTTTTTGGATTTCATGGCAAAGTCTAAAATTATCTGTAAGGAACTCTCTTATTCCCATCTGTGAGTATGACATCATCACATTTTAGAAGCTGAAAAACACCAACAATAACTGATATGGGTATAATAATAAAAATAATAATTGGTCCTTCTCATTTGACCCATGATTCAGTGCTGCTGGGTCACCTCACATGAGCAGTGGGACCTCAGTCTCCAGATGTTGAGCTGTAGGCTATGTGCATGTTTCTGATATTCTAGAACACTATTATACGATTTTGTACCATGGGGTCACTTTGTTTGCAGACATTTACATGTTTTAATAGTGTAAACTTAAATGTACTCCCAGGCTTAGTGGCTCAGACAGAGTTTTAGAATCCTGAATGTACAACAGAGATTCTAGATAAATAGGGAATAAGACATTTCAATACCAGCAATTCAATTATCTAAAATGAAACCCAAATATCTGCATATGCCTGCTGTGTGTGTTTTAAGTAATTTTCCTTATGGATCAAGAAAGTTTGTTGAAGTCTATGTGTGTTTGTGAGTGTGTGTGTGTGTGTGTGTCTGTGAGTGTATGTGTGTGTGTGTGTGTGTGTGTGCAAAGTGCAAATTTCTGTGATCTGGCCAAGATTTTAAAATTTACATCAGGTTATTCATCTTGTTTTCTGATTTATTATCTACTTACTAGTTCTGAGACTGTTTCATTTATTTTAAATTCACATGGTGTCAACATACCCCTATGAACTAACATCAAGGACCATAATGTCCACCCTCCTGTGGGCTCACCACTCACAGAGGGGTTCATAGGGGGGGTCAGGTGCTATGAGTATTGGGCAGCAAGCTGCCCCCGCGACCCAGCCGGATTAAGCGGGAGAAGATGGATGGATGGATGGATGGTGACAACATGTTTATTATTAAAACAAAATTAAAAGTTAGGCCCTAAGCCATGGTAAATGCTAATGATATAAGAATGAATCTGCTACTGTGCAAAACACAATAATGCACCAAAATCAGTGTTGTTATACCGTAAATTATTGACATATGTAAGGGTCTAATAACATCAAGTCAAATAATCCACTTCAGACTTATTTTTGAAAATGTTGTAATTTTTATGTTTTTGGTATCTTAAAAAATGGTGACTTTTGCACCTTAAATGGCCCATATCAAAAAATATTTTTTTTAAAGTTTGGTCATTTCTTGATATGTTTGGACAGAAGACAAGTAGACAAAAGGTTTGAGCTATTGAAAGTATTTTAAAAAATGTTAATTCAGTCTTATTTTAGAGCACTTTTATGTACCAGGGGCCATTTGTGCCACGAAGAATACAAGTGTGACTAAAAATATTGGGGTGTCAGAGGGTTAAGAGAAGTTGTCAAGAAAAATTATCTTGCTGCATGGACAGATTATTTCACTACTTTTATGTCATTTTCTGATAGATTTAAGGGTTTATATTATATTTTAGCCAAATTTTAGCCAAACTTTTTTGCAGTGTGTGCGTTTATATGTTTGTCTGTGTGTATAGTATGTGTGTGTGAGTATATATGAAGGTGTGTGTGTGTGTGAGTATATATGAAGGTGTGTGTGTGTGTGTGTGTGTGTGCGCGCGTGTGTGTGTACCATGTAGAGTTTTGCCATCTTCCTGTTGGAGATGTCTGCGCTGACGTCTTCATCATCGTCTCCCTCAGGCAGTTCAGGTTTTGCTCCCAACACCTGATCGGAGGGGAACAGACACCGGGATGCAAACATTCAGTCTGAATATTAAACAAGTGAATACATGCAATCTTATGTGAATTAGAAAAACAAAAATAAATCAAAATAGACATAGACAAACTTCATTGATCCACAAAGGAAATTATACAAAAAAAAAAAAAACTTCATTTGAGCAGATTCAACTTGACAAGTAAAATGATCTACCAATGGATAAGTGTGTTTTTCTTATTTCAAACAACATTACATTTTGTTTCTTGTTTTACGTGCAAAGGGCTGTGTTTTCCCTATCTTAAGTGTGTATTTTAAGTATAAAAAGTCTTATTCCATTGGTAGATAATTTTACTTGTTTCAAATCATGATGAAACTTTCTTAATTCAAGTGATCTGAACTTGGCTAAATTTTAGTTTTCAGATTGTAAATGGTAATTAAAGCCACAAGCGTCATCGAATGGCCCTCTCGGGCCGCGCTTCGCACTCGGCCGACCCGACTCTCCCCTGGGTGGCGCTGATGAGCCTCTTGTCTCTGTGGCTTTGGGCTGAACTTGTCACTAAACACATAAAGTCCACACACACTGGAGATGCTGATGTGCTAACAGAGACAAACATGGGCACTTTGGGACATCGCCATGTCAACACCGTGCAAAATACAACTTTGGCCCCTCAGACTTTTTTGTTTGGACTGACCTGAAGAATCACTGTGCCAAATTTCACTTTCTCCAATGAAAGTAGTAAATCGTTACATCACTTTGAAATGTAAGAAATTGTGGAAAATTTTCCATTAGGATAACATTAGAGCATTTGTGCATCACCGTGGCAACACGCTTTAAAATACCATATGGTTGTCATTGACTTTTTTGATCGGGATGACATGAAGAGTAATTGTGGCAAATTTGAGAATATTCTGTGAAAGTAAAATATTTTTCATGAATGGGAATTTATCTGATCTCTCCCATTAGGATAACATTGGAGATTTTGTGCATCACATGGCAACACGGTTAAAAATACCATATGGTTTCCATTGGCTTTTTTGATTGAGATGACCTAAAGTAATTTTGGGCAAAATTTGGTACATTTTGGAAAAAGTAAAATTTGGCCCTCCATATAAAATTTTGTTGTGGCCTGCAGGGGGCGCTATCACACCATTTTTGCTCCTGTC
This sequence comes from Odontamblyopus lacepedii, assembly GCA_034769755.1. NCBI lineage: Eukaryota > Metazoa > Chordata > Actinopteri > Gobiiformes > Gobiidae > Odontamblyopus > Odontamblyopus lacepedii. The sequence goes on from CM068362.1 coordinate 7,266,725, forward strand.
ACAATTAGTATGTTTTGGCATGAAAGTTTTATAAGTGATTAAAATTTGAGGACATTCGGACTTTGTATGGCCGAACAGGAGCAAATTTAGTCACTGGAAAATTGCAAAAAATCTGAACAAATTTTGCGGCTTCGCCGCACGTAAACCGTGACAGTTATCAAAAAAGCTATCGTTTGAAGCCCCACTTCTCTAGTTGATGTACAGCGATTTTCACCCCTGTGGGTGAAGCGCCTTCAGAGGAGTTCGTTCAAATGCGACATGAGCGAAAATGCTGACTCAGCAGTTTTTATTTCAATCCAAGATGGCCGCCTTCTGATTTGTCAGGGGGCGTGGCCATAATAATATTTTTTTCCTGTCTTCACATGAGGAATGTCTGTATGGAATTTCGTGACTGTACGACAAACTTTACGTCGGGACATCTCCCATAGGCGATTTTGTTTCTTATTTTAACCCTGGAGAACCCAAGAACCCTTTTCTTCTTCAGAAAATTATGAACTATGCCTTAAATGATTGCTATAAGTTCACTGAACACCAAAATATCTACTTTTTAAATTTGAACCCTTTATTCCCTGATTTAGGATTTGGGTCAAATCTGACCCATTGGGCTTTAGGTGTATAATTTTAAAGAACGACTATAAGATACACTGTCAATGCAAACTGTTTTAAATTTAGGAAAACAATCAATAATTTACACCAGAACATTTAACAATAGTTATTTTTGCATGTTAGAACTGTATTTCTAATGTTTAAACACACTTTGGCCAACTGAAACAAGAACACAAGGCCATAAACGACTAATAAAAAACTAACACCATTGGTCTTTGCTTATCCAAAATCTTTTCTACTAGAGAGAGGAAATCACACTAGACATTGTGGTAGTCTTTGGGCTTTTAAGGTTAAATTTGACATTTTTTTCAATTTGGTTCATTTTTAGTAGCAGCAATTAACTGGTCAAATTTGACCCCGTGGGTTCTCCAGGGTTAAGAGCAAAAAGTTGTTGTTTTTCTTATTTTAAGTGTAGTAAGATGTATTTTCATAAGTAAAGTACAAAAAGTCTTGTTCCACTGGCAGATAATTTTACTTGGTGAGTGAAATTTACTCAAATCATGGTGAAACTTTCTTAATTCAAGTCATCTTAACTTGACTAGATTTAGTTTTTTGCAATGTAGTTCAGAGACGCTTCATTCTAGTCTAGAGGTCATTTACTTTAAGATAACTTGTTCAGTAAAATGATCTTGGTGCATGGACAGATAATTTCACTACTTTTAAGCCATTTTCTGATAGATTTAAGTGTGTGCGTCTTAAATTTTTTTTGCAATGCAGAAGCCGGTATTTTCTCACTAAATGTTGGAGCGTCGTTGAAAGTATCTGCGTGTCTGTCTCAGAGCCTCACCTCGATGAGCGCCCTGGGTTCTCCGCCCTCCTCCACCACCACCAGCTGGGCGCGGCCGTTACTCTCGTTGTCTCGGATGCCGCGTGCCACCTGCGCCGCCTTCAGCCTCTCAAACTTATTGCATTTGGAGCCACACCACTGATAGATCGTCTACACACAAACACACACACATTAGTTTAGGTTTACAGACAGACTAATATTCGTTTTGGCCTCTTGGCTACAAAGCTCCAGCAGGTTAATTGCATGTGTGGACCCACTGTCTGACTGCAGGAGATAGAAGAGGCTTTGTATGGACTGAAGATAAGGCTTGGTCCAGAGTTGGTCCAAGGTTTAAGGAGTACAAATGATCATCATGATGCTAGAAGAAAACTAAATCAGCACCAAGCTTAGTACAGCCAGAGTTGGTCCAAGGACTCAGGTCTAAACATAAACTTATCCCAAATTAAAAAGTCCAAACCAGATCTAAAGTTGGAGTACAATTGTTCATCATGATGCCAGAAGAAAACTAAATCAGCACCAAGCTTAGTACAGCCAGAGTTGGTCCAAAGTTTAAGGACTCGAGATTTAACATAAACTTATCCAGGATTAAAAAGATTAAAAAGTCCAACCCAGATCTAAAGTCAAAGCGGAAATGTCCATCATGATGCCAGAAAAAAACCAAACCAGCACCAAGCTTAGTACAGCCACAGTTGGTCAAAGGACTCAGGTCTAAACATGAACTTATCCATGATTAAAAAGATGAAAAAGTTCAAATCAGATCTAAACTAAACAAATGTCCATCATGACGGCAGAAGAAATCTAAACCAACACCGAGCTTAGAACAGCGAGAGTTGGTCGAAGGTTTAAGGACTCAGGACTAAACCTAAACTCCTCCATAATTAAAAAGTCCATCATGATTCCAGCCTCCCATATTCCCCAGGTGCTTGTGTCTGTATAAGGGTCTCAGTTCACGGTGCTCACATGTCCCAGGTCCAGGATGAAGCAGTCTCCGCTGTTGAAGCTGGACCAGCCCAGAGGCACCTGCGTTGCCCTGACGACGCGCCGCCCTTTGATGTGCAGGAGCCGACGGGCGTTCAGCTCGTTGGTGATGACGTGATGGAAGCCGGACGCCACTCCCCCGGTCTGAGCAGAGGAGAAGGTCTGTTTATATGTGTACAGATGTGTTATTCACTGAAACTGTGACTCACTGTTGTAACTGGCACGAGTGACGGAAAACTCAAAGACCAGACCAAGTTAGACCAAGACCTGCTCTGTGCATCTACATCAGCTAAAAGGGGCATTGCATGACTTTAATAAAGACTCAAAACACTATTAGGATCTTGCACAACAACAACAAGCAACATGTATTCAGGGAAAACCGAGTGAGCGCCAGGATTCCTGTTTTTTCCATTTCCTTGTGCTGTCTCCTCCCTCACCTCTGGATTCCACCCACTATTCACCCACAGTCCAACTGAGGTTTTAAACAGCCGGAAGTGCCCCACTTTAGGTTTGCGAAACTTCCGGTTAATGGTTTTCTGTGTAAAATGTTTGTGGAAATGTCTCACGTATTCTCCACTATGGAATCAATTTTGTGTTAAAATGTTCAAAGAAAACTTTTCAAACATCAAGCAAAAAAGTATGAATCAAAATACCAAAAAAAAAAAAAGAGGCAAAGACAGATACCTCTTTTTTCATGATTACACATGTAATTTGATTGCATTTTTATTTATTTGATTTAACAATTTTTTTTTGGTATTTTGATTCATACTTTTTGCTTGATGTTTGAAAACTTTTCTTTGAACATTTTGACACAAAATTGATTCCATAAATCTGCCCCATCACCAAATCTTCAACCAGCAAGGTCCACAAAGGAGAAATATTCTTCCATGAAGAATTTAAATACAACGATCAAGGTAAGAAAGACAAAAGCGTAAAGGAGAACGACAACGAGCATTAGTGAACTACTGAACAAAACTGTTGCTATGGCATTTATGCTAGAGATGTCTCACATTTGGACTGCACAAATGTATCTATCTATGCTAACATCTACATCATGAAATACATTTTTAATTGTAGAATCAGTCTGAGTGAACAAGATACTTCTATTTTATTCATGACCATAGCATTAGTTTTGCTCAGTAGTTCACTAATGCTCGTCGTTGTTTCCTTTAAGCTTTCGTCTTTCTTGATAGTTGTGGATAAATTGTTCGTGAAAGAATGTTTCTCCTTTGTGGACCTTGTTGGTTGAAGATTTGGTGATGGAGAAGATTTATGAAGCTGGTGGAGAATATGAGAGACATTTACACAGAAAACTATTAACCAGACTTTCCACAAACCTACAGCTTCTACCATTGTGAAAAGGTCGATGCCAATCAAGCTTCACCCTCTCGAGTACAACAAACAAGCTCATGCATCCACGTCCACTTTATCCTCTGCAGTATAGTTACCCTTTGGCCTAGGTTGTTTCTATAGTATTTTTGCCTTTTTCTATGTAACTTTTAGTATGTTTTTTCATGTTTTATTCAGATCCTGTTTGTGGACATTACTAGGGTGACTAGATTTTCAAAATAAAAAAAAACTGGGACATCCCTGGTTTAGGTTGGTAATAATTAAATTTTGAAATGAGTGCATAATTAAGGAAAATTGCTCTGCACTTGGCACTAATGTGAGCCAGTATAGTCACATTTTGTTTGTGTTTTGGTCATTTTTAAGCAGCTTTTCTGTATTTTACCGAAACAAATGACAGTGTATGCCTCTCTTTACTGTTGGCAGGGATCAGATTGGTCCGAAATAGGGACACTAGGGGCATTTCTTGTATAAAACTGGGACAAATCAGTGGTTTTGGATAAATCTGATGGGACAGGGGACTCAGGGCTCAAAACTGGGACTTTCCTGGGTAAACAGGGACGTCTGGTCACTCTGGACATTACCCACAGCTCCCAGCACCCAGCTTTCTTGTTCATTTTCCAATAAATCCTGCTAATTTACAAGTTTCATGTGTCTGTATCATTTGATCCACCAGTCGTTAAACAGTGAGTGAAAAAGCAGATTAAGCTGTCCAGACAAACTCCAACTATCTCACTTCATGCGTCAGTCTTTCTGCTGTTGTGTATCAGTCCTAAGACCATAAAGAATAAAGAAATAAAGCCTAGAGCCCCAGTTAAATGAGACTGAAAATTAGCCTGAACACTTAAACTGCCTGTTTGTCTGTCCTGTATTTTAATTTACTCTAATCCTTTTGTAAATCCAGGGGAGGGGATTTGCAAATTATGACTTGAACTTGAGTCAACTTAAGCCGCTCCATATTTCATAGTCAAAGTAGAGTTAGCCTCTGCAGTGCATGTGAAAGTACTCTCGGTGTGTACCTTGTAGGTGATGCCTCCTTTGAAGTAGCTGGTGAAGGCCGTGGACTCGACCCCCTGCAGCTCCCTGTACTGCACGGGCTTCCCTCCCAGGTAATCGTCCAGCTGCACCGTCAGGATGGCCGCCGCCGCGCTCTCGTCCTGACTGCACTCCTTCCCTGAAAACACGAGGCACGACGGAGCAATCTTAACATAAATCAAATCTATGCAAAGACACGGCAAAGGACTTTTATTTTTTCACCTTCACTAGAATCATCCGGATAATCTGAGCCCTGGAACTGCCCATCTCTATTTAACACGGCCAAAATTTAAGATCTAAACACTTAAATCTATCCGAAAATGACCTTAAAAGTAACAAAAGTATCTGTCCATGCAGCAAGATCAGTTTAATTTACAAGTTCTCTTAAAATAAACGACCTCTAGACTAGAATGAAGCAGCCTCAGAACTAGTAAATTGATAATAAATATGAAAACATGATGAATAACCTGATATAAGTTTTAAATCTTGGCTAGATCAGAGAAATTTGCAGTGCACAAACTACCACTTCATGATGTCACGAGGTGGAACAGAGCATTCTGAGCTTTGGAGATGTAAACAGACTAATAATAAAAGGTTCAAACATGTGCGAATGAAACAAAACACAACTCCAGGTCTGTTTTTGAAAAGATAACAACATTATAACACGGCTTAAAGCTCACAAGAGTCCATTTTGTGTAATATAGGACCTTTAAAGCTGCACTGCGTAACATTTCTAGTGGAGGATCTGCTACCTGCTTGCCTCCATGGAAATGTTATTGCTTTGTTTCACAGTATAGAGAAATCTATTTATCACAAGGGAGACAAGCCGGCTTTTTACAATTACATTTCAGATCTGTCGAGAGTCGCTCCTTTTCACAGCACCTCGAGGGAACTTTTTTTTTTGCTGTACTAGAATAAAATGTAATTACACATCCACTCCAGTAGTTGGCAGTGATGCTCATTGTTGCTTATTGTCAGAGCACCAGACAAACGTACTCACACAGCACAGAGCAGGAGATATGAAGTGTAAAACGTCTGCAGCGTTCGGCTACACTGTGATTACGACGGGAAACAAGGAAAAACCGCTGTGTTTACTGTGTCTAAAAATGTTTGCAGCGATAGCGTGAAGCCAAATAAATGACGCCGTCGCTTAAAGACATTACACCCCAATCACGCTGATAAACTGCTTGAGTTTCTTCAGCAAAAATGTGTCGAATATTGCCAACAATACAAAACAACCCATACTCTTAACCAAATCTTTGGGAAACACTGAAATATAATTTAAAGTTGGAGATAGAAATACCCCTCATGAACTTTATATTTAGTTTCTTACTGTCCCTTCTTATGTGCGATGCAAAGAGATACAATTACTAACCTAACACGCCTCAGTGCTTCTGAAGCGTGACCAGACGTCACTTTTTACCCAGGACAGTCCCATTTTAGAGCCCTGTGTCCCCTGTCCCAGCAGATCTATCCAAAACCAATGCTTTGTCCCAGTTTTATACAAGAAATGTCCAAGGTGTCCCTATTCTTGACCAATCTGATCCCTGCCAACAGTAAAGAGAGACATAAACTGTCATTTGTTTAGGTCAAATACAGAAAAGCTGCTTAAAAATGACCAAAACACAAAGAAAATGTGACGATACTGACTCATGTTCGTCGTGAATGGGCCGAGTGCAGAACAGTTTTCCTTAATTATGCACTTGATTCACAATTTTATTATTACCAACCACCCCAAACCAGGGATGCCCCAGTTTTTTATTTTGAAAATCTGGTCGCCCTAGATTTGGAGCAAAAGAAAACGCCTGTAATGAATAAATGGTAGTTGGATATGTTTAATGTCATACCATGGAACATTTCTGGCAATAACAGGAATAACAATAGCAATAACATCTACAAGTAGGTAGCACACCCTCTACCTTTAAAGCTGTATTTTGAATATGGCCTAATTAAATACATGATGTGTAATAATAAATACAGTGGTTTATGTTATAACACTGTAATAGTCACAGCTGTGAGAAGTCAGTTTCACCACTGTGTGTAAAAAAAGAAAACCACAGAGCAGCAAACCATAAGACAGGAAGTTAAAGGCCATGTACACACGTAGCCGGGTATTTTTAAAACCGAACATTTCCCCCCCTCCGTTTATAAAAATTGTTTTATCCACACCACCTCATCTTCGAAAAAAAAATACCTTCCACACATAACCGAACATCTGCGTTTTCAACCACATTCATACGCATTCCAAACCTGTAGATGGCGTTATTTCCATTGAGCCCTCACTTCGCCGTCACTTCCGCCTAAACTTAAACAACAGAAAACATGGCGCCGAGCTCCTTTGTCTGGACAGACTCGGAGTCAGAATTGCTCCTAAACAAATTAATGCTCCCACAGCTCTCAAGAAACGACTCCGGTCCATAGTCTGCTTTGGCTTTTGCAGTCGCCTAAACAAAGGTCGCACGTTTGACGTCAGGGCAGATTCATATTTTTTGGCGCAGACAGTGACGTTTTAAAACACAAAACCCCAGTTATCTCTGTCCACACAAACTGGCATATACGGAGTTTTCAAAAATCTTCACTTTGGCCGGAGTTTTCCCTGAATACTCATTTTTGATGCGTGTTCGTGTGGATGACAGGTCAAAACGCAGCAAAACATCTTCGGTTTATCAGATACCCGGCTACATGTGGACAAGGCCAAAGTTCCCCACTCGCCATACGAATACTTTCTACTTGGTTTGATTTGCTATTAAAGGTGCTGTGCCCATTTTACTGTCTTCCTGAAAACCAGAACTAGCTCACTATAAACAGTTTGCAGTGGTCCGAAGTTATTCCTCACTTACCTTACGCATTCTGAGCGTCCTAATGATTCACCGCGATGAGCTAAAGAGACAACTAGCATGGTAACGCACACTTCCTAGCTCTCAGACAATAAAACACTGTAATCTTGTAATCTGCAATCTACTATATGTGCGCCCTCAAACAGAAAAGTGCTCCATTGTGTTTTTAAACTCCACACACCTTCACTAGAATCACTGGATGATTTCTGATCTGGATTTGCCCATCCCTACTGAACTAAAAATAAAATGTAGCTGTTCACTTGAAAACTACCTCTTTATGACATCACAAGGTGGAACAGAGCATTTTGACCTTTGGAGATGTACAGACTATTAATAAAGAGTCTCTCAAACATGTGTAAATGAAACAAAACACAACTTTGTAATGAGGAAACAACATCATAACATGATTAAAAGCTCACAAGAGTCAATTTTGCGTAATGTAGGACCTTTAAACATGTTGAAGTGCCTTATCCAGTGACACATCAATAGTTTCCACATACAGTGACGTTCAAACCGCTGCATTTTTGTGTTTAGTTTTTCACTTTTTTAATCTTACACATTATATTGTACTTATTTTCTGCTTGAAGGTGCATTGTGTAACTTTTCTGTCCGTTTTGGGTCCGTCATATGCTGTTGTCCATTCAGATGTTTTTGCTTTGTCTGGAATTAAACCTTTCTATCTACACGGAGACCAAACCAGACCAAGTTACAGGTCAGATCTGTGGAGAGGCCACCCCGCTCACAGTCAGAGTGCCTGTTTTTCTAGGTATTTCTGAGCCATAAAACCACCTGTAATTGAATAAATGTAAAGTAGAGCTGTCACACTGTGGAACATTCTGGACACAATGCAGCTTTATTTAAATCAGATATTGTGATTGTAATGACTATTGGAATAAAAAAAGGGTAGCTGTTCACTTGAAAACTACCTCTTTATGACATCACAAGGTGGAACAGGGCATTTTGATCTTTGGAGATGTACAGACTTATAATAAAGTGTTACTCAGACATGTGTGAATGAAGCGAAACACAACTCCAGGCCTGTTTTTGAGGTGGTAACAACATTATAAACATTCTTTTGTGCCATTAGCCATTCATAATCTGCTAAACTCAGAAAGTGCAGTTAAAAAGTAAAAGGCTTAGGGAATGTGCAGTTATGAACAGAATACCAAGAAGTGCTAACAAAGTGGAGGGAAAGCAAAGTGCAATGTGTTACCTGGAAATATTCAGACTGTTTGAGATGAGAATGAGCCATTACATTTTAAAAGGAACCTACATGTTAAAAAACCCAGATTCAGAACCAAGGTTATGGACCAAAGCGTCGCTGTCAAAGGAGTTCAGTTATGGAATAGTCTTGACAAAGAAATCAAAGAATCAAGTACAACGATGGCTTTTAAAAAACACATTAAATCCAGTGCAGTGTGTATGTATGAAAAAGAAAACTAAATTGTTGCACATAAAAGTGAAGATTTCTGTTTGCTATTGATTCATAATTGTGACTGAAATTAAATGTACTTATTTGAAATGTTTCAAAGCAATAATCGGTGTTGATAAGATGACTCTTTCTTTCTTTCTGCTCCTTTCCATTAATTTCTTGTTGTTTGAGATTGTGGCACTGTTAATGTCTTTTTATACTTTATGAATGAAATAAACAAATTTGCTTCACACTGAAGATTCTTAACACCACTTTCTAACCCATCTTACAACAGCCACGAGTCTAACAAACAAAACGCTCTGCCTGGTTCACTTATTAGTGTCTGGAAACGTTAGAAAACAACTTTATAAGCAGCCTTAGCCTTATCGATTCGATTTCCCACTGCGCATGCGAAAGCCAACACTGATCTGTGCCGATTTTTGGCTTCTGACAGTATTCGACCACCTCTAGCAATGGACTTTAGCTTCAAACATGCCGGGGTTCCCCTTTAAAAGTAGTGAAATTATCTGTCCATGCAACAAGAAAATAAACAACCTCTAGATTAGAATGAAGCCGTCTCAGAACTAGTAAGTCGACAATAAATTTGAAAACAAAATGAAGAACCTGATATAAGTTTTAAAATCTTGGCCAGATCAGAGAAATTTGTAGGGTGTTGTCTTGTCTTTGTGTAAAAGCATTATCTTTTCCCTTATCTTATCTTATAACATGGCACGAAGATCACAAGAGTCAGTTTTGCGTATTACAGAACCAGCAGCTATAAAAACTACTTAAAAACGACTTTGTATTCTTCCCTCTTGAGCGTGTACGATGAACCCAACACTCCTGGAGCTGTTGCTGAGTCTAGCGTCACATCAGCGCGTTTTCACTTAGCTCTGAGTGTGAAAGGAAGTGCACGCTCTGCTTTCCGAATGCTTCATCATGTTCAATCTTTCCCTCAGACACATGAGGGGTGCAGCCAAGTCATATTAACGTTTACAAATGGACTGAGTAGACGGGCAGGAAATGGGGCTTTTAACAGCTCAAATGCACAAGCAAATGTCATGGATTATTTACCATGGGAGGAGACAGTTTCTAATAGTCATTACAATCACAATATCTGATTTAACTAAAAGTGCATTGTGTCCAAAAAGTTCCACAGTGTGACATTAAATAGCTCTACTTTAAGTTTATTCAATCACAGGTGGTTTTATGGCTCAAAAATACCTAGAAAAACAGGCATTCTGACTGTGAGTGGGGTCGCCTCTCCACAGATCTGACCTGTAACTTGGTCTGGTTTGAAGATAGAAAGGTTTAATTCCACACAAGGCAAAAACATCTGCATGGAGAACAGCATATGACGGACCCAAAACGGACAGAAAAGTGACATAATGCACCTTCAAGTAGAAAATAAATACAATATAATGTGTAAGATTAAAAAAGTGAAAAGCAAAACACACAAATGCAGCGGTTTGAACGTCACTGTATGTGGAAACTATTGATGCGTCCCTGGGCAAGGCACTTGTTTAAAGGTCCTATATTACGCAAAATTGACTCTTGTGAGCTTTTAATCATGTTATGATGTTGTTTCCTCATTAAAACCAGACCTGGAGTTGTGTTTTGTTTCATTCACACATGTTTGAGTGACTATTATTAGTCTGTCTACAAGTTCTTAGTGCCCCGTCAGAACATGGGCCATTTGAATTCCCAAAATGCATTGTGCTTCTATGGAAAAATCCTTTCTGGGCTCATGGTCCCGGAGCTGCAGTACCTGGAGCGGCCACTAGTCGGGACAGAGGGGGAGGGGCTTATCCATTTTTTATTATAGATCCATGGTCTACAGCTCCAAAGCTCAAAATGCTCTGTTCCACCTTGTGATGTCATAAAGAGGTAGTTTTCAAGTTAACATCTTTTTTTTTTTACCTTCAATTCCATAAGGATTGACAATTCCTGGTCTGAAATCATCCAAATGATTCTAGTGAAGGTGTGTGGAGTTTAGAAACACAGTGGAGCATTTCCTGTATTACCACATGATGTCACAAGGTGGAACAGAGTGTTTTCTGTTCGAGAGAAGAACTCAATAGCCTAAATATACAGAGTTTGTGTGTTAAACATGAATAAATGAAGCAAAACACAACTCCAGGTCCGTTTGTGATGAGGAAACAACAGGGATATAACAATAACGTAAATATGGTGATATCGTATCGTCACAGGTCACAATAATATCGTGGACCATCACAATATATCGAATCCCAAGTCTTAAACAGAGGGAACTACATAGACCATGATCCTTTGCTCCGTTTCAGTGCAGACGGCATGAAAAAATAACTGTTCTAAACACTTTTACATCTTCATTCTTTGGATTAAGTCTTGTGAAGGTATTTTTAGAGGAAAAAGTAGCAGATTCACACAAAATATTACAATAAATATGGTACCGCGAGATGTATATGGTGAAAATATCGTACAGAGAGATTTGGATTTCATTCCATCCCTAATGACAATAAATGTTGTACCAAATGACCGGTCAAAGCATTTCATCGTGTCAGTCTTGTTATTCTGTAGAATATCGTAATATTGTGAGCTTTCTCACCATATCGCAATAAATATCGTTCCGCGAGGTTCATACTGTGATGATATCGTGAGACTTGGATATCGTTACATACTTAGGAAACAACATTATAACATAGATCAGAAAATAGTGTAATAAGGCCGCTTCAAACACAATCTTACAATATTTTACAGTTAAACTTACACATACGTCTTTTTATTCAAGTCAGTGGAGGTTAATCTACACGGGTCTCAAAGCAACACTTTTATTACATCTTGCCTTTATTACCACCTTTCAGCGCACCACTAAAAAGGTTCATAGTCCATTTCATATTTTTTATCTGTGCTCACAGATGAATATTTGAACAATTTCCAAATCCTCTGCAGGTTGCGGAGAACCATCAAACCTCCTTTATTGTTCCTGTATATCAGACTTTGCGCCTGTATGGATATTGCTGTGTGCTAATGTTTACAGAGTGGGTGTTAGAGGGTATTATGCATCTCTTTATACTCTTTTATACTTTACGATGTGGTTTGTTTGTGACGCTCTAACATAATTTCATTGTGATTGTATATGACAATAAAGCAAATGAATTGGACTGAATCTATCTGGAATTCATCAGAGATTCAGAAGACGCGTACATGTGTCACATCAGCAAAACTAGCAAACTTAAAACTTATGTTGTTTCCTCATCACAAACAGACCTGGAGTTGTGTTTTGTTTCATTCACACATGTTTAACACTCACACGCTGCACATTTAGGCTGAGTTCTGCTCTGTTCCACCTTGTGATGTCATGTGGTAATACAGGAAGTGCGCCATTTTGTTTTTAAACTCCATACACCTTCACTAGAATCATTTGGATGATTTCAGCTCTGAATTGCTGATCTCTACTGAACTAAAGGTAAAAGGAGATGTTAACTTGAAAACTACCTCTTTATGACATCACAAGGTGGAACAGAGCATTTTGAGCTTTGGAGCTGTAGACCATGGATCTGTAATAAAAAATGGATAAGCCCCTCCCCCTCTGTCCCGACTAGTGGCCGCTCCAGGTACTGCAGCTCCGGGAGCTTGAGCCCAGAAATGATTATTCCGTAGAAGCACAATGCATTTTGGGAATTCAAATTGCCCATGTTCTGACAGGGCATCGAGAGCTTTCACAAAGGTCAGATTTTTGTAGGATTCTTTTCTATTTTCACAACATAAACTTTTTAAAGTTTTTAAATCCTCAAAACATCTAAAAGTGATCTTTGTAAGACTTCGCCTCACCCTGCTCTAACCCCGCTCTGAGTCCACTCTAGCCCCGCTCTAACCCCGCTCTAGCCCCGCTCTAGTCCCGCTCTAATCCCGCTCTGAGTCCACTCTAGTCCCGCTCTAACCCCGCTCTAGCCCCGCTCTAGTCCCGCTCTAGCCCCGCTCCAGCACCGCTCTAGACCCGCTCTAACCCCGCTCTAGCCCCGCTCTAGTCCCGCTCTAGCCCCGCTCCAGCACCGCTCTAGACCCGCTCTAGCCCCGCTCTAGTCCCGCTCTAGCTCCGCTCTAGCCCCGCCCTAGTCCCGCCCTAGCCCCGCTCTAGACCCGCTCTAGCCCCGCTTTAGTCCCGCTCTAGTCCCGCTCTAGTCCCGCTCTAGTCCCGCTCTAGCCCCGCTCTAGCCCCGCTCTAGCCCCGCTTTAGCCCCGCTCTAGACCCGCTCTAGCCCCGCTCTAGACCCGCCCTAGCCCCGTTCTAGCCCCACTCTAGCTCCGCTCTAGCTCCGCTCTAGCCCCGCTCTAGCTCCGCTCTAGTCCCGCTCTAGTCCCGCTCTAGCTCCGCTCTAGCCCCGCTCTAGCTCCGCTCTAGCCCCGCCCTAGTCCCGCTCTAGCCCCGCTCTAGCTCCGCTCTAGCTCCGCTCTAGCTCCGCTCTAGCCCCGCTCTAGCTCCGCTCTAGCTCCGCTCTAGCTCCGCTCTAGCCCCGCCCTAGTCCCGCTCTAGCCCCGCTCTAGCTCCGCTCTAGCCCCGCCCTAGTCCCGCTCTAGCCCCGCCCTAGTCCCGCTCTAGCCCCGCTCTAGCCCCGCTCTAGCCCCGCTCTAGCCCCGCTCTAGCTCCGCTCTAGCTCCGCTCTAGTCCCGCTCTAGCCCCGCTCTAGCTCTGCTCTAGCTCCGCTCTAGTCCCGCTCTAGCCCCGCTCTAGCTCTGCTCTAGCTCCGCTCTAGCCCCGCTCTAGTCCCGCTCTAGCCCCGCTCTAGCTCTGCTCTAGCTCCGCTCTAGCCCCGCTCTAGCCCCGCTCTAGCTCCGCTCTTGCAGCTCTCACTCTGATAGATCCACACCAGGGGTCATCAACCTTTCTGAAACTGAGAGCTGTTTCATGGATACTGAGTCATACTAAGGGCACCAGTTTGATACGCTCTTCTGAAATAACAAAGTTCCTCAGTTAAGCTTCATGTATAATGAACATATTTTAAAGATATTGTCATTTTTAAATCTGTATAAATGCAAGGATGATTAAAAAAGAAAACCAACAGAATAAAATTACATTTTAGAGGCAGCTCACTAGTGAGTTGTACTATTTTTAGAACGGGCCTCGGGGCGACTCATGTATTCCTGTGGGTGACCTGGTGCCCGCGGGCCCTGTGTTGGTGACCCCTGGTCCAAACGCTCCACACTGTGCACGTTACAAACAAAGGAAGGAGCTCGCCCATATTGAGGAAGGAATGTGGAAGAGGACATTTTTATGAAATATAGGACCTTTAAGTCATTTTTAGACAATATGACTTAAATTAGTAAGAGACGTCCGCTGAGAGTTCAAAACCAAACCAAAACAAACATGGCGACCCAGCAGATGCACTTCACACTGTTTTAATCACTTCATTATGAACTATTTAGTTTGGAAAAAACGTGCAGAAGGGAAGCGCTTTGTGCATTAGTGGACAGAGGAGACGTCTGTGCTTTTCTCTGAGCTGAATGTAACTAAAGTTTGATTTTCGGCTTTAGTTCTGCTGTTGTAAATCTTCATCCAATTTTGTCTCTCCTCATGCTTTCCAAAAGACGTTTGGAAACATGCGGATGACGACTTTTGGTGTAGTTCCCGACACCGGGCATGAGATAAAACCGTGGATTCAGCAGCAGCAAAAGAAAGAATACAAAGACATCTAGATGAAGAAAATCGGGCAAAAAGGAAGTCGTCATCAGCATGTTTCCAAACGTCCTCCAGTTTTGTGACGTAAACGTGAATAGAGACCGTCAGATTCAAATAATCGTCATGACTTTCCACATTTTCTGATGTCTTTCAGCGAGAACCATTCCAAACTGATATAGTGCAGAACTCAAATCAACGAGACACTGATCAGTCGGGTTCGAGCAGGTTTCGCACGATGTGGAGATCCGAACGTCTTTAGGATCACAGAGTTTCAGACTTGTGGGCGCTCTATAGGCTCCAAACATCAGAAATAACAAATGTGGTGATTAAGAGCAGAAATCTTCTTGTCACTTCACTTCATTTGGAGACAGAGAATGCAGCAGTGACGGCTCAGAATGTGTGATTTGCAGAGTAACAGGACAAACCTGCATCAACAGTAGTTACATTATTCCAGTCAATATTTCTTTGTAAGATCTTGAATTGACATGTTTTGCAAAGTTGAGCCGATTTATTTAGTCTTTTAATAGTGTCTAAAGGAGACATATGGTGCAAAATCCTTGACTTCGAACTTCTAATGAACCGTCTGAAATTTGTGTGATTGTTGTTGTACTTTTCCCCGTCCTGCAGATAATTTCACATATTTACTTTTTAAATGTTCGGTCATATGAGCCGTTTCTTTAGAAAGAAAATCCATTGTGTTGTATATTTCTGTTTCGTTCGTGTGTGTTCATGTTTTAGTCCTTGGAAGAGAGAAACGCCAGAGGGAAAAACTGTTGTTGTGTCCTTAGGCAAGACATGTCACCCACATTGGTTATTATGAAAGAGGTGTGTGTTCTGTTGTGTGTGTTTGTGCATGTATGTGTGTTGCCTACATATGTGTGTGTGTTCTGTGTGTGTAACTCTAATTTAAAGGCTAGGCAACACGGCTGCGGCTAAGGATGTTAACAGACACAGAAGAGTGGTTCGTGACGGAGCCCGAGGCGTGAATGAAGTACAGACCATAGGATTTTTAGTTATTGTATGGATATTGAATTGAAATTTTTCTGTGTGTTGTGTGTGTGCATGTGCATATATGTGTGTGTGCATATATGTGTGTGTGTGTTCTGTGTGTGTGCTTGTGTTCTGTGTGTTTGTTGTGTGTGCATGTGCATATATGTGTGTGTGCCTACATATGTGTGTGTGTGTGTGTGTTCTGTGTGTGTGTTTGTGTGCGTTCTGTGTGTTGTGTTTTGTAAATATGTGTGTTCTGTGTATGTGTTGTGTGTGTATGTTTATGTGTTCTGTGTGTTGTGTGTGTGCATGTGCATATATGTGTGTGTGCATATATGTGTGTGTGTGTTCTGTGTGTGTGCTTGTGTTCTGTGTGTTTGTTGTGTGTGTGTGTGCATATATGTGTGTGTTTTTGTGTGTGTTCTGTGTGTGTATGTGCATATATGTGTGTTGCCTACATATGTGTGTGTGTGTATGTTCTGTTGTGTGTGTGTGCATATATGTGCGTGTGTGTGTACATATGTGTGCGTTTTCTGTGTGTGTGTTTCTGTGTGTTCTGTGTGTTGTGTGTGTGCATGTGCATATATTTGTGTGTGTGTGTACATATGTGTGCGTGTGTTGTGTGTGTCTGTGTTGTGTGTGTTCTGTGTGTTGTGTTGTGTGTGTTTGTGTTGTGTATGTTTGTGTGTGTTGTGTGTGTTGTGTGTGTGCATGTGCATATATTTGTGTGTGTGTGTGTGTACATATGTGTGCGTGTGTTGTATGTGTCTGTGTGCATGTGTATATATGTGTGTTTGTACATGTGTGTGTATCTGTGTGTGAATGTGTGTTGTGTGTCTGTGTGCGTGTTCTGTGTGTGTATCTGTGTGTCCTATGTGTTGTGTTGTGTGTGTGCTTATCTGTGTGTGTGTGCGTGTGTGTGTGTGTGCATATATGTGTGTATGTGTACTGTGTGTTGTGTTTGTCTGTGTATGAATGTGTGTGTTGTGTGTCTCTGGCTGTTGTGTATGCGTGTTCTGTGTGTGTGTGTGTGTGTGTGTGTGTGCAGTTGTTGCTTCTGTCTAAATACCCCTGAGCAGTTGTGGTTATAACAATAATTTGAATGAACTAAATTGTATAGAGACTCTGGGACCTTCTGAAAAACCTGTGGGGCTCATTTTTCACTAATTTGTGGCTTGAGAAATCTAAAATATACAAATATAAACTGCTGGGAAAAAAAGAATTAAATTAAAACAAAATTCAGGACAAATCTGCATCAAAATCACTACATTTAAAGCTCCATAAAACCTCAAAATCTGCACAAAATACTTTTAATTTTTACTCTTTTATTCTTACAAATGAGGACTTTAATATTTTTACTCAAACTGATTTTCTCATGTGATACTTTTACTTTTACTTTGAGTATTTTTTGCTTCAGTATTTGTACTTTTACTTCAATATTTTTACTTATTGCGCACTTCTTCCATCACTGCCTGTTCATAACTTGATTTACAAACACTCACATGACCTCATAAACCGAGCGCACCATTAACACAAATTAATCCCACAGGAAACACTCAGAGAGATTGCAACACTGGGCCCCACTCTTATGATTTAAAGCTGCGCTGCGGAACTTATCTGCTCAGTCAGGCCAAGTTACATCTGTGTTTAGGCATATATCAGGTATATAGGTAATAGTTTAGCTCTAAAACATCTGTAATTAAATAAATGTCTGTTAATGAATGCCATACTGTGGAACATTCAAGGCAAAACAAAAACTTCTCCATAGAGACAAGGAGGTGGCAGATCTACTATAGAAAAGTTACGTAGTGCGTAGTGCAAGATTTGAAGACATTTCAGTTGCAGATAATTTGTATAAGCAGCTCTTGAGGCAAAAATAAGTCCACTCCGAGGGGTCTAATCTAAGTATAAATTGTTTTATCCTTTGAGAATCAGGAATTTCACTATTAGTATGCTAGTTGTAACGGTAAAACTGTGAAAAGAGCTGTGAAAAGCTCTAATAAACTCATCATGGTGAATAATTAGGACGCCCTGAATGCATAGGGAATGTGACAAGTAACTCTGAACGACTGCAAACTGGTTTAGTTGTGTTTTTCAGGTGTTTAAGACTGAAAATATTAGCTTTTTTTTTTTTTATTGTGTTTTCTTTAACAAAATCCTTTAACTTGATTATATATTTTAAAAAATGTGTTCTCTAAATAAAAAATAAAAAATAAATAGTGGTAAAAATACAGTTTCCAACACCACCCTGCACACTTCTCTGATATCAGTATTACCACTTAAATTACCACAAATACCAGATTTTTTTAAAAATATTTTTTAAGATAATATAAGATAACCTTTATTTGTCCCACAATGGGGAAATTTCACTAGTATATTTTCTTATTCTTAACTAGGGCTGAGTATCATTAAGAAGTTGCCGATACGATACATACCTCGATACAAAGGCCACGATACGATACATACCTCGATACAAAGGCCATGATACGATACATACTTCGATACAAAGGCCACGATATGATACATACCTCGATACAAAGGCCACGATACGATACATACCTCGATACAAAGGCCATGATACGATACATACCTCGATACAAAGGCCACGATATGATACATACCTCGATACAAAGGCCACGATACGATACATACCTCGATACAAAGGCCATGATACGATACATACCTCGATACAAAGGCCACGATATGATACATACCTCGATACAAAGGCCACGATACGATACATACCTCGATACAAAGGCCATGATACGATACATACCTCGATACAAAGGCCACGATATGATACATACCTTGATACAAAGGCCACGATACGATACATACCTCGATACAAAGGCCATGATACGATACATACCTCGATACAAAGGCCACGATATGATACATACCTCAATACAAAGGCCACGATACGATACATACCTCGATACAAAGGCCATGATACGATACATACCTCGATACAAAGGCCACAATATGATACATACCTCGATACAAAGGCCACGATATGATACATACCTCGATACAAAGGCCACGATACGATACATACCTCGATACAAAGGCCATGATACTACTGAAGACTTAAAAAAATTTGCCTGGAAATTAAACAACAATTTCTAAGAGTGCAGACGTGTCAGCATTAAAGTTAGACTAGAAATGAGAAAGGGACTGGGAGGTATCTGCAAACAAGTTTTAATTATGTTTAACTAACTGATGAAAAGTATCACCAACACTGTAAATATTGCAAATTGCCTTGTTTATGCCTTATGTTCATTTCAAACTTCTTCTTTGTTTCCTTTACTTGTTACAAACTGTCTGTAATGTTGATTGTCTCAGGGACTGCAGATGGAAATTAGCTCTGAGAGTTAGAGTCTGGTACAAAGAATCTTTTAATTTTTTTTGTGATTAATGCTCCTGTACATTGTCCCTGTCAAATAAATCAAATAAACTAAACTAAAAATACGATAATACGATACATATCTCGATACACTGCACTTTGGATTCGATACGATATATTTACAATTGATTCGATGTTTCAATAAAAAAATAAAGGTTAAATCATGACTGTGATACTAAAAGTCTTTATTAAACCACTTTTTGTGCAAATTTATATGAAACACAAACATTTTAATCATAAAAACAGTAAATACGTCAGAAAAACAAGTTTCCTTCCTCTAAAAACGCAACAAAACTGTAGCGGTGTAACAAAATAATTCAGTAAAATATACCAAAAAATACTCTTGGCGATATATCGATTCAGCAGCCCACGATATCAATACCGTATCATCACATTAAACGATACGATATATCGATATTTCACACCACTGCGCCTTACCTAACCAGTAGTGCAGCTGGTAGCAGTAGTTGTCTCTCTTCTTGGTCGTATTGAGGATCACGTAGGCATCTCCAGTGTAGAAGTTCCCATGCAAATTCTCCGGCACGGCCACAATCTCAAGGCTCTCAATCCTCCAAATGTGCAGCCCCACCTCGTTCGCCTTCAGGAACTCCTTATGCTGCACCATGGCGACCAAATATTAATATTGTGAGTCTGAAAAAGGTAGGAAAGTATAAGTGTGGTGGTGGTTTCAGGCCACAGTACGGCTCTGTTGTGCTTGAGCTTGAGCAGTGACTAGAGGCTTTATAGACGGGCTGCTCGAGTGGGCGTGGCCAAGTCTGTACACACACTAAGAGAAGTAATGTAGAAAACAGAAGGCAAATGCATAGGGAAATGAGGGGAGAAGAGACAGGCAGATTTTGCAAATACATAAAGAAAGAATATAGTTAAAGGTGTTTTGAAAGAGTTGATTTTACACTATTTACTGATGTTCTAATGTTGTTTCCTCATCACAAACAGACCTGGAGTTGTGTTTTGTTTCATTATACGCCCGTTCTAATACGGGACGTATTATGGTATGGCGCTGTCCGTCCGTCCGTCCGTCTGTCCGTCTGTCCGTCCGTCTGTCTGTCCGTCCGTCCGTCCGTCTGTGGACACTTCAAAGCTTTGAAGTCTTTGAAGCTTTGTCTTCATGAAAGATCTGAACTCTCTTCTCAAATGTTCTGCTGCTGAAAGCGAGAACAACCCACATTCTCTGCTTCTTTGAGCTTTGACACATTAAAGCTTTGTAGTGTCTTTAAGTTCTGTTGCTGCGATCTGATTGGTGGAATTCCGATTCTAGAATTCTATATACAATAATTCAAAGTACGGGCGTATTTTGCCCCGCTGGCGGAGCTCTTGTTTACATATGTTTAACACACACATTTTGCATAATTTAATTGAGTTCTTCTCTTGTGATGACATGTGGCAATACAGGAAGTGCTCCACAGTGAACGAAAGGCAAAAAGGAGCTCTTAGCGAGAAAATGACCACTTCACGACACTGTATTTTGCATTTTGTTTTTAATTCTTTGTTTTGTTTTCAGCGTCTTGTTTAACCATTTAAAAATTTTGTAATATTTGGAGCCATAGGAAACAAGTAGAAAAATAATGCTACTGAACCCTATGAACCCTAAGATAAAAAAAAGTGAGTAAAGCAGAATTTGGCAGAAAACAAAAAATGAATAAATTAAAAAAAAAAAAAAAACATAAATAAAATAAAATTAGTTAATTTTGTAATATTCAAAATACAGAAAAAAATCATAATAATAAAAATACAGGGAATGATGAAACAATGATTATATGTATAAAAATCAAGATGGATTTTGTTTTTAATTCTTTATTTTCTTTTCAGGGTTTGTTTAACCATTTAAAAGTTTCATAATATTTAAAACATATTTGGGTCATAGGAAAAAAGTTGCAAAAGAGCCACATGCCGTTACTGAACCCTATGTGAAGAAAAAAAAAAGTGTGTGGAGCAGAATTTGGAAGAAAAAAACATTTTAAAAATAAATACATAAATAAAAATAAATTGGTTTATTTGTATAAAAATAAGACTGAAGACTTTGTTTTCTTGTTTAATCATTTAAATGTTTCATAATATTTGGAGCTTTCCACAGTGTAGCTTTCCAACATAAGCTGGAAAGATACACTGTGGAAGATTCCAGGTTACTGTATGTGCCTCAAGTGACACAGAAAACAAACAAAACAGGCTACTAGTCACTCTCACACTGACAGTTTTTTTGTTTTGTTTTTTTGTGTGTAGTTTTTTGTACCGTAAAGGGTTGAGTAAATACATATAAAAGTTAAAATTGGCCACATAAGGGCCCATATTACGCCATTTTCTGATCCATGTTATTATGTTGTTTCCTCCTCAGATTTAGTTTTATTTCACACGTTTAACACACAAATCCTGCATATTTAGGCTGAGCTCTTCTCTCAAACCGAAAACACCCTGTCCCACCTTGTGATGTCATGCGGTGATACAGGAAGGAATTCCACACACCTTCACTAGAATCATTTGGATCATTTCAGCGCCAGATTTGGGCAGCTGTCCACTTGAAAACTACCGCTTTGTGACATCACAAGGTGGAACGGAGCATTTTGAGCTTTAGGGATGTAGACAGACTGATAAAAAATGATGACTCGAACGTGTGAATGAAACAAAACACAACTCCAGGTCTGTTTTTGAGGAGGTAACAACATTAGAACAGAACATGCCGTAATATGGGCCTTTACGTATGTGACCAGTATTTTTAGCAATGTCTTTTGAACTTTTATGTTTATTTACTCAATCCTTTACAGTACTGAAGAAGGAACAACATGGTTTAATAAAGGTGCATTGTGTAACTTTTCTGGTGGAGGGTCCGTCACCTCCTTGTTTCTATGGATACAACATGTCCCACAGTATGACATTAAAACTTACATTTATCCATTTACAAGTGGTTTTATAGCTCAAAAATACCTAGAAAAACAGACATTCTGACTGTGAGCGGGGTCGCCTCTCCACAGATCTGACCTGTAACTCAGTCTGGTTTGGTCTCCGTGGAGATACAAAGGTTTAACATGGAGCCTCTGCCATAAAAGTGACACAATGCACCTTTAAAGCTCACAAGGCTTCATTGTTACTGTTTAAAGGTCCTGTATGAAGTTTGGCTTCATACAGGACCTTTAAACAGTAGCGCTCTGTTCGGTTTGGGCGTCCAGGGCCACGTCCAAACCCTGCCCGTGTACTCACTTACTCCTCACAGTAGTGTTCTCCACAGAGAGACGAGAATGAAGCTTTTCACAGAGGAGGAAGAGGAAGATCAGAAATAGCCGGTCTAAAAACAGAGTGGATTTATTGGAAAGGGGCAGGGTGAGTATACCGTGGCCTCTGCACACTTTGAATATTGATGTTTTTATTGCTCAAGGCTGGATTTTTGTCTGAAAGGTGTTTTAAATATAGGCAAAGCTCAGGTTAATAAGAAAGGGGGAGAAGTGATGGGATTGTTGCTTCTTTAATGGTCCTATATGACATAAAATGAACTCTAAGCCATGTCAGAATGCTGTTACCGCCTCAAAAACATACCTGGAGTTGAACTGACTTGTCATTAGGTCCATTTGTATTGTGTTCTATTTTGAGATTTTGATTCGATTACCATTAGTATTAGTTTTTAGACACAAACACCTACTTTACATATAGAAGCTCTCCTTTGTCTGATATTTAAATATAGATTTATTTTACCACGACTGGAATAATTCCCAGTATAAAATAACTGGAGGCAGAAGTGCAGTTTTTTGAAGAAGTGGAACTATAGCCAACTGATCACTTTTAAAGCTCGTTTAGGTCTTGTGCCAAGTTACATTTCAGAACTTTTAACCCCGTACGAACCTCCCTCAGCCTTAGATCCTCAGACAGGTCCATGTAGCTGAGTCGATGCTCCGGACGAAAGGTGATGGAGCCTTTTCAGTCCGGTCTCCTCAGTTTTGGAGTGACCTGCTGAGGCGGTAAAACACCATGAGTAGCATCAGTTACTCAGTTCATATTTTTTATTAGAATTAAATTAATTGTTTGATCCCATTTTTTGAAAAATCCGTGACTGTCACTTTTTATGATGTTTGTATTGCTCTTTCCTGACTGTACAGCACTTTGTAAACCTTGCTTTTAAAAGTGCTCTATACATTAAAAGTGATTATTATTTATTATGAATACATTTGAATCTATTTTTATTTTACCCCAAAGACTCTGCCCGTAAACTGGCTTAGGCCTGTTTAAAATGTAAAAGTATTAGTATTGATATGAAGCGTCTGCAGCGTGCAGTGTGCACTTCCTGTTTTAGACACTGTGGTCTGGTGGTTTTAGGACAGGACATGAGTAACGAACATATGAGAGATTTATCAGATTGAACTGTGAACTAACGTCAGATCAACTTTATGCACCTAACAGGCCCTGTTTAAGGAAGCAGGTTCAGTCCAAATCCTGAAAACAGTTTCTAGTTTCACAGAATTAAACTAAACCCTGAGTCAGTCATGGTAACTGTGAACCTACAGCTCTGGAAAAAAAAATAAGAGACCACTGCATTTTCTTTCCTGAAATCAGTGTCTCTTCATGTGTTTGGGCCGTTTCATTCCAGCGTCTATTGAATTCAACACAAACACACCTCATTCTGCTTCATGAGGCTCTGATGAGGAGATCACCTGAACCAAACCTGATTTAAGGAGGAAAAGGAGAAAAAGCACTGGGTTATTCCACCAAATATTGATTTCTGAGTTCCTAAGTTAAACATTAGTATTGTGTAGTTTTTAAATGAACAAGATCTTGTTTCTTCACATTATTTGAGGTCTGAAAACATTTAATCTTTTTTGTTCTTTTGACCATTTGTCATTTTCTGCACATAAATGCTCTAAATGACTCTATTTTTATTTAGAATTTGGGAGAACTGTTGTCAGTAGTTTATAGAATGAAACAAAAATGTTCATTTTACTCAAACACAAACCTATAAGTCGTAAAATCAGACAAACTGATCATTTTGTAGTGGTCTCTTATTTTTTTTCCAGAGCTGCAACCTGATCCAGCGCAGCTTTTATTTCTCTAATCCAGAGTTTAACTTGAGTCTGCTCCTGAAGGAGACCTCAGACTGGGCCGTGCACTTAATACGACCTAACAAGAGTTTCAGGATTTGAATTATGTTCATGTATATTTGACACTGACTAAACTCCTGCTAACTCTGCTCCAGACTCTGAGTTTTCTGTGTGAGAGGAGATTAACCCTGAGTCAACTCTTAAATTTAAGGTTTATATCACTACTACTACTACTACTACTACTAATAATACATTTTATTTATTAGGCGCCTTTCTGGACACCCAAAGTCATCTTACAACAACATAAACAAAACCTTTACTGAACCTCCTTTTGTGAAACTGCGACAGTGAGTTGAAAACTTTCAGTAGTTTATCATGAAAACTAAAGGAGAAAAAAAATCACAGACGACTAAAAAACACAGATTTCAGTTTCATTCACACACAAACCTGCATATTTACTTCTCTCAAATGGAAAACACTTGTGATACAGGAAGTGCTCCACTGTGTTTTTAAACTCCACACACCTTCATTAGAATCACTCGGATGATTTTAACCCCGGAAATCTCTACTGATCCGAACTACGTGACATCACAAGGTGGAACGGAGCATTTTGAGCATTGGAGATGAATTCAGACTCATAATAAAGAGTTACTCAAACATGTGTGAATGAAAAAACACAACTCCAGATCTGTTTTTGAGGAGGTAACAACATTATAACATGACTTAAACTCATAATTTACACCGTTATAATTTGCAATGTTAACTCAAGAACAAAAAAAAAAAGAGCAAACTGTTGATTCTTTTTTCTCAGATTGTTGTCATGCAAATGCAGCCCTACAGACCCTATAGGAATGTGAGCCTCGCCAAGAGCAAAGCAGACCAGTTTTTTCTTTTTTAGTCTCAAAGTTATTATTAAAGCCTCCTGAAAGTGACAGGGAAGGGCCGACTCAAAGCACGACATGCGTTTAGATTAGTTTATTTGCCCTTTTATCCCCATTTTGTCCACATTACCATCATTATAGGGATAAATTTGATGAGGAAACATTATAATATACAGTAGATCAGAAAATAGCCTAATATGGGCTGTTTAAAACTCACGACAGTCAATTTTGTGTAATAAAGGACCTTAAATTAAACAGGTCACTCTCACATGACCATTAGAATAAATTAAAATCTGGTCATAAGTCATTACTCTTACACAATGTCCGTTAAACTCACTATAGTGCTGCATGAGTCACGTGGTCGGAGAATCACGAGTTTACAGTTCAACAGTTCACGAATTTAAAATAGAAAATCGTCTACTAGCAACAAAATATGTGGGTTTTTAAAGAGGAAAAGAAACTTGCTAACCCTGTCGTCTAGACCACTACCAGTACGTTATGAAATGTATGGGATTCCTACGAGTTAAAGTGACGGGTTTTGATGACTCTCAAGGTTGACGTACAGTAATCTGGTGGGAAAATTCCCCGTTGTGAGTCTAAACAGTGACAGTTTTACACAAATTAAGAAGCAATTTGTAAATGTGGGACCAAGAGCAGGCCCACACTGCAAAAAAGCTTGCCCAAAATGTAAGATCAGATGTATAAACACTTAAATCTACCAAAAAATGACTTAAAAGTAGTAAAATGGTCTGTCCATGCAGCAAGATCCTTTTACTTGACAAGTTCTCTTATTGAAAAAGACTGTAGATTCTTTTAGTGTGAGTAAACAGTGATGACGTAGGTTCGGTTGCGAACGCATTTTGGCAACAGAAGTACGGCAGAGTAAAACTTTAAAACTTTAGTCCGTCGGTAGAATATCGATTCTGACAAACACACACAGAACAACCAGACATTTTGGGGCTGGAAATGTTTTTATCTCCGTATTCTTCTGCCCGTGTTCAGTCTGAATGAATCGGAAAAAATCATTTCTGCCTTTAAATGGTCTATTGCTCATGTGTCTGCTTTATTATTACAATCTATGACACTCATTGATCATTATGTTGTAATTTAGACATGTTAAATCACAAAATTAATCTAAAATGACTTAATAAAGAAACAAATCTGGTGAATTCTGCGTTAAATAAACGACCTCTAGACTAGAATGAAGCAGACTCAGAACTAGTAAGTAGATAATAAACCTGAAACCAAGATGAATAACCTGATATCAGTGTTAAAATCTTGGTGAGATCAGAGAAATGCAGTGCCGTTAGTAATGCTGTAGAATGATAATTAATTATTAGAAAGCACCACCCACCTCATATTTTTCATCGTTCTGTATTGTGTGTTGTGTTGTAAGAGTTGTGTATATGTATATATATAATTGTAAAATGTGCCTGTGAATAGTGCGATCATAGATTTTCTCTTGTTTTTCAAGGCAAGGCAAGTTTATTTGTACAGCACAATTCGTACACAAAGTAATTTAAAGTGCTTTACAGAATAAGAAATACATTAAAATCACAATACAAACAAATCAAAGCATAAATAATCATCATAAAATTTAAAAACAGGGATGGGACATTAAATTAGAGAGAATTAGAGAGAAGAGAAGAGTGTAAAATGAAAACCTTTCAATGCCAAATCCCAATCGTCCCCACCCTGCAGGATTTGCGGGTGGAAGTGGGACAAAAAATAATAAAATTTTGCATTGTTGTTCTGTCCATATGGTTTATTTTGTATTTAAATTCAAGTCAAATCAAAGTTTATTTTAATTCTAACACTGTATTTATGCTTCGTGACTGATCATTGGGGATGGAAGGAGACACGATTATCACGAGACGAAACAAATCACGACATTGGATCCACGAGAACGAGACAAGACGAGATTTTGGCATAATTTGAAATAAATAAGTAGTGCAACTCATTTCACAGTTTTGGCTTCACTATTTTTGTTTATTTTATACCTTCGCCGTCATTGTAACACTGTATTTTGGAACTACAGCTTCTCAAATTAGACTTAGAAAAAAATCTCAAGATCATTTTTCTCATGTGTGCACGATCTTGTAGCAGTTTTAGTTGTAATATTCAGTCTTATCATCAAATTCCAACCATTTTTTTCTTCATTTTTTTTAGATTCTGGTTTCATTTCAGTCCTTTTTTAACGTCCTGGTTCAGTTCTTCCTTCGCGCTCATTGGACTCTCCCAGTATTTGTCCTCACAGTTACGACATTACTGCTGTGGTTTGGAGGAGAGCGAGGCCCACACGGTAAACAGGTTCAGTGCAGCTGCTGTCATTCAATTGTTCACCTCCTAATATTTGGAAAACACTAGAGTAAATACATTAGATAATCCTGGTGGACCAGCTGTCTCCAGGATAATCCAATAAGTCGGACTGGATAAAGGTCATTATGGTTTCCTCTGTGCTTAAGATGAATAGAAAGTATAATTTTAGTTAAGTTAATTAGGGAAGACCAGTTATAATGTATGCAGCGCTTTAGTGGTTGTTGCTTTGTGTTCTTCTGTAAATTGTAATATAAGCCTCAGCTAAGTGCATTCTCCTATTGTAGGTTGTTTGCACACTTTGGAAGCCATTTTTCCTTTTAACAAAACATTTCAACTATTAAAGTTTGAAAGATTTGCCCATAAGATGAGACATGTTGTAACTTAAAACAATACAGCCTATAAGGATTGTAATAATGCTGAATCAATCTTGTATTTTTATTATTTTATGTTATTTTATTATGATTTTTTTTTAAGGAGCTGTACATAGCCGGCACTCTTATTTGGTTTAAAAAGATACTACACGCTTTACTAAATCACAGCTGAACCTGGGTTGTCAGTGCAGTTTATGTAGTGAGGGTTCAGATCAAGGAGAGTATTTTTACTGTCCCGTATTTCTCTTTTCTCACTTCTTTCTCCTTGATTCCTCTCCTCGATTCTGCAGGAAAAGGGTGAAAAAGTCTCGCCCACAGAGGAGACAAAACGAGGAGAGAGGATCTAAACTCCTCACTGAGACCAAAAAAGTTTGATTCTTTTCTCTGACATCTGCTCCTGAAGCCTCCCTCAGGTTTACTCCTTCATTCTGTGGTTTTCTTTTGGACAACACTTCATACGACACATTTGATCGACAGCTGAAACATGGAGGATCGAGGGGAGGAATCAAGGAGAAGGAAGCAAGGAAAGAGAAATGAGACCTAGCCGAGACGAGTCCATTTAGGTTTAAAGCAACTGGATTTCAGCACTGAAACTGGCAACACAGTTACGGGCCTTGGCTCTTGTGGTATTTATTTTTTTGTGCTCTCATGCCTCTTTTGTTTTTTATGTATTTTGATTATGCAAATCTGAACCGTGGGCCCCAGACCTGGATTTGAGGGAGCAAGGCTGCCAGACGGAGGCCGAGCATCTGCTGTAGTCGCTGGACTGGTCAATCTGCAGAGGCCTCCTGAGGGTGCGGAGTATAAATGGACCGTCTTCCCCCTGTTGCCGCTTCTTTCCATTTTTGGTTCTGATTGATTCTGTTGTGTCTCTTTTTGCTTTGTTAAGCTGATGCTTTTCTTATTTGCTTTGAGTATTGAGACACTTTGTTACTTGTTAACTTTAGTTAGGTTCCTTGGTTTGGTTGTACTTAGTTAAGGTTATTTATTTTATTTTATTTTTTATTTATTTAACCTTTATTTAACCAGGAAAGTCCCATTGAGGTGACTAATCTCTTTTTCAAGGGAGTCCTGCCACGCACACACCACTTTCATACTAGGCCATGTGGGTGAAGTGTCTTGCCTAAGGACACAGCAGCCGTTTTTGTGACTGGCGCCCCCCTGTGGCACCTGGAATCCAGTGGTCTCCCATCCAAGTACTGACCAGGCCCTGCTGAGCTTCTGAGATCTGACGGGATCAGACTTTGACAAGGAGGTATGGCCAGGTTCTTAGTTTCCTTTTTGTTTAAATACCTTTATTTTTTCTACCACCCTTCTTTGTTTTTTGTTTTGTTTGTTTGTTTTCTTATCTGCTCTGTAAAATAAAAGCACAATTTTTAGTTAAAACGTTCAATATGTTGGTTTTAATTTGTTCCTTCCCTTCTCCCCTAGCGAGGGAAGCATAACAAACACAAATGTAGAGACTCACATGAGGCTCGTTCTGCTTTCTGATTGGATAATACATATTCTTGATAATCAAAACACCAAATTATAACAAACACTGGATATGATCGTCAAGTTGTTTTTGTTATTAAGAATAAATCTGCATTACAATTGTTATTAGTAAATGTTCTATTTGTTTTGAGCATATCTTGAATGTGACTAGAGACACAGGAAAATAAACATCTGACACTGAAATAATCTGTAAATTATCTAATTAGTCTTGAAACAACTACAAAAACCCTCTTTCAAGTCACGACTGATACATGTGATCTGAAAAATGTGGAACTTTAGTCATGTTTTGTGCCTGTGACGACCATCTCACCCAGTAATTTGCAATACTGTCCTCTGGATGGCGCTGTTTTCCAACTTCCATCAGTGCCTTTTTTCTTTTGATTTTTACATGGATACAATTAAATAGGATAAAGCAAACAAGACGGTAACAAAAACACTAACAAAAAGGGAAACTCCGGCATGTTTGAAGCTAAAGTCCATTTCTGGAGGTGGTGGAATTCTGTCAGAAACCAAAAAACAGCACAGATCAGTGTTTCCTCGGCGGAGATCTCGCTGTGGCAGTGAGTCTGTCAAGGCAACAAACTAGTGTAGTGATGGGGGCAAGTTCTGAACTTGCACGTAAAACGCCAATTTGCTTCACACTGAAGAAGCTTAACACCACTTTAACCCATCTTACAACAGCCACGAGTCGAACAAACAAAACGCTCTGCCTGGTTCACTCATTAGTGTCTGGAAACGTTAGAAAACAACTTTTTTTTTTCTTTGCACAGACACCAAGAGTTACAAGTCAGAAAGAATAAATTGTACTTCAGTGATAATATAAAAAAAAAAAAAAAAAGGTTTAGTATATTTCGTACGGTGGCAGACGGAGGCCGGAAAAGTACAAGTACAAGTACAGAAACGATGCAAATTCACAAACTCAAACACAAGTTTAAACGAGGTACAAACAAAGAACGTGGAGCAAATTAAAAAAAAAGTACTGCAAGAAACAAAGAGAAATGTATCATCATCAAATGCCCCGCAAATAGAGAAACGATGAAAACCAAGAAAACACCTACAAACAAAAAGAGCACAGAGTCACCACAATGGAAAGTGGAAGTGCTCCAAACCTGCAGGGGGCGCTCTCAGTGTAACAGCTCAATGTTTCTTATGGTAACGCGGCTTTTATTTGATTCTATTCATATACTGTATATCACGTGCTGTTTATTTGATTCTTTTTCACTCCAGACTTTACGGCGACACATTTGCGCGTCGATTAGTCGTAACAATCATTAGTTCCTGCTGTAGTTTTTTTAAAATTTTTTTATATAAAACAACTTTATAAGCAGCCTTAGCCTTACCTCTGTTGATTTCCCACTGTGCATGTGAAAGAATTATAATTTGTCTAAGTTAAAAAAAAAAGAGAAAGCTGCCATTGTAGCGTTGCGTTATGTTTTCAGTAGATCATTACATTAACCGAAGACACGATTAGAGTGATTTATTATGATTTATTTATACAGATGGGAGTGAGAAACACAATTTTGATTCTTTATGTTTTTCGTATGAAGAATTGACTTGATTAACTTTTTCTTTTTTTAATTTGGGAGTGAAATTGTCCATGGAAAGCTTTGTGAAGAGTGTCGATGGCAAAGCAAATCCTTCTATATTTCAACAATATCTAAATAAACACGTAATCACAAACGATTTTACAATGTTAAAACTTTATTTATTTCTCGCACAAACAGCTGAATGATGTTAAGAGTCTAAAATGTTCGTCGCAAATGTACAAATGTATGAAATGTTACAGCTATGAAATGAATGAAGGATTTCCCAACATATTTACACAAGTTGAAATATCGCGTAAGACTTTTACAAAACTGTGATCGAAAATAGACTTGCTCCACTCTTATTTTTATAACACATTAATTAAATAATCTAAATAAAATACAGCAAATGTTAAGAGTATTATAGCTGAGGCATGTTAGCGCAACACAACATACAAAAACTGGCAAAAAATTCCAATGTTTGTAAGACAGTTAGTTGAAATGCCTGAATTACAAAATAAATAATATGTGCAGATAATTAAAAACATCAACAACAGAATAAACCCTTTAAAAAACTGTAAACGAAAACGTTCTACATATCGAAATGGAGGCGACTGGAGGCAAAAATGAAGAGGAACATAATGTGATTTCAATGGGAAAACTGGGATTGACTTCGGAATATGACAAAATCTGAAAAATCAAGGGAAATCTGGCCAATGAAAACCACTGGGACACATGTGAGCGACACCAGAGCCGGTTTAAAAACATTTACAGTCGTGTTTTACGTTATTTGGTCATTTAAAAAGACATTATGATAAACACTAAGCATTTAAATCCAGATTTTGAGGTTTTTCTGGATAAATCTTCATAGAAACGTTGAGTTCACTACAGTTTGTCTCTTCATCTACAGATATTTTACACAATTTCATCATATATTATACTTTTTGTGAAGCTCAAATATAATTTTCAAGGTTAGAAATTCATCATTTTAATTAACAGAGAAGCAAATGAACTAAAACGTGTCCCTTGGAAATTCAAATTAATTGTTTATTTTCTGTTATAATGTTGTAAAATCATCAGGATTCAGATCTGTTAATCATTGAAAATATATTACGTCTGCTTCCCTTCGCCTCCATTTCGGAATTTTGAACATTCCGATAACATTGGATTTTAAAGGGTTAATTGGAACAGAATTTTTCAATAAACGTCAATAGAAATGTGGCAACGAAAAGAAACTATCAACTATCAGTAGTTATATCACACAGCCAAAAACAAAAATATATATAATCAATGATATGTATATATATATGTATTTTAAATTAATTCTTAATTTTTAACCCAAAAAGAAAAAAAAAAATCAAGTGCAACAACTAAATCTACAACAAAAACACACAATCATAATATGCCTGGTTCAGTTAATACTTAAAAAATGAAATACAAATGTTAAATTATTGAAATGATAATAGAAATGTGCCTGTTTTTATACAAAGTACGACTTGGAAATGTAGAATATGTAGTGAAATTTAAGACATGAAGGGCTAGCACGAAATGTGGCAGAAGAGCGGGTGTCAAGAGCTGATATTTTAGGGGAAAATCTGAAAGTTTCAAGTGTATAAACAAAAAAGTGACTAATTTTAATCAAATTACTTTATGATTTCATGAGCTTATATCTGATAAACAAGTTTTTAGAGTTCACGTAAAAAGTTTCTATGTTCACGAACAGTGAACATTTGGACTCACCTTCTCATTCATTCAGTGTTTTGTTTTTCTTACTACTTTCTACATTTTAGATACGCACAGAAGACATGAAATATATTAAAGACGTAGGGTGACCCCATTTACCCGGGGCGGACCGAATTTTGAGCCCTATGTCCCCTGTCCCAGCAGATTTATCTAAAACCAGTGATTTGTCCTACATTTTCTTTGTATTTTTTGTCATTTTTAAGCAGGGTTTCTGTATTTTTACCAAAATAAATGACAATTTATGCCTCTCTTTACTGTTGTCAGGGATCAAACTGGTCAAAAATAGGGACACCTGGGACATTTCTTGGACAAAACTGGGACAAATCACTGTTTTTTGATAAATCTGCTGGGACAGGGGACACAGGACTCAAAACTGAGACTGTCCCGGGCAAATAGGGATGCCTGTGACCCTAAATCTGATCCCTGCCACCACTAAAGAGAGGCATATTGTCATTTGTTTCGGTAAAATACAGAAAAGCTGCTTAAAAATGACCAAAATACAAAGAAAATGTGACTATACTGACTCATGTTAGTCATGAATGAGGAGAGTACAGAATAATTGTCCTTAAATACGCAGTCTTATTATTAAAATGTGTAATAACGCATATGAAGCCCCTTTAGTTTTATATTTAGTAAAGATCAGGGATGGGACAAGGTCTTGCAAGACAAAACTGCCACAGGACTATGCCCACATGCTAAAAATGATCTCATGATTATTTCCTCACGTTTTTATTGAACAAATAGAGCACTGGCGAGTAGGGTTATGACACATTTGGTTATAACACATTTCTAACAGATGTAGACAGTAGTAAACACAGAAAAATCACCGAACAAGGGGGCGAGTCCAAACTTTTGACTGGTAGTGTATGTTTTACTATTGCTCCGCCACTTTAGATCATATTTTGCAGGTAACATTATGAGAAATTTATAAAAGAGTTCAGATAAATTTGAGATATTCTGTATTGCTCTTCCATGTGCTGCTGGCCTATTTCTGCACTTGAGCTTATATTACACACCCCCTTAGAGGAGCGCTCCTGTATCCACCTGTGTTCTTTTACACTCTGAGGTTTGAGGATTAGAAATGTGCAAATACTTATGTACTGATATGTATTCAGGAAGTCAAGCAGTCAAGAGTTGAGAGCTCCTGTGTGACTTTTGGCCACCGTTTTATAATATTCTCTAATATTCTTAAAGGTTCTATGTGTCACAAAATGGATTCATAGTGTTTAGCCACGTCATAATGTTGTTCCAGGGTTCCCACTGTTTTTCACTTTTCCATGACTTTTTCATGACCTAAAGTGAATTTTCCATGACTTTAAAGCACCTACATGTGTAGAATTGAGCACTTTTAGGGCTAAATATAAAATGTGAACCCTTCCCACTCACCTTATGCGTTGGTATTAGAGTTTTTAACATTCAAAATACTTTCTGTGCATTTTTTGTCGTCTCTTTTATACAAAACACCTTATTGTGGATTGTCCTGCTGGTGCATATGTTTAGAAATAATCATAACAGCCTCTTGAGAACTTAACAGACCTTAACTCACCAGAGTGTGAAACTGAGGAAAACGATTTTGAAGTTTTTGTTTTGTCCAAAAGCACAACAGGTAGGGCTACAAAATCTGATAACCAATTGCTATAATGGAGAAATACGAGTTGTCAGATTTTGAGAGCCCGACCTATTAGGGGTGTACATTACCTTGAGTCTGACTTTATAATTCATATCAGGATATGCAGGTCACGACTCGATATATCCCGATACTAAAACAATGGATGATATAATTGCATGGATTGATATATTATCAATAATTACTTCTAATAATATAGCCAACTACACCTTCCCGAAAACCAAACTGTATGAAATATAATTTATTACCTTTTTTAAATCATGAGAACAGTGAATGCAACTAATGAATTTTAGTGAAAAACATTATTTAAAAAACCGATTCAGATGCATCTTGATCGACTTGAGAATTGTGCAGTGAAATATCACAATATATCACTGAATCGATTTTTTCTTACACCCCTACTACCTATGATACTTTTGGACAAAACTAAAACTGAAGTCATTTTTCTCAGTTTCACACTCGAGTTAAGTTCTTTTGCCTTTGTAGGGCAGAGTAGTTGTATGAAAGAGATACTAAAATTCCACGACTTTTCCAGGCCTGGAAAATGTTTACAATTTCCATGACTTTTCCAGAATTCCCATGACTGTGGGAACCCTTGTACCTCATCAAAAACATACCCAGAAAATTCTAAATCTGCAGGGTTAGTGTTAAACATCTGTGAATGAAACAAAAACACAACTCCAGGTCTGTTTGTGATGAGGAAACAACATTATAACATAGAAAATAGCAGAATATGGGCCCTTTAACCTGGCAGTACTGCAAACTTTACACCACAAACATTAAAAATGACTTGAATTCAGAATAACTGTCTTTGAGTTGTTTTGACTATTTCAGATTTCATTTTCATTATTTTTTTTATTAAATTCGCTACCTGTCGATTTTAAATGTATTTTTTAAGTGCAGTTCACTGATAGATTATTTCGATTTAAACCCAAAAGAATAAATTATAGCTCCGTCATATCATCTCGAAACAAGTAAAATGAATTTAAACTTGTCAAAACTTACTACAAATTATTCCCATTTGGACTAAATTAAAATACACGTGTTGAATTCTAATCATTTCAGTGTGTTTATGGTTCGTATTTTGTTGTGTTTTTGGACTTGAACCACCACAGATCTCAACGCTGGACCTATAAAGTGCATTCTGGTCTGAAAAGTGTTAAAGTTAAGTCAAGTTTTTATATATATACTAGTTGTTATATTTTACAACTATCATCTTTGTGGTGAACTTTGTGCGGATTAAAGACGATGTGCAACTTAACGGAAATGGAAAGTGGAACAAAGCTGCGAAAAAAATCTACATGAGAAAATGTAACTTGATTTGAATCGATTTGACAAATTTTTCGTCGCAATACAGGATTTGAACAAGTTAAAAGGTGCACTGTGTAATTTTTCAGGTGAAGGGTCCGTCACCTGCTTGTCTCCATGGAGATTTTACTGTTTTTCGTTGTTTCGGAAACTTGGTAATCATAATGGAGAAAGGTTAATGGTCAGCTCCATGGAGAAGCGAGCCTACAGGTGGTAAGAATTCATGTTTTTAAGGTGTTTTTTGAGCTATAAAACGCCTCTGATTGAACAAATGAAAGATAAATGTGCTTTTTGCTCTACTGCGGAACATTCCAGGCAAAGAAATCACATCTCCATGGAGACAAGCAACTTAAAAGTTCCACAATGCGCCTTTAAATCTAATTATTTATCTTTAGTAGCAAAGACGTTTTTTTGATTTCACAATTCAGTTATTTAAAATGTTCAATTTTAAAATGATATTACTGAATTCGGAAAGGGTTACTGCTTTACCTGGAATGTTCCGCAGTATGGCATTACACACAGCTTGGGTGCATTTTATTACAGGAGTTTTTCTTGTCCAAAAACAGCTTGAAAAACATGGATTTTTACCATGACCGGGGATGCCACTTCACAGATCTGACCTGTAAATTGACCTGGTGGTGCAGCCTGCTTGTCTCCATGGAGATAGATAAGTTTAATGCCATACTGTGCAAAATTCCAGGCAGGAGACAAAGACGTGGTGTACTAACCACCAAAAAAACTTACTTGGAGCCCCTTTAAGCATAAACAGGCCAAGTTAAGATGACTTGAATTGAGAAAGTTTTATCACGATTTGAGTAAATTTCACTTAAACGTAAAATGATCGGCCAATGGAACAAGACTTAATGTGCTTAAAATATGAAAATACTTCTTTCTGCACTTAAGATAACAAAAACATAACTTAAAATGCACCTAAAATAAGAAACAATGCTTGAAAGTTGCTTGAAATAAGAAACAAAAACACACTTATTCCACTGGCAGATTATTTTACTTGTCAAGTTGAATCGACTCAAAAATGTTCTTAATTAAAGTCATTTTAACTTGCCTAGATATTGCTTATTGCATTGCCAGAATATTTAAATTATAAATCTTCAAACTAGCCAACACTACTCAAATTCAGCAGGTATTTTTGGTAGAAATGAGAAGTATCTTGAAACCCAGCACTCAAATGTGGTAGTGTAGATGTTTGTACTGATGTTTTTCGCGGCTCGTGTGGATGGTTTTGCGGCGCTTTTGTGTGGTTGAACAGTAGTTATTGGTCGCCTTGGGGAACGTTGAAGCTCTGGGACGCCCCTCTGACCGCTGTGGTGTTTCCCCCACAGTCCACGTACTGGTACATCTCCTGAGACACCTGCTCGGCGTGGCCAAAGTACGTGGTGGTCACCGTAACTCTGGAAGAAGAAAAGCAGAGGGGAGATGGGTTAATGCTGGTCCGTCACCTGCTTGTTTCTATGGAGATAAAATAGGTAATAAGGTTGGGCGATATCCAAATTTTGATCCCGTTAAACCTTCTCAGCATTTTACCGGGGTATACAGTATTACCGTGACTAATTAAGAATTATTTTGTGTTTTGAACCTAAACAGAAACAGAAGAGCAGCATTATGTTTGAAGATGAGGCACAACAGTCGCATCAGCATCAGCGCACGAGCCGTTTTTATCAGCACTTATACTGTATGCAAATGAGCCATGCAGTTTTAAGTTTCGTTTCTGTAAAACGTAGACAAATATGTGAAAAGCTGCATTAAACACATTATTACTCAAAGTCTATGATGAGCGGAGCAGCGGAAATGTAGAGAGGTGGTCGAGAGGACAAATTACAGCCCTTATTGTCTGCGTCACTTCCCATCGCTGTCTGTGTCCTTTTAGCTGTAGTAGTAGTTAAAAAGTCGTAGTTAAAAAGTGAAAGTCTGACTTCGCCCTCAAGCGGGAACTTTCTCCTCTTCAGCGCCTCGTCCCCTCTCCACTCTCGGCTTCAATAAAACGTCTCCATCACAAACTTTTCAGCTCAACATCGCACACGAAGCATCAGTCAGGTTTTTTTCTCTTTCCTCGCTGCGTGTGGATGGAAATCTCAGAGCGTAGCGACGTTTGAAGAGGAGAGAGCGGAGGGGAGAAAGTCCAACCTGTGGTTTTAGGTCCTTATGCAGATTTTTTTAATGACGGTAATGAAATCAATACCGTTGCTACTTTTTGACACTGCGGGATACTGTATTACCATCCACCACTAATAGGTAAAATAAATATGGTTGAAATGGAGATTTTGGTCATAACACAAAAAGTTAAGTTACTAATGTAGTCAGTAATAAAGATCAGGTTCAACATTTGTGAATTTACCTTTTAGATATTTCATGGCAAAGTACAATGTAATCAAAACCTGTCTCTAGCCCCCTCATCAGGGAGTAGGACGTTATCGCATTCAAGAATCTGAAAAGTGCCAGTAGAAGGCAGATTCAAGAGTGAGGGATGGGAAAATATCAAAATCTCACAGTAAAAATCAGGCCTAAAATCTCATCTGCCTTCATATAACTGCGTCTCATTCTTATCCGGTTCTTAATTTGTGTTTTGTTTGTTTTGAACTGTGTGAAGCGTCTTTGAGTGTCATGAAAAATGCTATAAGAGTGTATTTATTATTTATTGTTATTTGCTGGTAGTTGTTGTTGTTATTTGTTGTTAGTTATTGTTTTTTTTGTTACTGTAGTTATTAAAATATGATCATGATATGCATTACATGGTACAATATTTAGAAGAGGCTAACACATAAGTATTGATTAATGCACTAATTGTGACTAGTCGGCTATTAAAAATAATTGCAGTCATTACCTAGAATATACAGGCGAAAATAACTTTTTATAACGACTACAAAATATTAAAAAAATGATTTCTCAATTGCAACACTAATGCACATTATTCATACAAAAATCACTATTAGTTATTAATTAGTTGCACCCATAGGAATTTTTTATCATTTAGCCTGCATTAAAATGGACCAAAGGATAATTTTTACATGCTGCTTCAAGAAAATAATACTTTTCGGTTACTGTTACATCCCTAGACTAGACTTCAGTGTAGAAAGTTTAAAGGACTTACTGCATCATGACGCCGATGTTGTGGACTTTGATGGTCTGGAGCGTGCAGTAGTCGCTGTAAGACAAGGATTTGGGTCAAAATACCAACGTAAACAAACAACAGATGTGAATAACTAGCAGCTAATGACAACAAATGGTAAAAGGAGATATGTTGTTATTTACAGGGTTGAACAAGTTGAGCTATCACATTGTCAACATAAGACATTACGACAGAGTTTCTCAAAGTGTGGCGCTCTGGTTTGCTTTGCCCTATAGTTTAAGTACACGCTATTTACAACGGTGAAATGCAGCATATTCTAAACATATAAAGTGAGTGCTGTTACTTACTACATGTAGTTCATCTCGTCAGCGATGGTCGTGGGGACCATGTAATCGATCTGAAACAGCACAGGAGTCAGAGGAGCAGTAACAGAAGTCTGTATGTGTTTGATCACCATAGTAACAGCAGCCTGTACATGTTTGATCACCATAGTAACAGCAGCCTGTACACGTCTGATCACCATAGCAATGGCAGGCAGTTCGTTTGATCACCATAGTAACAGCAGCATGTACATGTTTGATCACCATAGTAACAGCAGCCTGTACACGTCTGATCACCATAGCAATGGCAGGCAGTTCGTTTGATCACCATAGTAACAGCAGCATGTACATGTTTGATCACCATAGTAACAGCAGCATGTACATGTTTGATCACCATAGTAACAGCGCCCTCTACGTGTTTAATTACCACAGTGGTCCAGCTGGCATCTTCACAGTTGTTCTAGCTTTGTTTTTGTTTTTTTTGTTTCCGTTTGCTCAATTCTGCCTGTCTTGGACCCGGAAGTGACATCACAAAACTCTATAGCAACAGCAACCTGCACACATTTGATCGTCATTGTAACTGCAGACTGTACATGTGTGATCTCCATGGTAACAGCAGACTGTACATGTCTGATCTCCATAGTAACAGCGTCCTGTACATGCCTGAGCACCTTAGTAACAGCAGACTGTACATGTCTGTTCACCATGGTAACAGCGTCCTGTGCATGTTTGAGCACCTTAGTAATTGTAGACTATACATGTTTGATCTCCATGGTAACACTCATCTGTACATGTCTGATCTCCATGGTAACAACGGCCTGTACATATCTGTTCACCATTGTAACTGCGGTCTGTGTGTATTTGATCACCATAGTAATGCCGACTTCTACATGTATGATCACCGTAGTAACAGTAACCTGCACATGTCTAATCAGCATGGTAACAGGATCCTGTCCATGTCTGATCTCCATGGTAACAGCGGCCTGTATATGTTTGAACACCATGGTAACACCGGTCTGTATACGTCTGATCATCATGGTAACACTGATCTGTACGTGTCTGATCACCACGGTAACAGCGGCCTGTACTTGTCTGATCACCACGGTAACAGCGGCCTGTACCTGCTTCATGTCCAGGGGGCTGATGGCGGTGATGTTGCTCATGCGACTCTTCCCGATCACCGTCTTGGCGAACTGCACCTGCGCCGTGATGTTGGTCACCTCCACAGAGTAGTAGTTGTTATTGGTGATGTTCAGGGTGTTCTGACGGAGGCAACACAAACAAGTCATGAACATGAGAAATTCAACTACTGCGTGAGATTTGCTTTATCGCTGTTATGTTCTTTTTGTTTTGACATACGTGTATAAAATCAAACAGTCAGCTGCGAGATCACTGACCCAAACAGAAGACACACACCAAAGTTCTTGTAGAGGTGAAAATGCAAGTAACAGCTATTTAAAAGTGGAAAAAATGCATAGCACACTCAGACAGCGGATGTCCAAAAGCTTTTTTAATTTTTGAAATGACCAAATTGCCGAAACGCAATTTAAAAAAAGCTTTTGAACATCGGCCATCTGAGTGCAAGATCACCGACCACCACAAGAGGGCACTGCTGGGTAAAGTGTACGACAATGACACCAGTTTATTTGATTTACTATTACGTGGTTAATCATTTAGAGGGAAATGTTTCAAGCAGTAGAAATATACACGTATAGGACACTGTTTGAAATAAGTGATTTATTCTTGATTACCTGTTTTTTAGTTTTATTTTACGTAGTTCTCTCCTCCTGCAAGTGACTCCTCACTCTGCCTCGGTGCCTCTGAGCTAGAAAAATCTGCCTTTTCCTACACGGCTCCACAGTTTTGGAATCATTTACAGAAAGATCTTAAATTGGAATCTATAGTGTCACTTGATAAATTCAAGAAAATTCTAAAAAAGTGACAGACATATTTATGTTTCTCTTGAGAGATGTAAATAGTTTTATAATGTGATACTTTGTGATTTTTACGGTTTTGTATCAATTGAAAAGGACATTCTGAATCTCAATTGGACCTCCTGTTTAAGAAAAGGTAAAATAAAAAAAATAAAAAAATAAGTAAATAAATAAATGTGATGTAGACCAAAATAAATAAATAAATGAAATAAAAAATAAATAAAAATACAAATACAAATAAAAATGCAACAAAAACAAAAACAAATGTGATGTATACTA
Organism: Odontamblyopus lacepedii; assembly: GCA_034769755.1. NCBI lineage: Eukaryota > Metazoa > Chordata > Actinopteri > Gobiiformes > Gobiidae > Odontamblyopus > Odontamblyopus lacepedii. The sequence continues at coordinate 7,307,701 of CM068362.1, forward strand.
AAATGAATGAATGAATTAATTAAATAATGAAACAAAAATAAAAATAAATGTAAAAAATGTGATGTATTCTAAAATAAATAAATACATGAAACAAAAATAAAAAAAAACAAATGTGATGTATACTAAAAAAAATAAAAAATAAAAATGAAACAAAAATAAAAATAAATGTAAAAAATGTGATATATTCTAAAATAAATACATACATGAAATTCAAATACAAATAAAAATGAAACAAAAATAAAAATAAATAAATGTGTGGCATACTAATGAGGATTCTTTCAGATGCTTTAGTCTTAACCTTTTTGCAGTTTGCTCATTTTAAACGAATTTTTACTCGGTGGTGCGTGCATTACAAATAGTATAGATTAATGTTTGATAGATTGATAAACACTGATTACCTGAGAGAAACTACTTTAAGCCCAAACTATATAAAAAAAAATCTCAAATTACACATTTTCTGATAATTTTTTTAGATTTCAAATCAAGATTTAGTTCAATGCACATTATAAAACACATCCAGGAGCATTAAAGGTGCACTGCGTAATGTTACTGCTTTGTCTAGAATGGTCCACGGTAGAGTTTAAATCGATCCATCTCAAACAACTATAGGCTACATTACAGGTCAGATCTGTGGAGAGGCGACCCTATTCACTGAAAGAATTATTGTATTTTTGAGCAACAGAAACGCCCATAATGACTAAATGCTAGATGGATATGTTTAAAGACACATCATGGAACTTTTCAGGCAAAGCATTAACATCTCCATGGAGACAAGCTGGTGTCGGTCTCATCACCAGAAAAGTTGCACAATGCACCTTTAACAACTGAGAGAAGACTGAAAAAAACAAACTGCAGAACTAATACAAGAATCAACATTTTAGAACATCTTTGACGTCTGGTTTAACTGGTTTTATCCAAATTCACCTTCAGACTTCGACTCCACGGATTCCACCTGTGGCTCGTCTATTATTCTTTTCGCGTATCTTACCGTGATGTTGAGATAGACGCTCCTCCTCTCCTGGTCGTAGCCCACGTACACGGACTTGACTCCCATGTAGGACACGTCGATGGAGCGAGGGAAGAGGAAGAAGACGGCCAGAGACGAGAGCAGCAGACACACCGCCACCGAGGCTGTCACATACAACTTCCTACAACACAACACACAATCCACAAGTTAAACATAACATTTTACAGGACAATAATATTTAGTTTCAGATGGAGGGATGTAAAATGAATATAGCTAAAAGTTCTATATTACACAGAATGGAGTCTCGTGAGCTTTAAGCCGTGTTATAATGTTGGTACGTAATAAAAAACAGACCTGGAGTTGTGTTTTGTTTCATTCACACGTCTGAGTAATACATTTTATTAGTCTGGCTACATCTCCAAATCTCAAAATGCACCATTCCGCCTTGCAATGTCATGAAGCTGTACACCGCAAAAAAGCTCAGCCAAAATTTAAGATATAAACACTTAAATCTATCATCTATCTCTGCATCTATCTACACGGGTGCTTTTGAGGAGGCCATGATGGACAAGTGCAACTGAGATGTTTGTTACTGCACAGGTGAACATGTTGCAGGCTCTACTAAGAACTTTAATGTACAGTTTTATTTGCAGGCTGAACAACTCGGACAATGAAATAATAATGTCACTCACAAATATGAGATTCAGTAAAGTACAATATTAGTCCAGTATGTGGAGACACTGGTCTGGCTCTTTTAAAACATACATGTTTGTTTTGTATTGTCACTGTCCTTGTCCTTAAAAATGGACCATGGGTCTGGAATAAAGATGCACTGAACTGTCAGAAAATGACTTAAAAGTAGTGAAATTATCTGTCCACACAGCAAGTTATCTTAAAATAAACAACCTATAAACTAGAGTGAAGCAGTCTCAGAACTAGTAAGTCAACAATAAATCTGAAAACAAGAGGAATAACCTGATATGTTTTAAAATCTTGGCCAGATCAGAGAAATTTGCAGTGTAGTTTTCAGGTTAACAGCTCCTTTTACCTTTTGTTCAGAAGAAATTGCTCATTCCAGGGCTGAAATCATCTAAATGATTCTAGTGAAGGTTTATGGGGCTTAAAAACACAGTGGAGCATTTCCTGTTGGTTGTATTACTGCATGACATCATAAGGTGGAACAGTGTTTTCCGTTTGAGAGAAGAACTCAGCCTAAATCTGCAGGATCTGTGTGTTAAACATACAGTCGTGTGAAAAAGTTTGGGCACCCTGATCATTTTCAAGATTTTCCTTTATAAATCATTGGTTGTTTGGATCAGCAATTTCAGTTAAATATATCATATAGCAGAAAAACCGTGATATTTGAGAAGTGAAATGAAGTTTATAGGATTTACAGAAAGTGTGCAATAATTACTTAAACTAAAGTAGGCATGTGCATAAATTTGGGCACCCTTGTTGTTTCATTGATTTTAATACCTTTAGCACTAATTATTGGAACACAAAATGAGTTTGTTAAGCTCATTGACCCTTGGCCTACATACACAGGTGAGGCCGATCATGAGAAAGGGGATTTAAGGGGCCAGTTGCAAGTTGTTCTCCTTTTTGCATCTTCTCTGAACAGTGGCAACATGGGAGCCTCAAAACAACTATCAAATGACCCGAAAACAGAGATTGTTCAACATCATGGTTTAGGGGAAGGATACAAAAAGCTCAGAAATTTCAGCTGTCAGTTTCCACTGTGAGGAACATAGTGAGGAAATGGAAGACCACAGGCACAGTTCTAGTTAAGGCCCGGAGTGGCAGGCCAAGAAAAACCTCAGATAAGCAGAGGATGGTGAAAACAGTCAAACTTAACCCACAGACCAGCTCCACACACGTACAACATGATCTTGCTGCAGATGGTGTCACGGTGCAACGATCGAACTATTAGTGCACTTTGCACAAGGAGATGCTGTATGGGAGAGGAATGTGACGGAGCCTTTTCTGCGCACATGCCACAAACAGAGTCGCTTGAGGTTTGCTAAAGCACATTTGGACAAACCAGCTTCATTTTGGAATAAGGTGCTGTGGACTGATGAAACTAAAATTGAGTTATTTGGACATAACAGGGGGTGGTATGCATGGTAAAAGAAGAGCACAGCATTCCAAGACAAACACTTGCTGCCCACAGTAAAATTTGGTGATGGTTCCATCAGGCTGTGGGACTGTGTGGCCAGTGCAGGGACTGGAAATCTTGTTAAAGTTGAAGGTCGCATGGATTCCAGTCAGTATCAGCAGATTCTTGCGAACAATGTTCAAGAATCAGCAACAAAGTTGAAGCTGCGCCAGGGCTGGAGACTTCAACAAGACAACAACCCTAAACACTGCTCAAATTCTCCTAAGGCAGTTCATGCAGAGGAACGAGTTCAACGTTCTGGAATGGCCGTCTCAGTCCCCAGACCTGAATATTACTGAAAATCTGTGGTGCGATTTAAAGCGGGCTGTCCATGCTCGGGCACCATCAAACTTGACTGAACTGGAGATGTTTTGTAAAGAAGAATGATCAAAAATACCTTCAACCAGAATCCAGAGCCTCATTGGAAGCTATAGAAAGTGTTTAGAGGCTGTTATTTCTGCAAAAGGAGGATCTACTAAATATGGAAATTTATATTATTTAAATTATAATATTATAAATGTATGCACATGCCTACTTTTGTTTAAGTAATTATTGCACACTTTCTGTAAATCCTATAAACTTCATTTCACTTCTCAAATATCACTGTTTGTCTGCTATATGATATATTTAACTGAAATTGCTGATCCGAACAACCAATGATTTATAAAGGAAAATCCTGAAAATGATCAGGGTGCCCAAACTTTTTCACACGACTGTATGTGAATGAAACAAAACACAACTTTAGCTGTTTGTGATGAGGTAACAGCATTATAACAAGGCTTAAAACTCACAAGAATCCACTCTGTGTAATACAGAACCTTTAAACACTGCAGACCTACATAACTATTGTGAAATGGGGTCAGTTTAAATGTGACTAACATAAAAGTCCCATTTAAATTGCCCTGGTTTGCGAGTCACTGCACAAAAGGTGAACACGGCGGCCAGATGTTTCTACGGCCGATTTAACAACTGTAAATAATTATTGGGGGACGGTGCACATCAGGAAACTTCTACACGTTAACGGGGTCACTCTTCTGGGTCAATGGAAATCCAAGTCCAAGATCATGGTAATGAACACATGTATGAAATATATGAAGGAGTCAACTGTATTTTTTAACATGAAAAAATACAGTAATACATTTATCTCATCTCATAACCGGTTTGAAGCAGGACTAAATGAACCTTTTCACTACTGTAAATGATCCAAGTTAAAGCTGCATTGTGTAACTTTTCTGCAGGGAGGGTCCAACATCTGCTTGATACCATGGAGATGTTATTGTTTTGCCTGGAATGTTCCAATGACAATATAGCATTAAGGTGATCTAATATGTATTTATTAGGTGCTTTTCTGGATACTGGAGAATTGGTCCCCAACCGACCTACCTGGTAAAATAAAGGTTAAAAAAAAACTCACTTTACAACAACATAAACAGATTAAGTACAATTAAAACATACAGTTAAAAGCGGGTCTGTATTTCACTGATTGTATTTATTAGTATTTAGTATTGTATTTAGACAGTATTTTAAGTGATTGATTGTATTTAATTGGCCATATTAGATCTATCTATGCAAGTACATGTGTATGTAATTGTGTTGCTAAAAATAGCCTGAAAACACCTGGCTCTCCTCTCCACAGATCTGCCTCTGCCTTCTGCTGTTGCTATGCAACAATACAGCAGCAGCACAGCTTCGTAACATTATCGTGACAATGGCAGAAATTCTACTTGAACTATGAACTATTGAAGGAGGAAGAAGAGAAAATAATGTTTGAACCTGAAGAAGATCCATATTGGTGGACGTTGCCCTGTGTTTTATGGAGTCCAGCCACTGTAGGAAAGTTTATAGTGAGCAGTGTTTCACAGTGTTTTGACAACTATTGCCCCCAGCCTTGAATACGTCCCTCCGAACCACATGAATCCTCACAAAACTATGGTCGTCACGCTCCACTCCTCACTTTCTGGCACGGTATCTTGTTGTCTCGTTGGTTCCAGTAGATAAACCATGCCCACATGAAAAATAACCAATCAGCACTGCCGAACTGCTGAACAAAGTTCTGTTCAGCTGAGGTGTCGAGAACAAGCCACAAGAACTGCTGAACAGGAGCTGGCTACCTCGATTGTGATTTCATACTTTTGAGTCGATACAGTTCAATAAAAAATAATGGCGAAATCATAGCTGTGATACTAAACGTCTTTGTTAAATTGCTTCTTGTGCAAAGTTAATATGAAAAACGCCCATTTTTAAACACAAAAATGATTGAATGATGTGAAAATGTCAAATGTGTCGCATAAACGAGTTTCCTTCCACTAAACAAGCACCAAACTGTAGCACTGTAACAAAATAATTTAGTAAAATATACCAAAAAATAGTCTTGGTGATGTATCGATGCAGCAGCCCACAATATCAATACTGTATCAGCACATTAAATACGTTACGATATATTGGTATTTTGATATTTTTGCACACCCCTACTGGACGACAAACCTTTTTTACACTGAACAGCTCAGAAAAAGCTGTTTCTAACACATGGTAACACACGGTAGTTTGAAACGCTGGTGAGTTGAATCTTGTTGGACTGTGCTGCAGTTACTCACGTGCGTCTGGGCCTGAGCCTCTGGTCACTGTAGGGGATCAGAGCCACCAGCTGATTCTCCTGCCCTGGAACAGCAAGGCACTTATGAAATAAAACCACATCAGCAAAACTCTATCAGCTACTCTTTTTTTTTACAATTCTAATGCAATATTTTGTGATGTCTCGATAACAAATACTAAAGTGTTGAAAAAAATAAACAGTGGATGAGAAACGAGACTAATGACTAATTTAGGCCACTGTCATATAAACTTAAGAGCAGATTTAAACCACAAAAACTATTCTAAATTTGCAATATTGTTAAAAACCATAAGCTGTAACAAATGCACAGCAGAATGAAACACTTTATTGCTTAGTTTGCATCTGTAATGAGTCATTTATCATTCATGAAAAACAATATTATGATTTATTTTTTTGTCCTAAGGAAAAGTAACAAATAATTCAGTCGCAGCACAAAACCACACAGTCGAGCAGTGCGTCTGGAGCCTCCTTTACCTCGAGGTATCCGGCCCGTGCCCTGGCAGGTGGGGCAGGTGACGCTGTCCCTGCCGGTGAACTCCACATAGGGGAACTGGGACACGTCCTCGCTCTTGGTCTCCTCGGTGTGGCTTTCCTCGATGGGGGACGTGAGGCGGCTGCTCTGCCCGTCATCCTGCCCCTTCAGCTGGGTGAGGTGGGAGAAGGCCTTCCCCATGGTCAACACAAACACTGGGAGTGAGAGGAGCAGCTTTTTTGGTACTTATTTAGAGTTTATTATTCCCATTTATATTTTTTAGTCTTTGTTATTATAATATATTGTCTTGAGTCTGTTTGTCTAAAGGCTGCCACACACTACAGAGGGAATTTTCCAGATTTAGGCTGCGATTTGCTTTTCCGCCGTGTGTGGTGTCAGTACGATTCTGCTGTTCTGTCAGATCGTAACCACTAAACATCAGCAACGCCACGGAAAAACAGCGTCAGGTGCAGAGGAGTGACGGACACAGAGACAAGATGCAAAATATAAATTCAGGAAATGGTGAAAATAATGAGGTGACTTTATTCCTCACCTCCCGTTAAGTTGTATATTTAAACTTCAGGATGTCATTCATATTGTCTACAGAATTTGTCCTCTGTAAATAATGACAACTAGTCCAAAAAACAGTGCTATTAAAACAATTTTAAGCGTTCTTCAAAAGTAAAAAGTGGAGATAGTTCGTCACGTGTGTCTGTTTACTGTTTTGTCGCACGTATAAAAATCATTTAAAGCTGAAAAACCCTGTAGTGTGTGGCAGCCTTTAATCTAAGAGTACTCTATAGTCAGTCAAACATTAACCTTCAGATAGCATGTTTACAGCTGTCATTTGAACATTGGATTGCCCTTTTATTGCTGACATGTTTTGACACACGTCACTGCGCTTTGTGGACTGACCGCAGACTGGAGTAGGTTTAGTTCTGCTTATGTCAGTTTTGGGTCGGTCTTATTCACATGCCCCACGCATCATTCACCCCAAATCTGCCCCATGAACCAAATGAGAAGCCTTCGGATGATCACCAAACATATTTTCATGACAATAAGCTTTAAACGGACAGAGCCTCGTGAATATACACTCACTTCTCTGGTGCTATATGCTGCGTTTTTGCTTTCATGTGGCCAAGAGTCAGATGGACGCGTCAAACAACAGCTCTACAGCACCCATTCATATAAATATACACGATAAAGTGCTTTTTAATCCAATTCCAAGCATCTTTACTGTCATTTCAAGCATGTGAGTGAGGAGTTAAAGAGGAACTGCTTCAGACTGTTTCAAGCTCTGTTAAAATGAACATTTACTGTGGTCCAAACAAATGCTCTTTAACATCGACCTAAAAAGTGGCAGTGTGAAAATGACCTTAGGTTTGTTGTGTTGCTTTGTGGATGATGTCCACAAGTCTTTGAAAATGAACGCTATTGTTACAAGTGTGCAAAAGGTTAATAGAGTTCATAAGCGAAAACAAAGTAAAAATGCAAACATGAGTCATAGAACAACACAATAAGCTGCTGGGTCACATCTGGTAAATAAATTTATCACACTCTAGTCCCAGAATACTTTTGAATGAACTGAATGAAAAGTTTAGTATGCGATATTCTCCTTAAATTCATTATCAAACTAAATGAAAAATGTATGGTGCAATGATCCTAATCACTAATGTACAATAAAAACTGGAAGTAACATCTAATAACAGCTTGAATAAGGGAAAAAGAGTTTCCAGGAACAATAATATTTGAGACAATACTGAAAGAGGAACTGAAAACTGACATTTTAATCATTTAATCAGAATTTGTTTTTCTAGGTATTTTTGAGGATTAAAACCATCTGTAAGTGAATAAATGTAAGGTAGAACTGCTTTTTTATTTATTTATTTGCAATTAATTCAGCGCTATTTTCTACATAGGTCACAGTATATACGCACACAGTTTTTTCCCCCCACACATAAAATTAATATCAACGTAAAAATCGTACAAAAAATCCAGCTGTATTCTTGGCATCATCATTTGTAAACAGGGTCAGGCATTCATAAGTTATTTCACTTCAGCCTAAACCCCTTTGGTCGTAGTTTTATGAGAAATGTTTGTAACAGTCTATTAAGTACATGACTGAAGAAAATAAACTACTACTACTAAAAATAAATAATAATAATAATACCCTCCTGTGGGCTCACCACCCGCAGGGGGTCAGGTGCTATGAGTATTGGGCAGTAAACTGCCCCCGCGACCCAGCTGGATTAAGCGGGAGAAGATGGATAGATGGATAACAATAATAATAATAATGGGGAAAAAAAGCTGTTTAATGTCATACTGTGGAACATTCCAAGCAGAACAATAACATCCATGGAGAAAAGTATTGGACGGAACCTCTAATACAAACGCTGCATAATACAATTCCTCTCATCAGCAGCATCATTCTGACCATGCGCCACTCTGATGCCGCAGCAGAACTTTAGCTGGGCCTTAGCCGCTAACACATACTATATTATTTTAATCTAATCTACAATATAGTTAAGATATATGTGTGATTTTAAGATGAGACCCCCAACAAAAAAAAATCAAATAAGCATCAAAAACACGTTGTCCAACGTCACGATTTGACAATAACGGATCAAGCTAACCAAACAAGTCCAAATAATGCAGCCTTGGTAGCTGGCGTAAACGTTAGAAAACACGTCTGACAAAGCTCAATTAGCATCAAGAAGCACGAAACATGAAGTGTAAAGTCCAGAGTAAATGTGAGATAAATTAAAACGCGATCTGAGCTGTAGAAAATGGAAATGTAAAGTTTTCTACCTGGATGTGACCAGTTGGAATGTTGCTGCGGATCCGCTTCTTCTGTTTATCCGCGATGGGAACAGACATGCGCAAAACTGATGCGTTCATGAGAGTGGGGAAAAAGAGGAAGCTGTGGTTTTTACGGCAAATAAAATCGAATTTGAATTGCACAGTTGATTAAATAAACATATATTATAATTGGGTGACCGGATTTTCAAAATAAAAAACTAAGACACACCCGATTTGGGACGACTGGTAATAATACAATTATGAAAAGAGTCTGTAAATAAGGAAAACTGTTCTGCACTCGGCCCATTCATGACGAGCATGTGAGTCTAATTTTTTCTTTTTTTTTTTTGTTGTTGTCATTTTTAAGCCGCTTTTCTGTATTTTACTTAAACAAATGACAATGTATGTCACTCTTTACTGTTGTCATGGATCAGATTGGTCAAAAATAGCAATACCTGGGACATTTCTTGAATAAAACTGCGACAAATCACTGGTTTTAGATAAATCTGCTGGAACAGGGGACACAGGGTTCAAAACTGAGACTGTCCCGGGTTAATAGGGACAACTGGTCACCCTGTATTATTATTAGTAAAACTTGCGTGTATGGACAATAATAAAGATAGGCTACATTAAGATACACTATTTACATTAATGCATCGCAAAGAGATAAATTAACCAGCAGTGGCTAGTACTCAGATATATTTATTTTTGAAGAAACTGTACTTTACAGAGTACTTTTCTTGCAGCATATTTTACTTGAGTTATATTTGTAATTAATGTAACAGTACTCATAGTTGAGAACTATATAGTACATAAACATAAATAAAATGTACTTTATTCCAACTCTAACAGTGACTGCAGTGATCTTTATGCCCAGCAGGTGGCAGTGCTGACTGTTTATCTGCATTTAATATAAGTCACATCTGAAGAAATTCAAATGTTAAGGCAGCTCTTTATACACAAGTGCATGAGCATATCACAATTAAAAATAATAGTTATTTTTCAATTCATTTACACGTTTTACTCTGTTTCACTCTACACACATACACTGCGGCAGCTAATGTTTTTGGCTTTGTTTGAACTGTCTCACGTCATTGTAATGTTATAGAGCTGATGTTATGACCCTGAAGCTGTGCATGTGCATTATTTAAGCAGAAAAAGTGTTACACCAATGCTGAGGTGCAGGCGCATTCATGCAGACAGATGGAGCGGACCTTTGGATCAATACAAACCTGCACCCATATACATGGATAACTAATTGGATTCTAATGGTCAGCAGACAGATATTTAGTCTACATGAGGGATTTTGAGGTGTAAAAGTCCCCGTGTAATGAATATTGTACCTTACCACACATACTGCTCCATCACTCGTCATCTGTCTTCATTTAGAGGCCTTAAACACAACAGCACACATAGAGTCTCTCCCTTTAGAAAGAATCATGAATGTACCAAAGGGAAAGCTGAGACTATCTGACAGCGTTTGGAGGCCTTTTATTGTGCTTGTTTAAAAATAACATATTAGGCTTTTATAAAATACCAAAACATGTACATGTGGTGTATAATAACTGTAATATTAGATCCTATAGTATTCATTTCTCATCATTTGTGCTCCAGAGTCCATTCGTCTACCCCTTCTCTCTTTGACTTAATCAGCAAATAATTAAAACAATGATAATACTCATTTGCAATAAGAATTTCCAACCAGATCAACAAAAAGATTACAGGTCACGTCTGTGGAGAGGCGACGCCGCTCACAGTCAGAATGCCTGTTTTCTGTATTTTTGAGCTATAAAACCACCTGTAATTGAATAAACGTAAGGTAGAGGTGTTTAATGTCATAGTGTGGAACATTCCAGGCAGTTAAATGACATATCCCTAGAAATAAGTTACATTTAATATCTTAATTTGCGAAGTTATATGGTGTGTTGTTTTTTTCTTTTTCATTTGCTGTGACACCATAGATTGTTTATGGGTCAATGACATGACGCCTACATTTTCTCTCCATTTGCAATTTCCTCAGTTAAAAGGGTTCAAATTTCATAATAATTCACCAGATTGTCTGGTGATCTGGATCTGTAATACCTCTGACCTCCATGGAACCAAATAATTTATTCAGAAATCATGAGTTATTCTGCATGTTTTTTGTACTCTGAGTGTTAAAATGTCATGTGGTGCGACCGTGCATCATGTGGTGCGACTAATAACAGCAGGAATTCTATGGCTGGAGTTTAATAACAGCAAAGTCGACTTGGGTGAATGAGATTCTTTAGGCGTTTTTGTTCATTTGATGCATTTTCCAGGGCAGTAGTTTGTTCATTAAACACAAGCAGGTGACTGTCATATTGGACAGCAAAAGAAAATATCAACATGCATTAAAAATCTAAAGAAACAGCAACAGTTTGTTTCTATGCACTTCATATTACTCAGAACTTAGATTAATATCCCAACCATGTTTTAGAAAATAAAACAATTTTAAGGTTATCAGTCACACCACATGACATTTTACACTAAAAATGCTTCATATAAATGTTAAATATAGATTTATGCACCTGACACTGTAAATATTTGAAAAAGTTCAATAGAAACTTGCCTGTTGAAAATCCTTATATGTCATTGACCCTTATACTGTATAAATGGACATAGCTAACCCAGTAGTTGCCACATTTCAAATAGATAGATAAATACTTTGTTTATCCCCAAGGAAATTAATTTCATAGGAAACAGGAATGGGAAGTGAACATGGGGACGCTTTTAGCTCCACTGCTTCTGGTTTCCAATTGACTTACACTGAAAAATTGTTTCCCGTCTCTCTGTACCTGCTGCTCTGAGCTTTGTTATTTTGTCTTAAAATGTTTGTATTAACCCGCTCTACATGATCCTGGTGTTTTTATTTTGCTATTTTGTCCATAAATTAATTCCTAAGACAGATCTCTGCGTCAAATTCACCCCTATAACCTCGATGAGCTTCATTTGACTGGAGCTGAATGCTGTGGGTGGCACTGAGTTTTGTGGGTCCTTCGTCCCTAAAGTTCTGCTACACCAAAACTGTCAACAGGTCACACAAATGTATCTGGAAATATTGTATCCACAGATGCACCACATCTCTCTGGTTGTAGATCTCATGTGAAATTCTTTTGACAGGAGCAAAATTCCTTGTCTGTTCCTTGACAGTTTGGCAGCGCAGTAAAGGTCCTCTCCGTCAGTCAACATTAGTGTCCCTGCCGTTGTCCCTGCCGTTGTCCCTGTCTCCTGTCCCTGTCTCCTGTCCTCTGCATGTGTCCATCAGGACGTCTCTCGTAGATAATGGGCGGGTCAGCAGTGTCACAGTGAATCATGGAGCTGTGTTCAAAGCAGGTCTGAGGGAGGAGCAGATGTTCCCCGTCCACCTCAGAATGATCCTGATTCAGAATTAGAAATGGACTGGATTGACAAAAATATTACATACTGCAAATTTCACTGATCTGGTCAAGACTTTAAAACTTATGTCAGGTTATTCCTCTTGTTTTCAGGTTTATTATTGACTTACTAGTTCTGAATTGGTTGTATCACCTTAAAAATGGTCACATATCTTATTTCCATGACTGAACTAGTCAGAAAATCTTAAATTTAGGCAATAAATGTTTAAAAGAAGCTACAATCCATTTACCATAGTTTCCCACTGTAACACTTGTATTTAGATTCAGTGATAGAGATTTGCTCAATACTTAAGTATGTTTATCTAAAACTTTGCAATACTCTTGGATTCATCTTCCAGATTTTATTATAGTTCTATGGTAAAAACCTGAAAAAACAGGACTAGTTCATTTGAAACAGTTTACAGAAAAAATTTTATGTATGTAGTTGAGGTGCGTGAAGATGCAAAAACAGAGGGAAACGCAACACACAAACATGCATGAATCAGTCAAAATACAACTTTGTATATACAACTTTGTATTTTTACAAGTTTATGATGAGAGAACACTGTTTTAATGACCAAAAGCTCAGACGAGAACCAAAATATTAGTGTATAATAGTGTATATTAGGGGGGTGGGGCATTATTTTTATTTTTTGCATTTATCTTTTGTCTATTATTATCATTTTTTTGTCTAATATTTTTTCCTGTTCTGCAGAAATTTGACTTCTGTGAGTTTGTTACCTGCCAGTTGTATGTACATGTCTATATTTGATCATTTGAAAACAATAAAAACATCTTGATTAAAAAAAAGAAAGCTCAGAAAAGTAAATTTTGCACAATATTTTTCTTTGTTGCACTGATACAGGATTTTCAGTTCCAGTACTGATTTTGACACTATATATATACACCAGTGCCGAGACTGAAAACAGCATTTATTTCCTTAAAACAAATATAAAATAAAAGTATTCATAATTTATCTCTGAAGTAACTAGAATTACTTTGTATAAATAAAAGTTTTGAGTCTTTTTAGAACAACTATGACCAAATAGTTTTATTACCTTGATTCATACAGTATGTCCAACCAGGAATTAATCGATATTTGGGAGTTTATATATTTTCTTCATTTAACTGTACTCAAATGTATGTGCACAGTAAGTAAAAGCAAAGTTGAACGTCTTATGAAATGGTTAAAAAGGGTCTAATAAGGCAGCCACTGGAAGTAAAACCATCATAATCAAGGTAACAAAGGTTGTGTTCAGGTTACTCCTCCCTGATCTCCACACGCTCTTGTCCACTTTGACCTTCTTGATGCAGAAAAATGACCCTCGAGGGCTCCGGTCCCAATCAGCTGCTGCGAGGAGCTCCTGATTGATGTTAATGTTAAGTACTGCTGACGTCATCTCCATTCATCACTGAGACGGACACCATTTTGACCTTACGTACCTTTATTTTTACTGTGCTGTATGGCAAATGTATCAAAAAAAATGACTCAGTGAAACAAAAAAAAGATCTTTGCCAACCCTTGGATACAGCAGTTCTCATTTATCATTTATATTATAGCAGAAACGGCAGTAATATTGAAAACAAAAGTTAAAAGCTCCATTTTACACTGTTTTCTGATCTGTTATAACTGTTACGACCCAGCTCGCTAGGGTCAGGGAAGTAACAAAAACCAAAGGAAATGGTATAAAATAACTGAATTAACAGGAATGTACAAGATAAATTAAACAAAATAACTTAAACTAAGCAGTGGCACGGTGGCTGAGTGGCAACACTCAGGCCTCACAGCAAGAAGGTTGCGGGTTCGATCTGTGTGGAGTTTGCATGTTCTCCCCGTGTCTGGATGGGTTTCCTCCGGGTACTCCGGTTTCCCCCATCAACCCAAAACATGCAGCACCTGAACTAACATCAAGGACCATGACGTCCACCCTCCTGTGGGCTCACCACCTGCAGAGGGGTTCATAGGGGGGTCAGGTGCTATGAGTATTGGGCAGTAAACTGCCCCCGCGACCCAGCTGGATAGGAGAAGATGGATGGAACTTAAACTAAGAAACTAAATCACGAGTGTCAAAAATAAAGTCGAAGAATCGAAACTAGAAAACTACCACTTCATGACATCACAAGGTGGACCAGAGCGCTTTGAGCTTTCGAGATGTAAACAGACTAATAATAAAGAGTTACTCAAACACATGTGAATGAAACAAAACACAACTCCAGGTCTGTTTTTGATGAGGTAACTGTATTATAACATGAATTAAAGCTCTCACGAGTCAGTTTTATATAATCCTTTTATGTATGTACTTTTCCATAAATGATTTGCTGTGTACTGTATACTAGGAGTGTAATGATAACCAAGTCTCATGATACGATATCATCACGGTATGAACCTCACGGTACGATATTTATTGCAATATCGTGGGAAAGCTCATGATATGTTGGGGAGGCTCACGATACTACGATGTTCTACATAATAACAAGACTGACATTATAAAATACTTTGACCAAACATTTATTGTCATTAGGGATGGAACGAGATCCAAATCTCTCTGTACCATATTTATTACAATATTTTGACTGTGAATCTGCTACTTTTTCCTCTAAAAATGCTTCACAAGACTTAATCCAAAGAATGAAGATGTAAAAGTGCTTAGAACAGTTATTTCTTCATGTCGTCTGCACTGAAACGGAGCAAAGGATCATGGTCTATGTAGTTCCCTCTGTTTTTTACCTATTTCTGCATCATAACTATTCATTTAAGCAAAGAGACTTGGGATTCGACATATTGTGATGGTCCACGATATTATTGTGAAACCTTTGATGGTAAAATATCACCATATTTCGGTTATTGTTACATCTCTACTGTTTTAAGAGCTAAAAACATACACCATGAATTAATTTACACCCAAGAAAATATCATTATAATTCCTACAAAACGTACAACAAACAAAAAGCTTTTTTCCCCTTCAAGCAAGAGGGTCTGCAACTGCTTGTCTCCAGTCATTTTGTTTTATTTATTTTTTACCTATTTACTTATCTTCATGGATACTGGCAAAGTTATAGGTCAGATCTGTGGAGCGGCAAGCCCATTCACAGTCAGAATGCATGTTTTTCTAAGGGATTTGAGCAGTAAAACAGGTGTAATTACATAAATGCAACTTTACTGTTTCAGTAGATAAGTTCCTGAGAGACATTCCAGGCAAATCAATAATATCTCCATGGAGACAGCATCCAGGAGAAAAATGGAGAAAAGTTACACAATGCACTTTTAATTGGATTTTGTATTATGTGCATTCTGTGGTTTCTCTGTTTGTAAAAGATAACAGAAATCGAAGTCGCTGTGACAGTAAAATCCCAAACAAATTGTGCTCTGACTTCAAACTGTCTCTTCATTTTGGATTAAGGTTTAGAGTTCACCCACAGAGCGCCGAGGAGAAACATCAGAGTTTCAGCTACAGGAAACTGACGGGAAACTCAAACCTGTGCCACTCAGACCTGGATTTATACAGAAAGGCTTTAAACAGGAGGTTAATGGGGCAGGCATTCTTAAAACACATTTTAATAATAATAATAATAATAATACATTTTATTTATTAGGCGCCTTTCTGGACACTCAAGGTCGCCTTACAACAGCATAAACAAATTAAATACGATTAAAACATACAATTTTCAGGAGCCTTGCATTGTTTTTCATGTATAAAAATAATCCAGTTTGACAATTATTCATTATTTGTTTGTTTGTAAGTAGTAAAACTGCTTTTTTCTTATTCGTGTGTTTAGATAACATTAAAAAATAACATGAATAGACTGAATTAGGGGTGTAACGATCAACAAATCTCACCATACAATATCGTCGTGGTATGATAATTATTGCGATATGGTGGAGAGGCTCACAATATTACGATATTCTACATACTAAGACTGACATTATAAAATGCTTTGCCCAGTCATTTATTGTCATTAGGGATGGAACGATATCCAAATCTCTCTGTACCATATTTTTACGATATACTGAACTGTGCAAAAGTTTTAGGCAGGTGTGGAAAAAATGCTGTAAACTAGGAAGGCTTCAAAAATTTAAGTGTTAATCATTTATTTTCACCAATCAACAAAATGCAGTGAATGAACAAAAGAGAAATCTAAATCAGATCAATATTTGGTGTGAGCTTTGCCTTCAGAAGAGCATCAGTTCTTCTAGGTTTACTTGCAGACAGTTTGTGAAGGAACTGGGCTGGTCTCTGTTCCAAACATGTTGAAGAACGAAGCTCAGATCTTGTGTGGATGGAGCTTCCTCACATCCTTCTGTCTCTTCATGTTAATCCCAGACTCACTCCATGATGTTGAGGTCAGGGCTCTGTGGGGCCAGACCATCACCAACACAACTTCTGCTTTACGCTGAAGAGAGTTCTGAAGGACTTTGGCTTTTTCTTTTGTTCGCTCACTTTGCATTTTGTAAACTGATAAAAACAAACAATCATTATTTATATTTTTGAAAGCATTCTTTTTTTATTTTTTTTTTATTTTTATTTTTTTTTACACCTGCCTAAAGAGAGGGGTGGGATTAAATAACTTCTCTTCTTCCCACTCCTTTTTGGGCAAAATATTTTGTTGTTGTTTTTTTTTGTTATTTCTATCATGATTTCTCTAATGTTATATGTTCCATTGTAAAAGAATGTAAATTACTTAATTGCCCAAAATTAAAAAAATTAAAATCTTTTGCACAGGATTGTATATCTCACGGTATGATATTTATTGCAATATTTCGTGGAGGCACAAAACTGTGAATCTGCTACTTTTCCCTCTAAAAATGCTTCACAAGACTTAATCCAAAGAATGAAGATTTCAAAGTGCTGAGAACAGTTATTTCTTCATGTCGTCTGCACTGAAACGGAGCAAAGGATCATGGTCTATGTAGTTTCCTCTGGTTTTTTTTAGGTATTTCTGCATCATAACTCATTCATTTAAGCAAAGAGACTTGTGATTCGATATACTGTGATGCTCCACGATATTATTGTGAGACCTTTGACGATACGATATCACCAGATTTCGGTTATTGTTACATCCCTATTCTGATTTGCTCTAAAACAGGACAAAATCAGGTTTACTGTGGAACATTTCAGGCAAAACAATAACATCACCATGGAGACAAGCAGAGTGGCAACATAGTGCACAACGTCATTTCAAATTTTCAAAGTAAATACTATGTGATTCAGAACCTGAGGGATCTTTGAATCAAAGGTCTCTGTTGATTGATAAAAATGTCCCGTACAATCAGGAGTAGCCGTGGTAACAGCTCTTTGTAATCACTGCTCAGGATGATTCAAGTGTTTGACTGGGCAGTCTAAGTGTCCAGCCACAGTCTTATGTGGAGAGCACGTTTACAATTCATAACCAGGGCAAAGATTCTGACAGTGGCCACGTTTACATGATGTTTTAAAATTCCAAATTAATACTTTTGAATTAAATATTTAAAAATTTAAATATTCTCCTTCTAGTTTACATGGAAATAATAATTCTGAAATGAGGTTTACATGGAAAACTCGTTAAATCGTCTTTATTTAATTCCGCTCAGCGTCTGGGGGTGGGGGAGGGTTCTGATTGGACAGAGACACAAACGTATTTACGTCTTTGGGCAGAAAACACACATTTCAGCTGCTACCGGCTTTTCTGTCATCTCGGTTTGTCGTTACGCCACCGACACAAACACGATCCAAACTTTTTCCGCAGTCGTTCCGATGATAATGAAGCAGCAGCTGGAGAATTCTGTCCTCACGCTTTACGTCTGTGAGCTGAGGAGGAGAAGGGAAGAGTGTCGGAGAAGGAGGAAGAAGACAAACTGAGTCTGAGGCTGCCACACCTCAACCCACTCCCACATCCCGCTCACAAATCCAAAGAGCAGAGGAGGAAAGTCCGAAGAGACGACTGGAGGAGCCGGATCGAAGGACGACCCAACGAGCACGAACAACCGGAATTATTTTTAAGAAGAAGAAACATTTACATGCATTGATGCAAATGCAATGATTATTTACATGATTGAGGAATAAATTAATTTAACTTTAAAATAAACCACCCACTTACTTCGGGAATTAAGTTTAATTCTGAATAATCATTTTCATTAGGACTTAAGTGTTTACATCGTCTTTTAAAAACAGAATTAATTTTTATTCAGAATTAAATCTTGTAAACGTGGCACCTGTGTCAGAGGTCAGAGTCTGACCTTCGACATGTCAGTCCAAAACACATTCAAAAGAATATTCAGATTATTTATTCCTCCAAGTCTGACCTCTGCTTAAGTATCCAAACATGAAATTTGGAATTTGATTTATTTTGTAAATGATGAATCTAATTTTAGCAGCAGCCGTACAGAACAGAAACAAAATCTTAGACTTGGACAAACTTTATTGATCCAGAAGGGAAATTATTTGGACACAGCAGCTCACACATCACAATATAATATAATAACAAAGAGTAAAAAATATAAATGCACTGGAAAAAACAATATCTCGGTAAGTTAAAATTACTTAAATTAAGAACATTTGACTTTATTTGAGCAGATTCAACTTGACAAGTAAAATGATCTGCCAATGGAATACGTGTTTTTTTCTTAATTCAAGCAACATTTGATTTTATTTCTTATTTTAAGTGTAAAAAGTTGTTTTTCTTATTTTGAGTGTAGCAAGATGTATTTGCATATTTAGTTCAAAAAGTCTTATTCCACTGGCAGATCATTTAACTTGAATTTTACTCAAATCATGGTAAAATTTTCTTAATTCACGTCATCTTAACTTGACTAGATTTTGTTTTTTGTTGCGTGGTAAAAATAAATTCTTAATAAGCAGCAAAAAAAATCGCAAAAGACAGGTGTCAATTAAGGCATAATTATATAAACATATGTACAAACAAAAATAAAATAGAAAATCTGGTATTTTCAAAGGAAAAACACAAAATCAAGTAAAAGTGCTGTTACACTGTCAAATATTACTCAAGTAGGAGTAGAAGTACGGTATCCGAGAAGAAAACTTACCTAATTAAATGACCTTAAATAAATATAATCAGTACTACAAAAAGAACTGCAATCACTGGAAAACTTATTCTCAATGGGCCTGAAGCTGTCGATCAAACATGTCACAGGGTCCGAATCGAGCAGATAAAATAATCAATAATGAATTAAAGCGGCGTAATGAGTCGAGCGCTTTGTTATTATGCAAATGTGTCGTATCTGAGCGGAGCAGTGAGAGCAGCTGCGAACTGTGATAACAAAGTGTTTTTAAAGACAAATATTATATAAAGAATACACACACACATATTTACAGGATTTTAATTAGAAGTGTTCACTGAAGTGATTTTCATTTGTTCATGGGGTCTAATGAGAGGTGAACATTTAGGATTTTCATGTGCTCAAGGTTATAAGATCAGGTGAGTTAACTGCGCACTAACATAACAAATGTGTGGGGGAAAAAATGTTAAATACAGTAGTTTAACTCCAAAACGACCATTATTTAAAGTTGCACTAAGTCAATTTTTTTCTTGTTGGTCTGCATGGAGATGTTCCACAGTATGGCTTTAAACACGTCTATGTCACCACCGGGCCAAGATACTGATCAGGTTTGGAGAAAGACTGAGACATTTTCTCTATCAAACAAGTTTAATATTCTTGTGACCTACAATTGCTGATCAGGAGCTGGTACTGAAGTATTAATTACCTCATTAATCATTACATTTATATAGCGCCTTTCAATACACCCAAAGCGCTTTACACTTCATTATTCATTCACTCCACCTTCAGTGGTGTAAACTACTACTGTAGCCACAGCTGCCCTGGGGCAGACTGACGGAAGTGAGGCTCCAATCTGCACCATCAGCCCCTCCAACCACCACACACACACCACTTCCATATTAGGCAAAGTGTCTTGCCTAAGGACACAATGTTTTGCGACTGGTGCTCCCCTGTGGCACTTGATTTTCCAGTGTCTCCCATCCAAGTACTGACCAGGCCCTGCTGAGCTTCTGGGGTCCGACGAGATCAGACTTTGAGAAAACAGTATGACAAATGAAAACACAAACACCGAGATATATGAGTTTAATGCCTGTAGCTACCCTGGTTTTCTTTGCAATTAAAAGGACTTCACGCTCCGTACTGATGATCATGTGTAACGTTTATTCTCTCCAACTTCAACACATGGAACGCGTGAAAACTAAAATAAAGACAGATAGAGAAAATGTCTCAGATTTGCATAAATTACCTCTAAATAAACACAAATTACATACAATATATTTACCATGTTTGCCAATAGATCACCAGCGGTAGTTAAGAAGCATTTTGACATCTTTTCGATCGTCTTTCTCCTTTTTCGCAGCTACTACTTCTCACTCTTTGAACTTCCGGGGCAAAATAAAAGGTCACCTGACTCAAAAGGTAAATATTTTACAAATCAAATATATGGAAATTAACATCAATGGTATTTTTACACAACGTAATACTTGAACAGGTAAAATAACAATTTTAGGACTTATTACAATGAAATCAGATATACTGACATTATCCTCAACTACAATGCGACACTGCGGAACATTCCAGGCAAAGCAAGAACTTACTCTAAATATGTACATGTTGCTATTAAAACACCATATACGTACACAATAAATAAGTTGATTTAAGGTGTTCTACAAACTACCCTAAATCACATGGTTTAAAAAATCCTGACCCCAGATCTCTGAAAGCCACATGGAGGCTATAATAGTTCTGTACAAACTGCCCCCTCTCCCTCTCGTCTGTCAGCTCTCGTTCGGACTGTCTCAGTCTGGGTCTCACAGGGTCTGTCTGAACAGCTGCAGGGCTCAACACTTCAGAACGGTGAGGTTTAGTTCTGAACAGCTGCAGGGGGTGTGTGTTACATGGATTTCATGAGCTTTTCATTGGTAATGGTTCTCCCTCTTTAACTTGAAGTCGTGGTTGTTTTCTTTTTTCTTTCTTCTATAATATATTATAAAGCCATATTCTCAAATCTTCTACTTTATCACCACCCAGTATAAGGTGTTTGCCACAGCTGCCATACATGAGTGTTTCTGTTTCTATAATGGTGAATCCTCCAGTATATGCAAGATCTTTTTTTATCAAAACCATATCTTTCATGCTAAAATAGAACTATTGTTGCCATCCATAAATTTTCAAGTTTAATGTTTTCCAAAAATGACACTGGAATCTCATCCAAAGCAAGTCTCTGTGAACAGCTGAAGCTATTTGGAACTCAATAACAAAAGAGACTTTGCAAAACGACATAAAAACATCTGCGCCAAAGGTGCTCACACAGAATATTCACATTTATGGTTATTATCTGTCAACAAGGACTATTTTGTACTTCCAACTGGTAATTTTCTTAATAAATAATAATGAAATTGTTTAGTTTTTGATATACTAAGAAGTTATTTATGTGTTATGTGCACTAATACATTTGTTAAACACTATAAGTCACCGCATGTAACAGAATAATGTACACATCCATGTACATTATAAAGCCATTAAAAACATAAAACATCACATAACTCCATTCAAATGACAAAACCGCCATAACTCCCTGACATTATCCTTCTTATCTGACCATCACATTAGTGAAGAATTGAACGACCGCCACGGAAATCAAACTCCATAAATAATAGAAACCGGCTCCGTCTTATCTAACCTCGCTATGGGCCCGCGGGGACTCTCCCACAATCCCCTGCTGCGGTGATGTCATAACCCGGTGACGGGGGAAATCATTATGGGCGGCCATTGTGTGTCAAAGGCCGCACTTTCGCTAATGTCGGCGTTAATGCAGTGAGCGTAAATCAAATTAACATGCCAGCTCCCCCTGTCGCCGCTAACATCATTTTACTTTGGTTCAGCAGGTGTTCGGTCATTAACACTTGGATACGTCTTCTCGACAGAATCAATTTTCAAGCGAGGGCGGTTTTTTGTTTTTTTTGAGCTTGTGGCCTCGGGTGATTTGATTTGAGGGATCACATGATCGAAGAGGAGCCAGAAATTTGGGTTGAAGTGTTGACAGTGGAGCCCAGGGGAATTTGTGACAAGTCCATTCTGTCAGGCGGATGCTGTGGCAGTGTGTGGAGACTTGGAATAACCAGACAAGAGAAGACCATATGTGTGATTTTTGGTTTACTGATGACAACTGTAATGCTGATTTATTCATAATTACACAAACACTGGCGATTAAAGGTCCTATATTACGCAAAATTGACTCTTTTTGAGCTTTAAGTCACATTACAATGTTGTTACCTTCTCAAAAACATAACCTGGAGTTGTGTTTTTTTTCATTCACACATGTTTGAGTAATCCTGAATTACAGACAATTATCACGACAGGAAGTGCCGCGATGTTGAGTTGCGGCACTTCCGGCCAATGCTTTTCTCTGGCAAAATCCCTGTACAGAAGTGTGACGGAGTAGCCCCGTCAAAGCCCGTGCTAGCCTAGGCACGCCCGGAAAGCCCGCACCCGCTTACCTGGTTTCATTCATTCTCTGCCAGTTCCCCGCTCCATTTCCCGCTCCCCGTCCGTCCGCTCTCGCTATATTTACCGTCCACCACCGCAGTAGTCTTGGGTGCACACAAGTCCGCTGTCAAATCATCCATATCCATAACTTCGTCCTCCAGCTGGCTTCGGCCGGTGTCCATTTTTCGTTCGCAAGTCAAACAGAGCCCCTACAATCCCTTCCTATTTATGCTGCTCCCGCTGACCCTGGGCGCCTGACGCCACCGTGACGCCACCACAAAATATCACCCGTGGCAATAAAATATTAACCTTAATTTTTCCAGTTTGTTTACAGGTGCAGGGACATGGCCATGTTGTGTAATATGTTTTTCCATATTTTCCAATATTTATGTTAGATTGATTAACCCGGTTTAAAGGTAGAAACCCATAGTAAAACGTTAATTGGTTTGGGGGAGGAGCCTTGGGGGTATAAAAGAGGGCCACTCACCCTCCCTCAGTCAGTCTGGATCAGGACCTGTATGTGGAAGGTAACTACAGATTATGAAGCATATTTCTGTATGTATATGTATTGTAAATAACTTTTCTTTTGTTTCACTGTTTTGTATATAGCACTCTTCAAACTTTTCCTTTTGGGGACACAATTGTTCAATAAAACATAAAAACACATCCTTCTGACTATGCCATCATCATTTCCCAAGTAGAACCCCGTGACATATGGTGTCAGAAGTGGGATGGCTAGCAGAAGAAAGAGGAAAGGCCTCCGTTCCCAGAGGAAGTTTGAAGAGGAGTATGCGGCTGATGATGGTGCAGAAGAGACACTCCAGGAAGAGGGAGCTGCCAGACAGCCTATGGGTGAACTCTTGGGCCTGATGAGGGACTTTATGGCAGGCCAGCAGAAGAGAGAGGAGGGACTGCTAGAGGAGATACGCAATCTCCGGGTAACGCTGCACTCATCTTCTCCTGCCGGATCTGAAATTCAAGGCCCCAGCCAGGAGAGTCCAAGCCCACGGTTTGCTCTGCCAACACCTGCACCTTCCAGACGACCTCAGGGGGAGTCTACTACATTGTACCGGCCTCCAGAAGAGAACGCTGGCAGTCTGGAGTCGGCGCCACCACTGGAGTGGAGACCTTGCAGTGTTGAGCCGAAGATTCCTCCATACCAGAGTGGGGAGGATATCGAAAACTACCTTCTACGGTTTGAGAGGATCGCAAAGACATGGAAATGGCCAGAGACTGAATGGGCATGCCGCCTTGTGCCACTCCTGTCAGGGAAGGCATTGGAGGCCTACACGGCCATGGATGAGGACAAGGCCTACTGCTACATGGATCTAAAAGAAGCCTTGCTAGAAAAATTTGACATTTCCCCTGAAACATACCGACAACAGTTCCGTTGCCCCACTGTTCCATCAGGAGAGACCCCGACCGAGACAAACCATCGCCTCAAAAGCCTGTACCGGAGGTGGGTTCGTCCGGAGCAGCTCACCAAAGAGCAGATAGGAGAGCTCATCATCCTGGAGCAACTGCTCCGAGTCCTGCCAGCTGATGTCCGCACCTGGGTCAGAGAGCATGAACCTGAGGATGGCCTGACTGCGGCAAAGTTGGCGTTGCAACACCAGAATGCCCGTCGAGGAGGACCTCCGCGCTTCACCAGCTCGACACCAAGATCATCGCAGCATCCACCACCATCTCGGCAGCTCAGGGAAACCACCCATGACTCTCGAGGTAACCCCAGCTCTACTACCACCCAGCCAGCAACCGGTAAGCCCTTTGTTTGCTATTACTGTCAGCAGCAGGGTCACAAGGCATCAGTGTGTCCAGTGCGCAGAGATAAACTCACTGGGGCCTGCTATGCACCTCGTGAGGAGGCTGAACTGTTTGGCACTCAAGGGTTGAAGGAGCATACCTAAGAGCAGTGACTTTAAATGGCCAGCCAGTGACAGCACTGTTGGATAGTGGTAGTTTTACATCCCTGGTGAAGAAAAAGCTATGTGCCTGTGAACTCTGTCGATTATGGCCTGAAAACTGACATTGTGTGTGTCCATGGTGATAGCCATGCATACCCTAAAGCTGAAGTGACTGTGATAATTGAGGGTCAACCATATCTAATGACTGTTGCTGTGGTAGAGAACTTACCTGTTGATCTTGTCCTTGGAACTGACTTACCTGTACTGTTGGACCTTTTGCATGTAACCGAATGTAATGAAAATGTGACTGATGTTTCTGGCAATGTCTCATGTCCGGTGGTGACTAGGTCCCAGGCCAAAACTGGTATTGAACCCATGCCTGACCTAGATGATGGTTTGTGTGAGGGGGAAGAAAAGGGCCTAGAAAGTCTAGAAGCCAAAGGCGCTTGAAAAACAGCTAAGGCTAAATGGTCATCAGAATTTGGATGTGGATGAACTATGGAAAGTGCCAGAGAATATTGCAGAATTACAGAGGCAGGATGAGTCACTAAAAACCTGTTTTGATAAACTCAATGCTAATGCTAACGCCTATGTAACTGGTAAACAGCAGTTCTCTCTGGTTGATGGGGGTATTGTATGTCTGTGACAATGCTCAGAAACGCCTTGTTGTCCCTGCACCTGGTAGACAGCTGGTCATGCGTGTTGCACACACACTCCCATGGGCTGGGCATTTTGGCCGCCATAAGACCTACTTGCGCTGCTAGTGGTCGTTTACTGGCCCGGCATGTACTGCACATTCAGGCATATTGCACCACCTGCCCCACTTGCCAAAAAGACCGCCTAACCCGAAAGTCCGAGCCGAGCTCTCCTCCACCCACTGCCAGTCATCTCCACGCCATTCCGCAGGATAGCCATGGACATTGTTGGTCTCGTTAGTCAAAAGTGCCCGGGGACACCAGTATATTCTTGTGATTTTTGACTATGCCACCAGATATCCCGAGGCCTTCCCACTCCGCACAATCACTGCGCCTGCTGTCCTCCATTCACTAGTTCAGTTGTTTTCAGAGTTGGGATCCCAGATGAAATCTTGACTGATCAAGGGACTAATTTCACAGCTCGTCTTTTGCAGATGTTTCACAAGCAGCTGGGGATCACGGCCTGAGAACCACGCCATATCATCCCCAAACTGATGGCCTCGTTGAAAGATTCAACCAGACTCTGAAGAGGATGCTTCAGAAGTTTGTTTGTGACACTGGAAGGACTGGGACCGATGGCTGCCATTCCTCCTCTTTGCCTATCGAGAGGTGCCACAGGCCTCCACTGGATTTTCACCCTTTGAGCTGCTTTATGGATGGGACGTTCAAGGACCCTTGACCTGCTGGGCAAAGCATGGACTGCCACGGAAACAAAGACCAGTGAGCAGGGGATTGTCCAGTACGTGCTCCAGATGAGGGACCGGCTATCCAGGTACCAGGATGAGGCAGAGGAGAACCTGAGGGAGGCCCAGAAGAAGCAGAAAACCTGGTATGACCAACAAGCCAGGGAAAGAGACTTCCAGCCAGGCCAAAAAGTTCTTCTCTTGCTCCCTTCCTCTACCAGCAAGCTGTTGGCCAAGTGGCAAGGTCCGTACACAGTCACAAGGCGGACAGGACCTGTCACGTATGAAGTTCATCAGCCTGACAAGAAGAAATCCTGGCAAATCTATCATGTGAATCTCTTGAAGGCATGGAAGGAGCCCTCCACTGTGGCTCTTGAGGCTGCACTGCTGGTGAGACAGGTGGAGGTGGAGGAAGAGGAGGATCCCGGTGTCCCCATAGTCCCTGAAGCCTCAGAACCTCTCATCGCACACCTCTCTGCAGTCCAAGCTGGTGATCTCCTGAAGGTCTTCAAGGATCGCACTCGCTGTTTGCTGCAGAACCTGGCAAGACTACTCTGCTTGAGCATGTGATTCGGCTGAAGGACCAGAATCCCATTCACAACGTCCCTACCGTGTCCACCGCAACAGTTGGTGCACAGCTGCGCCAAGAGATTGAGTCCATGCTGGAGCTGGGAGTCATTGAGCCGCCAGCATCAGAGTGGAGCAGTCCAGTGGTCATTGTGTTTAAGAAGGATGGGTCCCTGCGCATTTGTATAGACTTTCGTAAACTCAACTCCATCTCAGAGTTCGATGCCTACCCTATGCCAAGGATTGATGACCTTCTGGATTGCATTGGATCTGCTTCTTACATCACCACGCTGGACCTGTGCAAAGGCTACTGGCAAGTGCCACTGGAGGCTTCTAGCCGACCCTACACAGCCTTCAGAACACCAGCAGGACTCTTCCAGTTTACCGTTGTGCCTTTCGGCTTGCACGGCGCCCCAGCAACCTTCCAGCGTCTCATGGACAGGGTGCTTCAAGGCTGTGAGGAGTTCAGTGCCGCCTACTTGGACGATGTGGTGATCTTTAGTGAGACTTGGGAGCAGCATGTCCAACACCTGAAAGCAGTCCTAGAGAAGATTCAAACAGCAGGGCTCACTTTGAATGTGGCAAAGTGTGAGTGGGCCACAATCAAACCCGGTACCTGGGCTACCAGCTAGGAAGAGGAGAGGTGCGGCCGCACTGGGATAAGGTTGAAGCTATCCAAAAGTGCCTCGTCCCCAAACCAAGAAGGAGGTGAGATCATTCCTGGGCCTGGCTGGATGGTATCGGAGGTTTGTCCCTCAATTTGCCACCATTGCAGCCCCACTCACGGCGTTAACGACAAAACAACAGAAAAACCCGGTGACCTGGACTAAAGAAAGTGAAAAGGCCTTCAATACACTAAAAACTCTTCTCTGTTCATCCCCAGTGTTACGCAGCCCTGATTTCAGCCGCCTCTTGTTCAGGTCAATGCATCTGAAGTGGGTTTGGGAGCAGTCCTTGCCCAGGGGGAGTTCGAGCCGAGCAGCCCATCTTGTACCTGAGCCGCAAGCTTCTGCCTCGAGAGTCCAGATACTCGGTGGTCGAAAGAAGGTCTGGCCATTAAGTGGGCGCTGGAGAGCCTCAAGTATTACCTGCTCGGAAGAGAGTTTGATCTGGAGACAGACCATCGAGCCTCACCTGGATCAACTCGATGAAGGATCACAACAGCCGATTGACCCGGGCTGGTACCTTTCATTGCAGCCATTCAAGTTCGTGATTCGACACAGGTCTGGAAAGTCCAACTTGGTTGCAGACTACCTTTCCAGGTTGCCAAGGCGCTGTCAGCCTCGGGAGGAGGAGGATGGTGTGACGGAGTAGCCCGTCCAAAGCCCGTGCTAGCCTAGGCACGCCCGAAAGCCCGCACCGCTTACCTGGTTTCATTCATTCTCTGCCAGTTCCCGCTCCATTTCCCCGCCTCCGTCCGTCATCCGCTCCGCTATATTTACCGCCCACCACCGCAGTAGTCTTGGGTGCACACAAGTCCGCTGTCAAATCATCCATATCCATAACTCGTCCTCCAGCTGGCTTCGCCGGTGTCCATTTTTCGCTCACTTAAGTCAAACAGAGCCCTACAATCCCTTCCTATTTATGCGTTCCTCGCGGGACTCCTGGCGTCTGACGTCACCGTGACGTCACCACAAAATATCACCCGTGGCAATAATATTAACCTTAATTTTTCCAGTTTGTTTACAGGTGCAGGGACATGGCCATGTTGTGTAATATGTTTTTCCATATTTTCCAATATTTATGTTAGATTGATTAACCCGGTTTAAAGGTAGAAACCCATAGTAAAACGTTAATTGGTTTGGGGAGGAGCCTTGGGGTATAAAAGAGGGCCACTCACCCTCCCTCAGTCAGTCTGGATCAGGACCTGTATGTGGAAGGTAACTACAGATTATGAAGCATATTTCTGTATGTATATGTATTGTAAATAACTTTTCTTTTGTTTCACTGTTTTGTATATAGCACTCTTCAAACTTTTCCTTTTGGGGACACAATTGTTCAATAAAACATAAAAACACATCCTTCTGACTATGCCATCATCATTTCAAGTAGAACCCCGTGACATATGGTGTCAGAAGTGGGATGGCTAGCAGAAGAAAGAGGAAAGGCCTGCTCCCAGAGGAAGTTTGAAGAGGAGTATGCGGCTGATGATGGTGCAGAAGAGACACTCCAGGAAGAGGGAGCTGCCAGACAGCCTATGGGTGAACTCTTGGGCCTGATGAGGGACTTTATGGCAGGCCAGCAGAAGAGAGAGGAGGGACTGCTAGAGGAGATACGCAATCTCCGGGTAACGCTGCACTCATCTTCTCCTGCCGGATCTGAAATTCAAGGCCCCAGCCAGGAGAGTCCAAGCCCACGGTTTGCTCTGCCAACACCTGCACCTTCCAGAGCGACCTCAGGGGAGTCTACTACATTGTACCGGCCTCCAGAAGAGAACGCTGGCAGTCTGGAGTCGGCGCCACCACTGGAGTGGAGACCTTGCAGTGTTGAGCCGAAGATTCCTCCATACCAGAGTGGGGAGGATATCGAAAACTACCTTCTACGGTTTGAGAGGATCGCAAAGACATGGAAATGGCCAGAGACTGAATGGGCATGCCGCCTTGTGCCACTCCTGTCAGGGAAGGCATTGGAGGCCTACACGGCCATGGATGAGGACAAGGCCTACTGCTACATGGATCTAAAAGAAGCCTTGCTAGAAAAATTTGACATTTCCCCTGAAACATACCGGACAACAGTTCCGTTGCCCCACTGTTCCATCAGGAGAGACCCGACCGAGACAAACCATCGCCTCAAAAGCCTGTACCGAGGTGGGTTCGTCCGAGCAGCTCACCAAAGAGCAGATAGGAGAGCTCATCATCCTGGAGCAACTGCTCCGAGTCCTGCCAGCTGATGTCCGCACCTGGGTCAGGAGAGCATGAACCTGAGGATGGCCTGACTGCGGCAAAGTTGGCGTTGCAACACCAGAATGCCCGCCGAGGAGGACCTCCACGCTTCACCAGCTCGACACCAAGATCATCGCAGCATCCACCACCATCTCGGCAGCTCAGGAAACCACCCATGACTCTCGAGGTAACCCCAGCTCTACTACCACCCAGCCAGCAACCGTAAGCCCTTTTGTTTGCTATTACTGTCAGCAGCAGGGTCACAAGGCATCAGTGTGTCCAGTGCGCAGAGATAAACTCACTGGGGCCTGCTATGCACCTCGTGAGGAGGCTGAACTGTTTGGCACTCAAGGGTTGAAGGAGCATACCTTAAGAGCAGTGACTTTAAATGGCCAGCCAGTGACAGCACTGCTGGATAGTGGCAGTTTTACATCCCTGGTGAAGAAAAGCTATGTGCCTGTGAACTCTGTCGATTATGGCCTGAAAACTGACATTGTGTGTGTCCATGGTGATAGCCATGCATACCCTAAAGCTGAAGTGACTGTGATAATTGAGGGTCAACCATATCTAATGACTGTTGCTGTGGTAGAGAACTTACCTGTTGATCTTGTCCTTGGAACTGACTTACCTGTACTGTTGGACCTTTGCATGTAAATCGAATGTAATGAAAATGTGACTGATGTTTCTGGCAATGTCTCATGTCCGTGGTGACTAGGTCCCAGGCCAAACTGGTATTGAACCCCCTGCCTGACCTAGATGATGGTTTGTGTGAGGGGGGAAGAAAAGGGCCTAGAAAGTCTAGAAGCCAAAGGCGGTTCGAAAAACAGCTAAGGCTAAATGGTCATCAGAATTTGGATGTGGATGAACTATGGAAAGTGCCAGAGAATATTGCAGAATTACAGAGGCAGGATGAGTCACTAAAAACCTGTTTTGATAAACTCAATGCTAATGCTAACGCCTATGTAACTGGTAAACAGCAGTTCTCTCTGGTTGATGGGGTATTGTATGTCTGTGACAATGCTCAGAAACGCCTTGTTGTCCCTGCACCTGGTAGACAGCTGGTCATGCGTGTTGCACACACACTCCCATGGGCTGGGCATTTTGGCCGCCATAAGACCTACTTTGCGCTGCTAGTGGTCGTTTTTACTGGCCCGGCATGTATCAGGACATTCAGGCATATTGCACCACCTGCCCCACTTGCCAAAAGACCGCCCCAACCCGAAAGTCCGAGCGAGCTCTCCTCCACCCACTGCCAGTCATCTCCACGCCCTTCCGCAGGATAGCCATGGACATTGTTGGCCCGTTAGTCAAAAGTGCCCGGGGACACCAGTATATTCTTGTGATTTTTGACTATGCCACCAGATATCCCGAGGCCTTCCCACTCCGCACAATCACTGCGCCTGCTGTCCTCCATTCACTAGTTCAGTTGTTTTCCAGAGTTGGGATCCCAGATGAAATCTTGACTGATCAAGGGACTAATTTCACAGCTCGTCTTTTGCAGATGTTTCACAAGCAGCTGGGGATCACGGCCCTGAGAACCACGCCATATCATCCCCAAACTGATGGCCTCGTTGAAAGATTCAACCAGACTCTGAAGAGGATGCTTCAGAAGTTTGTTTGTGACACCGGGAAGGACTGGGACCGATGGCTGCCATTCCTCCTCTTTGCCTATCGAGAGGTGCCACAGGCCTCCACTGGATTTTCACCCTTTGAGCTGCTTTATGGATGGGACGTTCAAGGACCCTTGGACCTGCTGGGCAAAGCATGGACTGCCACGGAAACAAAGACCAGTGAGCAGGGGATTGTCCAGTACGTGCTCCAGATGAGGGACCGGCTATCCAGGTACCAGGATGAGGCAGAGGAGAACCTGAGGGA
This sequence comes from Odontamblyopus lacepedii, assembly GCA_034769755.1. Taxonomy (NCBI): domain Eukaryota; kingdom Metazoa; phylum Chordata; class Actinopteri; order Gobiiformes; family Gobiidae; genus Odontamblyopus; species Odontamblyopus lacepedii. The sequence goes on from CM068362.1 coordinate 7,339,189, forward strand.
GGCCCAGAAGAAGCAGAAAACCTGGTATGACCAACAAGCCAGGGAAAGAGACTTCCAGCCAGGCCAAAAAGTTCTTCTCTTGCTCCCTTCCTCTACCAGCAAGCTGTTGGCCAAGTGGCAAGGTCCGTACACAGTCACAAGGCGGACAGGACCTGTCACGTATGAAGTTCATCAGCCTGACAAGAAGAAATCCCGGCAAATCTATCATGTGAATCTCTTGAAGGCATGGAAGGAGCCCTCCACTGTGGCTCTTGAGGCTGCACTGCTGGTGAGACAGGTGGAGGTGGAGGAAGAGGAGGATCCCGGTGTCCCCATAGTCCCTGAAGCCTCAGAACCTCTCATCGCACACCTCTCTGCAGTCCAAGCTGGTGATCTCCTGAAGGTCTTCAAGGACGTACCCTCGCTGTTTGCTGCAGAACCTGGCAAGACTACTCTGCTTGAGCATGTGATTCGGCTGAAGGACCAGAATCCCATTCGTCAACGTCCCTACCGTGTCCCGCAACAGTTGGTGGCACAGCTGCGCCAAGAGATTGAGTCCATGCTGGAGCTGGGAGTCATTGAGCCGTCAGCATCAGAGTGGAGCAGTCCAGTGGTCATTGTGTTTAAGAAGGATGGGTCCCTGCGCATTTGTATAGACTTTCGTAAACTCAACTCCATCTCAGAGTTCGATGCCTACCCTATGCCAAGGATTGATGACCTTCTGGATTGCATTGGATCTGCTTCTTACATCACCACGCTGGACCTGTGCAAAGGCTACTGGCAAGTGCCACTGGAGGCTTCTAGCCGACCCTACACAGCCTTCAGAACACCAGCAGGACTCTTCCAGTTTACCGTTATGCCTTTCGGCTTGCACGGCGCCCCAGCAACCTTCCAGCGTCTCATGGACAGGGTGCTTCAAGGCTGTGAGGAGTTCAGTGCCGCCTACTTGGACGATGTGGTGATCTTTAGTGAGACTTGGGAGCAGCATGTCCAACACCTGAAAGCAGTCCTAGAGAAGATTCAAACAGCAGGGCTCACTTTGAATGTGGCAAAGTGTGAGTGGGCCCACAACGAAACCCGGTACCTGGGCTACCAGCTAGGAAGAGGAGAGGTGCGGCCGCAATTGGATAAGGTTGAAGCTATCCAAAAGTGCCCTCGTCCCCAAACCAAGAAGGAGGTGAGATCATTCCTGGGCCTGGCTGGATGGTATCGGAGGTTTGTCCCTCAATTTGCCACCATTGCAGCCCCACTCACGGCGTTAACGACAAAACAACAGAAAAACCCGGTGACCTGGACTAAAGAAAGTGAAAAGGCCTTCAATACACTAAAAACTCTTCTCTGTTCATCCCCAGTGTTACGCAGCCCTGATTTCAGCCGCCGCTTCCTTGTTCAGGTCAATGCATCTGAAGTGGGTTTGGGAGCAGTCCTTGCCCAGGGGGAGTTCGGAGCCGAGCAGCCCATCTTGTACCTGAGCCGCAAGCTTCTGCCTCGAGAGTCCAGATACTCGGTGGTCGAGAAAGAAGGTCTGGCCATTAAGTGGGCGCTGGAGAGCCTCAAGTATTACCTGCTCGGAAGAGAGTTTGATCTGGAGACAGACCATCGAGCCCTCACCTGGATCAACTCGATGAAGGATCACAACAGCCGATTGACCCGCTGGTACCTTTCATTGCAGCCATTCAAGTTCGTGATTCGACACAGGTCTGGAAAGTCCAACTTGGTTGCAGACTACCTTTCCAGGTTGCCAAGGCGTTGTCAGCCTCGGGGAGGAGGAGGATGGTGTGACGGAGTAGCCCCGTCAAAGCCCGTGCTAGCCTAGGCACGCCCGGAAAGCCCGCACCCGCTTACCTGGTTTCATTCATTCTCTGCCAGTTCCCCGCTCCATTTCCCGCTCCCCGTCCGTCCGCTCTCGCTATATTTACCGTCCACCACCGCAGTAGTCTTGGGTGCACACAAGTCCGCTGTCAAATCATCCATATCCATAACTTCGTCCTCCAGCTGGCTTCGGCCGGTGTCCATTTTTCGTTCGCAAGTCAAACAGAGCCCCTACAATCCCTTCCTATTTATGCGTTCCCGCGCGGGACCCTGGCGTCTGACGTCACCGTGACGTCACCACAAAATATCACCCGTGGCAATAAAATATTAACCTTAATTTTTCCAGTTTGTTTACAGGTGCAGGGACATGGCCATGTTGTGTAATATGTTTTTCCATATTTTCCAATATTTATGTTAGATTGATTAACCCGGGTTTAAAGGTAGAAACCCATAGTAAAACGTTAATTGGTTTGGGGGAGGAGCCTTGGGGGTATAAAAGAGGGCCACTCACCCTCCCTCAGTCAGTCTGGATCAGGACCTGTATGTGGAAGGTAACTACAGATTATGAAGCATATTTCTGTATGTATATGTATTGTAAATAACTTTTCTTTTGTTTCACTGTTTTGTATATAGCACTCTTCAAACTTTTCCTTTTGGGGACACAATTGTTCAATAAAACATAAAAACACATCCTTCTGACTATGCCATCATCATTTCCCAAGTAGAACCCCGTTGCATATTTTTGAGCAGCTTCATAAATCTGCCCCAACACCAAATCTTCATCCAACAAGTTCGACAAAGAACAGATTCTGTCCAAGAAGAATTTATCCACAACTATCAAGGGAAGAAAGACGAAAGCTTAAGGCGAATAACAACGAGCATTAGTGAGCAAAAACATGGTCATGAATAAAACATAAATAACTTTTTCATTCAGACTGATTCAAGAATTAAAATTAAAAATCGATTTTGTAGATGTTGATATATTAGCATAAACTGAAAGATTTGTGCAGTTGACATGCTGTAGATGTTCACAGATTAAATGTCGACCATTTAAACTGCACAAATCTCTGTCTGTGCTAATATTGACATCACAAAATCGATTTTTAATTTCCATTCTCAAATCAGTCTGAGTAAACAAGTTATTTATGTTTTATTCATGACCATAATGTTAGTTTTGCTCAGTAGTTTCACTAATGCTCGTCATTGTTCTCCTTAAGTTTTCATCTTTCTTCCCTTGATAGTTGTGGATAAATTCTTCATGAACAGAATATGTTCTTGGTCGAACTTGTTGGATGAAGATTTGGTGTTGGGGCACATTTATGAAGCTGCTCAAAAATATGTGACACTTTTCCACAGGGATTTTGCCGTTTAAAGGCACTGACCGGAAGTTGCGCGACTCAACATCGTGGCACTTCCTGTATGTCGAGTTCCCTTTTACCTTTATTTCAGTAGAGATAGGCGATTCCAGGGCTAAAATAATCCAAATGGTTCTAGTGAAGATGTATAGACCCTGTTAGTGTTAGTAAACAGTGATGACTCCTTTTGGGCATCTAATTTGCTCTTTATTTTCCGTAGATGCCTCTGAAATTGTATTGATATTGTTCTTTGCTCTCTGCTGACCACTATGATACTTCGATGCTCAAATAACAAAGAGAGAATGAATGAATGACGTAGGCTCGGTTGTGCATTTTGGCAACAGAAATACGGCAGAACTCAGCAGCTTGTCGACCTCTGCAAAAGGATTATCGTCAAAAGATCGCGAATATTTCCTCAACAAGCCGACTTTGACAAATGGTGTCCGACTGCCAGATCCTTGTACGATCAGTGAGTAAAACTTTAAAACTTTAGTCCGCCGGTAGAATTCTGACAACCACACACAGAAAAATCAGACATTTTGGTGCTGGAAATCTCTTTATCTCCGTCTTCTTCTGTCCGAGTTCAGTCTGAATGAATCTGAATGAACGAGGAACAATGACACTTCTGTTGCCAAAATGTGCACACAGCTTTTTTAAAATCACTTCTTAGTTTAAAATGGACTCTATTACTGCAAGACATCACAAGGTGGAACCGAGTGTTTTCCGTTTGAGAGAAGAACCTAAATATGCAGAGTTTGTGTGTTAAACATGTGTGAATGAAACAAAACACAACTCCAGGTCTGTTTGTGATGAAGAAACAACATTATAACATAGATCAGGAAATAGAATAATATGGGCTCTTTATGTTTTTTTATGTTTATGGTGTTTCGTTTCTCAAGACGATTATTGACGGTTGCCACTGCCAATGCTGAAATCCAGCTGGAGGATCAAAAAGAAGGGAACACAAACAAAGTAAACAAACAACTAAATCATATCCGTAATATATAGAAAATAATTTTTGGATTTTGTTCTTCCCTCTTATTCCAATGTCCATTTAAGTTAATTTGGAGTAAAACTGCTCCATAATTCTGCTAAATGGCCTCATCATTCAGTCCTTAAACCTGTTCTTTTCCATCATAATCAGTGGAGTGGCTGAAATCAACAGTGGTGCATTTATCTGAACAGCCTTGATGATTGTGAGGAAGGTCACACAAAGGTCTTTTATAGGTCGGGTTCATCTTCTACAGCTTGATGATGTCGTGATCTCAGATGGAGGGCAGAGGCCTGTGTAACTCTGTGGGAGATTTACTGTTTTTGAAAGAAATCACCCAAATTATGATCTTTAAATGTTGAACATTATAATTGAATCCTTTTATCTGACAATGATCATGTCTTTAGGGTTGAAAATGATTCCACTCTCTGAAGCTATTGTGAGAAAATTATTTCACATTTGTTAAGTTTTCTTGATCTCTCCTCCAGCTAATGTTTCCACTCGAGGGTTCACCACCATTTTAAGATATAGGGATTGTATTCGAGATAGACTGGTATCGATTTTTGGACTTTTTAGCATACGTTGCCTAAAGATAAAGCTTTATTTGAACCCACAATATGTGACTGCACAGCTCTCTTGTGGGTTTGTGTTAATAAAAGGGTTGTGAGTGAGTTTGTGGTAAATGCAAATTACATCATATAAGTAAAATAATCAAAACCGACGCCAAAAAATCAGCAGAGGTCATCGAGCATTGGTTTCTCTGGATTCCAGCTTGGATGTGTGAGTGGTTCCTTGATGTAAAGTGCTTTAAGTGCCTTGAAGGTAGAAAAGCGCTGTACTAATGTGACCTTTTGCCAGTTGTGCAAAAAAAAAAAGATCCACACTGCAGTTCTTCGACGCTCCCAAATCTGATTTTTTGTGGCATCGTATTTTGTTGTCATTGAAATAAAAAAATTGGATCTCTTTCTTCTTTTGCACAATTTTTGTCTTTGAACCGGGCACGCAGTCGCAGTTTTTGTTGGATGTGCATGTCTCTATCTACCAGTACCTTTTACCATTTACCACTGGCATCTCTCAAAAAAAATATGGTGAGTTTTGGATTCTGTCTGATCCCAGGAATCTGACTCTATCTCCTAAAACTATCAACGCACTGTGGTAGTAGTATTGTCCATTCAAGCCTGCCTATGTTTCTTTTATTATAGGTCAGATATCGACAAAGAAAAAGCCAAAAGGACTTAAGGACCTTGGAGCTGTTAATTTGTCCATCATCAGAGTGAGGCCGGCCCCAGAGCAGTGATTACAGGGGCCTAATGGGAGCGCGCTGCTGTACTTAACTTCTCTAATGGATCTTAAAGGCCCATTATTGTGAGTGGCACGTCTATTCCAAAAGCAACAAAACAATCCAGCGAATCGACTGGAGTGAAAGAGTCAAACATGTACAAGCAAAACAAATATACGTTTAATTCAATTCAAACTGGGAGCGGTTCTTAGGGAAGTGGATTAACAATGGGACCTCTTTAAAGCTCTAGTGCAAACCATTTCAGTTTTAAAATGTTCACAGAATGTATAGAAACAGATCAAGATTTTATATTTAATGTTTTATTTTTGTTCTGTTTTCAGGTTGAGCCGTTCACTCCCAAAGAGAAATCATTTTGTGTTTTGGAATCTGCTCGCACACAGACACCCAGGACTGTGCAGCCTTCAGTGCAAAATTTGGAAAAACATCACCAACAAATTTGGACTTGGTACCAAAAACCAAACATTTTTTGGGACACCCTGTATAAGACCTGTAAGCATGGTTTTAAATTTCTATTATTTTCTGAAAAACAACCCTCCATATCACACCATACCTCAATGTCCAAGAAAATTTGTTTTTGCTTGTCTAAACTGATTAAAGTAAAAGGCCAAGAAAACTACAGTATATTCATAAAGTGTTAAACTATACATCTAACCTGACCTACTTTACAAATCCTTTTCATTTCTCCTCAAGGTTAATTATCTTACCTTGAAGCGAATCATTTCAATACAATTATACATTCTTAAATATAGGTCACGCTCAAGGTAAGAGGGATTTTCCTTTACGTTTCATCCCTTGCAGTATTCCCCGCAGCCTGTAGGGGGCGCTGTTCAGACGTCTTCAGAGGACTCTTGGTGGTGACCCTGTTCTGGACTGTGCTCAGCTCCACAGGCCTGACCCATATCCACAAATACTACAGACTTCACTGCAGTACTGAATAAAACATGGATCCGTAGTACACGTGGACTGGCTCACGTGTACTACTACTACTACTACTACTGCTGCTACTACTACTGCTACTACGATTACTACTACAGAGCATTGTGGAGTATGAAAGAACACAGACTACTACTACTACTACTACTACTACTACTACTACTACTACTACTACTGACTACCACTGACTACTACTAATACAGAACACGGGTATTGAATAAAACATGGACACGTAGTACACGTGGACTGGCTCACGTGTACTACTACTACTACGACTACTACTACTACTACTACTACTACTACTACTACTACTACTACAGAGAACACTGCAGAGTAAGAAAGAATGATACAGACTACTACTACTATTACTACTGCTACAGAACACTGGAGTACGAAAGAACAGTACAGACTGATACTGACTACTACTACGATGATCACTACTACTACTACAGAAAACACTGTGGAGTATGAAAGAACAATACTACTACTATTACTACTAATACTAATACTGACTACTACTACTACTACTATTACTAAGAACACTGCGGAGTATGAAAGAACAAGGAAAACGGCTACTGGCTACTACAGAATACTACAGAGTACTACTGAATACTACAAGCGATACTACAAAATACTACTATACTACTATCACTACTACTACTACAGAACACTATGGCATATGAAAGGACAATACTCACTACTACAGATTACTACACAACACTACAGACTACTGATACTTCTACTATTACTATTACTACTACTACAGAACACTACATAGTATGAAAGAACAATACAGACTACTACTACTACTACTACTACTACTATGGAACACTGCGGAGTATGAAAGACTGCTACTGTTACTACTACTGCTACTACTATTACTACTATGGAACACTACAGAGCATGAAAGAACAATACAGAGTACTACAGGCTACTAATACTACTACTACTGTGGAGTATGAAAGAATAATGCAAACTACTACTGACTACTACAGACCACATGAAAGAACAAAACTCATACTACTACAGGTTACTACACAAAACTACAGACTACTACAACAACTAATTACTACTATGGAATACTGTGGAGTATGAAAAAACAATACTCACTTCTACACAACACTACAGACTACTACTACTACTACTACTACTCCTGCTACTACTATTACAGAAGACTGTGGAGTATGAAAGAACAGTGCAGACTGATCCACATTACTACAGAATGCTATAGAATACTTCAGAATACTACATACTTGTTCTCTTTAATCTCGTCACGTTTAGCACTGTTAGCTTATCTGCAAATACCAACTTTACATTTCCATAGACACAGGCTGTATCAGTTAGCATCAGTTTGCATCAGTTCGTGCTTTAGGGCTCTTTTAACCCTGCTGTGTTAACTCTAACTCTCACTTCCCAGCATCCTCTCTGAGCTGGAGCTGTACTGCCTCTCAGAGGCTGAACGCCCACGTTCTGCCTCTGATTCCCCACCGCGGTAAGACACTTCTTTCCGTGAGTGTGAAATACCCCGATCTCTTCCTCGTGCTTAGTATTCAGAGGACATGAGCGAGAACATGGACTCTACACGATAAAGCGTTAGAAGAAGAAGTATCCCACGCACTTGGACACGAGGTCAGATCTTCTGTGTGTTCAACCTGAGGTCAGATAGTTATTCCATGTTCACCTGTAACATTGGAGCACCCCAGGACATAGTGTTATCCCTCGTCCTCTTCACCTAACGTTTCACAACAACCTGGAGTCTCACAGTATTTATGGTTTTATAGAATCCATCTTGACATGCTGACCAATCACAGAGCAGCACTGTGGTATGGGCCAAACCAAGAGAAACAAAAAAAAAAACACGGCAACACCAACAGACATAATTCAGCCTATTTGAACAGAAACTGTATTATGAAAACATAGGCAACGTTCAGACTTGCAGGGCTTAAAGGGATAGTTTGGGATTTTTTACATGAATCTGTACGTCCCCGTCAGCAGTGTCGTGCATCAACACTGACTTACCTCCCGACGGCGTCCGGTGAGTCGAGTTCTTCCCCGGTTTCGGTGCTGATGAAAGTGTCTGGAAAGTTGGCTGGAGTCATGAAAATAAAGCGTTTTTCTTCTCAAAACAATGCGTGTTCAAAAGAGTGATACATGTGCGTCACAAAATCGTTGTCCACGAAAAAGTCGGACCTCAAATCACTTGGTACTATTTTCTCTCTGGACATATCGCTGCGCTGTGGTGGGAATTTCTTACTTTGTTGAGTTAAAAAGTGTATTCTGTGGGTTTAGAGAACTGGTAACACACCTGCTACAGCATCTCTGTATCCCTGCCCACATGTGGAGGTGTGATCTGCTGTTCCTGAGCTTTCTCAAGACAGGTCACTCTGCTCTGTCTTTATCCATCACTGTTAAAACAATGAGCTGTTGGCTCGTTCATTCTCATCATTTAGAAATATTGGTAGCCTTGGGTTCAATCTGATCGATGCCCCAGCTGACCCAGACAAGTCGTCTCTTTTTGAGAATTGTTTAGATCAATTCTATTGTCTGTAAGGCAAGTTTATCTGTACAGCACAGTTCGTACACAAAGTAATTCAAAGTGCTTTACAGAATACATTAAAATCACAATAAATAATCATCATAAAATTAAAAAATAGAGAGTAATTAATTAAATTAGAGAGAATTAGAGAGAAGAGTACAGAATGAGAAATGACTGTATTACCTCAGGTTGATTTTATGGCGTTTATCAGCTGTATAAGTTTTTGTTTTTCCATTCAGATTAGGGAGAGACAGACCTCGAGTAAGGGACAGCAGGTTTTGTTTTCATTATTTCTCTGTGATTGTGCGCACAATTGCTTTAAGAATTGATTTAAGACAACTTTTCTCCAGTTTTTATTCTTCTCAGATTTAGAAAGCCACAACAGCTCTCACAGCATTTGGAGCTTTAATTGTACGGCTTCCTCTGATTTCTGCTCCAAACTTTTAAATGTGAACGATTAAATCTATCCATGTCTGTCTGTCTCGTCCCTCTTCTTCTCCCTTCTGTCTGTGCAGACTCCTCCCGTGGTTCCTCCGGACTTGTCTGAGCTTTGGCGGTGGGAGGAGTGAGACCTGAGGAGGAGCTTACACTTTTGACATTTAGAAGCTCAAATCCCTCTGTGTGTTTAATGGAACTGCATGGAAAAACTAGATGCTTCTAAAGGACCAAACAGAGGCAAGGCAAGTTAATTTGTATAGCACAATTTATACTCAAAGTGCTTTACAGAATAAGAAGAACATTAAAATCACAATACAAACAATTTACAACATAAATAATCATCATAAAATTAAAAGGAGATTAAAAGAAGAAGAGTGCGGAATGAAAAATTAAAGCCTTTCAGTCATGCGCAGCTAAACAGAACTGTTTTGAGCCTGGATTTAAACAGGGTCAAAGTAGAGTCTGTCTCCGGCTAGAAGGAGCTGTCCTCCTTTCACCGGAGAACATTATAAAACCAAGAATTAACCACAGACAAGATTCAATGTCTGCACAACATTAACATAGCTGCGTGTCACTTATTGTGCCTCTTTGGGTTTTGTTTGGTTGAGACACTTTGAGTCCTTTGTGACTTTGCTGGTTTGTTTTTTCTGTTATTGTAATTTGTAGACTTCAGTTCTGTTTATTTAGTTTTTGATTACTCTGATTAGAGCCTCTTTTTGTTAATCCTTATAAATATCGCCCCTCTTAGTTTTACCTTTACATTATTTTTAAATAAATCACAACTTTAGTTTTACAATTTTACATCTTGGTTATCTTGTTACTTCCCCTAGAAGAGCTGGGTCGTAGCAACAGTTCAAAATCAAACTAAGACACACATTTAACTTAAAACTATACTTTTATTTGCTTGATGTTTGGACAAACTTTAAGGTGAATGTTTGACTTTTGCAGACACTAAATTAAAACACACATTTAACTAATGTCAGGGTGAATGTTTGAGGTCTGCAGACATCGTTTCAAAACCCTAATGTTTATATTTGTGTATCTTAAACTTCCAGCAGTTTGCAGAAATGCTCATAGTCCTACTGGAAAAAGCATAAAACATAATCTAATTATTATTAGCATGACAAAAATAAAAACATCTGCGCTTTGTTACCATGGCAACAGAGGAAGATCAATCAACTTCACCAACTGGCAAAGTGGTGGTAAAAAAAAAAAAAAAAAAACGTTACCATGGCGCCAGGATGGTGAACTGGCACAGAAAACAACCTGCCTCTGTTGCCACGGTAACAGCACCAGTCGGCAAACTGGAGCACGCCGCCGCCGCTGTTACCGTGGCAACCCAGCCTCGGGTGTTGTGTTGTTGTGGTGGTTTGATGTTGATGTTTTGAACTCTGCCGTTCGATAAATAATAAAATGTAATAACTTTAAATGGAGAAGGGTTACTATGGTGATAAAAAAAATAGCAGACTGGAGGAGTGGTACAGGGTTTATGCAATTTTAACCCCTCCAAAGAGCGTTGGGTGCTCATCAGTGCAGTGTGATTTAGGTCACGTGTAACTGGTCACGGTAAAAAAAAAAGGTTTCATGACTTGATTTGGGACCAGCTACAATACTGGAGAAGACAATGTGGAGTGTCTTGCCCATGGACACAGTAATTTTGGCAGTTCTTATTGAAATAACCTAAAATTTCCACAGAATGTATAGAAACAGATCAAGATTTTAGATTTAATGTTTTATTTTTGTTCTGTTTCAGGTTTAGCTGTTCACTCCCAAAGAGAAGTCACTTAGCGTCTTGGAAACTGCTCGCACACAGTCACCCAAGACTGTGCAGCCTTAAACTATAATGTTCAACACCTAAACTGTTCAATTTAATGGAACTAGACTTAGTAGTTTTCAAGATAATTGCTTTTAAAATTATGTCAATTTTTTTTCTGACACACCGGATATTGAATTTGATTTTGTTTTCATATTTGGACTATTTGTGCCCTGTTAAATAAAATTTTTTATTACAGTCAATCAACTCCAAATACTGTTTAATGCATTACTAAATACTAAATACTAATAAAATACAATACTAAACACAATCAATCAATTAAATACTGTCCCATTTTAACTGTAGGTTTTTAACTGTATGTTTTAATCATACTTAATTTGTTTATGTTGTTGTAAGGCGAACTTGAGTGTAAATAAAATGTATTATTATTATTATTATTATTATTATTATTATTATTATTATTATTATTATTATTATTATTATTATTATTATTATTATTATTATTATTATTAAATAGGAAGAGACAAATCATCACTGTGAATATTATACACCTTTAATAAGACATAAAATGTATAAAGTGCTTTTTTTGGGACGCTCAAAGACTCTTTCCAGTGAGATGCTCCAAATTTCTCTTCCACATTTTCTTTTCATTTCCCTTGCACACACTTTTACATGGTCTTGTTTCTAATTTCTCCAGTAAAGTCCTCATATTTGGGCATAAACTCCACTGGACAGAGAGGTGTGAACAGAGTTGTGAAAAGCCGTGGGGTTGCCCTGGCTCTGACCCCGTTTCACTCCAAAAATGGGCACTTAGAGTCACTTCCTCCTGATCCTGACCTGATTTGGGTGTTCCTGTGAGGTCCAGGGGGGCACAGGAGCTCGTATAAGACTCCTCCGGACCCGGTTATTTATAGATTCTCCGCACAATGTTGTTTGGGATTAAATATAAGAGAGCCCTGTTAGTTCTGGTGAATTGCCTGCAAACATTTTGGTATTACGGGCGCACTGTTAAAGGAATCGACTGTGAGATTATGTAAACAGGCTGTGAAATGTGGAGAATGAAGCTGAGGTGTGTTTTGCCTCATGCCAGGATGCTCTTCATATATTTTTTATGACTTTCCCGGGTTAAATGAAGGTTAACATAAAGGGTGAAAAGAATAGAATAGAAAGAAAATGAAATAAAATAACATGGCATGAAATTATATAACTTTACATTACATTCAATATTGTATGTCCAGTACCTCTTAATAATCACTATACCTGTTTAATTATTGTGTGGTGTACTTTATAGATAAATTTGACATTAGCTTGGACACTGTAAACAATAAAGCATGAACTCCTCACCCTAATCCTGTTTTTAAGTAGTAACTCAACCACAATCATTGTTAATAAACTTTGCGAATTAAGTGTTTGTTCAAGTTTTAGTAAAGACTCCAAACTCCATTTCTTCCCATGCATTTGAGGAAAAGGTGTCTTGTTCCAGTACAAATATGTTTTTTGTTACCAAATGTTTATTCAGGGTTCCTATAGTGCCTTAAAAAGTCGTAAAAGCCTAGAATTAATGAATTTGGAAATAATACCTTAAAAAGATGTCTTGAATTTTTATATCTGGGTCTTAAAATTTGTGCAGTAATTAACTTCTCCATATTGCATGTCTCCTCAACAGTTTAATTTGTCAATCACCATTATTTGGTTAAATAACGTCACCTAAATAAAAAGCGGCGGAACCAATAATGGAGAATGTAACGAAGCCCCGGGTTAAAATCCTCAGAACACATCACTGAAGATCACGCGCTACAGAACCACAAGAAACAAGCTGAGCAGAAGCATAAAATCAAAGACGATCTCAGCAGAACACAAAGCTTGATTAAAGCTGTTAATGTGGTTATTCAACACTGTTTTTTTTTTTTTATGTTACCGAGTGACACATTTCATACTAAGGTTATGGGGAAGAGTCTCTACTCTCCATATTCCTTTGTTTAAGAAATAAATGAACACAAATTCAAGAATTTTGTTTTTCTTCGTCGGTGGGTCTATGAAATAGGCTGTGAAATAGGCATTACATTTTCATATTAAATGGTCTAAAAGACAAATAAAAGACTAGTGCTCATATGTACATACCATACCAAACTTAGACAAACTCAAAACAACAATATCACTCAGCCGCTCAATGGTCTGATATATACACCTCGTAACAGGGTGGCTTTAAGGTCTGATACTGTTTGGTTCCAGAGCTGAATAGTTTTTTCGTTTGCATTAAGGATATGCACCGTTAATAATTCTAAATAAGCAATATCAATAAATGACAGTACCCATCGGCGGTGAGATAAACAGTGAGGGTTTTTTCCTCTAATAGCCTTTTTTTCGCACCTTTAAGGCCGGCCAGAAGAATCTTTTCTCGCTCTCTGCGGAAGCCAAGCAGAGACGTGTCATTAAGAATCAAAACCAAAGGTGAACAGGGAATATTGAAGATGGTAGAAGAGACAGACTATTGCTTATTACCTACCAGGAGTAAAAAACACCTGGGCTTTCCCATATCATGTGGACATAAGTACCTAATGAAATGGTATGGCACAGAGCACAATTTGGGTCAGCTCTGCACTTGATGTTGAAAAATCTGCGGGGTGTCATGTCCTGTGAGTCCCATATTGCTTCCCTGCTAAAATTCAGACTTACATTAGGAATATGGTTCCTCCATCCAAGATCCAGTAGCAATGGAACATAAGTATTTTCTAGAAGAAGACTATACAGTTTAGAAATGACACTGTTGTGGAAAAGAACAAAACAGAGTCTGATTTTTTCCAGCAATTGTGCCACAATCACGACCCTGACTGTCCCTAACAAAGTAGTCTATCCTTGTCTCTTGTATATAACCATGCAGAGCAATAACCATCCAGAGCATATATACCACCCCAAGAGACGCTGGGTCATTAGAGGTCAAAATAAAATAACATATGGAAGCAAGTTGAATTCAACAAAGATGGAAAGACATCATTAAAGGAGATATTTTATGACTAAGTAGTCAGATGAAGATTAAAGTCCTCGAGCGAACCCTCAGTTATGATTATGTAAAGATTTCCATAACATCACCCTTTGAAACACCAGTACCAGCTACAAATTTCCCAGTCTTGAGGTTGAAAATATGTCTGCAGTATGCTGTTTACATCTAATTACAAAGTGCTTTATGGTGCAATAATAATCAGGAGGTGTGCTTAGCTTTGCTGCAATGGAAAAACTCCTCTCTGGTCTCTGAAAGTTGTAAAAAGTGCTTACAGACTCATTACGGCTTGGAATATATAATGTAATGTTCAGACAGTAAACATCAGATACAGCATCTTTAAAGCAATGGGGGGTTGAAGGGGAACTCCGGCACGTTTGAAGCTAAAGTCCGTTGCAAGAGGTGGTCGAATTCTGTCAGAAGCCAAAAAACGGCACAGATCAGCATCTCACTGTGGCAGTGACTCTGTCAAGGCAACAAACTAGTGTAGTGATGGGGGCAAGTTCTTAACTTCCAACGCCAATTTGCTTCACACTGAAGAAGCTTAACACCACTTTAACCCATCTTACAACAGCCACGAGTCTAACAAATAAAATACTGCCTGGTTCACTCATTAGTGTCTGGAAACGTTAGAAAACAACTTTATAAGCAGCCTTACACTTCCCTCTGTTGATTTCCCACTGCACAGGCCAAAGCCCAAATGACTCCAGCTAGAAACAACAAGTGAAGATCGACTACTGACAGTGAACAAGACAAACTGAGAGTTGTTGAACGAAAATGAGTCGAGAATCAATTTTTTTTAGCATTTTTCAAAAATTATAATTCACTCGTAAATAAATGGGATCAGAAACAACATCGGCGATTAAGTCTTTTGGGCTTTGGCCTGTGCAGTGGGAAATCAACAGAGGTAATACTAAGCCTTTTCTAACATTTCTAGACACCAACGAGTGAACCAGCTGTGTTTGTTTGTTAGACCCGTGGCTCCTGACAGAATTCGACCACCTCTAGCAATGGACTTTAGCTTCAAACGTGCCGGAGTTCCCCTTTAACGGTTTGTCTGAGGTGCAGGTACTCGGTCGTACACGACACACCACAAGCTTTCTGAGTGGCTTTCATGTGCATTGAGGAGCAGTGCGGCACCTCCATAGATATGACACAGAACTATAAACCAACCTTTAGACTGTGAGTGAGAGCCTATCTATATGAACGTTCTGAGAAGTGGAGAGGCATAAGTAGCGCTCTGTGATTGTCTGACAGGTAAGAGGAAATAGAAAAGAGGAGGAAATACAGACTTCCTGATTGAATTTACACCTCATCTTTATAAATGCATAAGTTATTTTTCTTATATCAGCAAATTATGGAACATGATATGACCTGAACGGGCGCAGAACGTCTCCTCTGACGGCCGTGAGTGATATGACATGATGTGGGGCTGATTGCATCATGGCCTGTACCTCACATGACTTTCAGATGAAATGTCCACCCAAGCTGAATTTCAGACGTGGTAAACAAACATGGATTGAGTTATTAAGTGATATGAAGTGGTGAAAGTGTGTTTTTTAACCTCTGGCATGATTTTTGACAAGCAAAGTCAGCAAATAAGAAAATCAAGCAATTTTTCTCATAATATGTCTGGGATATGAACATACAAAGCTGTAAAATACCATTATGGTTTATTTTAGAATCTTTTGTGTAGTGACCTCAAAGATATATGTTTTTTTCATAACAAATTTAAAATATTCATGCTTTATTCTGTTTTTTTATAACTACTTTTTGAAATATTCAGAGCAACGGGTTTCACAAGCTTCTAACTAACTCCTTAAATCTCCTATATTACATGAAATGGACTCTCGTGAGCTTTAAGTCATGTTATAATATTACTTTATCAAAAACAGACCTGGAGTTGTGTTTTGTTTCATTCACACATGTTTAAGTAATGCTTTATTATTAGTCCGTCTTCAAGGCTCAAAATGCACATAGTTTTCAAGTGAACAGCTCCTTTTTACCTTTAGCTCAGTACAGATAGGCAATAACAGGGCTGAAATGATCCAAATGATGAAACAAAACACAAGTCCAACCTGCTATGTGTTTGATGAGGAAACAACATTTTAAAAAAAGTGTGGTATGGACCTTTAATGCTCTGTCTTCCAAACAGATAAAGTTACACGACCTCTGCACAGTTCTGTCCATCTTTTGGTCCATCTCCTGAGACCTTTGAATGTTTTTGAGGCGGTAACAACATTATAACATGGCTTAAAGCTCACAATAAGACTGAGAGGTGAGTGATAATGTGCTGATCTAATGTGATGGGACATTTGTGACACATCAGGCTGTATTAGAAGTGCACCTGTCTGAGCAGTGCACTGTTGTTGTTAATATCTCTTCATAATCTTGATGAATGTACATTTTGTGTAGGGCATTACACATATGTAGAGCTGTCATATGTCGTTCATGCATAATAATAATAATTACATAAACAACAATAGTATTGAATAGGGATGTAACAATAACCGAAATATGGTGATATCGTATCATCAAAGGTCTCACAATAATATCGTGGACCATCACAATATATCAAATCAGAATTCTCTTTGCTTAAATGAATAGTTCTGATGCAGAAATAACAAAAAAAACAGAGGGAACTACATAGACCATGATCCTTTGCTCCATTTCAGTGCAGACGACATGAAGAAATAACTGTTCTAAGCACTTTTACATCTTCATTCTTTGGATTAAGTCTTGTGAAGGCATTTTTATGAGCAAAAAATTGTATATTCACAGTCAAAATATTGCAATAAATATCATACAGTGAGATATTTATGGTGAAAATATCGTACAGATATTTTGATCTCGTTCCATCCCTTATGACAACAAATGTTGTACCAAATGACTGGTCAAAGCATTTTAGAATGTCAGTCTTGCTATTATGTAGAATATCGTAATATCATGAGCCTCCCCACCATATCGTGAGATTTTCCATATTGCAATAAATATTGTACCATGAGGTTCATACCGTGACGATATTGTATCGTGAGACTTGGATATCGTTACACCCCTAGCAGTGAAGACTCAGCTGAATAAATAAGACTCTAAATCAGACTTTATTCATTTAAAAGTGGTTTTATTAAATTGTTATCGGCTTGATATTAATGTCCCAAGTCTGCTTGCTTATGTATAAAAATCACCTCACGCTTTTAAGCAACAAAAGTTCTTCTGAGCTGACGTACCTTCTTTGCAGCACTGGAATACAGGATGTACAGAGAATATGCACATCTATTTTACATAATAAAACTTATAGATAAAAGATAAATCCACTTTTTTAGTACCTCTCACCTCAAATGCTCCCACAACCTCAACATTCCACTTCTGCTTTAACAAGGAATTACCGTTCTCCAAGGAAACCTCGAATTTATTTCTGTCAAGCGGAACCCCCATTCCCAAAAAACACCCCGCCGAAATGTCGCAATACACAACTTACACACAAGCACCAAGCTAAGCACGCCCAGGAGGGGTGGCAACCGTACCCAGCCACGCTTTGCCAATTCGGCTTCTCCACGGCGAGGAATTATGGGTGCACGCCGTGTGATTGGTGTTAAGCCCTTATGTGGAAAAAAAAGAAAAACATCCTGACTTGTCTCTGGGAAGGAATGCGTGTGTGGATCGCTCATTGGTAGAGCCCCCTCTGAGGTCCTGGAGGTGGATGGGAGGGGGGCGGGGGTAGCAGCCGGGGCAAAAGGGGGGGTAGGCGGGGGCGGAGGGGTAAAATATGAAAAACAAGCAGAAGGAGCGGTGCCATATTGCGTGGCGTCGACTCGTGGTTTGATATCGCGTCAAGGAGGATTAGTGTTCGCCACTTCGCGGTTTGAAGTTCTGCCATAAGGTCGACAAGTCAGAGTGTTTATGTGAAGGGTTTCACGTGGAAGTCTATTAAAAGAGTTAATATTTCTGCATTCATAACCGTGCAATAAGATTTAATATGAGAAGACGATGTTTTGCAGTACGTTCAGTTCATAAAAATATAATAACCATGTGTTTATTATGCGTCGGAGCCTAAACCCAGTTTCATAATTTTTGTAATATTTCATTACTGAGATTATTGTTGATTATTTGCTTAAAAATAATTTGATCTGTTTACATTTTTTTCAGTTAACTTTAGCTAATGTTAATCATAAGTTTACACATAAGTATTGTTTGTTTTTTGTATTATTTTGTAGAATGGAGCCACAATTACCTTATCTGTTAAAATTCCCTTTTTGTATGTTTTGTATGTCCTCAATTATATGTGAATACTCAGTAAAAGGTTTTTAACTGTACTCAGATTGGTCTTTGTGGATTTATTTCACTTTTGAGGGATTATAAAAGATG
Organism: Odontamblyopus lacepedii; assembly: GCA_034769755.1. Classification (NCBI taxonomy): domain Eukaryota; kingdom Metazoa; phylum Chordata; class Actinopteri; order Gobiiformes; family Gobiidae; genus Odontamblyopus; species Odontamblyopus lacepedii. Next base: position 7,357,670 of record CM068362.1, read on the forward strand.
AAACAAGGCGCGCAAAGTGTCAATCTATGGCTTCACAAATGTTTGGACATGACATTATGGTTTCAGATTTCTATTATAGATGATATTTTGAAACACTTTTCACTGTTCAAATGATAGATTTGGATATGGTTTCATTTATATAAAAAAAGAAAAACTAAAACAAAACAAATAGATTTCATTATATAAAAACATACAAGAGAAAAACTAAAGCAAAATCAATGTTAATGTCAATATTAATTAATATTAATATGAATGATCAATTCCTCATTCCTCAAATATTCCTCATTGCAGCTTTTTGTTTGGTTTCTAAAATTTGGGAAAATTCACTTTTACAAAAATTAGGACTATTTGAAAAGACAAAATTTGCATATTTTTTAGCATTTTTTTAGCAATTTTGCATCATCTTGTTGAAAATATAGCGCTGTAAACACTGCTAAAAACATATAAAATTAATATATGCTTTTTGTTTGTTTTCTTTTTTTAGCATGTATTTAGGCAAAAAGATAAAAGTTAATACAAGTTAATACCACGCAAATAATGACTAAAGATTGTAAACTTGGATCTCCTCCCTCCACGTTCCTGCACAGGGTTTAATGCAGAAGACTGAAGTGTGTCATGAACAATGTGGCATTCATAATGTGCTCTGAACACAACCGGAAAACATCTGTCCTCATTTCAACTGCAGCCAAAACATAAACACGGAGCATTCAAGTGTCTACAGGACTATGGGACATATCAAAACACTTCAGATTTTAAGTTTTAATCTGAACACAGTTGAATTGGATCAAAAATTACTGTAGTTTTCTGACAATCAAAATCTATAGACAACCTGGGATTTGTCCAGGCCAAGTTACAGGTCAGATCTGTGGAAAGACACCGCTGATGCGCGCTTCTCTAGGTATTTTTGAGCAATAAAAATACAGACATACAACAGAAGAACCAAAACACACCAAAAATATTGTGATAACATGACATAATAGCTACAAACTAAATTCATTATTCATATCATTATCACAGTTAAGGTTAGATTCCAGCTCTTCAGTTCAGCTCATAGTGTTGTTGTGTTGTTGGGCAAGACACCTCCCTCACCTTGTAGGAATGTGGTCTTTGAGTGCGCAGATTTGCAGATATTTATTGTATTGATACAATAAATCGGAAAATAAAAGATACTTATAAATATGCATATGGGTGTGCAAAAATATTGAAATATCGATGTGTCATATTATTTAATTTCATGATACAGTATCAATACGGGCTCTCATGGGCTCCTGTATCGATATGGCACCAAGAGTATTTTTAGGCATAATTTACTAAATTATTTTGTGTAAGAGCTCCAGTTGTGTTGGTGTTTTCACTGTTTTGAGTAAAACGGGTATTTTATTTTATTAAAACACAGACTTAGTATCTGTATCAAATCGATTTCTGATATTGGATTTGAATCATATGGAATCAAAAGTGCACTGTATTGAAAAACATTGTATCATGGCCTATGTATCAAGGTATGTACCGTATAGTGTCCTATGTATCGAGGTATGTATCATATCATGGCCTATGTACCGTATCGTAGCATATGTATCGAGGTATGTATCGCATCGTGGCCTATGTATCGTATCGTAGCTTATGTATCGAGGTATGTATTGCATCGTGGCCTATGTATCGTATCGTAGCTTATGTATGGAGGTATGTATTGCATCGTGGCCTATGTATCGAGGTATGTATCGCATCGTGGCCTATGTATCGAGGTATGTATCGCATCGTGGCCTATGTATCGAGGTATGTATTGCATCGTGGCCTATGTATCGAGGTATGTATAGCATCGTGGCCTATGTATCGAGGTATGTATAGCATCGTGGCCTATGTATCGTATCCTGGCCTATGTATCAACGTATGTATCGTATCGGCATCTTCTTAATGACACCCAGTCCTTATTATGAATGCGTTTTAAAAAATCATTTTAAAAATAATATTGTAAAACCACGAGATGTGTTGTTGATTACTTTACAATCCATCTGCACAATAATTTTACCTTCATAATAATAATTTCTAGTTATGAATATGGATGAGCGCGCGGCCGTGAGATCTGACCTGGTTTTAACGTAAACAAAACATTAGCGTCATTACATTAGCGCAGGGGAAAGTAAACAGGCTAGTGCTGTTATGCTAATGCTATGCTAATAAGCTAGCCTTGAAAGTGCAGAAAAGGCTGAGACAACAGTTACATCATGCGGATGGTGTTTACAGTCTGAACTCACTTTGGAGCGCGAAAGTTGCAGGAATCAGTGTTGGATGAAGATTCAAATATATGTTAATTATGTGCTAATGTGTTTTTGCATACATTTGAGGTTGAACTGTTTTTTTTTTTCTGTTCACATAAAATTATTTGCCAGATTTCACCACCTGGTCCTGCATACATAATTCTGAATTTTAAAACTACTTTTCACATTTTACCGCTTGAAAACGCTATATATCTTTTTTAATGTCTTATACTACTGTACAGACAAGACCAAGACCCGTGAGGATCGAGACCAGGACAAGACCAAGACCTGTGAGGATCGAGACCAGGACAAGACCAAGACCTGTGAGGATCGAGACCAGGACAAGACCAAGACCTGTGAGGATCGAGACCAGGACAAGACCAAGATGTGTGAGGATCGAGACCAGGAAAAGACCAAGACCTGTGAGGATCAAGACCAGGACAAGACCAAGATCTGAGATGATCGAGACCAGGACAAGACCAAGACCTGTGAGGATCAAGACCAGGACAAGACCAAGATCTGAGATGATCGAGACCAGGACAAGACCAAGACCTGTGAGGATCAAGACCAGGACAAGACCAAGACCTGTGATGATCGAGACCAGGACAAGACCAAGATCTGAGATGCTCGAGACCAGGACAAGACCAAGACCTGTGAGGATCAAGACCAGGACAAGACCAAGACCTGTGAGGATCGAGACCAGGACAAGACCAAGATTTGTGAGGATCAAGAACAAACAAGACTAAGACCTGTGAGGATCAAAACCAGGACAAGACCAAGATCTGTGATGATCGAGACCAGGACAAGACCAAGACCTGTGAGGATCAAGACCAGGACAAGACCAAGACCTGTGAGGATCAAGACCAGGACAAGACCAAGACCTGTGAGGATCAAGACCAGGACAAGACCAAGACCTGTGAGGATCGAGACCAGGACAAGACCAAGACCTGTGAGGATCGAGACCGAGACAAGACTAAGACTTTTAAAGGTCGAGACCCAGACAAGACCTGAGACCACGACCCATCGAGACCGAATTAAGACCACCTTTGTCATTTTCTATATTTATTCATATTTTAAGGTTATTTTGGCGTGTATATATCAATGTGTTTTATAAATCTATCTCCATTTGCTCTGACCTATGTTAATGCTTAAAATAGGGTGAACAAACGTCCAGTTTTCATGTCCTGTTTTGGGCATCCGGGTTTTTTTTTTTTTATAAAATGAGGGAAATGTCCGAGTTTTCATTAACTTTCGTTGGGCCGTTAAATTGACCGGCACTAGAGCACTGTGCACACGTGTGGTGGGGCATGTCACATAATCCCTGAGCGCATTCAGTTTTGGTGTCCTGGTTTTCAGGTTTATTTTAAGATAACTTCTCAAGTAAAATGATCTTGCTACATGGACAGATAATTTCACTACTTTTAAGTCATTTTCAAGTGTTTACATCTTAAATTTTGGCCAAGCTTTTTTGCAGCGTGCATAGTTAGGCTGTCCTCTCCACAAGAGTCAATTTTGTGTAATATAGAACCTTTAATAACGTAGTAAAGAGAAAATTCAAGTGAGTTTCCCTTGTTGCTGTAGTATTTCTCATAGACAGGAGACAGTGGCGACAGCACAGTGTGTAGTGTAACACAGCTCCTCTCAGGTTACACTACCTCTGCTCCTCTGCTCCTCTTAAATATTGATCTCTCCTCCCTCTTTCTAACATCGGACTGCGCTGTCACTGACTTCCACTCACCACAAACGTCACTGTGGCTCCAACTCACTATTTATGAAGCTGGGGAAAAGATTCAACCAAGTCTGGACTTCCTACGAATATCTCCTCTCACCTGTCACTGGTCTTACTCACAGAATCAGACACTTCTCTTCACCAAACACACTTTTTAAAACAGATTTTTACAGAAACGTGCTCTCCTCTCCTTCATACAGTTAAAAAGGATCTGCAAATGTCATTAAAGAGAGGGTATTACTTTATTTACCAAAACATATTAAAGTTTTAACCATGGCCTAAAAACATGCTGCGGTGCGGTTTGCAGCCGAGTGTGAAGTGACTCGGATGAGGCTCAGCTCCTCCAAATCCAAATCCATTGTTCTCGACCAGAAAAAGGTGGCTTGGAGTTAGTAAGTAACCCTGCTCGTGCTTTTATGGGTATTTTTGAGCAATAAAAACTCTTATAAATGAATAAACAAAAGAGTCAAGCATGTGACATCCACCTGAAAACATCACATAATGCACCTTTTACCTTCAAACTGCATTAGAACTTTTTACAGGGAGTGTTTGGTCAGAAACCTGTGCAATTACATTATGCACCTTTTACCTGCATAAAAAGGTGCAGGTAAAAGTTGCACACGCACTAAGTAAGTGCGCGTGCAACTTTTGTGCAATAAACTCTCCATGGAAACAAGTTGGTAGTGGTCAGAAAAGTTACACAATGCACCTTGAAGCTTCAAATTCCCTTAGTATCAGCAAAAAGAACTTTTACAGGGAGGATGTGTGCAATTTCTTGTGCAATTTGGACAGAAACGTTACATTATGCACCTTTTACCTTCAAACTGCATGAGTAGAGACCTTTTACAGTGAGTTTGTATGAAATGTTTTGTGCAGTCTCCATGGAAACGAGCTATTAGTGGGTAAAAAAGTTACAAAATGCACCTTAAAGCCTCAAATTGCATTAGTATGGAAATAAAGAAGTCTTACAGTGAGTGTGGGTGCAATTTTGGTGCAATAAAATCTCCATGGAAATGGTAGTGGTCAGAAAAGTTACACAATGCACCTTGAAGCTTCAAATTGCATTACTATGTGGACATAAAGAACTTTTACAGTGTGTGTGTGTGTGTTTGTGCAATCTCCATGGAAAGAAGCTGTTAGTGGTCAGAAAAGTTACACAATGCACCTTTCACCTTCAAACCGCATTAGTAGAGACCTTTTACAATGAGTGTGCATGCGTTTTTTTGTGCAATCTCCATGGAAACAAGCTGGTGATGGGCAGAAATGTTACACTCTGCACCTTTAAAACACATTTATTTATTTATTTATTTATTGCTCATTCTATTATTTAGTTGGCATCATCTTAAAGAGAACAACAACAACAAGAAATGTGACAATTAACATAAATCCATATTCCAAGCATAATTTGCCTCGTCTTTGCTGCATGAACAAAAGGAACAGGAAATAGATAAATCTTATAAACCCTGCTCCTTTCCCAGATTAAAAAAGAAATCAATAAATAAAAATGTCTTTAATAAGCTCCCCAAAAACCAAACCAAGTCACCAAAGAGCCATATGTACATTACAGTATTTCTCATGTGCTTTCATTAATTTTAAACATTTTCCTTAGTCACGTCGTCCTTCATTATTTTATTCCTTGATTGTAAATTTGATCAAGGCATGAAAAAAAAATTAAATTATTATTATTCTCTGTAAACACATTGTACAATCTCGACCAACCGCATGTCAGATACTGAACCATCCGCTGTCCTCGTGTTTTCAGCTCTTCATAATGATGTTAACTTGAGTGGAAAAGATTGAATTATTGTCGTGGAATGTGACGACAGCTGATGCCCACACAGACACACACACTCACACACGAAGCGAAGCGATTTGTTCAATTACACATCAGTCCATCAGGGCCACATGTTACTGGAGATAAGCATAATGAGGAAGGAGCCGTCTTGTCTGCTTAAATGGAATTGGACTCACCCCGTTGGTTGGAAACGCAGAATTGATGAAGAGTTTCTGCAGAATAAATCAATTTCAAAAGGGGCCTTGTGCATACACGGCCAAATATTGTCTTCAATTAGGTCGCGTGTCTCTAAACCAGGCGGTAATTACACAGTGAAGTTGAACGCCTCTCCAAGTTTAATCAGATTATGCGACAATGAAATCTGACAAAACACAGGAAAGAAATTAAATTTTTATTTTTATTTTTTTTGTGTGGTACGGACTCATCGAGAGGAGAGTGCTCCTCTGGGCTGGATTTACCCTTGTCCATGGTCGTGTAATAGTGTAAGTGTTTGGATAATAACTCTAATGAGTGTTGTGAGCAAGAGCAGAGTCAAGTTTATATATAGAAAAAATGATTTACCTCATCCTGGAATGGGCACCTCCACACGGTCAGAAATAAATCTGAACATGGCTAAAGCTGATTTACATGGACCAAGGTCCCAGAGACACATAGAGAACGGTGTCAATTCGAGGTCACAGCAGCATGACGGAGCAGCGTCCGGACCAAGCTCCCAGAGAACCAGAAGAATGGTGTCAATTCGAGGCAACAACAGCATCCTGGAGCAGCGTCCGGACCAAGCTCCCAGAGACACCCAGAGAACGGTGTTAATTGGAGGCCACAGCTGCATCACAGAGCAGCGCACAGAGCAGCATCCGGACCATACCAGAGACATCCACAGAATGGTGTCAATAGGCAACAGCAGCATGACGGAGCAGCGTCCAGAGACACCCAGAGACACCCAGAGAACGGTGTCAATTTGACGCAACAGCAGCATCCTGGGGTAGCATCCGGACCATACCAGAGACACCCAGCAAACGGTGTCAATTTGAGGCAACAACGGCATCCTGGAGCAGTGTCCGAACCAAGCTCCCAGAGACACCCAGAGAACGGTGTGAGACTGCAACAATCACTATCGCACTTGACGGCTCTATTTCAACAGCTTTCCATTTCGAGTCCACAGCAGCATGACGGAGCAGCGTCCGGACCAAGCTCCCAGAGACACCAGGAGAATGGTGTCAATTTGAGGCCACAGCAGCATGACGGAGCAGCGTCCGGACCAAGCTCCCAGAGACACCCAGAGAACGGTGTCAATTTGAGGCAACAACGGCATCCTGGAGCAGTGTCCGAACCAAGCTCCCAGAGACACCCAGAGAACAGTGTCAATTCGAGGCCACAGCAGCATGACGGAGCAGCGTCCGGACCAAGCTCCCAGAGACACCCAGAGAACGGTGTCAATTCGAGGCCACAGCAGCATGACGGAGCAGCGTCCGGACCAAGCTCCCAGAGACACCAGGAGAATGGTGTCAATTCGAGGCAACAACAGCATCCTGGAGCAGCGTCCGGACCAAGCTCCCAGAGACACCAGGAGAATGGTGTCAATTCGAGGCAACAACAGCAAATGCGCAGGACTATTTGGATGGAATAAGCATTGATACTTTGCAGCTGTCATCAACATTCTCTGTGGGTGCGATGCTAATTTAAAGCTGTGAGAAGCCGTGTTACTCAAGTTAGACTTAATCTCAAAATTACAGTCATAAAATCGGTAGTGTTAGCCAACAGTTTTTATACGCCCGTTGTAATACGGGACGTATTATGGTATGGCGCTGTCCGTCCGTCCGTCTGTCCGTCCTTGGACAATTTCTTGTCCGCGCTCTAGCTCGACAACCGTCTTACCTAGGAATGTCAAACATGGCTGGACACCCCATGGGTCAAGGATGTTCCCTATTGATTTCAAGGTCACAGGGTCAAAGGTCAAGGTCACCTTATATATATATATATCAGCGCATGCCCCACATGTTTTGCCTCTTCATGAAGACAAAGCTTCAAAGACTTCAAAGCTTTGAAGTTTAAAGTTCAAAGGTGACACACAGTTCCAGCTGCAGCGGTTGCTAGGCAACGGGAGAGAGAGAATACAAGACAACTACACATTACCTTGTCCGCGCTCTAGCTCGACAACCGTCTCACCTAGGAATGTCAAACTTCATGGCTGGACACCCCATGGGTCAAGGATGTTCCCTATTGATTTCAAGGTCACAGGGTCAAAGGTCAAGGTCACGGCCCAACCCTTTGCGAAAACCTTGTCAGTATTGGAATCTTCCAAACTGCACCAACAATTCATCTTTAACTAGGTTTGGCAAATTCTAACTTAATTCTATATACAATAATTCAAAGTACGGGCGTATTTTGCCCCGCTGGCTGGTTCATTTAGTCACTCTCACATTTTTGTTGAAAATCAAACAGCTGAACAAGACCATGCACGCTCGTATTGATCTCAGACTCCAGAAAAGGTGTTGTTTATATCCGTGTTGTGTATTTGGCATGAGATTTCAAATTTCTTTAAAAATGTTTGGTAGCTTTTGCTGGGCGGCACGGTGGCTGAGTGGCAACACTCAGGCCTCACAGCAAGAAGGTTGCGGGTTCGATCCCCGGGTCGCCCGGGCCTTTCTGTGGGGAGTTTGCATGTTCCTCCCCGTGTCTGGATGGGTTTCCTCCGGGTACTCCGGTTTCCCCCATCAACCTAAATAACATCAAGGACCATGACGTCCACCCTCCTGTGGGTTCACCACCTGCAGAGGGGTTCATAGGGGGGGTCAGGTGCTATGAGTATTGGGCAGCAAGCTGCCCCCGCAACCCAGCTGGATTAAGCGGGAGAAGATGGATGGATGAAATAAACTTTGCGTTGTCGGTCTATACTATTATTACTCGACGCTACACGCAACTCCAAGCTAGCTAAATACTTTATTTATCGCTAAATACTCCGATACAGTAGCTGATGTTTTCTTACAACTCACATGTGGTCACTTGGTTGTTTGCAAAAACTCTCTCTGATTGGAATATTTATGTTTTTGTAGCTGCTCGTCGTGCTGCCTGCTCCCCCACTGAAATGCACCGTATGTTTTCTTCCTATTCTGCGATAACAGGACAGGCTTCTAAACACCACTGTGTTTCTTCTTGGTAGTGGTTGGAACATAACGTTACGCATTAAAACTAGTTTGTGAAGATCCACAGTCACATAATATTACCCAAATCCACATCTGACCAAGTAGCTGCCTGCGCGCATTGTGTAAACAAGCTATTAGCCTATAGTGTGCTAAAAGCTACAGCGAACCATAGACCTATATATATATATGGTCTATGCACCGAACTAAACACAAGTGACCTGATGCATATAGTTACACAAATGCCATGATACAAGTAGATATACAAACAACACAATGACAAACTACATTACACATAGCTAATGCTAAAGTCAAAACCATTACATAAACCGCAACATCATATCAACAATAGTATTTATCGTTATTTTGGTGTTATTTTTTTCTTACCGCATCAGTTGAATAGATTGAAGGAAATAATCTGTCTATAAAATGAAGCATTTCTGCAAATCCTTCACTGTACTGGTGCAGGTTTGTGACGCAGTCGTCCTTGAAGTGGTTAGCACATACGAATAGCATCTTGGGAACTTTCGCAGGCACATTTCCCCGAAAAATAAAAGTAATCCATGTACTTCTCAACAGTTCTGTGGCTGGAGGGCGGTGTAACAATGTGTGTTGGTTAATACAACCAACGCTACAGACTTTCTTCATCATGTTGCGCTTGGACTACAAACCAAAAACAAGATGGCAGACCCTTAGAGCAATTAGACGGAAGTTATTGAACTTGTATTTCCTTTTTAGGAGATTTCCGCTGAAATTCTGTGATGTAACAGATCGAGAAAACGTAACAGATCGCAGAAAATGAAAACTGCCTGTCTGGGCTGGAATTAAAAGATGTCTAAAAGATATAAAGATATCTTTGCAACTACTGTATGTTTGAAATTGAGTTTTTATGAGTCAATACATAATATACCCAGGAAACACTACCAAAGAGCTAAAAAAGTTGATTTAGCATAATATGTGTTCTTTAAGAGAAATAAAACTCAAAAACCCATGAACACTTACCAGAGACTGCTTCATTCTAGGTTAGAGATAATTTATTTTAAGATAAATTGTTGAGTAAAAATTATCTTATGCATGGACAGATAATTTCACTACTTACAAGTCATTTTCTGATAGATTAAAATTTTTATCTTACAATTTGGACAAGCGGCAGTGTAGGCTCTTCTCTCAAACTGAAAACACTCTTGTCCTCTTTGTGAGGAAGTGCTGTGGTTTTAAACCACAAACACTTTCACTAGAATCATTTGGAGCATTTCATCCCTGAAATCACCAATCTCTTCCGAAGAAAAAGTAAGACATAGCTGTTAACTTGGAAACTACCACTACATGACATCACAAAATCAAATCTTACAGAAATACCTAGAAGAATAGACATTGTCCTCACAAGTAAACCATGACTATGAATTAAACACATTTCTTTAACATTACCTTTTCTTTTGATATGATCATAAACAATACATTTTGTGCCTTCTTTATCATTATTATTAATTTGTTGACCATAAACCAGACATGTCAAATTTATTGAAATTTAATTTGAAAAACAACAAGTTTCTATGAAACAAGTTTCTATGGCAACAAAGTTGCTTCAAAGATTCTTAAAGCTCTGATGTCAAAGAATTATGTCGGAACTCTTTATGCCTTTGAGATTGTTTTTATAGGTGCGGTCTGCCATCTTTACAGTTATTCAAACACAAACACTGAATAGACAAAGACAACTACAGGAGTAGACTAAACTCCCCTGAACATTGTACAATGAACAGGGAAGATAAAACCACCCACCGATCTTCATCCGTAATGGTGAACGGTGTCAGACTGCAACAATCAATATCGCACTTGCCGGCTCTATTTCAACAGCTTTCCATTTCGAGTCCACAGCAGCATGACGGAGCAGTGTCCGGACCAAGCTCCCAGAGACACCAGGAGAATGGTGTCAATTCGAGGCAACAGCAGCATCCTGCAGCAGCGTCCGGACCAAGCTCCCAGAGACACCAGGAGAATGGTGTCAATTCGAGGCAACAGCAGCGTCATAGAGCAGCGTCCAGACCATACCAGAGATTTCAACAGCTTTCTGGAGCTGGAGCTGGAGTGAGAAGAAGATATAAGCCCCGTCACTCTTCAAACGTGAAGCAGAAGAGGGGAAATTTTCACTTCAGACCAAAGAACCAAAAGAGGGTGTGTCAGAACTCACCTAGAATGGGCACCTCCACACGGTCAGAAATAAAAGCTGATTTACCTGGACCAAGCTCCCAGAGACACATAGAAAATGGTGTCAATTCAAGGCCACAGCAGCATGACGGAGCAGCGTCCGGACCAAGCTCCCAGAGACACCCAGAGAACGGTGTCAATTCAAGGCCACAACAGCGTCATAGAGCAGTGTCCGGACCATACCAGAGATTTCAACAGCTTTCTGGAGCTGGAGTGAGAAGAAGATATAAGCCCCATCACTCTTCAAACCTGAAGCAGAAGGGGGACAATTTTCACTTCAGACCGAAGAACCCAAAGAGGGTGTGTCAGAACTCACCTGGAATGGGCACCTCCACACGGTCAGAAATAAAAGCTGATTTACCTGGACCAAGCTCCCAGAGACACATAGAAAATGGTGTCAATTCGAGGCCACAGCAGCATGACGGAGCAGCGTCCGGACCAAGCTCCCAGAGACACCCAGAGAACGGTGTCAATTCAAGGCCACAGCAGCGTCATAGAGCAGCGTCCGGACCATACCAGAGACATCCACAGAATGGTGTCAATAGGCAACAGCAGCATGACGCCCAGAGACACCCAGAGGGCTTACAGCAGAATGCGAAACGAAACGAAACGAAATCTGCAGAATGCGAAATCTGCAAACTGCGAAATCTGCAGAATGCGAAATCTGCAGACTGCGAAATCTGCAGAATGCGAAATCTGCAGACTGCGAAATCTGCAGAATGTGAAATCTGCAGAATGTGAAATGGTGTGTTTATGTTTCACCCGGAAGTACATTACACCGTCTGACTTGCTTAAAACACCATTTCATGTTTCACCCGGAAGTACATTACACCATCTGACTTGCGCGAAGATAGATTTAGTTTAGTAGTGGTGGCGAATCATGGACTTTTTGCAAGTGCAATATATGCTGTTCAAAGGACCTAAACGGGCCAGTCTCCGTGAAGAGGACATGACACCCCAAAAAATTGGAACTATTTTTGAGGTAAGGTTAAAATGACCTTTTTTGTTGTTGTAAACATTGTTTTCTAATAGGCGGCATTAGCTAATAACTGGAATGCTAGCCAGCACTGCCGTATGGATAGCTTTACTCGTAGGCAAGCTGTTATGTTGCAGACAAGGGATGCACAAAAAATCGTCAAGGCACACACTGCTCCAGGGACTGTAACCAATACATACTCTGTTATTAACTGTAAGTAGCTTTGGATAAAAAGTGTCAGCTAAGTGTAATGTATAATGTAATGTAAACAGGGGTTATTCTAGGCTTCCTTTATCCCAGGCTATTGTTTTCATAGTCATATTTGCCATGCCTAAAAGATACCGCTCCATTATTGCAGTGGAATAAATAATGAACAAATCCAGGTCTTTACTGATGATTTATATTAGGCTTTTAAATTGTACATAGTTACAGTTAATGGGTGCGTGTGTGTGTGTTTGTGTGTGCGTGTGTGCGCGTGTGTGTGTGTGCGTGTGTGTGTGTGTGCGCGTGTGCGTGTGTGCGCGTGTGCGTGTGTGTGTGAATGCAAAGAACTGATATTGTGCTATACAAATACATTTTGAATTGAATGTTAATTTGTCATGCCAATTAACCTAATGCTTGATAATAACATTTAAGTGGCTTTTTGGGATTACTTGGAGAAAATACAATTTAAAAAATATACTGTTCTGTTTTTTTGTCTTTTTTAAAGTTCTGTAATGTCTCTTGGAGGGCTTTGAATCTGAACTCTTTCAAATATTGTTCTTGTTTTAGCAGCAATGATGCCCACTGCTTAGTGGGCTTCCAAGAAGCATATGACAAAATTGAAGAGGTGGTTATGGCGGCCCAGTCCCTCTCAGATGTAACCGATGCCGTCAAGAAACTCTCCCAGCTGGCCATCGAATCCAAAAGCGCACATGTCTTGACTGAGGAACAAGCTGAACATATCAGAGCTGCATTCAGCTGCTGTGTGTGTAAAGGTACAGTCTGTTGTCGCATTTTCAAACAGTCTAGTCCCCATTTTTTGGATTTTGATTTGTTGTGTTGCAACTGTGTATTGTGTGTAGCTAAGTCTATTGTATGCTGTGTGTATGCTGTTGCCTGTTGAAATACTCTGCCTGTTTCTTCACAAACAAATCTTAAGTTAATACTGGTAGGTTTATTTCCTAGACCAGGGGTCTAGGAAAGTGCAGAGTGCAGTCACTCTCACTAGAAATCTGTTAAAAGCGGATGGCCTTCATTTTGCAGTGGCCCCTTGGAAGTGTACTTAATTTTTCAGCATGCGGCCCGCAAACAGAAAAGTTTGCCCACTCCTGTCCTAGACTGTTGCCTTTTTTCTCTACGGAGCTCCCCCTACAGGTTTGGGTTATTAACTGCATGGTAAACAAACCCAGAGTTACTGATCACTATAAACAAATAAATAATAAAGAAGTGGTTTGAATTAATCAGTGTTTTCATGTTCTCTTGCATTTAATTATTGTGACTAGTTTTCAAATGCCAAGATCAAATATCTGAAACCGAAGAGGAACCATATCTGTAGCCCTAAAACTGTGAAACGTACCAAACTAGGCACATTGTACTGTTGCATCCCTAGTGTCTAATTACTTTTTATCTCTGTCTTGCAGGACCAGTGATGGAGCCAATGCTGTCAATATGCTGCAGAGCAATCCTAGGATGCAGGTCGTGTGTCACTCGGTCACTGCAGACAAGCAATCAGTGTGTAAAATGTAGAGCAGACAGCTTGGCCTTGAATGTGGTGGAGGTTTCTGGCCTTTCTGAGGCCCTGAATGCCTTGCAAGACGTTATTAAGGTGGACTAAACACATTGTGCTGGTAACCATCTCTGTTATTACTTTCTGTTCACTTTATTGCCAGTGTTCAGAGGTCAGATGTAAGCTTAAGGATATTTTTATTCTAAGTAAGAAAGAGAAAGTTACAGAGAAATACTTTTAAAAAGACGTTCATGTTTAATAAACATGAAAGAGCTGCTTCTTCAGTTACTGAAGAAGTAGCTCGGATGAGCGTCTTCTATCAAAACTTTGGTCCAGTTGACAAATTTAACTCTACGTTGCCTTTACAATTTACCTTACATTCTTTTATTATGTTTATTAAACATGAACGTCTTTTTAAAAGTATTTCTCTGTAACTTTCTCTTTCTTACTTAGAATAAAAATATCCTTAAGCTTACATCTGACCTCTGAACACTGGCAATAAAGTGAACAGAAAGTAATAACAGAGATGGTTACCAGCACAATGTGTTTAGTCCACCTTAATAACGTCTTGCAAGGCATTCAGGGCCTCAGAAAGGCCAGAAACCTCCACCACATTCAAGGCCAAGCTGTCTGCTCTACATTTTACACACTGATTGCTTGTCTGCAGTGACCGAGTGACACACGACCTGCATCCTAGGATTGCTCTGCAGCATATTGACAGCATTGGCTCCATCACTGGTCCTGCAAGACAGAGATAAAAAGTAATTAGACACTAGGGATGCAACAGTACAATGTGCCTAGTTTGGTACGTTTCACAGTTTTAGGGCTACAGATATGGTTCCTCTTCGGTTTCAGATATTTGATCTTGGCATTTGAAAACTAGTCACAATAATTAAATGCAAGAGAACATGAAAACACTGATTAATTCAAACCACTTCTTTATTATTTATTTGTTTATAGTGATCAGTAACTCTGGGTTTGTTTACCATGCAGTTAATAACCCAAACCTGTAGGGGGAGCTCCGTAGAGAAAAAAGGCAACAGTCTAGGACAGGAGTGGGCAAACTTTTCTGTTTATGGCCGCATGCTGAAAAATTAAGTACACTTCCAAGGGGCCACTGCAAAATGAAGGCCATCCGCTTTTAACAGATTTCTAGTGAGAGTGACTGCACTCTGCACTTTCCTAGACCCCTGGTCTAGGAAATAAACCTACCAGTATTAACTTAAGATTTGTTTGTGAAGAAACAGGCAGAGTATTTCAACAGGCAACAGCATACACACAGCATACAATAGACTTAGATACACACAATACACAGTTGCAACACAACAAATCAAAATCCAAAAAATGGGGACTAGACTGTTTGAAAATGCGACAACAGACTGTACCTTTACACACACAGCAGCTGAATGCAGCTCTGATATGTTCAGCTTGTTCCTCAGTCAAGACATGTGCGCTTTTGGATTCGATGGCCAGCTGGGAGAGTTTCTTGACGGCATCGGTTACATCTGAGAGGGACTGGGCCGCCATAACCACCTCTTCAATTTTGTCATATGCTTCTTGGAAGCCCACTAAGCAGTGGGCATCATTGCTGCTAAAACAAGAACAATATTTGAAAGAGTTCAGATTCAAAGCCCTCCAAGAGACATTACAGAACTTTAAAAAAGACAAAAAAACAGAACAGTATATTTTTTAAATTGTATTTTCTCCAAGTAATCCCAAAAAGCCACTTAAATGTTATTATCAAGCATTAGGTTAATTGGCATGACAAATTAACATTCAATTCAAAATGTATTTGTATAGCACAATATCAGTTCTTTGCATTCACACACACACGCACACGCGCACACGCACACACGCGCACACACACACACACACACACACACACGCACACACACACACACACACACGCACACACAGACACACGCACACACACACACACACACACGCACCCATTAACTGTAACTATGTACAATTTAAAAGCCTAATATAAATCATCAGTAAAGACCTGGATTTGTTCATTATTTATTCCACTGCAATAATGGAGCGGTATCTTTTAGGCATGGCAAATATGACTATGAAAACAATAGCCTGGGATAAGGGAAGCCTAGAATAACCCCTGTTTACATTACATTATACATTACACTTAGCTGACACTTTTTATCCAAAGCTACTTACAGTTAATAACAGAGTATGTATTGGTTACAGTCCCTGGAGCAGTGTGTGCCTTGACGATTTTTTGTGCATCCCTTGTCTGCAACATAACAGCTTGCCTACGAGTAAAGCTATCCATACGGCAGTGCTGGCTAGCATTCCAGTTATTAGCTAATGCCGCCTATTAGAAAACGGTGTTTACAACAACAGAAAAGGTCATTTTAACCTTACCTCAAAAATAGTTCCAATTCTTTGGGGTGTCATGTCCTCTTCACGGAGACTGACCCGTTTAGGTCCTTTGAACAGCATCTATTGCACTTGCAAAAAGTCCATGATTCGCCACCACTACTAAACTAAATCTATCTTCGCGCAAGTCAGATGGTGTAATGTACTTCCGGGTGAAACATAAACACACCATTTCGCATTCTGCAGATTTCGCATTCTGCAGATTTCGCATTCGCTCCCAGAGACACCCAGAGAACGGTGTCAATTCGAAGCCACAGCAGCGTCATAGAGCAGCGTCCGGACCATACCAGAGACACCCAGAGAACGGTGTCAATTCGAGGCCACAGCAGCATGACGGAGCAGCGTCCGGACCAAGCTCCCAGAGACACCCAGAGAACGGTGTCAATTTGAGGCCACAGCAGCGTCATCCCACATCTAGAGAAGCCCAGCATGATCATACGTTCAGACTCTACTCCACTCCACTATCGCCCTTGGCGGCTCTATTTCAACAACTTTCCATTTGAATTCACACCCCTTATGCACGTCTTGGACGCTGCGCAAAATTGGGAGAAAAATACTTGACATGTGTCCAGGGTGTGAGCCTGCCAAGCACTGATGTCTATGTTAGATGATGTTTCCATGTTTTTCACTGTGAAGCCCATTGGGACAACTCTTGTTGTGATTCTGGGCTATATAAATAACATTGAATTGAATTAAGAACTCACCACCAAAAAAAAAAGAACTGAATGAGCTGCAGAACAACTCATTCAGTTCTTACCAGCCAAACAGGCAAGACATAATACACGTAATAAACCTTCTTTATCATTAATATTAGTTTGTACAAGCATAGTATGTAATTTATCTTGCTATATGCAAATATTTGTAAAGTTCTGTGATCAATGTACGTAAGAAACCACATCATTTTTGAAACTATGTCATGAACAGGGGTGGGTTAATGTAAGTTTTTCTTCTTCCCACTCCTTTTTGAGAAATGTGCTTTTCTGTTGTTTACAATGTGCATGTAGTACGTATATGATTATTGTTTCTCTCTTAGCACAAACTCGAAATCAAAACGAATCAAACAAATGTGGACAGACTAGTCATAAAGGGTTACTTTTGCACTTGTACAAAGCTTAATATTTTGTTTTAGGTTTCAGGATTTTAAATCTTAATTTTCAAGCCTAAACTGAGATGCCATTGTCTGAGAAGGTTTTGAAGAGTTGAAGTTTTAGATCAGATTTGCAGCTCAGACTCGAAGGGGGTAACTGCTCATTGTGCCTTTACAACCTGATGTCCTTTTGTTGCAGACTGTGTTCATCTTCTGATTGCCAAAAACACATAAATAAATAAAAAAACAAAGCAAAAAATGCGTTATTCTTTGCTTTCATTTGTTACATTAACTGAAACGGGATAATTACAAATGCGCAGGACTATTTGGGTGGAATAAGCACTGATACTTTGCAGCTGTCATCAACATTCTCTGTGGGTGCGATGCTAATTTAAAGCTGTGAGAAGCCGTGTTACTCAAGTTAGACTTAATCTCAAAATTACAGTCATAAAATCGGTAGTGTTAGCCAACAGTTTTTCATTTAGTCACTCTCACATTTTTGTTGAAAATCAAACAGCTGAACAAGACCATGCACGCTCGCATTGATCTGGAAGGTGTTGTTTATATCCGTGTTGTGTATTTGGCATGAGATTTCAAATTTCTTTAAAAATGTTTGGTAGCTTTTGCTGGGCGGCACGGTGGCTGAGTGGCAACACTCAGGCCTCACAGCAAGAAGGTTGCGGGTTCGATCCCCGGGTCGCCCGGGCCTTTCTGTGGGGAGTTTGCATGTTCCTCCCCGTGTCTGGATGGGTTTCCTCCGGGTACTCCGGTTTCCCCCATCAACCTAAAACCTATGAACTAACATCAAGGACCATGACGTCCACCCTCCTGTGGGTTCACCACCTGCAGAGGGGTTCAGGTGCTATGAGTATTGGGCAGCAAGCTGCCCCCGCAACCCAGCTGGATTAAGTGGGAGAAGATGGATGGATGGAATAAACTTTGCGTTGTCGGTCTATACTATTATTACTCGACGCTACACGCAACTCGCAAGCTAGCTAAATACTTTATTTATCGCTAAATACTCCGATACAGTAGCTGATGTTTTCTTACAACTCACATGTGGTCACTTGGTTGTTTGCAAAAACTCTCTCTGATAGGAATATTTATGTTTTTGTAGCTGCTCGTCGTGCTGCCTGCTCCCCCACTGAAATGCACCGTATGTTTTCCTCCTATTCTGCGATAACAGGACAGGCTCCTAAACACCACTGTGTTTCTTCTTGGTAGTGGTTGAAACATAACGTTACGCATTAAAACTAGTTTGTGAAGATCCACAGTCACATAATATTACCCAAATCCACATCTGACCAAGTAGCAGCCTGCGCGCATCGCGTAAACAAGCTATTAGCCTATAGTGTGCTAAAAGCTACAGCGAACCATAGACCTATATATATATATGGTCTATGCACCGAACTAAACACAAGTGACCTGATGCATATAGTTACACAAATGCCATGATACAAGTAGATATACAAACAACACAATGACAAACTACATTACACATAGCTCTATACATAAACTTGAGTTTACTGCTTTAAAGGACCTATATTACATAAAAATTTACTCTTGTTAGTGTTAAAACATGTCATAATGTTGTTACCTCCTCAAAAACATACCCGAGTTAGGTTAAAAATGCTCTGTGATGTGGACTTTGTGATGTCATGAGGTGATAATGTCATGTTCACAGCAAAGTGAGTGTTAAAATTGACGCTCACAGAATCAATTTTAACATTTTCTCAGGGTTTATACAAGTCCAATCTGTTCTAGAGTTAATTTTACATTTTTGGAAAAGTTAATGAAGTAACACGGGACCAAAGTTCCTGTTTAACCCCCCAAGTCAAGAGTTATATTAACACAACAGACAGAGGTGTTTTATTTTTACACTTTATTTTAGTTAATTTAAAATGAGATTATGTACAAAACTGGTTCAAACTGGTCTTCTCTCACGGGAGTTTGAAGTGGTAGGAGACAAATTAACACTAAGGGAAATTGTATTAACTTCAACCATATCAACTCTGGCAAAAAACCCCCAACTTGAACCCCATTTCACTTTCAAATAGTTCACACTTTATATGTTAAAAAACAACTCTGAAATATTTTATCCTTTTTGCTGTGTACCTTTTACCTTTAGTTCAGTAGAGATCGGCAATTCCAGAGGTGAAATTATCCAAGTGATTCTAGTGAAGGTGTGGGGAGTTTAAAAACACAGTGGAGCAATTTCTGTATCATCACATGACATCACAAGGTAGAACAGGTTCCTTCACGGTCTGAATTGATTTACAGGCAAAATAGTGAAATAAAACCCCCAGGATCATGCACATCTGGTAATACTGACAGTTTAAGTCCAAAATGAGGAACCTGACGACAGCAGTTACAGAGAAAGGGGCAACGTTTTTTTATACGCCCGTTCAACAAGACGGGACGTATTATGGTATGGCGCTGTCCGTCCGTCTGTCTGTCCGTCCGTCCGTCTGTGGACACTTCAAAGCTTTGTAGTGTCTTTAAGTTCTGTTGCTGCAATCTGATTGGTGGAATTCCGATTCTAGAATGTGATGATGTCATACTCATACTCCTACTGCAAGAGCCAGATTTCCCTATTGATTATCCGTCCGTCTGTCTGTCCGTCTGTCCGTCTGTCCATCTGTCTGTGGACAATTTCTTGTCCGCGCTCTAACTCGACAACCGTCTCACCTAGGAATGTCAAACTTCCAAACTGCACCAACAATTCATCTTTAACTAGGTTTGACAAATTCTAACTTAATTCTATATACAATAATTCAATATATTAGTTTGATAATGTTTTGTTTAGGCTTTTTCCCTTTATTAAAGTCATATTCATGGTTTCTGTTTTAAATGAGAGACTCAAATACTCATGAATTAAAAATAAAACAAGAGCAAGACCCAAAACCAGCCTCGCTTTAGCCTTTCTGCGCTGCTGCACCGCGTTAGCTCATGTGGCTAAATACGAGCTAAACATTTAAACACGTGACGTTTAAAATAACATTTTGCTGGTTAACTGTTGAGTCTGGTAAATACTTGAACGATTTCACCCAGCTCGAAATATAAAAAAGATAAAAAATAAAGCTAAAGGAATAAACTTTGCGTAGAAAACGAGAATAGTTTTCACTCACTGTGAACCATGTCCTGTTGTTGTGGAGCGTTACCAGGGCAACAGCCGTCTCTTCACTGAACTGTAATAACGTTTATAATAAAAGAATAAAATAAACGTTATTATTATTATACGCCCGTTTTGAAGACGGGACGTATTATGGTATGGCGCTGTCCGTCCGTCTGTCTGTCCGTCCGTCTGTCCGTCCGTCCGTCTGTGGACACTTCAAAGCTTTGAAGTCTTTGAAGCGTTGAAGTTTAAAGTTCAAAGGTGACACACAGTTCCAGCTGCAGCGGTTGCCAGGCAACGGGAGAGAGAGAATACAAGACAACTACACATTACCTTGTCCGCGCTCTAACTCGACAACCGTCTCACCTAGGAATGTCAAACTTCATGGCTGGACACCCCATGGGTCAAGGATGTTCCCTATTGATTTCAAGGTCACAGGGTCAAAGGTCAAGGTCACGGCCCGACCCTTTGCGAAAACCTTGTCAGTATTGGAATCTTCCAAACTGCACCAACAATTCATCTTTAACTAGGTTTGGCAAATTCTAACTTAATTCTATATACAATAATTCAAAGTACGGGCGTATTTTGGCCCGCTGCCGGAGCTCTTGTTATACGCCCGTTTCAATACGGGACGTATTATGGCATGGCGCTGTCCGTCCGTCTGTCTGTCCATCCGTCCGTCCGTCTGTGGACACTTCAAAGCTTTGAAGTCTTTGAAGCTTTGAAGTTTAAAGTTCAAAGGTGACACACAGTTCCAGCTGCAGCGGTTGCTAGACAACGGGAGAGAGAGAATACAAGACAACTACACATTACCTTGTCCGCGCTCTAGCTCGACAACCGTCTCACCTAGGAATGTCAAACTTCATGGCTGGACACCCCATGGGTCAAGGATGTCTATATACAATAATTCAAAGTACGGGCGTATTTTGCCCCGCTGGCGGAGCTCTTGTTATTATTATACGCCCGTTGTAATAAGACGGGACGT
This sequence comes from Odontamblyopus lacepedii, assembly GCA_034769755.1. Lineage (NCBI taxonomy): Eukaryota > Metazoa > Chordata > Actinopteri > Gobiiformes > Gobiidae > Odontamblyopus > Odontamblyopus lacepedii. The sequence goes on from CM068362.1 coordinate 7,379,062, forward strand.
ATTATGGTATGGCGCTGTCCGCCCGTCTGTCCGTCTGTCTGTCTGTCTGTCCGTCCGTCTGTGGACACTTCAAAGCTTTGAAGTCTTTGAAGCTTTGTCTTCAAGAAAGATCTGAACTCTCTTCTCAAGTCACATAGGCACAGTTACGCAGTGCACCTTTAAATCAGACACTACAAGAACATATGAGCCAATATGTGGTGGAAAATATTATTAAGTACAAAAGTAAAAGTACAAATTTTAGGTATCTGTACACTTGAGAGTGTATATCTGTACTTACTACTCCACTACATTTTAGATTTGGACTGAAAAGTAAAAAGTACTGGAATGGTGGGGAAAAAATCTATTTAATTACTTTTTTACAAAATCACTACATTTGATGCTCTTATTTTCTGAAAATCTCTGCAAAATACTTTTACTTTACTTTTTAATATGGTGAGTAACTACTGGCCCCTGGGCTTCTACGTACGGTATTTGCTTATCTGATGTTCATATCAGATAGCAGTAGAAGTCATTTGAAACTCTCATAATGACAGTCAACTGTGAAATTAAAAAACTGAAAGAGGGATTTGAGGGTTGACAGAATGTTAACATTTAAAATGTATCATAGTTTTACCTTTACTTACTGTGTTGCCCTGAACTCATTATAGACATGCTTGTTCGACCAATGTAAAGGACATGAAAGGATTCTAATTAAAACGCTCCATTACTTGCTGCAGAAAATTGTTACAACCTCCTGGATCTATTATACATACAGGCCTTACCAAACCAGTCATCTACACTTCTACAATTCTAAAAAGTATCGCTGCTCAAATGTAAAATTTAGAATAAAAACTGAAAAAAAAAAGAAAGCAGCACCTTTCAGTTATTTTGCTCCTGCCTCCACAGGGTGTCACTGTTTTGTATATATCACCTCCATCTATTCAGTTTGGCAGTGGGATTTATAGAAACTACAGTGAATATATTACTATGGATAGAACTCATCATCTGTGCATATACTTTTTATATGTATACACACATCAACAGATCTCTTCAATTGCACAGTTTTATAAAGCATTATGTTGTACACAAAAGGTTTACAGCTCTGGTTTCAAAGCTGAGCTCTGCATCTATAAACCAGCTGTTCAAGCCCAAACAAACAGCTCTTGGAGTTTTGAGCAGTTGTAAACAACTGTATATGGACATGAAAATCTAATCCTTTATCCACATTTTAAATGTGACAATAATTAAGCCATTATATTGCTTTTACTATATTGCAAGTAATTCCTATGAATTTGCCTACAATGGCACACTAATCTACAGTGAATACAAGCACTTTATGTGCATGTCAGTCTGACCCTTCACTGGACCTTCTTTTGCTTAAAACTATACATAAACTTTTTTCTATACGCTTTGTGATGTCATGAGGTGATAATGTCATGTTCACAGCAAAGTGAGTGTTAAAATTGACGCTCACAGAATCAATTTTAACATTTTCTCAGGGTTTATACAAGTCCAATCTCTTCTAGAGTTAATTTTACATTTTTGGAAAAGTTAATGAAGTAACACGGGACCAAAATTCCTGTTTAACCCCCCAAATCAAGAGTTATATTAACGTTTTGAGAGTAAACGGATAACATTTGTAGGGTTATCCTGATTTAGGTAAACAACAGACAGAGGTGTTTTATTTTTACACTTTATTTTAGTTAATTTAAAATGAGATTATGTACAAAACTGGTTCAAACTGGTCTTCTCTCACGGGAGTTTGAAGTGGTAGGAGACAAATTAACACTAAGGGAAATTGTATTAACTTCAACCATATCAACTCTGGCAAAAAAAACCCCAACTTGAACCCCATTTCACTTTCAAATAGTTCACACTTTATATGTTAACAAGAGCTCCGCCAGCGGGGCAAAATACGCCCGTACTTTTAATTATTGTATATAGAATTAAGTTAGAATTTGTCAAACCTAGTTAAAGGTGAATTGTTGGTGCAGTTTGGAAGTTTGACATTCCTAGGTGAGATGGTTGTCGAGTTAGAGCGCGGACAAGAAATTGTCCACAGACAGACGGACAGACGGACAGACAGACGGACGGATAATCAATAGGGAAATCTGGCTCTTGCAGTAGGAGTATGAGTATGACATCATCACATTCTAGAATCGGAATTCCACCAATCAGATTGCAGCAACAGAACTTAAAGACACTACAAAGCTTTAATGTGTCAAAGCTCAAAGAAGCAGAGAATGTGGGTTGTTCTCGCTTTCAGCAGCAGAACATTTGAGAAGAGAGTTCAGATCTACGGCACGTAACATAAAAGGACAGAGATGGAAGATAAAAAGACAGAGATGGAAACGATCGCAGTTAGCAAGAGAGACAGACATGTCTCTGTGCAAAGATATCCATTTTCAAATACAAAACCAAACATGAACACTGTGTTCGAGGAATTCAGGAGGGAGCAGAAGTTGTGCGATGCTTTGCTCAACGTGGCCGGCGTGCAATTCCCAGCACACAAACTGGTTCTGTGTAGCTGCAGCACATACTTTAAAAGCCTCTTCACTGACAGGTCCAGCCCTGACTGCCAGGTGTTTGAGATCTCCAATGTGTCAGCTGATATCATGAAGATTATCCTGGACTACTGCTACACCGGGGTGGCACATCACCCAGGAAAACCTCCAGGAGCTCTTTATAGCTGCTGACTACTTAGATGTGAGCGGCATTACCGAAGTCTGCTGTCAGGTCATGAAGGAGCAAATGTCCCCCAGTAACTGCATCACTGTATGGGGTATCTCAAACAAGTACTACTACCCCCAGCTGAGGAAACAAGCCTTCTTATACGTCCTGAAGCATTTCGAAGAGGTGGTGACCAGCTCTGAAGAGTTCTTCCAGCTCTCCAGGGAAGACCTGTGTTCAGTCATTGATGATGATCGGCTGAACGTGAAGGAGGAGACCACCGTGTTAGTGGCAGTCATCAGATGGATTTTACATGCTCCTGAGGAAAGGAACCACTACTTGGCCGACCTCCTACTAAAAGTCTGTCTGGGTCTGATCCATGTTGATTACTTCACTCAGTGCATGATTAGATATAACCTGTCCCACTACATTCATAACTGGAAGATTGTGGAGGCGAAGATCATAAAGGTGATGTTGGATGAAAGAGCTAGGAGGTACAATGCCTCCCTGCCCCCCACTCGTCTAGCCACTCCAAGGCTGCCCAGTGCGGTGCTTATGGTTATTGGTGGCTATACCCGAAACGGAACAACCAACAGAATTGAAGTCTATGACAACCGCACCGATCGCTGGGTGGGTGTGGCTAATGATGACTGGACTCCAAGAGCCCATCACGGCACAGTGGTCCTTAATGGATCTGTGTACGTGATTGGAGGGTCTGACGGCCATCACGACCTCAACACTACCTGCAAGTACGACCTGGCAATTCACACGTGGCAAGAATTAGCACCCATGAATTCTCATAGGTGCTACATTAGTGTGACTTTGCTGGATGGTTTGATCTACGCGATAGGCGGGTGCGATGGACTGGACTGGCTGAAGACAGCCGAAAGGTACTTGCCAGTGACCAATCAGTGGACCATGATTTCACCTATGAACGAAAAGAGGAGCAATGCCAGCAGCACAGTGTACAATGGAAAGATCTACATTTGTGGAGGTTATAATGGTGAACATCACCTGGCATCAGCTGAGACTTACAACCCACTAACCGAACAGTGGACCATGATAGCGGATATGTCCACCATGCGCACTGGGCTCAGTGTCATCAATGAAATCTACGCTGTTGGTGGGTTTAATAGAGATTCCCGTTTGAACACTGTTGAAGCCTATAACCCCGCAACCAACACGTGGCGCCCCCTACCCAACATGTGGACCGAGCGCAACAACTTTGGCATTGAGGTTGTTGACAATCAGCTATATGTTGTAGGCGGGTACAATCGGGGCATCCTTCGTTGTGCTGAATGTTTTGATGCAAGGACCGGAGTTTGGACTCAGGTGCGGGACATGGAGATCCCTCGTTATGACCTGAGCTGCTGTGTGGTGTTTGACCTTCCCAACATGGCCGTCTTTGCTCCGCCCCGCCCTCCTCCTCATGACGATTCCACTGAGGAGTAGATGCGCACTCATTTAAATAAAAGCATCTATTAACTGCAAAAAAGAGCTCCGCCAGCGGGGCAAAATACGCCCGTACTTTGAATTATTGTATATAGAATTAAGTTAGAATTTGTCAAACCTAGTTAAAGATGAATTGTTGGTGCAGTTTGGAAGTTTGACATTCCTAGGTGAGACGGTTGTCGAGTTAGAGCGCGGACAAGAAATTGTCCACAGACAGACGGACAGACGGACAGACGGACAGACAGACGGACGGATAATCAATAGGGAAATCTGGCTCTTGCAGTAGGAGTATGAGTATGACATCATCACATTCTAGAATCGGAATTCCACCAATCAGATTGCAGCAACAGAACTTAAAGACACTACAAAGCTTTAATGTGTCAAAGCTCAAAGAAGCAGAGAATGTGGGTTGTTCTCGCTTTCAGCAGCAGAACATTTGAGAAGAGAGTTCAGATCTACGGCACGTAACATAAAAGGACAGAGATGGATGATAAAAAGACAGAGATGGAAACGATCACAGTTAACAAGAGCGACGGGCAGGTTTTCGCAAAGGGTCAGGCCGTGACCTTGACCTTTGACCCTGTGACCTTGAAATCAATAGGGAACATCCTTGACCCATGGGGTGTCCAGCCATGAAGTTTGACATTCCTAGGTGAGACGGTTGTCGAGTTAGAGCGCGGACAAAGCTTCAAAGACTTCAAAGCTTTGAAGTGTCCACAGACGGACGGACGGACAGCGCCATACCATAATACGTCCCGTGTTACAACGGGCGCATAAAAAATGAACTAAGCGAGTGTGTCAGCACCCACAGCGTTCCACTCACATGAAGCTCACAATGCCACGGTTACAGAGGCGGATCTCGAACCGGACTCCATATTTGGAAATCCGACCGCGAGTATCATAGCAACCACAAGAGCCAATCATGACTGAGCTTGTTAAATGTGCCCGCCCAACGAAACACACGAGCTGTCAATCAAACCTGTTGATAACGCTAGTGGGAGCGACCTCAGTGAATGGAGGGATCTGATTGGTCTGTTATTTATGTTCATGATCAGAAGACCCTGCAGGTGCTCAGAGGGACGGACCTGATGCTCTTGCAGGTATTCAGAGGAAAGATCAGTGAAAATCTAGATCAGACGACCCTGCAGGTGCTCAGATGGACTCTCAGACCCAGAGCAGATGTGGAGGTCAAAAGCATCAGGTCTGAACAGCTGCATGGTCACAGGGGACTCAGGGAGGACATGTCCCTGCTCCTGTGTGCTCGACGCTGGCCACACTTCACACATGTCCAGATGATGTGGATGTGATGATTAAAGACCAGGGCCAGCGGCAGGAGCGGACAGGACCAGACAGGACCAGACAGGAGCGACAGGAGTGGGCAGAAGTGCCCCTCAGGGGGATGTTTTTTTCAGACAAATCCCACACATGCTGAAAGTGCAGAGAAACAACACTGAATTATGTATTTAGGTTGGATCTAAGTAGTAAATACGTCTTTTTTTCTGCCTTTTCTGCAAACAATGAGTTATGTTTTTTTTCCAGATGTTTTTTTTTAATTATCATATGAAGAACAAACCCTATTTATTTACTTATTCATTCATATTTATCTTGCAGTTCAGCTTATTACAGTGACTGAAGTGGACCTCAGCTGTCACTGCTTCTGCAAAAACACCAAATATTCTTTTCACTCTTTTTTGACAAAGAATACCATTTCCAATCAGTGGAATTCAAAAATCTTACTCTATTGTTGTCTCTAATGTAAAAAAAAAATAAATAAAAGGAACTGTCTTCATCCCTTCCCTTGTCGTGGGGTTTGTTCTTCTATAAGAACATTTTCAGTTAAGAAAAGATTTCATGCCAAAAATCTTGTTAGTTTTAGTCCCAGGACTGATATGTTGTAAAAAAAGATGAGCCCACTGTGTGCTGTCTGCATCTAAAGAGAAAGCGTCCACAAACCAGGAAGTAAGGCTGGTGCACTGTTAGCATGCTAGTTAGTTTCACATTGGCCACGTCTATATGATGTTTGTTAATTCCGAATTAATTATTCTTAAAGTTAAATAGTTCAGAATTAAAATATTCTCGTTCAAGTTTACATGGAAATAATAATTCAGAATTGAGGTTTCCATGAAAAACTCATTAAATCATCTTTATTTAATTCCGCTCAGCGTCTGGGGGTGGGGAAGGGTTCTGATTGGACAGAGACACACACGTATTTACGTCTTTGGAAAGAAAACACACACTTCAGCTGCTCCCGACTTTTCTGTCATCTCGGTTTGTTGTTACACCGCAGATCACAAATGATCCAAACTTTTTCCGCAGTCGTTCCGATGATAATGAAGCAGCAGCTGGAGAATTCTCTCCTCACGCTTTACGTCTGTGAGCTGAGGAGGAGAAGGGAAGAGTGTCGGAGGAGGAGGAAGAAGACAAACTGAGTCTGAGGCTGCCACACCTCAGCCCACTCCCACATCCCGCTCACAAATCCAAAGAGACGTGGAGGAAAGTCAGAAGAGACGACTGGAGGAGCCGGATTGTCCGGATCACGTCAGAAGGAACGACCCAACGAGCACCAACCACCGGGATTATTTTGAAGAAGAAGATATGTTTACATAATCGAGGAATAAGTTAATTTGGCTTTAAAATTGGAATAAACCACCCACTTACTTCAGAATTAAGTTTAATTCTGAATAATCATCATTAGGAAGTGTTTACATGGTCTTTTTAAAGTGAAATCCATTTTTATTCAGAATTAAAGCTCATGTAAACGTGGCAAATGACAACAAAACTCCGCTCTAATTGTGAAAAGTGCTTTTAAACCCATCGGGAGTATCGTATTTTCCGGACTATAAGCCGCTACTTTTTTCCCAGGCTTTGAACCATGCGGCTTTTAGTGCGGAGCGGCTAAATTTAGATTTTTTCTTCCACCGCTAGGGGCGCTCTAACCCGAATTTCAAAAACAAGATAGGCGGAAAATTAATGCAAAGAAGAATACGCTACTTTTTATTTAGCAGACATAACACGCACGACAAATTACTAACTGGTAATTATTTTCAAATCCTCGCCCCTTCATCATGAAAAGCACACGAAGGAGTTTGTATGATGCAAGTTTTAAGTTGAAGGCATCGATCTTGCTCCAGGAAGGAAACCGCTGTCGAGCCCTGCACCCGTGGGACCCGTCGGACCCAACACAAAACAGTGCGGCGCGGGACACATTCTGAAAGCTTATTGCGGGCGCGGGCGGGACTGAAAATTGTGTCCCGCGCAGACCTCTACCGTGCTGCTGCTCGGGTCAATGGTTTCAGCGGAGATGATTAAAGAGACTGTGGTTTCACTGCACAGGAGAAATGAAGGTCAATTACCAGTTCTTTTCTGTTTTTGACCTCGTTTTAATCAGCACAGTTGCTGCCATGTTTAAAGGCACTGTTCAGAAAGAATCTGTTCAGGTAAATAAATGTACATTTACAGTACAAAATCGTTCTGTATGTGCAGTAAATATCTCATTTTTCAACATAGATATCAGCGGTTTATAGCCTGGTTGCGGCTTGTATATCTTTAAAAAAATAAAAATAAAAAAATAGAGTGGATGCAGCTTATATACAGGTGTGCTCTATAGTCCAGAAAATACGGTAATTAGGATGCTCAAAAATTTGTAAGGAAAGTGAGGAATAACTTTAAAAACTTGAAAAACACATTTACTTCAATTCCTGATTCTCTGACAAGAAACTGCTTCATAATAGGCTCCATTCATGTTTGGAAACATTTGGATGACGACTTCCTTTGGGCTGTGCTGGTGATAGTAACTCAGTTTTCTTCGTCTAGATGTCTTTGTATTCTTTCTTTTTTCCTTTTATAAACGATTTATTCATTTGTGTATTATAATTTGTCTAACTTGTGAAGATGCTGCTGCTAAATCCACGGTTTTATCACACTGTGGAATTACACCGAAGTCGTCACCGGATGTTTCCAAACGTTTTCCGGACACGGTTTAGTGCTGGTTTGCTTATTGTTTTCCAGCAGCTATTTTTAGTTTTATACATTTTTTTCTTTCATATTTCTCTCTGGCCCTTCGTGTCTCGGTGCGTTTGAAACATCTGGTCCCGTATCATTTGCACACGTTTCCCATCATCCATCAGGGTCCGTCACATGACCTCATCCGTCGGGGCTCTGTGTCAGCACTTCCTGTTATCTCTTCCAATCGGCTGCAAGCACCTCTGGCCTCGCTCGGCCTGCACGGATCAAACACAAGGTCACGCAGGACGAAGAGAGACGGAGGGAGGGAGGGATGGAGGGAGGGAGGGATGGACGGTGTATGGGAGGGGAGAGAGAGAATGAGAAAAAAGATGGACATAGGGAGTGAGAGAGTGAGAGAGAGGCAAAGGGAGGAGACAAGGAGAGAAAGAGAGAGAGGGAGGAGAGAGAATAAAAGAGTGGGAGGAGGGAGAGAGAGAATAAGAGACAGGGAGGAGAGAGAGCGAGAGAATAAAAGAAAGGGAAGGGGAAGAGAGAGGGAGGAGATGGAGAATAAGAGAGAGGGAGGAGATTGAGAGAGAGAATAAGAAAGAGTGAAGAGAGGAAGAGAGAATAAAAGAGAGAGGGAGGAGATGGAGAGAGAGAATAAAAGAGAGGGAGGAGAAAGAGGGAGAGAGAGCATAAGAGAGAGGGAGGAGATGGTGAGAGAGAATAAAAGAGAGGGAGGAGATGGAGAGAGAGAATAAGAGAGAGGGATGAGAGGGAGAGAGAATAAAAGAGAGGGAAGGGGAAGAGAGAGGGAGGAGATGGAGAATAAGAGAGAGAGGAGAGAGAATAAGAAAGAGGGAGGAGAGGGAGCGAGAGAATAAACGAGAGAGGGAAGAGATGGAGAGAGAGAATAAAAGAGAGGGAGGAGAGAATAAAAGAGAGGGAGGGAGAAGAGAGAGAATAAGAGAGGGAGGAGATGGAGAGAGAGAATAAAAGAGAGGGAGGAGAAAGAGGGAGAGAGAGAATAAGAGAGAGGGAGCAGATGGAGAGAGAGAATAAGAGAGATGAAAGGGAGAGAGAGAATAAAAGAGGGAGGAGAGAGAGGGAGAGAGAGAAAAAGAGAGAGGGAGGAGAGGGAGGAGAGAATAAAAGAGAGGGAGGAGATGGAGAAGAGAGAAGGAGAGAATAGGAGGGGAGAGAGGGTGAGAGAAGGGGGAAGGAGAGAAAAGGTGGAGAGAAGGAGAGCGGGAGAAAGAGTGGAGGGTGTATGGGGGAGAGGAGAGACAGTGTGAGAAAAAAGGTGGACAAAGGGAGTGAGAGAGTGACTGATTTTTATTCAGAATTAAAACTCTCGTGTAAACGTGGCAATGATCTGGTCTGGTCTCCATGAAGATCGTTTAATGCCCAGAAACAAAAATCCATGATCTACTGAGTTAGAATCAACTCAGAATGACATAAATATGAATCTTGGTCCAAACAGAAGGTCAAAGTTCCTCTGGTGCTGAACGGAAACACACGTCCCTCATACAGAAACAGAAACTTCACCTTCTCCTTTTTGCTTTCGGACCTGCTCATGTGTGCGTCCTGAAGCTCATTTAAGCCTCAGACCCTGTAGTGCTGCAGTTCAGTGATCCTGTGTTATGGGTGACTCCCGTGGGTCCTGCCTCCGTCTCCCTTGGGTGCTCCTGATGACGCAGGACACAGGGACACGCTTCATTTGTTTTTGTGTTTTTTGGGAGATACAGTGAATGAAGCACTCAGGTTTGTTACGTAAGTAAAAGTACAGATACACGGGGAAAAGACGAGTATCACAAGCAAAAATAAAAGTAGTAAAGTACCTGTTTAAAAATGTACTTAAAGAGTAAAATGAGTTCAGAACATTTACAGAGTGAAATGTAGTGATTTTGACAATGGGTTAAGTGGATTTGAAGTGATTTAATCGATTTGTTAATTGTTCTATTTGTTTTTGTATTTTTTAGACCTGGTTTAGTTCTGGTTTAGTTCTGGTTTAGACCTGGTTTAGTTCTTGTTTAGACCTGGTTTAGTTCTGGTCTAGACCTGGTTTAGTTCTGGTTTAGACCTGGTTTAGTTCTTGTTTAGACCTGGTTTAGTTCTGGTTTAGTTCTGGTTTAGACCTGGTTTAGACCTTGTTTAGTTCTGGTTTAGTTCTAGTTTATACCTGGTTTAGTTCTGGTCTAGACCTGGTTTAGTTCTGGTTTAGACCTGGTTTAGTTCTGGTTTAGTTCTAGTTTAGACCTGGTTTAAGCCTGGTTTAGATCTGGTTTAGTTCTGGTTTAGACCTGGTTTGGTCCAGGTTTAGACCGGGTTTAGACCTGGTTTAGTTCTGGTTTAGTTCTGGTTTGGTTCTGGTTCAGTGAGGTTGCCTTACAAAAAAATTGTAAATTAAACAAAAAAAACACCAAAATAAAAGCAGCCTTAGTCTCTGCATGAGGTAAAATTATAAAATATGTTTATTTTGTAATTCTAAATAATCTTAAAGGAGCCAGAGTCAGAGGTCCAAAGATCCGTATGTGGCCCCAGACCTGGACCACGACCAGGTCTGGTCTACAATGTGACCAGTTCTGATTAAAACATTGTCTCTTCTGTTGGACCAGTGAACCAGAACGTAATGGGACTCAGGAGGGAGGGGGTGGGGGGTGCTCCTGTTGGCGGGGGCAAGGCGGGTGCTCTGGTGGGTGCGGCAGGGGCGCTCCTGTCGCAGCGTGCCCTTTAGCTTGCACTGGTTTCTGGGGTGATTTTCTGCGGTTGAGATGAGCTGTTTGGGGATTAGCTCAGGCTCTTTGTTCTTAAATGAGGAGGGGTCACATAACCCCCCGACTCCGCCCTCTGTTGCCCCTGAGCCCGCCCACTGTTACCCCTGACCCCGCCCACTGTTACCCCTGACCCCGCCCACTCCTTCTCTGTTATAGTTTAGAATCACAACAAGCAGCTGTCCATTTACAACTGACAGTTTAAAGCTAATTTCTAATCTGTTATAATGTAGTTTCCTGTGTTTCTGAACAATTCTCCCAGACTGGCTGAGGTTGTGTATGTCCCACGCACAAAAAGCACAAACAAAACATACCTAAACTCTGATAGGAAAGGTATCAGATCTCCTAACTCAATAGAAATAAATACATGCATCGCAAATAAACAAAATAAATGTATAAAAAGCACAAATAAAACTCAACTAAAGTCTGATAGGAAAGGCGTCAGGTTTCATAACTTAATAAAAATAAATAATTGTGTTGCAAACAAACAATTTAAGCATGTAAAAAGCACAAATAAAAGTCAACTGAACTCTGATAGGAAAGGCGTCAGATCTCATAACTTAATAAAAATAAATACATGTGTCGCAAATAAACAAAATGATAAGTGTGTAAAATGTGGACTGCTAAACATCAGGTCCCTCTCTTCTAAATCTCTTTTAATAAATGAATTAATTGGCGACTTTAATATTGATCTTCTAGCTTTAACTGAAACATGGCTTCAGGAAAATGATTATGTTAGACTAAACGAATCTACACCTCCAAGTCACGTGAACTTTCAAAGTGCCAGGAGCACTGGTCGAGGTGGCGGTGTGGCCGTCATTTCTCACTCCAGCCTAATTCTCAGCCTCAAATCTAATTATACATTCCGCTCCTTTGAAAGCCTCGCACTATCGATTACGTGCACCAACTGGAAAAACCAAAAAGCTGTTATATTTATAACAATCTACCGACCTCCTGGTCCATATGCCGAGTTTCTGACAGAGTTTTCTGACTTTATTTCAAGTTTAGTTTTGGAATGGGAAAGGATTGTTATAGTTGGAGATTTCAACATTCATGTTGATGACAGCAGTGAGTGCCTCAGCAGTGCTTTTGGTGCTCTCCTGGATGGGATCGGTTTTACCCAGAGTGTGAACAAGCCGACTCACTGTCACAATCACACTCTCGATCTCGTCCTAACTTATGGTATTGAGATTAGTGATTTACTTGTAATTCCTCAAAACCCTATACTCTCTGACCATTTTTTAATAACCTTTCAATTCGTACTAAAAGACTATCCAGCTCAGCAGGAGAAAACTATAATGAAAAGAACAATATCAGAAAAATCGGTAGCCGAGTTCAAAGAAATAATCGAGCCAGTATTAAATGATATGCCATGTGACAATGAGAACAACTTTAATCCAATTATCATGGATCAGTTTGTGGATAGGACAATGCTCACCTTAAAATCTGCTCTCGATGTTGCAGCTCCGCTTAAAACAGAAAAGCATTAAACCAAGACCTCCGGCTCCTTGGTATACTCCAGAATTGCGATCACTCAAACAACACGTAAGACGCACAGAGAAGCTCTGGCGCCGCTCGCGCTCCGAGCAGTCTCTGAAGGCATGGAAGCTCTGCCTGCTCTCTTATAAGGCCGCTCTGCGAAAAGCACAAACCAGATACTATTCAAACCTAATAGAAGTAAACAAAAGCAACCCCAGATTTCTGTTCAGCACTGTAGCCAGGCTGACAAACTCGCACACTGCCCCTGAGTCTCTTCTCCCCTCAAAGTTCAGTTGTGATGACTTTCTTGAATTCTTCGATTACAAAATTATAACCATTAGAGACAAGATCAACGAAGCCACTCCAAAAATCAGCCCCGAGCAAATTCAGCAAATCCAGTTTGTAACACCAATATCCCACATAAATCCTCTAACAGAATTAGACAAATTTACTCCTGTCGATGAGGCGGAGATTACCTCAGTCATCATGTCGTCCAAACCATCAACTTGTTTGCTCGACCCTATTCCAGTCAAACTCCTCAAAGAAGCTCTCCACTTAATAATAGGTTCCATCCATAACATAATAAATATGTCATTAGAAAATGGCTTTGTTCCTCAGTCCTTTAAATATGCTGTAATTAAACCACTTTTGAAAAAACCTAGCTTAAATCCTGATGAACTAGCCAACTACAGACCTATCTCGAATCTTCCATTTCTCTCAAAGATTCTGGAACGAGTTGTGGTGAAACAGCTTTGTCACCATCTGCAGGGCAATAATTTATATGAAAAATTTCAGTCTGGTTTCAGAGCTCACCACAGCACAGAAACTGCTCTGCTTAAAGTGACAAATGATTTGCTACTAGCTGCTGATAACGGGCTGGCTTCAGTCCTGGTCCTACTGGACCTCAGTGCAGCGTTTGACACCATTGATCACAACATTCTACTGCAGAGGTTAGAATGTGACATAGGTGTCAGAGGGACTGCCCTCAAATGGTTTAAATCCTATCTATCAGATAGGTACCAGTTTGTTAGTGTAAACCAGTGCACCTCTCCCTGCTCTAAAGTAGCTTGTGGTGTTCCACAAGGATCTGTGCTTGGTCCAATCCTGTTTACTCTGTATATGTTGCCATTAGGTAACATTATCAGAAAACATGGCATTAATTTCCACTGCTATGCTGATGACACTCAGCTGTACTTATCAATGAAACCTAATCAGACCGATCAAATCGATAAGCTCAGTGCCTGTGTGAAGGACATCAAAACCTGGATGACCCTGAATTACCTCCTCTTAAACCCTGAACAAACAGAGGTCATTGTTGTCGGTCCTAAAGGTCAGAGAGATTCTCTGTCAGACCAGATACTCTCACTTGACAATGTGAGTATAGCCTCTAGCTCTACTGTAAAAACCTTGGAGTCGTATTTGACCAAAATCTCTCATTCACAGCTCATATAAACCAAGCTTGTAAAACTGCATATTTTCACCTGCGAAACATAACTAAAATCAGAAAAATTTTGCCTAAAAATGATGCTGAAAAACTTATCCATGCATTTGTTACATCCAGACTAGATTACTGTAATTCTCTGCTCACCGTCTGCACTAAAGGTACTTTAAGAAGCTTCCAGTTGGTCCAAAATGCAGCGGCCAGGGTCCTAACAGGAACTAAAAGACGTGATCACATCAGTCCTGTGTTAAAATCACTTCACTGGCTTCCTGTCGAGTTTAGAATTAAATTCAAAGTTCTCCTCCTGACATACAAAGCCTTAAACAATATGGCCCCATCATATCTTCAGGATGCCATTGTCCCCTATCAGCCAAATAGAGCACTTCGCTCTCAGAATGCAGGATTATTAGTGGTTCC